>OU898278.1:154531342-155731342 GCA_918026665.1 Diabrotica balteata
TGTTCAGGGTGCTAGATGTTGTAAGCATAAAGGACCCCTATTATCTCTAATTGTTGATTAACTCCTTTTCTCCTTTAACCATCCCCTCCTTCGTCAGTCATTTCCTATACTATTTCTCATCAAGTCTCTGAGGAGCTCAGCCTCTTCAATTTTAAATTAATCACATAGGTTATAACTCTAATTTCTTCAGCCTGTAGATTTTCAATTTACCAAACTTGTTTTTATTAATTTCTCACCATACTAACAGTCTTAAATAGTCATTTAAATACAAGGTCTTATATAAGCTTCAAATATTTACTATTAAAATTTTTACCTGTCCTAGATGTGATAAACATAAAAGGATAATTTTCATATATATAAGCTAATCTAACATAAAATACACTTTTAGACCATATTCCATACAACAAAAAGCAACATAGGCTGCCTAATACACAGGTCATCCTCTTAAACATGACTTTACCACCATTGGTGATTTCACATCGATTATAACCCAAATTTTAAATCCCAACACCTATATTGCTGTTATTATTTTTTAAAATCATCAAAAATAATTTTTGAATCTTTTGGCTGTAGTAATACTAGGTATAACTAATATAGTTCTATGTTACATTGACATTTTGTTTTGACACGTTTCATAGGTATATTGTAAATCAGTTTCCAGCTATTCTCCGTGCGTAGAGGTTTTCTCCCCGGCTCTGAAACTCAATTTTTTGCAATGTATGTTACCTGAAGTCATATTTAATTTAATAATGAACATTACAGTTTTTTAACAAGATGTGTAATCTTTTACAACTATATGTAATTTAAAGGGTTTTTACCCATGTATTTTTGGTGGCTCAGGCATTTTAACCTAGTAAGTATAGCCATTTTGCTTTTTTAACCATAGTCAAAATTTCATAACCACGTTTGTTTTAACTAAATGGTTTATACTTATTTTAGGCGATTTTAAACCTGATGATAGACTGTTTAGTCCGAAAACGTTTGTTTTTTTTATGTAGCCTTTTAAGGGTTTTTAAATAAATATACCCACTTAAGAAGACTAACTCCTTTTTTGTAATATTCTTTAGTTTTTCTTCTAAAATTGGTTTTCTGTTTGGACCTAACTTAATGACATCTAAAATACTTCATTTTCTGAGGGGCAATTTCTTTTGGTTTTATTTTTTATGTGAGTCTCTTAAAATGAAACTTCAAAAGAATTTTGTTAAATTGTTAGGGTAAAGGGTTAACTTTTTTCTATTAGAATACTTCGAATATGAAGCCAGCCAATTTTGGTGCCGTCAGTAGCTATTTTTCGGTTAATAATGTTTTTTTAACTCGGTCAAATAATTTAACGTCATAAAACTCAGTTGATCTTATCTTAGTAACAAGAAACTCTTTTTCTTTCGTTCGGCAGCTACGCATAACGTTCATGTATTCCTCTGGTATGTAAAGTCTTTGTTGATGCTTTAGGGCTGATTCTATAGTAGCAAAATCCGAATCATTTGGTAAGAAGCTGTGTCCCGAATATAAAAATTTTAGTGTTATATCTTCCAGTTCAGGGGTACTGTGTAAAATATATTTTAGCATAGGAGTAAGCTTAATATTTCGGTTCTGGCCGCCACATGAGTCAGTCCATAATATAAGATGACGGACAGTCGGCAACAAGTTACTTTTTACATGTTTAAGGATACAAGAACCTACTTCCTGAACACCTCGTCATGCGACGCCCTCAGCCCAAACACAACAAAATCCCCTATCGTCCTTTTCACTATGTATCCTAGCATTATAATCCCATAGCTTACATTTATAAGAAACTATTTTTGTCGAGATTCTTGGCAGAGGCCAAGTTTTTTCTAGATCAAAAGTAAGAGATTCCGCGTGATCTTTGTTTTTGGCTGATAAAAAATCTTCTCTATTTTTTTAAAAAAAGCAATTACCCTTCTCAATAGCATACTGTGGGACCAGGCAATATCAAACAACAACAAACATAGAATATGCAATACAATTGTTAAGAGTATAATCACTTACAGCAGTGAAGTATGGCAAATAAAACAAAGATACAAGAGAAAACTTGAAGCAACAGAAATGGATTTCTGGAGGCGCTCAGCAGGAAAATCAAGATTAGAAAGGGTAACCAACAACAGAATTAGGGAAATAATGAATGTGAAACATACAATAGTAGATAACATTAGTACCAAACAGCTTAGAATTAGATGAAGACCTTTGGATGGACCGAAGTGAATGGCTACTAGGCATCGGAAAACGTAGGAGAACGTTTTAAAACCGATATATATATATATATATATATATATATATATATATATATATATATATATATATATATATGTTAAATGTTTAAGTTACATATAATAGTGTAGTTCTGATCTGGAGAGCCTAAAGTCAAGTAAATTATAGATAGAAAACTCTAGAAATGTCAATGGAACTGTATACATAGTACATAACAGACAAGAAATCATTCCAGAATTTTCAAATAGAAACAAATAGAATGATTCGAACATTATTTCATCATAATCAATGGTGCTACAGCCCTATGAAAGAGCCTCGACCTTCCCAAGTCTATTACGCCAGGCAGTCCTATCCATTGCCAACCGTTGCCAGTTTGCTGCACCTATCTTTTTACCATCCTCATCTACACCATCCTTCCATCTGAGTTTTAGCCTACCCCTTTTTCTGCTTCCCACGGGTTGTGACATAAGGATTCTTCTAGGAGGGTTGTTCTGCTGTGATCTTGCTAGATGTCCTGCCCATCTTAATCTTCCTATTCTTATAAGAGATACTACGTCTTTACCACCAAATATTTGTTTATATCTGTGGTATACCTCGTAGTTGTATCTCCTCCTCCAAACACCATTTTTACAGATGCCACCAAATATTCCTCTCAGGATCTTTCGTTCAAATATAAGCAAAAGGTCTTCGTCTGCCTTGGAGATGGTCCATGTCTCCGATCCATATGTCAACACTGGCTGTATAAGGGTTTTGTATATAGTTATTTTTGTTTTTTGGCTTAAGTTTCTACTTCTCATATGTCTACTCAGTCCAAAATAGCATCTGTTTGCCATTACTATCCTTCGCTTGATTTCTTCCGTTATGGCGTTCTCTTTGGTGATCAGGGAGCCTAAGTATGTGAATTTGTCAACCACTTTAAAGGTAGAGTTATCAACCGTGAATTGGGGACCGATGTTCCTGGCTCTATTGTTGGGTGTTGATGCCATCATCTTAGTTTTCTCCTCATTTACTTGCAGGCCAATAGATTTTGAGGCATTTGAGAAGGTGGTATACATTTCTTCTAGCTTGCGTGTTGTGCGGGCAACTAGGTCCACATCATCTGCTTATGCCAAAATTTGGGATGATTTATTAAAAATATTGTCTCTGTTGTCTATTCGGGCATCTCTGATTGCCTTTTCCTGTGCTATGTTGAAAAGGAGACACGCCAGCTCGTCTCCCTGTCGCAGCCCAACATGCGTTCCAAACGCCTGTGATTGTTGGCCCTGTATTTCGACTTTGCAAACCACATTAGGCATCGTAGCCTTAACCAATCTTATCAGTTTATCGGGAATGTGGAATTCATTCATTGCTTCATACAATTTATTTCTTTACAACATTATTTATTCCTGGAATATTCTGGAAAGAAAAAAGATATATATAGGCCATGTAATTTGGTCAGGGGAGTCAGTTATGAGTTAGAGTTTAGTCAGTCAGTTATGAGTTCAGTTCAGATAAGTTCAGTTACCAGTTCAGTTATCAGTTATCAGTTAGTAAAGTTATAATTCAAGAATTTAGTTACAAGAAGATTATTAATTGAGTTAAGTAAGTTAAAAGATATTAAATCAGTTACAAGATTATTATTGAGGAGTTAGTTATAACAATTTAAGGATTATTAAGTCAGTTATTTATGAGGTTATGAAGAGATTATTCAATGCTAGAAGAAAGCATTGATTAAGTTAAATGAATTATTAAGTTAAATACAGTTGGAGATTAATTATTACTACAGTAATATAGTGACAGTTTTGAAGTTAATTCATTGAAATAAGCATTCAATAATACAACCACAAGATCCAGTATATTTCAAAGTACATTAAGTATATGGAAATTACAAGGAGTTAAATATATATTTATATGGTGAGTGGAGATAATTAAAAAGGAAGATATTAACATAGTTGGATAACCAAGGCTTAGTAAGAAGATATCGAGTGGTGATAATAACTTTAATTGTGGAAAAACTTTAGGCGTTCAGTGAAAGAAGGTACCAAATTTTGTTAATAATTTAATAATTGTAAGAATTTCAAATTTTAGATAAATTGTTTTAAATTGATATTGCTTATATTAGATAGATAGGTTTGTTTTATAATATTTATAATAAAGATAATTTAAAAAAGTACATACAAACTAATTCTTTGAGAACCGCGATAAAAACCCTATACTTACATATATCATTCAAATTTACTCGTTGCTCATACAACAACAACATCATAACAATATATATATATCTTCTCTTCTTAATCTTTGGGCGTTTCCGGCGATCTCAAGGTGTTTGTTGTGCTTTTCTTGTAGTTATTTTTTTATCTGGATCGGTTTCATTCTCTGCTTGAATTTTAAGACTATCGCAAGAGTTACAGGTATCATTTTTTAAACGTTTAAATTTCAAATTAAATTTTTCGTAAAAAATTTTTTATATGATGCTTGGCTTACTGGATTTTGGTTTTTTTCACAGCACATATTATACATCTTTTGAAGAGTTACTTCCGGAGCCAAAAATTCGTGGATTGTTTGTGCTCGACAGAAATGCGACTTATATTTTGTAATTTTTTTTATTTGATCCACAACAGTTTGTATTTTCTGCTCGCTTAATTTATTGTGCCCTCCTTGCTTTACCTCTCTTTAATCAGTTATAGGTGCCTCCTCTCTAAACTTTTTGAGCTCAGTATTTATCCCAAAAGATGTAATACCATTCTACATCTCCCTACAAACAAATACATTTTGTATTTTATATTTTTTGCTAAATTCCCCTTATTTTAAATCTCTTCCATATGTGCGTTTTTTGGGGAATTCTTGAACTCCTGCTACAATGAAGTTAACTTGACAATCATAAGATTTTAAAAATACAATGTCTCAAATTCACTTTTGCGTATATCAGTAGAAATCTTGTCATTACATTTTAAAGTACATTGGCAGTTATAGTCCTTAAACTCTTTCGGTTCAATTTTTTTTTCTTGCAATTATGGTACGACTGATTACTATTCTTTCTTATTGTCTTATCTGTCCTATTTTGAGATTCATACTTTCTTTTCCTTCCTTTTTGTAGCCTTTCTTTACCCTCATTTTTTATCTCGTCATTTTCAACAACACTCTCGCAATCATCTGCTACAATATGGCGATGACCCGAAACTGTTTCTTCTTCCGACATAGAAGACTCGTTTTAAACTACTTCATGGTCTGGATCGCGAATCTTATCATCTTGATCTTCTTAATCCAAAAATGGAACTTGATATTGATGTTTTAAAAGGTCAGATGAAACCACTCTGGTACTTGGAATTGCATCTCTTATAGTTTCTATTAGCCCTTCCCCTCTTGGATTAATACTATCTGACTCTACTTCTTCTTCAACATTAGGTGGTAATTCTGGGCTTGTTTTTTCTTGCCGAGTAAAATATTCCTCTCCATGAATTTTTGTTCTCGCAACTGTTACGTAGTTTAGTTCGATAACTAATGGTTTTATGGAATTTGTTGCATTATCTTCAGCCCAAATTGCACCAACTACCGTCCTGATATTCGGATTTCCAGCATCTTTAAAATGCATCCCTAAAATAATACAAAAAAACAAGTGTTAATACTCTAGCCTTTCTAATAAATTAGTATTTACTTAACATGTAATGTACTTTTCAACTTTTCTTCTTCTCCTCGTAATTCTCTTTTTCTACCTTCATATCGTTCTTCTAGCCATTATATCTCTATATCTTATGCAGAATCCTTAAACTGAGATATTTGGTAAACAAAATCTTCTCCTTGGTGTTTTTCTGCATTTGCAGCCGATCCCGATTTTTTATCTAGCCATTCTATCTCTGTATCTTCTGCAGAATCCTCAAACTGAGGTATTTGGTAAACACAATCTTCTCCATGGTGTTCTTCTGCATTTGCAGCCGCTCCCGATTTTTATCTTTAGCTAAAAGAAGTAAAATATTTACAAAAAAAGAAGTTGGAACCTAACTAGAACAGCCGACAGGTAAAACAAGTCAATTAATCTATAATGTTTTAATATGACTATACCAGAGCTACCTTTTGCATTATTCTCATCATTTTTCGCCATAGCGATAATCTTGCACGTTCTGCTTTTCATTCATTAGCTGTCTGTTGAAATTGTTGATTTTAGTTGTTTACACAATATTAATTGGTTTTTAACACCAAAAAACACAATGATTTGAATATTTTATCTAATTAAAACTTTAAGTAAAGGAATCACTCCGGAGATGATACACCTGCCGCTTTGTAAACGTAAACAAACACAACAAGGGTTGTAAATAAGAGGGTTGATAGGTATTTGCAGAATATAAATTATTTAATGCTAGATCGAGCACTTGGTAGCTTAGGGATTATAAGACAACAGAAAGCTATTTTGGGATAGTAGGTTTTTGCAAACCATAGTATTGACGATAAAATGTCGTTTTATGAGGGTTATTTAAAAATTTCAATTTTGTGGATTCATAGGTTTTTGCATAAGTACGTCCAATTAATTATAATAATTATTATGCTTCCAATTCGGAAATCGTTTTCAAAAAAATTATTGCAAATAGCAATTATTTTAAACATCAATTTCAGTTAGTTGAGTTGCAACAACTATTTTTAGCTTCAGATGGTAATTTACTAACAATTTTATAAATTCGGGTACTGATCGCTGCTTGTATTCTTTGAAATCAAAAAATTATATTTGAATTTTCTTTATTATTTACTGTTTATTATAGATCTTGAAAATGTTAGCTGTAAGTGTTAAAGCTATTATATAGATGATTAGAAATACTGAATTATCTGTTTTTAGAAGTAATTTATTTTTTAAATTTTTTGTTAATGACCAAATGTTTGATATTGATGTATTTCTTCTCAATCTGATTATAAAATAAATCGCACATTGAAATCAAAAGTGGCACTATATAAAAAACTCAATTTTACAGTATAGCTGTTTAAAGTTTTTTAACATGATTTTTATGCCCAGACTTAAAAATAAATTGAAAACAAGCAATGTGATTAGTTTTAAATATTAATTTAATTATCTCTTTTTCAGTATAAAATAACTTTTAAATAAATTAACTATTGTTTGTTGAAAAAAAAGGTATTTGAAAAAAAAATTCAGTATAGTGTCACTTTTGTTTTTATACAATCAATTATTTTTTGTTTAATGGCATATTTAATTCATTAACTCTTCTACTATTCTACTACTCCAATTAAGTAAATGAATGTCAGGAATAAAATAAAAACTAATTTTAGATGAATAAAGTATTCATTTGTATGTAGGTACTACAAAAGAAAGTCTTACTCGAATCAGTAACGACAATATTACGCAATGTTTTAATTAAAATAAAATATTTTAAGAGTATCAAAATAAACTAAGAAAATAAACGAATCGTAACAAAAAATGCAAATAGGCATTTTTAAAAATATGATAATACTTAAGAGCTATTACATTTTCAATTAAAAATACTTTCATAGTAGGATCGGTAATATCCAGGAATCAACCCCGCATCCACAAGACTCCTCACGTCATTTTTCTTCCTTTCGGATATATCCAATTTTTGGTGGTACAATGGTTTAAGTTCTTGAGGTCGGCTGTTTCTGGATGTTCTTTTTGCCAAATCAAGTTCGTTGAAGTCATCAAAATAAGACGTTTAATAGAATATTTTAATTTCATTCTTACGTTCTTTTCAATTTTATTAACTTTTATATCAGACAACTTTCTGTGATTTTCATGTCTTCCTCTCTTTTCGCCTTCTAGAATACCAGTAAAAGAATCTTTTTTTTTCCAGTTTACTTTTGATACACCTGTCAGTTATATCTAGTGTATTTTTGTAGAATGTCTTGCATACTCTGGTTTTGGTACTATTTATTTCAAAATAAAAAGCATTTTTTGCCTTCCTATTTGAATTCATTTTCTTATATTGATATTTCGGGATAATATTTTGAATACTACGAGCTATGTATTCTCTTTGTCGGTCTAAGGAAGCCATAGCCCAGTAAGCATCAAACAGATTTTGCCTTGACCCTCCAAATATTTTATCTGAGCATTTCAGCCGACAGCTATTTCCACAAGTTTGTTACAGAATTTTTGCCGGAAAAACCTTTTTTATTTTGGAAGTTGAAACATATTCTTGACCGGCATTTCTTAAATTCTTCGCAATACTGGCATACTTCGGCTTCTTTTTCTTCTCCTTATTTGGTTTATCATTGCCATCAGATGCTGAATAGGCGGCATTATTGTCATCGTGAGCTTGAGTACTTTGGTCATCTAACTGAGAATTTGAAGCTGTAGGAGCTACATTATCAACTCGATAATTATTGTCAAAATCCCGTTCCAAAAAATCGTCATTCAGCAGCGTGCCAGAGACATCATTTGCAAAATTTTCTTCGACATCATTGCCGACATAATTATGAGCAGTTTGGTCATTTGTAAGATTTTCGTCATTTTTAGTAACTTCAGGTAACTGGTAATTTAGGTCGGTATTTATCCTGCAATTAATTACTTTGGTACTTAATTACTTTTCATCAGTTTTTGAAAGATTAACATTGCTTGCAGAAGTTTTGGTATCATGAGTACCTTGATTAGCTTTAGAGGTTGTAGGCAAATCAGACGACGTACTTGATGAAGAAGTCAAAGTAGATCGGCGGCGTTTCTTTTTTGTGGGTAAGTACGTCCTATCATCGTCTGAGGCGGGAGAAAAGTCGCCATCATCACTGATTTCAGCAGGTAAAAGGTTAGAGCTGTCTCCAATTTCATGTAAATTATTCATAATATTTAAAGCAGAAGATGTTATTACTGTAAATGAAACATCAGGCTGTTAGAAGTTCCTGGTGGAAGTAGGCACAGTATTTTGGGTATTACTGTCATTCCCAATTGCCAGTTGTAATATCTTTTTTCCAATATCTTTTTTCCTCTGCTTCTTGATGGATTCATGATAGTTCTTGTACCTTTAACAAATAGTACTTTTTTAGGTTATATTCAAAAATTAAAGTCATTGGTAGTAAATACATAGAAATCTAAAGTGATAAACTTATAAAATAATGAAATTAGCCTTTTACAGTTTTATCTTTTATAAAATAATAACTAATAAACGTGATAAAAACAAAATGTTGGTGTTTAATATCCTAATTCTCTAATTAAATATACATTTTTAAATAAAACAATGACACTTTACTTAAAATGACGTCTATTTATATATATATATATATAATATATATATATATATATATATATAGGTTTTTGAACTTCTAAATGCGCTAAGGCCTTCACCTCATTCCAGGACTTTCCTTGTTTTCTTATCTCGTCCATGATGGATCTTCTCCAAGTTTGTACTGGGCGACCTTTTTTTCGTTTTCCTTGGGGATTCCACTCTAGGGCAGTCTTTGCAATACTGGAGTTATTTTTTCGGAGTGTGTGACCGATCCAGCCCCACTTTCTGGACTTTATTTCATTTACTACCCTCTTTTGTTTGGTCAGGTGTAGTAAATCTTCGTTTCTGATGATGTTAGGCCAGAAAATACGAACAATTCTTCGTAGAAATTTATTAACAAAGACCTGCAGTTTGTCTATAAGGGTTTTTGTCGCTTTCCAGGTTTCACATCCGTAAAGTAATACAGACATGACATTTGACTGGAATATGCGGATCTTTGTCCTCGTAGTGTAGTCTCCAGACCTCCAAACAGGGTTGAGCATGCTGAAAGCTTGTTGCGCTTTTCGTATCCTCATACGAATATCGTCTTCTGTACCTCCGCTTTCGTCTATTTATTATGGCAATAAATTAAAAATATGACATTTAAACCACAAAAATGACACTAAGCACAATATGCCCCTTATTTATTCTATATAAACACAGTTATCTAGAATAGTTGAGTAAAATATCGGCACTTTACAAAATATGCCAATAACGAAATCATAATTTGTTGTATTTTTACTATCAAGTAATTGAAAAAACGACATTATACAAAAATATGTCACTTTTCCACTCACCTCGGCTAAGACTCGTTGCGGCGGCTGGACCTTTACTGGTTTAGTGTCGGTTTTTTGGTCACGACCCATGCTCGCGACAACAAAGTAAGAAGTGACATTAACGACGTCTACAGAAAACCGAGCGAGCTATTATAACGGAGATCTTTGCAACATACGTAGTTTTGCTCGTAGATTTTAGATATCGTTGTAACTAAAAACTACCGAATTTTGTATAATGCCACTTTTGATTTCAATGTGGGAAATAGTGTCTAATTTTTCTGTAGTTTTTAAGTCTGGTGAAAGATTTAGAAATAAAAATCAAAAGTGTATAGCCTTAAAATACACCACGTGCATGCAGGAAAAAGGGAAGCTGCAGTTGCTACCAAGGAAAAATCGTCTGCAAAGCTTTATAAAGAGTTACAAACACCCGAAGTAATGAAATGGTTATACAGTATTGCTGAAGCAAGGGACAAGCCGTCAGAGGACTTAACTCACCTGCGGCAGATTAATAGTTCGGATGGAAGAGTGGTAAGATCCAATATTTAAATAAAGTAAAGCTGGTATAAGTGCTTTACAAAGTTGCTAAATAAATAACACCAGAGGAGAGACCGAAGATACGGGACTTTTAATAAAAATGTAATAGTAAGAATAACGAGACGTGAAGTTGTCCAGATTTAAATATAATGAAGAATGGTAAGGCGGTGATGGAATACCCGTGGATCTTTGGAAGGATCAAAGGGGTTGATGTGTTGTTGCAAATGATAAGTAGGATATATGAGGAAGACAGGATGTCGAATGCGTAGGAGCAGCGCAACGTTATTAATATTAAACTGTAGAGCGAAGGTTAAAAAGGTAGACATCGGTGTTGTCTTGTTTACTTTTAGACAGTTATAGAGATATACTTCGAGAATAGAAGAGAGCCATATTTGGTATTTATAGGTCTTGAGAAAGCATTTCACAAAGTTCGTAGACGAGAGCTCCACCTGAAGCCGTTGGTTAGCACAGTATTTTGCAAGTTATCGAAATCATTATGACAATTTGCAATATTCACACTTGGCAACACTGTCCATACATTTACAATTGACCAAGCATTGAAAATATAACTTTACTATTCTATGCCTTTTATTTGAGCGTGTTTTAAGATATTTCGCACGAAGTTTGTGTTATTTTATAATTCTATTATAAGTATGTTGTTTTCGGTAATTCGTGAGTTTGTTTCGTCTAATTCCATCATAAATATTACGCCCAAGAAGTGTGAAAAGATTATCACATTAAGTGAACAAACTTGTGTCACAAAGGGAAATCGCAATAATGTAAAAGTGGATCAGGGGGAATTAAGCGAGATTTTAAAACGTAAACGAGAAACGGGATCAATAGATGTGAAAAGCTTAGAAAAATGAGAAGAAAAGAAACAAACAACACTAGCAGATAAAAGATGTTTACTTCGAAAGAGCAAATTTTACCGAATAAAAACAAGCCAAGAGCTCCAACAAGATCTAGCAGCATCAGATGTAGTGATTCATGACTTAACTGTTCGAATAAGAGTTTTGAAAAATGGTGGAAGGGAAATGCATCAACAGAAAAAACAACTGTTTTTAAACAATAAAAAAAACAAGCAGGGACAGTGATAATCGAAATTCGTCGGGAAGTCTGACAATGAAAACTTTACACCACCTCATATTAATAAAACAGTAAAACATCCAGTCAAAAAAATATTTTGTGGATGTTTTTCTTACATAGGAGTTGTATCTTTGGTACCAATTGAAGGCATGATGAACAGCCAAAAATACAAATCCATGTTAGAACAGTGTTAGGACAACTCCAAAATGTTAATACCATAGAGGAGCGATTCTTTAACAGGACTCCACTCCCTGTCAGAAGTAAAAGAAATTGATGGTTTTTTTTTAATAAGAATATTAATATTTTCGATTGGCTCGGTAATTCGCCAGATCTCAATCCCATTGAAAATGTTTGGGCCATTTGCAAGGCTAGCCTGCCTGAAATCAACTATACTACAAAAATAATAGACTGAAGCGGTCACTCAGGTTTGGTTCCAAGCTGAAAACATATCTGGGAACTGTCCAGCAAAGAAGCACGTAGAATCTATGCCAAAACGGGTAAAAGCAGTAATTTCTGCCAAAAGGGGATATATTTTCTACGGAATAATGTATAATAAAAGTTTACCTTTATAGGTTTGTCAAAAAATATCATTTTTTTTCTAAATAAACTGTCTTTTTTCATTTAAATAGCCTATGATTTTATTAATTCGCACAGTACTGTACGTGGGAGTATTGCTTATACTGGCAATCATTTGGTAAAAATACTAAAAGGGACTTATAACAAAAACTGGAATAATGGAGATAAACTTTTAAAAAAAAGTATCAAAACTTAGTAGGATAAAAACAGAGTATTCCTAATGTTTATTTAATGAAGGAGTAACTTCAAATAACATGATAACTTTAAAATATGAAATGATTGATATGTTCTTTTTTTTTAATAAAATGCATATTGTCTAGACCAGGGCAGCGTGCGCCGCATCGGCGGCCGCGGTGGTGTTAAAAGCGGTCTCTCGTCTATGGTACTTATGTTGTGCAACACAGACGTGTCGTCGTTCGTGTGCTCGCCGCGTCGGCAGCCGCGCGGTCTATGGTGAGTACCATGCGCCCTCGATGGTTTTATGACTTCTGGCGGCACATCAGTAATAGATATCTCGTGCTTCAACACAGACGGGTGACTGTTTTGTAGCTGTTTTATTTCGTTGCTTTTGTGAGTGTTTGCCAAATTTTGTATATTATGGAAGCTATAGCTATCGATAAATTAATTACCGAAATCCAAACACGGCTAGCAATTTGGGATATAATATAATATTTGGGATATAACTTATGGATATAGGTTTTCAATTTTTTCGTATTTTCATTTAAAAAAATTATATTATCTTTAATGCTTAAATATTATATGCTAACCAAGGTTTTTTAAAAATGTTGATTTGGAAATGAAATACTTATTAAATAAAGGGTTATATTAAACATAATTTATACAATTTAAGTATACTTGCACCTATTGGAAAAAACAAATCGTCGTCACTTTGACTATTGACGTCACTGATTCTAGAGACATCATTATACCATTCTACGTCCAAAACTCGACTAGATTTGACAATACCGAATACAATGGCAAAACTACTGCCGCTGTTAGACACTTTACGTGTTTTAAGCCGCGCGGCAGCCGACGAGGCGCAGTCGCGGCACAAACCGCCCTGTCTGTGTTTAAACTTAGTATTACGGCTACGCCGTTTTCATCGTTTGCCCCAGAGTAATTTATCTGATAGTCTTGAGAATTGTACTGTCCGTTGTTTAACCACCTTGTTTCATAGACTCCTAATTTTGATCTTGGTTTCACATAATACAACACAACTTTGATTCCACCAACCAGTATATTTATTTTAATAAATAGTTAAATATAAATATACTTATAAATAAAAATAAACAAACTCATCTAACTTTTATTTTTAATTTTAATCTTAAAATTTATAATTTTTTAATATTTCTTGAATTTCTACAATGCTTTTACCTCTGGTCTCCGGAAGATACAAATAAATGAGTAAAGCACCTAAAAAACAAATTAAAGCAAAAATACACATGCACCAGTGACCGCCAATAGCTTCTGCAACTAATGGATAAGCTGCCACGGACAGTGCTAGCATTAAGTTAACTGAGGTCATTATAAGAGCAGCAGCAGACGAGCGAAGGTCAGGGGTAAAAAACTCTCCTATTAGAGGTATTGAAATGGGACCAAGTCCGATTGAGTAAAATATAATAAACAATGAAACAAAAACCAGCGGTACCCACTGAAACTGAAGAACTAAAGGAGAGTTTATATATCTTAAATAGAAAAATGTACCCAGAATCGATACAGATAGTCCAGCTCCCACACAAGAAATAAGAAGTAAAAGTCTCTTGCCTACTTTTTCGATTATGTTTGATATGAAAAGATATGTTGTTGACTTGACAACTCCCATAATAATTGCTAGTGTACTTCCCGAAAGATTGGAACCAGATTCGTTTAAAATAGGGGCCATGTAGGGCATGAGTACTGGCACACCACACAAATATTGTACAGTTACAGGTAACAAAGCTAATAGCAACCCTTTTCTTGTTTCTTTTGTTCTAAATAACCCTAAAATATTGCTTTCTTTAGATCCTTTTGCCAGACAAATAATATCGTCAATTTTTTTCAAGTCGACTTCTAATTCCTTATCAGTTTTATTATTTCTTAATTTTCTTATAGCTGCTATACATTCTCCTCTTTTTTCTTTAGCTAATAAATAAACAGGGCTCTCTGGGGCAAAATGAAAAAATAGCAAAAACGGAATCATAGGGATACCTATTAACAAAGTGAAAAACTTTAAAATTGAATATAGGTCCGATGCTATATGTATATAATTGACCAAGTGGAACGCAAAGGCCCATCAGGCATCCATATTTTGATCTATTATGATCTTCACATATTTCTGTTAGATAAGTAGGAGTTATGCCCCAAAAGCCATAATAGCAGGTAAAAACAAGGGTTATAAAAAATATTAGTGGATATATTTGCGTTGTAAAAGCTGCTCCTATAATACAAGTAAAAATTAATAATCCTAGAACTTGTAAGCTTCGTTTTCGTCCAATCAGATCTGCTAACTTTGGAAGTAACATTGATCCAATCAATCCAACTGTCGCTGGAATGCCAACCATCATAGAGATTTCGACAGTTGTGATTGGTTTTCCAAGAGGATTTATATTGGTATCGTTGGATTTTAGTTTTAATATTGCCGACGACGACCAAACAATTGTATTGCCTCCAACCATCCATGTTAAAACTCCTAAAAAAACAATGAATTTACATAAAATAAAATTTAAACATTTATAACTAAAATAACACTTCGTCAAAAATTCGCAGTGTTTTCTCAAAGTACAGTATAAAAAAAGAACTAGAAAAATAAGGTACCAGCTATGAAAATATTTAACAAAAATGTAAGACAACAATAATAATCCATTAAAATCTTACATTTTTTTGCATTTTTTAGAAGGTGCAATTTTATTATTTTCATGTGTTGGAAGGGTAAATATAAGCCTAAGTTCAAATTTGTGAGGTCGTTACCCTTGTCCCCCGGTCGCCATCTTGTAAACAGGGGTACAAAGGGTTTGGTAACTAGCAGCCCTGCAGAAAATTATAATAAAAATTATATGTAGCAAATTAAATTGTCGACAGCTTATAATATGTCGTTAAAAACAAAAATAACGAAAATTTTGGTTTGAGAACTTTTTTCTGGTAATCTTACATAAAACGACAACAGAGGGATATTAAAGAGGGTTTTCCAAAGAATAATTTTTACAAATTTGTTCATTAATATCTCTGGATTTTACACCGCTATGAAGTTGAATATGAATATATTTCTGAGTATGCGCAATCTTAGAATATGGGATGCAGAAGGATTTTGTACTTTATCTAGTAAATTAATAACTCTACAAAAATTTTTATTTGACATTAGTTTTAGCAAATTGAATTGTCTACAACTTTATTTTTATTACTTTTTATCATTAATTGGAAAATAAAAAAGCTATTAACACAAATAACTAAAAATCTTTAAGTAAATTTCCTTTTGAACCTTGGTCAATGAATGACATCAGTGTCATTAATCATTAAAGAACTAAATCTGTGTTTTAAATAATATTTTATTTAAATTTTTTTTTTTTTAGCCACAAACTCGCATCAGCCCCGTAAGGCTATTAGCGAAAAAGAAAAAGTATTAACAATAATTGAATAGCTTAACAATTAAATTTTGCATAAATAGTTTATTGCTTTAAGATATTAAATAATCACTTTGGCACTGCACTTTAAGAATAGTTCTCTCAAATTCTCCGGGATTCCGAATTTACATCTTTCTGCACTGTACAATAACAAATTAATCCCTTAATTTGTAATTCCACAATATTCTTAACTTCTTAACCTTTTATAGTTTCACCGTGTATAATTGAGACATTGTAAATCTTTGTCAAGTAATATTTTAATAATTGAAGTCCATTCACCCGTTAATAAATTGTCCAATAATATATTTTTCTAATTTGAACTTCCTAAGTGTTGCAATTACGGCCCAGATCAAACTGTATTGTAGGCTCATAGTTCAAAGTTTGTTAGTATGATAAAAGCAATAACCTCTGTGCTGAGGTATACATTATTTGTGACATTATAAATTGGGGATTTGAGCTCATGTGAGCTAGTATATTATATATAGTTACCTAACTAACATCATTTAGTGTAATTAGTAGTAGCTGTCGTAATATGAGTAGAGTTCTAGTCTTTTTTGACATAGCTGATATATATTTGATGTGGTCCTTCCAGGTTAAAGCTTGATCAAATTTTAAACCTAGATATTTAATTGTATTTACATATTCAAGTATCTGACTCCCAAGTTTTAAAGTAGGTATTTCTTTTATCTGTTAAAGTCTCTCTGAGAATATGATGCAGCGAGTTTTAGATGAAGCAAATTGAAAACTACTCCTTTTAGACCATGCTATAAATTTATCAAGTTGATCTTGTAGTAATTTGGCCATACTCTGTGTATTGTTTCCATTTTAGAATATTATAAAATCATCAGCGTACAATTTTGCTTAAATGGGTAATTTCAACAATTCTTCTGGGATTTACAGCACTCCAAAATTGACCGGGTTCTTGATTACTCCTAAGAATACGATAAAAACAAACCATTAAACTTAGTTTTCTATTTTTCCACTCATATACATACTTTTAAATAAATTCATTACTTTTTTAAAATAATTCCTATCGTGTTATTTATATATTATAGACCTTTTCCGCCATCACAAAACTTATCCCATCTACGATTGTGTCGCACGAAAAAGCACCATTCGATAAATAAAAAGTTTAATAAGAGCACCATCGTACCAATATGGTCCCAAGATAAATTTCTTGACGAAAACAGGAGAAACAAACCTAACATACCTTTTCAAAACTGCTGTCAAAAGAGTTTTAGTGTCAACCAGGAGGAATCTAAAGCACATACAGTTATAATCTGTTCTGCGCTTGCTGTATTTCAATCGTATGATTTTGGATGAAAATAAAACACCAACAAATAAATCACTATAAAATGTATAAATATTAGTCATCTACTAGCACGAAAATATCTAAACACAGAAATAACCAGTAAAGACAAGCCATTTGGCAATTCAACATAATAGAATTATCACAAGCAGTGTTACATATGAAAGCGGAATATGGCCATTAAGAAGAAAGCCATGAGGACTTTAAAAGTAAAAATGGAATATTGGCGGTGTATGTATTAGTATTACGGGGGTCTAATTTTCCCCGTAAATGACATGAAACAAACTAGAAAAAGGCCTTAGTCCCCGGCGGCCCAACGGTCCCTGGTGACGGTAGCCATCAGATTGGACCAAGGGCAGAGGGTGCAAAGAATCACCGGGATAGACACGGCTACCATGGATAACGAACATTACATATTGGCACTTACAACGTAAGAACGCTTGCAACTGAAGACAAGCTCATTGAATTAGAGGAAGAACTTAACTACATAAAATGGGATGTATTGGGACTTTCCGAAATACGAAGAAAAGGAGAAAATAAATTAGTTTTAAAATCAGGGCATCTGCTACACTCCATTGGAGGAAACGATAAGGCAGCTGGCGGCGTAGGCTTTCTGGTGCACAAGAAACACCTAGATAAAATTATAAAAATAGAGAGTGTAAGCTCAATAGTTTTGTGCCTCATATTAAAACTGAACGAGAGACGCTCTATTAAAATTATCCAAGTATATGCACCCACGACAAGCCATAGCGATAAAGGAATTAAAAACTTTTATGAAGATATACATAGAGCTATAAAAAAATATAAAACCCACCACCTAATCTTAATGGGTGATTTTAACGCTAAACTTGGATTTAAAGAATATAACGCAGAAGTGGATATGGGTTCATTTGGATATGGTGAACGAAATGATGGAGGAGGTGTGCTACTACATTTTTTGTTGCATCATCGGCTCTATGTGATGAACACATTCTTCAAAAAGAACCAACAACGTAAGTGGACGTGGGCTAGTCCAGATGGCATAACAAAAAACGAAATTGATTTCATCATCACAAATAGAAAAAAATATTGTCCAAGATGTTACAGTAATCAATAAAATGACTGTTGTGAGTGACCATCGGTTGGTTAGGGCAAACATAATGATTAAAATTAGACGAGAGAGGACAGCAATGACAACAGAGAGGCATTCTAATAAATGGAAATCGATAGAAGATAAAGTAGCTTATCAGAATTTCATAACTTCAGAATTGAGAGAAGTAGATCAACTAATGAAAATGCATTAGATATAGAGGTGACAAATATGCGAATAAATAGTGCGCTTTAGGAATGTGCTCGATAAAGAATAGTGTGATGGGGAGCAATGTTACTAAATGTGTTGAAAAAATGTTCAATGCTTGTTTGATAAGAGGCATAACCCCCTCCCAGTGGCATAATGCACTAATAACCATGATGCACAAAAATGATGACATTTCAGACCTAAAGAACTACAGACCTATTAGTCTGCTCTCCAATACATACAAACTATTCATGAAGATAATAAACAAAACGGCTTGTGAACACGTGAACAGGCTGAATTCCGCTCCAGATACGGAACAAATGATCATCTGCAAGTTGTAAAAACGCTGATAGAAAAGTGTACAGAGTATAACAAGCCTATCTTTCTTATATTCGTAGATTATGAAAAGGCGTTCGATACTATAGATCATAATAAAATGCTTCGAGCATTGGCTGACTGCCGCATTGACCACCAATATATTGCCTTGATTAAAAGTATTTACGAAACTGGTACAGCTTGTGTCCGCCTTCATGAAGATACCAAGAAGTTTCGAATAGAACGTGGAATTAGACAAGGTGATACTATCTCCCCTAAATTGTTTACAGCTGTTCTTGAATATATGTTCAAGCAAGTAAAGATCTGAACCACCTAAGATTTGCCGATGACATCGTTTTAATATCTGATAGAGTTGATAAAGCTACAAAAATGCTGCACACGCTCTATAAAGTGGTAAAAACAATTGATCTTAAAATTAACACCTTAAAAACAAAATTTATGACCAACCTTGTAGTCAGCGGTAAAATTCTGATTGAGAGCCATAGCATCGACCAAGTAATAGCTTACAAATATCTAGGACATGAGATTCGCCTAGGCCGAGATAATCAGACAACTGAAATACCAGACTTTGGTATATTGAATAACATTTTTCAAGTCTAGTATCCCAGTTTGTTTAAAAAGAAAGGTTTTTAACCAGTGCGTTTTGCCGGTTATTACATATGGTGCAGAAACACTGACTCTGACAAAAGGAATAATAGATAAAATAAGAGTTACACAACGCGCTTTGGAAAGATCAATATTAGGTATTACCATCAGAGATAAAGTACCAAACCTAGAAATAAAAAGAAGAACAGGAGTCACAGATGCAGTTGAAAAAGTAGCCAGGGCTAAATGGACTTGGGCCGGACATGTTGCCAGATTAACGGATGACAGATGGACCAAAAAGATTCTGGAATGGCGAACCAGAGCAAGATGCATATCGAAGCAGAGGACGACCACCGACTAGATGGACGGATGATATCAAGCGCATTACCACAAACTGGATGCAAGAAGCTCAAGACAGCAATAGGTGGAAAATTTTACGGGAGGCCTACGTTTCAGCAGTGGACAAACATAGGCTAATTGATGATGATGATGTATTAGCATCACAGCAGAAAAAAATATAAAAACAGGCAAGAGGAATCGATGTTTATGTGAAATCAACTGTTAAAGAACAAAAGTAAAAAGAAAATCAACTTACCTGTTGCAACTGTAAAATATAAGAAAAAAGTATCGGGTCGTTTTGCTTTATATTCCGGCTTTAGCTTGCTTACATTTCGCTCTTCAGTGGGTATGTACTTAACTTCTTCTAATGCATTATCTCTTTCAAAAGTATTGCTTTCAACCATTTTGAACCAGTTCAAAACTATCCTCTTATACACAAAAATGACATTCTATTGTTCAAAAATTATTTCAATATATTTTAGGACTGATTTATATATTATAATAACATTTATATAAATTTAATTTTTCGGAACTGTTTTATATTCTTGTATACCTTTTGTTAAGACAGGAAAGATAAGGTGTAATAAAAGAATTAAAATAATTAATATACAAATATTTGCTCGGATATATTTTTTTAGTTGTTAACATTAACAATGTAACAAAGTTACAGTGGTATTACATTTTTGAGAAATGTAACATCTTGGAAAAAAGGAGGCACATGGTCTTCGCGCTGTATCTCGTAAATTAGCATCTCTACAGAAAATTTTATAAAACATTATTTGCAGCAAACTAAATTGTCTACAACTTAATTTGAATTACTTTTAATGGCAAAACAAATATAAAAAGGTTATAAACAAAAACCCCCAAAAATTTTTGTACAAAGTTTCTTTTGGACCTATAACTTTTTTCTTGCGATTTTACAATAAAGCAAGAATGTAAAAGGTTTTTAAAATAATAATTTTCTCTGTAAATTTGTTTAATTTTACTGATTTCTTGGCATTTTACTGTGCTTCGAAATTGACCGGGTTCTTGAATACCCATCTTGGAATAAGGGATCCAAAGGGTTTTTGTGCTGTATGTCGTAAACTAACAACCCTAGAAAAAAATTTATTGAACATTATTTGTAGTAAATAGTATTATTTACAACTTTATATTTATTACTTTTTAGTGTAAAAGTAAGTAGGAGGTTTGGACTTTATTTTAACATCAAAAAAACCAAATACATGGTTATAAGCAAAAATAGAATACCACCTGGTCAATTACTATAGATAAAGTCACGTTCAGATGGCAGTGTACGGATATAGGATAACAGCGTTGCCAATTCTACTGCCATTGTAAGTTTTGCTACTTTTGTAAAATAAGCAGGGCCAAACTCACGGTAAACTAAGATATGTTTAGGTAAGCTAAAGTTGTTAATAGAAAATTCGTGAATGAAATAAATGGTAATCATTCCTAAAATGCTTTTATACATAATACCGCAGTTAATAGGGAAAAAAATATGAAAAATATTCTACAGGTTTTTTAGTGTTTTAAACGGTAGATAAGGGATAACTGATGATAATTCCTTGTAGAATTACAGCCAATTATGCTTTGTTTATTTTTTAAAGAAAGATGAAGTTTGGAAAAAATCATTTTTTTGCCTATTTTGTTCCTCGTGCATTTTAGGGAAAAATGTTTCAAATAAATGTTGCAGATCTTAAAAAGTTTTTTAATTTTTAGTTTGTAAATTAAAATATATAAACAAATGACTGAGATAATTGCAAAAAAACCCTAATTGAGGCCCCTAGAACACAAGGGTGTAAGTGCAGTTGCTTATCACTTAGCAACTGATATCTAACAACAGGCACGTACTTTTGGCTTCAAACTTTCTACATTAACAACAATAACACCATCAAAAATTACATGTCATTGAAAACATGCTGAAAACTGAAAAAGTGCTACCTAGGTTTTTAAATTTATATCGAACTTTGAACAAAGATTTTTCAAAACTTTGTTTTTGGCACTTACACCCCTTGTGTTCTAGGGGCCTCAATTCTGCACTAATTTAATAAATGTTCATAACTTTATTTTTTGCATAATGACGTCTAATATAACTACTTGAAATTATGTCGATTAATGAGTTATTTAAGTGTGCTACATTTCAACCAGATCAACTAAATATTTTATTACCTTTACTGAGAAAAGAATACCCCCGAAAAACAATTTTCAATCATCTTCATTTTCATAATCTAGTTCATCTTCAGAGTCATCGTTTAATGAAATTCTAATAGGTTCAATGTCATCTTGAATGTTGTCTACTGTCCAAAAATTATTCTCCAATTTTATAACATGGCTGACGTAATTTTTCCAATGTCCATTGTTCTGTACTTTATCATAACCTTCATAAATCAATGTTTTAACGTCGTTTTGTTTGAAACTTGAATTCTTAGAGGACACGTACCGTTTCACTTCACTCCACACCATTTCTATTGGGTTCAGTTCACAGTGATAAGGCGGAAGTCTTAAGATATGTACATCTACGCGGCATTGTTCGTCACTGTGATTCCTGTATTTTTCACCAATACAATCAATTTTGTATTTGTCATAAATATTTTTAAATACATTAGCAGTTTCCAGAAGTTCATTTTTTAAGTAATCTTCTTCAAAATAAATGTCCTTTTCATAGAGCCACTCCTTAATTTGACGTTTCACCCAATATTGTTTGGGAAAATTTAATTTCCTAGAGTGATAAGATGCATTGTCCAAGATAATGACATTCTTTTTATTTTTTGGGAGATTCGGTATTAACATCTCTTCAAACCATTTTTTAAATAGATCTCCGTCCATCTCTTCATGGTAATCTTCAGCACCTTTTTTTGGCAAGAAAAGTGATGTCAGCACCTTCAACAAATCCGTCTTTGTTTCCTGCATGGACTAAAACAAATCTTGGTCCTTTTCCGGTCGGAGTTTTTAAACCTGTGGTAAGTCCATTTACGAAAGCCTGTCGGCTATTTTTTATTGTTGTATCTTGCCATACTTGCCCATTGGTTATTCCAGTATTAACCCATGATTCGTCCATATAAATGATATTGGCTCCTTCGTTCCTCAGTTTCTTTATTTCCCGGAGATAGTGACGCCTCCAAGCGACTATTTCTTGTTTTTCTATTAATATTGAATTTCTACCTTGTTTGCCATATATAAAACCCATGTCGTGCAATTGTCTTCTCAACGTACTCTTGGAAAAATTCGGAAGATGCTCCATTTGCTTAATTTTTTCTAGTACTACGTCAAGGGTTGGAGGAATATTGTCCATAAAAAAACCGTGCACTACTTGTCTTATTCTAGACCGAGTTGCTTCATCATATCTATTCTCACGACTATTCAAATAACCGGTTCTTTGTTTTCTTATAGGACTTACAAGTGGACCATTTTTACTTTCACTTCTATATCGGAATATCGTTCGCTCAGAGACTCCAGTCATAGCAGAAACTTCCCGCACTATTGTTGATACACTTTTATCATTATTACTGTTTGATAAATAGTTAAAAACATTTAACACTATTTTTTTGCATTCACTATTTAACAAATTAACGTTTTTGAATTTTATTACACTCGCGGCCATTTTGACACTGACACGACACAAACGTCTGATATCAACTGAAAATTCTTTTAATGACTCTCAAGTATTTACCTGAATTTATAATTGCTGGCATTAGACAATAATTTTGAATTTATAAATAGGTATATTTTTTTAATTCTAAATTATTTTTTAATGTCTGTAACTGTAAATGCAGGTAGAGAAAGTGTGTCATTAAAAGGACATTAAGATCAAAAACGGATTATACAAATAATTATTTCATTTCCACGAATTGTAAACAACTTTGAACAGAATTTATAATTCCGAAAAGACCAGATTTCCGAAATATAACTTTCTATTTTTAAAATACCAACAGAAAAATTATATAATTAAAAAAATGTAGTATTTTTCCGTTTCACATTCATAAATATTTCCGAAATTATAATTCTTTTATAGGAGCCGGCCCATAACGTACGATTGTAGGTACGATTAAAAACTGACAACAATGTAGTTATTTCTGGCATATAGAAAGTACAGGCCTATCTCTGTAACGCTGCCATCTGAATGTAAATTTATCTATAGTTAACTAACAAACTTATAACACAAATCACCAATTTTTGTTATCTGGGTGCAAACTTAAATGAACAGTGCGATCAGTCGACGGAAATTAAAATAAGGATCGAGAAGGCAAGATCAGCTTTCGTAAAAATGAAAAAAATCTTTAACAGCCACGATTGGAAATATCAGTTCATTTACTAAAATGCTACGTATTCTCCGTTCTTTTATATGGCGGGGAGTCATGGACCTTAACTGAAGCATCACTATAGAGACTCGAAGTATTTGAGATGTGGTGTTATAGACGCTATGTTGAGAATTTACTGGATAGACAGAGTTACAAACGAAGAAGTACTACATAGAATAGGTAAAGAGCGTTAACTAGTCGTAACCATAAAACCTCGCAAAATGGAATAACTGGGCCATATAATGCGCAATGAACAACGATATAATCTACTTAGGACCCTACTTCAAGGTAAAGTGCTTGAGAAAATAGATCCAGGACGAAGAAGAATATCCTGGCTGAATAACCCGCGAAAATAGTTTAACTTAACCACTACCGGACTTTTCAGGACAGCAGTCAACAAAGTCAAAATAGCCATGTTAGTGTGCAACATCCGTAACAGATGGGTACCATAAGACGAAGCTGTAAATGAAAAGTAAAACAGGTTTAAAAAAATTGAACAGTTTGGACACACAATATTTGGACTTTATTTATTAACGCAATCTGCATGCTAAGGCCTAAAAAATATATTATTTCAATGGATCATAAATGATCAAAAATACAGAAATTTTTACAGGTTCACGCAAAAACCAAAAATTTTATTGAAGGATATTAAGTGGAAAACTTGGTGATTTTTAAATCAAATCAATCATTCTGCCATCTTGAGGAGCGTTTTGGGTTCGTCATCAATAGGAGTTCCCAACCATTGGGCATATTTTCAGTATTTTTTTACTGACTTTCATAAATCTTGAATATCTGACTTGAAACTTACCTTAAATAACTATCGTAGAGTTACTTGAATGACGATGCATTCCATTGTCATATTTTAGGACTAGAGAAACGGTATATATGCAACACATAATACACGAAGTTGTTATTAGAGATACTGGTTAAAAATTTTAAAAGGCGATACCGTTGATAAGCAAAGGGTTAATAAAGAACGTTTTGTCACTATTTGTATGGTAGAAGAATGAGTACAGTTTAATTCGTATATCATAAATAATGGGAGAAATTGTTTCTGTTAACAAAATGTATTGGTAAGGTTAAGAGTTCACCGGGGTTGGCTGATGGTGGTAAAGTTAATATTGTGGGGTGGTTAGTTGAATATATTATGAGTTGTACAGGTGATCTATAAAGTTATTTAAGTAGTATATAGATAGTATGCCAGTATTCGCTAGAGGTAAGCTTCTAACTAAAGAAGACAAAATAAGCAATGAAACTAAACAGCTAATGACGGAAAGAAGACAACTACTAGCGCAAAACAAACGCCATACTCAAGAATATAGAGAACTTAATAAAACAATTAGAAAAGAACTAAAACGCGACATACAAAAATGGAACGAGAACTTAATAGAGCGAGTCATTGAAAACAACAGAGGCTTAAAATGTCTAAGACCCGCACTGGGAGTTCAAAAAATCATCCTAATTAAAGACGCCAACAATAAGGTAGAGAAGAACAAACATAAAATAACAAATATTGTCGAAACCTTCTACACGTCCTTGTACAGCTCGCAAGGCCAGCCTAATGAAACAACAAAGGAGAACGTCAAAAGAAAAATAAAAACGTAGGATCAGAAGTACTATCAAATATAAAGGGATACGAAATAGAAAGAGCTTTAAAGTAACTAGAAAATAATAAAGCTCCAGGACACGACGGTATAATTGCAGAGCTCTTGAAAACAAGCAAGACTTTAACAATCCCTGTACTAACAGAGCTATTGATAGAGAAGGCAAATGAATACCAACTACCCGTATTTCTTGCCTTCGTCGACTATGAAAAGGCGTTTGATAGTATCGAGATGTGGGCCATAGAACAAGCTATTAAAAATTGTAGAATAGACCCGAGATATAGACAACTAATACATATTATATATGAAAATGCAACTATAATAGTACAACTAGACGAAAATAAAAATCCCATCCTCATTAAGAGAGGAGTGAGACAAGGAGACGTAATATCGCCAAGGCTTTTCAACCTAGCCCTAGAAGACGTCTTCAAAACTACAAATTGGTCAACCTATGCCATTAACCTTAATGGCAACAAGTTAAACCACCTCAGATTCGCTGACGACATAGTAATTATAGCGAGCACATTCGAGGAACTGCAAATTATGTTGGGGAACTAGCAGCCAGCTCCCAATACGTCGGCCTAAAAATAAATATGAAAAAAACAAAAATAATGACAAACACAGAAGACCCCAGACATATAACTATAAACAGCAGTAAGATAGAACAAATCAAGAATATATCTACCTAGGCCAAATCCTGAGACTTGACAAAGAGAACCAAAGTGCGGAAATTACTAGAAGAGCAAGACTAGCATGGGCAGGATTTGGAAAACTTAGTTGGATACTTAAGAACCGCAAAATACCCCAATACTTAAGGAGCAAAGTGTTCAACCAATGTATCCTTCCTATCATGACATATGTATGTCAAACCTGAACCCTAACCAAGGCAAACATGAATAAACTAGCCACAACAGAAAGAACAATGGAAAGAGCAATGTTAGGTATACGACTGTCAGATAAAAAGAGGAACGACTGGGTAAGATCGTAAACAAAAGTCGAGGACATAACAATAAAAATTGCAAAACTTAAATGAAGCTTCGCGGGCCACACTGCTAGACAGAAAGACCAACGTTGGAATACTACAATACAACACTGGAGACCTTACGAAAGTAAACGACCAAGAGGAAGACCACAGATGAGATGGGTTGATGATATTAAAAGAATAGCCGGAACAAATTGGAAATATGTTGCTCAGGATAGAGACCGATGGAAGGAGTTGGGAGAGGCCTATGTCCAAACATGGACGACATAAGGCTAAGAAGAAGAAGAAGAAGCTTACATGTTCCTGGACTGTTAATATTTCTTGTCTCAAATACACATAAGTAACACTTTTTAACAAAATGATAAAAGCTTTTTCTAATAGTTCTTAATATTTATAAATTAATAAGATAATAGATTCGAAAACTTTTAAGTAAAATTAAAAATTTCAAAAAAAAGTATAGATTTAAAGAAATTAAGTATTAACAAATATATATCGACAGTGAATTGAACAAGAGTGAGGGAACTCCAGATGAAAATTAAAAAAAGGTACAAATTGTTAGATCCTCAGATAAACAAGTAAAACAGCATACAGGAAACTGATAGTAGACGAGACAGTATGGAAGTGGAGTCAAAAAGCTCATAAACTTGGTGAAATGAAAAAATATATAAGATCAATGAAGAAATGAACATGGATCCAAAAAACTGGCAAAAAACATAAATAAAACTTGGACAATTAGACATAGATATGTAACTATGTGTTCTAAAATTATCATAGTTAACCATTTTATTTTTTTTTTGTTTTTTTTTGTGGAGTTTTATTTATCTACCTTGTTGAAAATTTGAACTTCTTTGTTTAAGTGATGCGTTTTATCTGTTGTTTAATTTTAAATTCTGTATGCCACTCAAGTAACAATAAAATGTCTGACAAAACTATAATGCTCTTTATTAACTTAAAAACCAAATTACCTAGCTTATGACTATATTTTAAACATAGCTATGGGTTGTGTTAAAACTTTGTTTCTGTAGAATCATAATATGATATAAAACTATAGCAAAGAAAGGCATATTTTCTAAAATAAGTGCAATTTTAGAATAAAAGATCATTTCCAAATTAAATAATTTATTGACAACATAATATATACAATTTGTTTTAATAATAGCATTACGATAATTTAAAAGTTATAACCAAAAAGTATACTAACTAAATTTTATACTGCGTAACTAATAATTTTTTAGCAGCTTCTGAATTTCAACAATACTTTTTCCTGTGGTATTTGGAAATAAAAAGTAAATAAGAAGAGCACCGATCAAAGAAAAAAATCCGAAAATCCACATACACCAGTGATTACCGAGAGCTTCAGCAGCTAGGGGATAGCCTGAAATGTAGCAAGTTAGTATTATATTGGTGAAAGTAAGTATAAATGCCGATGCCGCGGATCGTGCCTCTAGAGGAAATAGTTCTCCAAATACAGTTATTGCAATCGGACCGAGTCCTATGGAATAAGCAATGAAGTACATCATTACACAAGTAAGTGGTATCCATCGAAAATGAAGTACGAAATCTGAACCAATATATTTTAAATAAAAAAACAAACCTAGTAATGATATTGAAACTGAGGCTCCTGTAGACGATATGAGTAATAGTGGTTTTTTTCCTACTTTTTCTACTATTAAGGAACTGCAACCAAAGATAGCGACTTTTAAGCAACCAACCATTATTGCTAATGTATTTCCAGAAAAGTCAGATCCAGATTCATTTAAAATGGGTGCCATTAGGGCCATAAAAACTGGTACACCACATAGATACTGCACTAAAATTGGTAACATTCCTAACATTACACCAATTCGACCCTGTTTACTGTAAAAGAGACTAAGTATATTTATTCCTTTTGATTTTCTTGTTAATAACAAATCCTCACTTATCATTTTAAAATCTTCTTCTAATTCTATATAATTTTTGTTACTACGTAATTTTTTTATTATATTAAAACATTCCTCATTTCTTTCTTTGGACAAGACGTAAACGGGACTCTCTGGAGCAAACGGGAAACAAATTAAAAAGGGAATTAAAGAAGCTGATGTCATTAAAGTAAATACTGTGAACGAAAATATAGAACCTATGGAATAGGCATAAAGTTGTCCAAGAGGTATACAAAGGCACATAATACATCCGAATTTAGCTCTGTTATGATTTTCGCATACTTCTGTTAAATAGATAGGAACTATTCCAAATACACCAGAAAAAAAGAAGCTCAATAAAGTTATAAAACAAAGTAGTACATCCATACGAGTTGAAAACGCCGCTCCACCAACACTTATAAACATCAACCATCCAACAATGTATAAACTTCTTTTTCTTCCTATCATATCGCCTAACTTTGGAAAAATTAGGGAACCAACAATACCCATAATTCCCGGGATACCCAGTAATGTAGATATTTCAACGGTGGTTATTGGTCTACCTAGAGGATTTATACTGGTGTCATTCGACGTCAATTTTAAAACAGCCGGTGATGACCATGCAATTGAACTGCCGCCAGCGATCCATGTTAAAATTACTAAAAATATACAAAAATAGAATTATGTCGTTCTTAACCTTAAGATGAGATTAAACTTAAATCTTATCGTTCTGTACAGTGTTTTTTTTTTATTGACCGCATCAACCGAAAAGGTATTAGCGGAGGAAGAGTAAGTGACAAATAATTGACAGCATTTAAATATTTTTGTACATTATAGCATATTTTAAAAAGTTTTTCACAAGTGTAGTGCACTGGATAAGTAAGAAATGAAGAAGAAAGCTGGGATGACATGCTTGAATTAGCAACATCAATTGACATGGCCATTGTTAACACATTCTTTTAAATGGAGAAATTTAACTTTTACATAAAAAAGTGGATGAATACAGAACATTCAGGACATGGGACATACGACCAGATAGAAATAAGTCTGACAGAAGTCGAGAGAGCAATCAAGACATTGAAAAACAAAATAGCCGAAGGACCCGTAGGGATACCAAACGAACTAATTAAAAACGGAACGGAAAAGTTATTACCGTTCATGCTACACAGAATGTTCGAAAGAGGACTAAATGGAGAGGAAATATCTGCGGAATGAACACATACATTGCATCCATACATAAGAAAGGAAACAGGAAAAAATGTGAAAACTACACAGGAATTAGTATAATATTGTCGGTAGGTAGACTTTACGGGAAAATTATCAAGGAAAAACTAGAAACTGAAATAATAGGAAAAATTGGAGAAGACCAAGCAGGGTTCACAGTAGGAAAATCATGCCTAGATCATACGTGCACATTAGAACAACTGATAGAGAAGAAAATGGCAAAAAGTAGACTGGTCCATCTGGCGTTTGTTGATCTAAAGAAAGCATACGACTCAATACCTAGAGTCAAATTATGGGAAGCAATGAATGATCTCGGAATCCGACAAACACTAATAAAAGCAGTTAAAGCACTGTAAAAAGAAAACAAAGTAGCTATTAAATGTGGAAATAAAGCCTGCAATCCATTTAAGACGACAAAAGGACTTCTACAAGGCTGTGCTACGTCCCCTACTCTGTTTAAAATATTCTTGGAAAAGACACTTAAACCATGGAGGAGAAAGTGCGAAGGAATGGGCATACCAGTAAGAGACGAATACCTATACACCTTAAGTTTTGCCGACGATCAAGTAGTCATCGCACAAGATGAAGAAGATCTCAGCTTAATGCTCAGAAAACTAGAAGAAGAGTATAAAAACAACGGAATCGAAATAAACTCAAAGAAAACCGAATACCTAACAACAGAAAACAAGGATATGAGAAACCTAGAGATAGACGAGGGAAGACAAGTAAATGGAACAGATAAATTCTAGTATTTAGGAACCATAATATCGAACCAGGGAACAACAGAAGAAGATATAAACAAGACAAACAGACTTAGACAAACAAGAAACTGTATAAGACAACTAAATTCAGTGCTGTGGGATAAGAACAGTACGATAAAGACAAAAAAGAGAATATATAATACCCTGACAAGAAGTATCCTGACATATGGGTCCGAAAACTGGACAATAAACAAGAGAAATAGAGGTAGAATAAGAGCAGTAGAAATGGAGGTCCTGAGGAGAAGCTGAAGACTTACAAAAAGAGACAGAATTGAAAACGCAGAGATTAAGCGGAGAATGGGAGTGCAATCAGACATAATCGACTATATAGAGGAGAAGAGACTATCCTGGTACGGACGGCAGAAGAGCGGACAGAGGACGCTGGATAAACAAAATTACAGAATGGAGCAAGAGCTGGAAGACCCGAAGGTCATGCAGAGACGAAATCGACGAGGCTATGGAGAAAAGAACCCTGCGAGATGGAGACTGGAATGACAGGGAAAATTGGAGAAAACGGTTGAGTGAAGGAAGACAGTGAAAACTGTGGAAATCCTTAGTAGTAGTAGTATAAAGAAAGTGGACAAAATCAATCCCAAATAAATTATTTTATGTAAAGAAAAGAAGATATAAATGTAAGCACTGCACAATAATAGTGAGACAGTAATCCAACAACATACAAAAGTTGCTTGTGCTAGACAAAAAGCGAAACAAAACCAAAATATCGGAGTGAGCCACAAAAAATTGGAAAGGAAAAATAAAAGACAAGGAAGGAGGTTAATTCAATGCAAAAATAGTAGAGAAAATGTGTTGAAACATGAAAAGAAGAGTCCTTATACAATTTTAGGGAAAATTGCTAGTATCATTAGAGAGAACTATTGAAATACTTAGAAGAACGTTAGAGAAGTAGTTTGAGAATAAGAAGATCTGGTAGTGGTCCAACTAGGTTCAAGCAAAAATAAGAGAGAAAAAAAGATTATATAAACAACTACAAGAAAATAGGTCAGACACAGATCTTCAAAACTATATGATCGCTAAAAAGGAAGCGACAGTGGTAGTAGCAAATGCTAAAGCAGAAGCATATACAAATTTATTCGATCAACTTGACAAGAGAAAAAAAGCAAAGATATATAAATAGATGACGTGACTTTTGTCTAAGAGACGAAATACCGGCCACCTTCTGTTTTTATATGATATTTTTTTGACTTATTTTGTAGTAAATTCGTATAAAAATATACGTAAATTCAGAAAAAATCACCTGAACGTATTAAAATTAGTTTGTTGTAGTTAGAAGACACTCCAAGGATCCCGTTAGTAGCGCGTCTCCCAAATGGGGGATAGGGAATGCCCGACCGGGATTAACGGTGGGTAGAAGAAAATAAAATACCTCCTGTGGACCAACAGGTAATTCACTGAATGATTGCCGGTATAGCAATCCCCCACTTTCTGACCAATGGCTTAGGGCAGACGAGTTGGTAGACTCTTTTGTCCTGAAGCTGAGATACCGGGACCCAAAGTTAGAAGAATCAGTGGTTTGGTCCACGGAATAAGAATAAAGAAGGCAACGAGAAACTAGTATGTTAAAGATCCCTATGGATATCTTTAGTACAATCATAATGGCTGTACAAGACAACACAAACTCGCTTACTGATCATAGACATCGTAGACCAAGATCCGGCAAGAGAGCTGATTCCCGTGACCACAGGGTCTCCCAGGTCCTTAAAATGGAAAATCCCTGTGAAATGCCTAATAACACACATTTAAGAAAAATCCACATGAATTGTCTAAAGAGAATATCCACTTAAAACGTTAGTTAAAAAGAGTTTTCATTGACGATAGGCACTACATAGAAACACGTAAGCGTAGAAATTATCAAAAACGGGTTTAGGAAAGATGCTTTATATCATTTAACCGTTATATTATCATGTCAGAGGAAAAATACTACCCTGAAAGCCTAAAAGATGGAGAGATCAAAGGAGATTCGAAGACCAAACAATAGTTGTAGCTGAAACCGCAAATACTAATATGGATGCTATTACCGCCAGCAATATTGATCAGTCAGTAAATAAATACCAGATTGTGGAAAACCATACAACCAATATTTCTGATGCAACTTTAAGCCGTAGTTCTCCAAAAATAAGTTTTGAGCAGCTGATATTAAACACTGATGAACAGACAAATAATCAAAGTCCTTCTGGCTCAAAAAGAAAAAAAGTCGTTACTTCCGAAGAAATTGTGAATAAACTTACAGAAGAAAATATATTAAAGAACATAAAAGAAATAGAAAAACAAACAAAAAAATAGAACGCAGAAAGAAAAAAAGCAAAAATATAAAAACCGAACAGGATTAAGAAACGAGAAGAAAGTTTTAGTAGCTCAGAATCGGAAGAAGATTAGAATATGTTGACTCTGAAGATGATTCAGATCCTGAAATATTTGAAGAAAATAAGCAAATAGTTAAGAAAGAAGTGCCAACAGTTGAAGAGTTAGGAAAGACCCAAATCGTGCTGGGTATTTGGGTTGTTGTTGAGTACACATCCAAAAAACATATAAACATTTTATTGGAAGAATTGATAACAAGTTTGAAAATGAATGGAAAATTTGCTTTTTAAGATATAAAAAGAGTAGTAACTCCTTTTTTTGATTTGATATGGAAGAGGCGATATGATACTTGAAGATGATATCGTAAAAAGTGTACCAGAACCCGTTAAAGACAGAAAGGATCATTTTATGTTTGACGTAAATTTTGTCAGGTTCGTAACTTGTTTAAAATAAATTAATTAAAATTTTGCAAACACTAAAAAATTCGTTTTTCTTACACTTTTAAAAAATTTACACTTGTCCCAAAAACAACACATGCTGTTCTAAGCTAAACTCCATTGTCACACTTACCCCAAATTGACGGAAAAGTGATAACCATGGATACTTTAGCAAAATTTAACATAATTTCTACATTTGATGTTACGAACGTGCTCAAATTTGGGTATATGTAGTAAAGTCCCAACGCACACCCAACACACGAAGGGTTTTCTACCAGTCAGCGACAGAGTAATGATCATCAAATTAAATGGACAACTATTCGACATAAATATAATACAGGTATACGCCCCGACAGCAGACAGCACAGGTGCAGATCTTGAGATTTTCTACTCCGATATTGAAAAGATTAAAAAACACATAAAATCAGATGACATCAACATATTTATGGGAGATTGGAATGCGAAGGTAGGGGCAGAAAAGGTCGAATCGATCATCGGCCCATACGGTTTAGGAACGAGGAATGAACGAGGCACACACTTTGTTGAATTTTGCTTGAAGAGAACAACTTGGTGGTTCTTAACACATGGTTTAAATTACCAAAAAGACGTCTGTATACGTGAAGGTCTCCTCAAGATTGCGAAGGAAATATTGTGAGGAACCAAATCGACTACATTACAATTAATAAACGGTTCCGTAATGGTATTCTAAATGTAAAAACGTACCCAAGCTGTGCCATAAATTCAGACCACAATCCTGTAGTTGCAACTGTCAGAATAAAACTTAAAAGAGTAGGCAAGGCTAAACCCAGTCAGAGAGTAGCATGGAGTAGTGCTGACAAGGGGCAAAAAAATATGAATAAAGACATGGTAGACACGCAGTTAGAGTCTAAGACATTAGATCCCACTAAAGAGAAGACAATAAAAGAAAACATTAAAGACATGTGGGGAAAATTTAAAAATACTGTCCTGGAGGCAGCAAACCCAAATATACAGAAAGAAAACCGTAAACAAAGAAAACCATGGATGACAAACGAAATATTACAAATTATGGAGAGGAGACGGATGGTAAAAAACAAAACCTAACAAGATACAAAGAGCTTAACAGGGAAATTGAGAGAAAGATAAATGTAGCTAAGTCACAGACTAGGTTTGGATATTAATCTTTCCAAAACCAAAATCATGGTATTCCACAAGAACCCCCATGAAGAAATTACACCCAACATACAAATCAATGGTATCACCCTTCAGAACTCCCAAAGCTTCATATACCTGGGCAGAGAGCTAAACAGTCAGCTAGACCATTCAAAAGAAATTAGAAGACGTATTGAAATAGCAAGATCTGGATTCATGAACATGCGTAAAATGCTCTGTAACCCCAAGCTATCAATCACAATAAGGTTACGAACACTAAAGTGTGGTCTCTACTACTATATGGCTGTGAGACCTGGACATTAAAACAGTATGACGTCAACAAACTGAATTCATTCGAAATGTGGATGTACCGCCAAATTCTAAGAATAAGCTGGACCAGCAAAACTACAAATGAAGAGGTATTGGAAATAATAAACACACGACCTCATCTGGTTAATACAATCAAAATTAAAAAAACGTCATATCTAGGACACATAATGCGCCATAAGGAATTTGAGCAGCTCCAGGTAATATTAGAAGGCACAATCGAGGGTAAAAGGGGTATAGGAAGAAAGAAAAAATCCTGGCTCTGAAACATCAGAGATTGGACTCACAAAACAGGAAATGACTTAATCCATCAAGCCCAGAACAGAGAGAAATTTGCCATATTGATCGCCAACCTCAATAGAGAAGGCACTTAGGAGGAGGAGGTAGTAAAGTTCGTAAGCAATCTAGGAAAAAAATATCAGGACTTAAAACATCTCCTAAATCATGCAAAATATGTCATAAAAATCATTTAACTGAAAACTAAATCACACTTCGACAGGTTCACCTTATAGACATTGTTGTCAATATCTGGGCACGATTGTGAACAAAATTTCGACAAAAATATCCTAAAATATCGAAAGCTACTACTAAAAACTCCATCCTTACAATTATAGTGTGATATGTTTAATAAATAAAAATAAACTAGGACAGCACAATATTTTTAAAACTAAATCAATATAAAGGTTATCAAAAAGAACGTCCAAATATATCGAACAATAATAAAATGCAGAAAATAATAATCTTAACTAGTACAAAAACTGTTACAATAACAAACCAATAACAGTTTACTAATAAACAAAGCAGGTCAGGTCTTAACAGCAAAACAAATTAAAAGAATTTAGTACAATAACTCGACAACACATTAAATCCATCAATAATTGTCAAACTTAATATGAGGTAGGTGTGCCTGGGTACGGTAGATGATGAGCACAAGGGAAGGGGTACGCAGACAGCGTGTCCCGATACCACAGAACATACCACCCAATGGGGCATCGGAACATTAATTTTATAGGTACTCTCTCTCTTCAATCCTGACCCCCCAGGGGGAGTGTAGTGGTCGACGTGATGTCGTGTATTGTCTGTCTCCAGAGATCTCTGTCTCTAGTCATGTCTTTTAATTCATGCATAGGTCTTTGTCATATTCCTGTAATTTGATCTATCCATCTTGTTGGGGATCTTCCTCGTGATCTTCGGCCTTCTACCTTTCCTTGTATTATGAGTCTTTCCATGTTTTCTGTGTTTGCTCTCATAACATTCCCAAAATATTTTAATTGTTGGAGATGGACTTTACTAGAGAGTCGTTGGCTAACTTTTAGCTCTCTTAAAATTGAATTATTTGTTCTACGGTCGGTCCAAGGAATTCGTAACATTTGTCTCCAACAGAACATTTCAGTGGCATCTATCTTTTTTCTCTCCGATTGTCTCAGAGTCCAAGATTCACATCCGTTGGTCAGTATTGGGAATATTAATCAGTTGATCAACCTCATCTTTATCGCTCTTGAAATTTGACAGTCTTTCCATATTTTGGTCATTTTTGCTAGATCACATCTACGTTTAATCTCTTCTTGTGATGACCCTGTGTTTGTGATTAATGATCCCAGATATAAGTATGAGCTCACAACCTCGAACCGGTCAATTGTGGTTATGTGTGGATGATTGTTGTGTAGTCTATCCACTATCATGATCTTTGTCTTTGATATGTTTAATTGCAGACCAAATATTTGACTTTCGTTTTCGATCAGTCGTATAAGTTCTCTTTATAGGTACTATGTTGACATTAATTTCATTATAAGGCTTTCTTACAGTTGCCTAGGAAACGCATAAGAAAGCCTTTAAGAGGTAAAAGCGACATATTGTCGTACAAAAACGCTTACGATGAAATCAAATTATGTGCTTCTTTAAGAAGAGCAGCAGAGAAGTACGGCGTTAACTATGTTTTTCTTTTGATATACAAGCGAAAGAGAGATTCAGCAAATAAAGATGCCATGAACAATTGGAAAATATTAAAATGGGAGATGTGGGCCATAACAAAGTTTTTACCGAAGACCAAGAATGCCAATCAGTGAAGTAGCTAATTCGTTAAGCGGACATATATTTGAGTCTCTTCACAAAGTAGGTAAGAAACTTGGTCTTTGAACTTACTATGATATAATCAATAAGTCAATGTATTTTATGATAATCTTCATGTCGTTATGGATCGTGTTCACTTTAAACCTCAGGACATATATAATGTCAACTACTGTGCAGATGGTGTTACTACAGTGCAGAAGCCTGACAGAGTTGTTGCTAGACGTGGCATAAGGCAGGTTGGCGCACTTGCCTCTACTCAACGAGGTATTCTAGTCACATTAGCATTTGCTGCTAACGTATTTGGCAACGCTATTCCACCTACGTTAGTGTTTCCTCAAATTAGATATCAAGAGCATTTCATTAAAGATGGACCAGTGGGATCAATCGTTGCCGGTTATCTATCGTGGAGGATGAAAGAAGAGACATTTATTATATTTCTTAATTATTTTCAAACACATGACACGTTGTCGCATAAGATATTATTGGTGCTAGACAATCAATCGTCCCATATACATATAAACTCCTTAGATTTTTGCAAAGATAATAAAATATTACTATCATTTCCATCCCACTGCTTCCACAAACTACAGCCCTTAGATACATCCGTTTGTGGGCCTTTTAAAAGAGCCATTAACACTGCCTGTGATCTCTGGCTGGATGCAAAATCATCCAGGCAAGATCATGACTACAAAATACTGAGTATTATAACTATCACAGTTTTTAAAGATAAGAATCATCCCATTTAACCGCCACTTGTTCCAAGAAACTGATTTTGCGCCATCGTTCGCGACAGACAGACCTAATCCAAATGCTACTGAAGAGGTGGACGTTTTTAATTAACATAACATTAAACTTGCACCTGATGACGAATCTCCAAAATGACGAGCCCGAAAATAGAGCATCAACTAATCAAGCTGCTGTGCATTCATTATCCACTAAATGCTTACACCACTAAAAATCGCCTCCAAATAACAAAAACATCACCTAGACAAAAACCTCTAGAACCTAGCCAAGCTGGTTGCAAGAATTGCAATCTGGTTTAATGAATCTGGAATCAGACATCTCTCCACGTGATACTGTTTTGCGTCAGTAATCAGAACCGTCTACAAGTAAGCAGTCTGTGTTCTGGCCTAAGACTTTATGGCCTTACCCTAAAACTCCACCTAGAAAACTAGGAAACAAGGTCAAATTACCAAAAAGTCTAGAAAGGAGTATGATGAGCAACAGATACGGTTAAAAAGTAGACAAACAGAGAAAAAAGTACTCGAATTATCTACTAGAAAGATAATAAAAGACAAAGGAAGAGAAGAAGCGAAAACAAATTAAGACTAATACACCGCCAAAATCGTCATCAGAATGAAGATCAAGATTAATACTAATAATATGATTGTCTTATTTGCTAAAAGACCTACTTAGTTAAAGACAGTTGGATTCAGTGCCAAGGTAGATACAAACAATGGTCCCAAGTCTGGTTAAATATAGATTTCAAATATGATACTTTTAAAAGCGTATACTTATTTATATTCCACGTTTTTATGTATAAATGAATACACACTTGCAAAATTACGCCATTTAGTTCTTTTTTCGTCCGTTAATATTAAAATTTTAATCTTAACTGTAGTATTTTAAATATTTTTTTTAATTAAACCAGGTTGCACAGAAGAAAAACGTCTCCCCATGTTTCCCTTTTCGTGGATCTATCCCTGCATAATCAGTTGGAGCAAGGTGTATTTCTCTCCATGTGTAATATATCTAAGATGTTCCAATCCTTTCAAAAACTAATTTTTTAAAATTTGAATAAATAATAAAACTGGGAAAAATTCATTCATTCATTTCGTTGTAAATAGAAACATACATCAAGTAATAGTAATAAGTTAATTATTACAAATAGTAATAAGTTAATTATTATAATAAACTTACCTGTTATAATTGTAAAATACAAAAAGAAAGTTTCGGGCTTCTTGGAGAAACTATTAGATTTTAACTGTGGCATATTTTCTTGTTCTTGACAAACATATTTAACTTCATATAATTCCTTTATATTTTTCTCCATCTTAAGCAATGGACTTTTTATTACTGTTTACAAATAATTTAATACTATCTGTTCTCACCCAAATACACCAGTGGCGGCTTTTGGGGGTAGGCAGGATAGGCCGGGCCTACCCAATAATTTTAAGAGCTTTAAAATTGAAAAATATATATTCATAAATTATGTTAATGCATGTAAATAACTTTTAAATGTACTAAATCACTCAATACATTAGCGTCCGATAAAACAACTATGTTATTATATTACCACAGAAAGCATCAAATCGTATTCAGGCATTTTAAATATCATTAATAGGCCCGATAGTAACTGGCCGACCCAGCGCACATAAGATCCCCGTACAAAAAGCGTTTGAAGTTAAGAAGTTTGCCGGACAACGATTTATATTGGCGTGTTTATGCTCGCTGTGTAGGCACCAGACGATCGGACCTAGCGTCGACCATCGTTGTCACTTGTAATTATCGAATTGTAATATAAATTTTCTTTCAAATTATGCTAAAAAAATATGTAACATAATCTATAATTGTAACATATTTTTAAACAAACAACACAATTGCAAACAAGTTCACGGTTGCATAAATAAATTTTAAAAAATTCGTAAAATTCGAAAAAAAAAAAAATCACATTTGCATGATTTCTATATCTTCTGATTGTATACAACTTATATATGGCAACACTGGCATTAGTTCAATTTTCACTGTTATCTGTTATTACTAGTTGCACTAGTTGTTTGGTCGATCAAGGTTGATTTTTAAAAATTTTTCTTGGAATAGTGAGATCGTTTTATAACTGATACATAAAAATGAGTTTTTCTGACGCTTTACCAGGTTGCAGTAATAATAATGTTGATAGTGAGTGTTTGGGCATTGTTGTTTCACTATTGGAATTGCCATTATCTAGAAGAACTGAAGTTGATAGAAAAAAGATTATTATGAATGAAAGGCCTACTCCAACATTGCGTATTGACCAAAAAGATGGGAAAAAGGTACGTACTTTTAATTGTTCTTGGTATGATGTCTATAAATGGTTGTCTGGAAATATTACAAAAAATAGACTATATTGTTGGCCGTGTTTGTTATTTTCTAATAAGAAATGTGTATGGAATTGTGAAGGATACTTTGATTTAAAAAATGTGTCTGCCTCCTTAAAAAAACATTCCAGTTGCAAGGAACATTTAAGTAATTTCCTGTCCTTTAAGGATGTGCAGAAGAGGGCGTTTTCTGTTCGCGATTTGCTAGATGAAAAATCAAAAATCGCAAAAATTAGATACAATGCAGAAGTTAAAATGAACAGAGAAATCATTAAAAAATTAGTTTCTTTAACTTGTACTTTAGCGAAACAGGAACTGGCTTTCCGTGGCCACGACAAATCCGATGATTCCCTAAATCCTGGAAATTTTAAAGCGATTTGGGAACTAATATTAAAATCAACTCCAGAACTAAATGATCACTGGCAGAAAAAAATATATTTCAGAGGTATCTCAAAAACGATACAAAACGAACTAATCGATCTAGTGAAAGACGAAATTCATATTTTTATCGAGAATGTCATAAACAACTCCACATTTTTTGCTGCATTGTTGATGAAACAACCGATTACTGAAAGGGCACAATGTTCAATAGTATGCAGACTAGTGGACACAAAAGGCGTTGTTCAAGAATATTTCTTAGGTTTTTTTGATCTCGGGGAAGACCGAAGTGCTCCAGCGTTACGTGACTTACTGTTTAGTGTAATCGGTAAATTTGACTGTAAAGCTAAATTAATTGCTCAAACCTACGATGGAGCTAGTGTTATGTCGGGAAAACTTCTGCACCAGATTCGTCGAGATTCTGCACCATTGGCAATATTTACCCATTGTTTCGCTCACCGCCTCAACTTAGTTTTACAGCAAAGTTGCTCCAACATTACAACAGTCAAAATATTTTTCTCAACGCTTCAAGGTATACCAGCTTATTTTCACCAATCGTCCAAACGATCCTATTTTTTAAATAAAATACTTGGAAAACGAATTCCCACAAATAGTGAAGTAAGATGGAATTCAAATGCAAAAGCAGTTTATGCTGTGTCACAAGAAAGAAAGAAATTGTTACAAGTCTTTCAGGACATAATGAATTGCCCAGAATCAAATGCAAAATCAATTAGGCAGGCAGATGGTTTTAAACGTAAATTGGAGGACTTGGAATTTGTATTTTTATTAAATGTTTTTAGTGATATATTTCAACAAACTGAGCTCTTATACAACATATTGCAGAAGAAAAATAATGATGTCCAATTGTGTGCCAATTCAGTGTCCAGATGTGTTGCAATGGTAAAGAGCTGGAGAAATGACCTTATATTTTCTAACCATTTTAACATTTCTGTTAGCGAAACACATTCTGAACCCATCTTAAGTCATAGTGAACTTGATATTTTACCTGGTAGTGTATCTAATAACGGAGATCAAAGTTTTTTGGAGAAAGCTAAAACTAAATTTAGAAGGGTCTTTTTTGAGATTTTGGACAATATTATCACTCAATTAGAGCAACGTTTCTCGGATTACGCAAAGTTTCAATTTCTGGAATTGGACGATAATAAAAGATTCACAGAATATGGCGCTAAATTTCCACAAAAAGCTTTGGACTCATTGATGGATACATATGAACCACTTTTTAATAAATCTTTATTAAAAACAGAACTGGAAATGATTTTTTCTGCTATTCATCGTGAAAATTTTCACGATAAGAGTTTGTTAGAACTAATTAAAAGTATTTTTGATAACGAAACCAATGAAATTCTTCCTGAAAGCTATAAGTTATTTTGTTTACTTGCTACAATACCTGCAACAAGCGCTTCAGTTGAAAGAACGTTCTCCACTTTAAAGCGAATAAAGTCATCTCTTCGAAATACAATGACGCAAAATCGGCTTTCATCACTGGCTACTGCATCAATCCAGAAAGATGTTCTTGCTCGAATAATGGAAACGGGCGACACATTTTATGAACGAGTAATTGACAAATTTTCACAAAGCAAAGAGAGAAGAATAAACCTGCTCTATAAATAATAAAATGTTTTTGTAATCTACGTGTATATTTTAGTTCATAATTTTATTTATAAACAAATAGTTTACAAATAACATAATTAAATGTAAGTCTGTTACAGTTATCTTATAATTTTAAGTATTTTTATAAATAAAAATAAATTTATATTTGCATGTATGTAAAAGAAAATCATGGATCTTGAGGGTGATTACTTTTCTCTGATGCAAAGTTATTTTTAGTCTTACCACCAATAGGATAAGTGGATTTTCAAATATTTTTAAGGGGTGGGTCATGACCCCGTGACCCTTCCTCTGGTCCGCCAGTGATTAGACATAGCTATATGTAATTTGCTGGCTTGGCCTACCCAAAATTTTACCACACCAGCCGCCACTGAAATACACAAATACCATAGACTGTGATTACACCATATAAGCAATTATAAATTGTGGACAATACAATGATAGTGTAGAAGCCGTTATAACAATATTTTTAGCAATTTCTTTGCTTATTAATAATTTAATAATAAATATATCGGAGAAGAGATAAGAACGTTATAACAATGGTGCAAAAATCATTTCCCGCATTGATTTTCGATACTATTATAGAGAATAATCTCTCTATGAAGGTTTTTTTAAGTCAATCGTATCATGGAAGTAAAATTGAAAATTTTATAATCTTTCTGAAAATCTTCTTTTATTGCCCATCCAGACATTGAAGATTATCACATGACGTTGGATCTTGTTGGCTGCTTCATAAAATATATCAACAATCGATTTATTTAACAAAACACTAAGATTTGCGGTAAAACATAACAAAAATTATCTCTTCAGAAAGAGGTTCACGGATTACTAGTATTAGAGTAGAGCCGTATCCTCTTTTAGTTTGCAGGCCGGGTGATACCGGATGGGTGGCTACGATCATCACGCAACCAAACATCCAACATCCGAAAACCGACCCAATCCTGCTGGTCTGTTCCTCGCCGTTCTGATCCGGAAAGTAACAGACCTGCAGCGTATGGCCCTTTATGGCTCGATGTTTGGCCAGACTAATCAAATACGAGAATCCATCATCCTCCTCTGCACGAAAGTAAATAGGACATTCACAAAACATGTAAAGAGAATATATACGTTGGTTGGTAAAACCCTAACCTAGACGAATATAGACCCCACGGTAGAAAGAAACCGGTACTTATACTCGAAGTAAAATTCTCATTAGCTACTTATGTTAAGACCTCATAAAATGACTATGAATGTGGATGCGACCCTAAATCAACCCAATGAACGTTGAACCTTGAAAGGTTTAAAATTCTCATGATATGAGGATTCAACGGACACCATGTTCCGCGAGCTCCAACGATTAAACTTGACATGCAAATAACCTGGATATCGGGTCTTTATAGTCTGAAGGATTCGACGCTCAGGGTACAGCGCTATTTAATTGGCGGCGGTTGTACTTAGGGCTTAAGGATCGTCCTAGCTGACGGCAACATCCACGACACTTTACCTCATCCTATTATGCGACAAGGTCAGGTATTGTTCTGAAGGTATTTTCTTGTGGCATTGTAAATAATTACTATTTAACTGAAAATACGCCACAATTAAAGATAAAAATACGTTTATTGACGTTTCAATTTCCACTTCGGAAATCGTTCTCAAAATACAAACAGTAAATTAAACAAATTTTGTTTTTTGTTACGTAGTGAAAAATTCTTCTAATAATTTAATTTTATCTGACTCATTTATATTGACAATTCAGACATACATTATGCATTTTAAAGTAGACGACTTTAAAATGATATTGCCAATATTGTTGAGTTGCGCTCCTGGGACGACTTTACTTATAAGATAGTTCATTCGATTACATGAAATCAACTTGAGAATATCCGTCAGAAAAAAATCATAGCATGTAATTCGTCTTTAAAAAGACAAACACATGACATGATGACAGTAAAATTCTCCTGTTAGTGATTCCATAGTAAATTATGAGGGAAAAACCAGGAAAAAAACCTCATAATACTATTCCGACATTGTAAGTATTTGTTCGTGAATTTAGTTTACCTTCAACAAACATCAAAATTCTGATTTTATATGTTACGTTATTTAAAAAACATAAATGATGTATCCCCTATATGTTACTGACTTACTAATACTGGTATTTTCTTATTAATAACTTCCTCTTTCAATATTGGTAACCAGATCCCACTACATTCTGCCGAGGAATTTGCGACAAAATTCGCCTCATTTAGCATAATTAGAGCCGCTTCTTTGATTTTTCTTTTTTTACCATCCGTTTCTTTTAGGACTACATTTGAATTATTCCATTGAACCCTATGTTCATTATCCCATGCGTGTTTACATATTTGAGATTTATGAAATTCTCTATTTTTAATATAAGATTGATGTTCACTTATTCTAACATTTAATGGCCTTGATGATTCACCTAAATAAAACTGATCGCATTCACAAGGTATTTTATAAATGCAATTCTTTTTCCTTTCTTGTTCATTGTTAGGTTTGGTTTTGGACACAATAGATCTCAACGTGTTTGTTGTTTTGAATGTAGTTGAAATGTTCAATTTATTAAACAGATCTAAACACACTTTTTACTACAACATTCCTCATTAATAAATCTTATAGGACCCATCTTCCTAAATGTGCCTTTTTTTACCATTTTTTAGGTACCAAATGTTACACAACATACAGGGCCTTTTGATAAAATTTTTAGCTTAGAACAAATAAATCCATACACATGTATAGTTGGTTGCCTATTAATCCTTCAAAATTTCATAAACTCCAGTTTACCCACATTAATTTAAAAAAAAACAATTTTTTCAATGTTTGCAATATAGCTATATGATTTATTCACATTACAGACTACAACATTGATGGTTGATACTGTTACATTATTATAATTTTAATTTTTTCAATTTTAAATAATGCTGACATCTGTCATTTGTAGACAACTACCGTAAGTTACACTAACTGCTCTGACACAACATCCGTTCTAACATGTCAACAATGTCATTTTGATCAGTTGTTATCAACAGGTCCTCGAAGAGACTTCGTCTCAGGACCATTTTACCTATGTAGGGTCATAAGTCGCCATGTTACCAATTCCAACGGTAACTTAAACATCATAATTTGTAACCACATATAATGTAAAACAACTGTAAATTTATATCATTTAAAGGGTTTTGACGCATATATTTTGGTGGCTTATAGCATGTATACCTCGTAAGCATTAACCACAATTTTCTTTAACCTTAGTAAACATTTTAAATTCAACGTTCTTTTTAATTAAAGTGGTTATTTACTTTCAGGTTTACACTGATAATGGATTTAACAATCCGAAAACGTTTTGTAATATATTTGTGATAGCCCGTTTGGGCATTTTATTATATACCTTTTATAAAGGATTTGAAATAAATGTTTTGAAATCATGAAATCATTTTTTGAAATTTAAAACAATGATATTTCCAATTATCTCTTGAAGAGACAAGCCACCCAGTAACAGCATTTAAAGTACCCAAAAACGAACACTCTTAATTTAGAACTACTTCATTTGGACTGCACTAAGCTGGACCAACTTTCCAACTCCTACTAGATAAATTATTTTCTCCTGATAAAGAGTTCGTATTTGTCTACTTGGATGATATTGTAGTAATATCAAAGACACACCAAGAGCATTTTAATCATCTGTAAGAAGGCTTCGAGAGGCTAAATTACCGGTAAAATTCAAAGAATTCATATGTTTCCAGAAGGAATTCAGATATTTGGGGCACATTGTTCAAAAAGAAGAAATAAAAACCAATCCTTAGTAAAGCAGTGCTATAACCGAACTTGCAACACCAAAAACTGTGTCTCAGCTCCGCCGTTTTTTTTTTTAAATAACTTTATAGTACCTCCGTTTCATAGAAAACTATTTGTCAGTACCAGATTTACTAAACATTCTTCCCAAAAAGAGAGTAAAATGGAAAGGAACCGATTGACAGAAACACGCTTCTAAAGAGCTTAAATTAAAATTTATATTTGCCCGTCTGTTAACATGTTCCGATTTTTCAAAAACATTTTACCTGCAGAAGATGCATCAAACTATGGACTTAGTGTTACGGTAACGCAGAAGTATAAGGAACAAGATAAAGTGATCTTATCTAAGTGCTAGTCAAACTCTCACATCCGCTGAGACAAAATATTCTACAATCGAAAAGTATTGTCTGTAGATCGTATACGAAATAAAACAAATAAGGCCATATATAAAAGGTTACAATTTTAAAGTTATCTAAAATCACCAATCCTTGAAATGGCTAACGAACCTTAAAAATCCCTAAAATTGGGTAGATTAGCTAAGTGGAGTAATATACAGAAGGGGAATCCTTAAAAAGGTAGCAGATGCTTCATTTTGGTAACCACAAGAAAGAAAGGTGGAGCAGGAAATATAAGCATCAGCACTCGAATGGTACAAACGCTACGATACTTTATACAAAGATGTCCTTCGAAACCTAAAGAGATTTCCTGATTTAAAAATATTAGACACCAGACTGTATAACCATATATGGAGTAGCCGAAATTTAGCAGACCTAGATTAAAACAATCAATATAAATTATATGTACCGGGGTATAAAAGAAAAGAAGCAGGCCACTTGGAAATTTCGAAGATCATTTTCCGGGTGGACCAAAAATATTACTGGCCTAAAATGTCAAATAACAGACCATGTAAGAGGCTGTAGGAAGTGCTTTCAGTAAAAACCATCACAGATGCAACAAGTCGAAAACATTCAACCATCTGTTGTAGAAAAGACTTAGCATACTGTCTCAATCGATGTAATGGGACCATTTTTAAGATCTACAAAACGGAACATTTGCTTGAAAGTTAGCCAAGGCCAGTTAGTCATCTAAGATAACGGTACATTCATTCCTAAAAACACTAATCACGTCCTTGCGAAGATATACGCAAAATACTTGAATAAATTAGCAGCATTAAGGGACCAAGCAAAAGTACACATAGAACATATTTTTTAATATCATAAGAAACAATGTTTTAGAGGCTATAACTTCGTTTTTCAATACCATTTATACCAACGGACAACTACCTAATGGTTGGTCTAACTCACTGTTTATAGCTCTACCTAAGAAGACAACAGCAAAAACCTGTGCTGATTATAGAACCATCAGTTTGTTAAACCACTTATTGTTTGGTTTCCGTAACGGATTTGGAACGAGAGAGGCACTGTTTGGAATGAACGTACTTGCTCAAAGATGTCGTGATATATCTGTAGACATATACTGTTGTTTTATTGACTTTCAAAAGGCATTTGATCGTGTTAAGCACTCTATATTGATTGAAGCTCTAAAAGACATTGGCTTGGACGGCAGAGATGTTCGAATAATTGCAAATTTATATTGGAATCAAACAACATCAGTTTTAATAGATGGTGTGGAATCACAAGCTCTCAATATTAAAAAAAGAGTACGGCAGGGATGCCTCTTGTCACCCCTGCTTTTTAAGGTTTACTCCGAAAGAATTTTCAGAAAAGCACTTTCTGAAAAACAAGAAGGAATACTTGTGAACGGCGAAGTCATCAATAATTTGCGATATGCGGACGATACAGTACTCCTAGCTTCTAGTCAAGAAGATGTGCAAACACTACTTGATAGTGTCGTTGAGAGTTGTGGGGAGGCAGGTCTGGATCTTAACATAAGGAAAACCAAAATACTTCTAATAAGTAAACAACAGAATATAAAACCGTCTATATATGTAAATAATACCAAACTTGAGCAAGTTGATAAAATCGTCTACCTTGGACAGCAATTAAATTGTAATGCAAAAAATCACGGCGAAATTTGATCCAGAATAGAGCAGGCTAGAGCTGCTTTTAGAAGGATGTCCAAGGTGTTATGTAACAGAGACCTAAAATTGGCATTAAGGATCCGCCTACTTCGCTGCTACGTGTTCTCGGTCTTACTTTATGCTGTCGAGTCCTGGACTGTGAATAAAATCGATCTAAATCGCCTTGAGGCTTTTGAAATGTGGTGCTATAGAAGAATTTTAAAAGTTTCCTGGGTGGAGAAGATTCGTAACTCCACAATACTTGAACGTCTCAGCAAGACCACTGAGATCATAAAAAGCATCAAGCAGAGAAAGCTGGAATATTTCGGACATGTAATGAGAGGTCCCAAACATAGATTGCTACAAAATATCATGCAAGGAAAAATAGCAGGCAAACGCAGTCCAGGACGAAGAAGAACCTCATGGTTGAAGAACTTGCGAGATTGGTATGGTGTAGATACAAGCATGCTATTTAGGGTGGCAGTGAATAAAATTAAAATAGCTATGATGGTAACCAACGTTCTGAAAGGACATGGTACATGAAGAAGAAGAATAAGAAACATTACGATTTAAGGCAACCGTACTGATATTTACACCTAGAAGATCATGTCAAAAGAAATACTATATACCCTCAGCAAGCGAAGTTTTCTCTCATGCTTGCCATGAGTTCGCTTTGTTGCAGCCAAGAGGCAGAAATATGCATATAAACAAATTGTGGTACACTATAACGAAATCAAACCTAACCGTCTATTTTATTTTAATTTTTACCATTTTGCTTTATTTCTTTATGAGACGACAAACAATATAAGTACTTTAATGCCCAAACAATAAAATGTTATCTGAAATTACGTATCAGTCAGTGTTATTAAATTTATTGATTCCTTTTAATTGTTATCGTGACGTTTTTAGAAAAGAGTAATTTCTTAGTATTTCTTGAATCTCTACAATACTTTTTCCTTTTGTTTCAGGAAAGAGCAAATAAATAACTAAGGCTCCTAGCAAACAAGTAATACCAAAAATCCACATACACCAATGATCTCCGACAGCTTCAGCAACTAACGGATATGCTGAAATATAGCAGGTTAAGGTAAGACTTGCTGTCGTCATTATAAAAGATGAAGAGGCTGACCGCAAATCGGGAGTAAATAATTCACCGATGACTGCAGGTGACATTGGACCAAGTCCTAAGGAGTAAGAAATAAAGTATCCCAACACACAAACAAGTGGGATCCACTGAAACTGAAGAACAAAACTTGATCCTATGTATTTTAGATAGAAAAATAATCCTAAAGACGATATTGAGATTCCGGCGCCTAGTGAAGACATAAGTAAAAGAGGCCTTTTTCCTATTCTCTCCACTATCAACGATGTGAACGTAAACGTGGCCACTTCTACACATCCAACTATTATAGCTATTGTGTTTCCAGAAAGGTTAGATCCAGATTGATTTAAAATGGGAGCCATTAATGGCATTAACACTGGAACCCCTGAAAAATGTTGCACCGTGATAGGAATTAATCCCAGCATTAAACCAATTCGTGTTTGCTTGGTGCGAAATAAACATAAAATGTCAATTCCTTTAGATTGTTTTTGTAAAGATAAATCTTGACTTATTTTTTCTAAGTCTGCTGCTAACTCTATCTTGGATTTATTTTTTCGCAGTTTTTTCAAAGCGTTTACACATTCCTCTTTTTCTCCTTTAGACAGAATATAGATCGGGCTTTCAGGAGCAAAATAAAAAAATAACAAAAACGGAATCATAGGTGCTATTGTTAGTAAAGTAAATATTCGAAAGGAAAACACAGGTCCCACGCAATATCCGTAAAGTTGACCAAGTGGTATACATACACTCATGAAACATCCAAACTTTGCTCTGTTGTGATCTTCACAAACTTCTGTCAGATAAATGGGAAGTATTCCCCAAGCACCACAGAAAAAGAATTGAACTAAACTGATAAAAACAATTAACATATTAATATTAGTGCAAAGCGCTGCCCCAGCAATACATGCACACATTAAAAATCCAACAACTTGTAAGCTTCTTTTTCTGCCGATTAGGTCAGCTAACTTTGGAAAAAGCAAAGATCCCAGAATTCCTACAAGTCCTGGAATTCCTAGAAGCATCGATATCTCCACCGTTGATATGGGCCTTTCTAACGGGTTTATGTTGGTATCGTTGGATTTCAGTTTTAGAATAGCTGATGACGGCCAAACTATTGTAGTTCCTCCAACAAGCCATGTTAAAATTGCTAAAAAGAAAAAAATATGTAAAAATGAGTTAACAATTTTTATATTTATTTATTTAATTAATATAGTTATGTCATATAAAATATTTTAGAGTATATGATAAAATAATATTTTTCTAAAAAACTGAGGAAATCTTTCTATCTGGCTTTATGATATAGTTTGTCTTACTTCAAAGTAGGGGAAGTGTGCCTATGTTGGACCCCTGCCTATGACGGACCCCCGGCTGTAATTTTAAATAGCGCGCCGTTACATACACATCGCCGGTTGCCGCTTGCGCACGAAGTTTGTAGTTTAGTATTTGCAAAGTTTCAGACACGTGGCTGTTATAACAGTAAATTTGTGAAATAAAATTAAAATTTGGCGTTGCTGATCTAATAAATTTTTTTGGTAAGTAGCATTTTACTGGTAACATACGTTAAGCTAAGTGTTGCTTTTGTTTTGTATAAAATGACTACACTTTCTTTGTCAAATACTATATTTTGTTTTAGGTTAAAATAGTCAAAACAAAAGTAACAGAAATAAATTTGCTGCTTTGTCCATTTGCCTATGATGGACCCCTGTGTCGTTATCTATGACGGACTAGGGGTCCATCATAGGAAAAAGAAATCTAAAATTGGACACACCTTTAGTTTTTGTTACTTAATGATTAACATAATATGTGTTACAGGGATGGCTCTACAAAAAAGGCAACAGTGGAACGAGAGTAATATGCAACAAGCTTTAAAAAGCATACAAGAAAAAACTATAGGGTTTAAGAAACAACAGAAAAACTATAGGCAGCAGAAACATTTAACGTTCCAAAAACGACTTTGAAAAGACGCTTTATTAAGCATCAAGGAAGTATCAAAGGTGATTTGGGAGGACGAAGACCAATATTCTCCACTACTATTGAACAGGAAGTTGCTGACCATATTATTACTATGGAAACTCGTTTTTTTGGCCTGACTAGTAAAGATTTGCGAAAACTTGTATACGAAGTAGCTGAAAGTAACAATATTAGCCACAATTTTAATAAGGAAACCAGGATGGCAGGCTGGAAATTTTTAAAGCGAAATTATCGAATATTATTACGCACTCCAGAAAATACTTCGTTGGCAAGGGCTCAAGCTTTTAATAAACCAAATATATGTGCCTATTTTACTGCATTAGCAAATATATTAGACGAGTTTCACTTTTCACCGGAAAACATTTATAATATGGACGAGTCCGGTTTGACAACTGTGCAAAAGAAATCGCAGAAAATTTATGCTAGTAAAGGTCGCAAACAAGTTGGTGCTTTAAGTAGTGCAGAGCGCGGTCTACATGTTACGGTCGTATGTGCAATGAATGCAATTGGAACATATGTTCTTCCTGCTTTGATTTTTCCTCGACAGAGAAAGAAAGATGAACTTATGATCGATGCATCTACTGGAAGTATGGCCTTCGCTCAAGAAAAAGAATGGATGACTTCCGATATTTTCTATTTATGGCTGCAACATTTTTTAAGGTATACAAAGGCTTCTAAAACCAACAAAGTTTTATTGTTACTCGATGGCCATGGTAGTCACAAAAGTTTTGAAGCTCTCCAGTTTGTTAAGGAAAACGGTATTATTATGTTTTGTTTTCCTGCTCACTGTTCTCATCACGTTCAACCCTTGGACTTAGGATTTTTTAGACCACTTCAAATTTACTACGGCCAACAGATAGAGAAAATTCTGAACAAAACCCACTGCCAGAATGTTCTGACCAGAAGTCACCACCGGAACATTGGAGCCAAAATGTTTCTTCGATTGAAAGTTTATTAAAAAGCCCCACTGATCAGAAATCAACATCATCGTCAGTTCTAAACATCTCGGTAGAAGATATTTGTCCTCCTTCTGTAGCTGGAGTATCTCAAGTAATGCAGAAAAGGGGTAGAAATCGGGGTAAAACAGGATATTTAAATTCAACGCCAGAAATTGAAGATATAAAACAAAAAATTGCAGACAAAAAAGCAAAAAAAAAGGAAACAAGACGCCAGAAAAGTGAAAAGGCAAGTTCGTGTTTCAACTACAAGTGGTTCTGAAGACGATTGTGAATGCTGTTTTGTAGCCGGCGACTCGGACGATGCAGCTTGCATCTACTGTAACGAACTATTTCTGCATTCACGATCCAATGAAAAATGGATTCGTTAAGTGTGTAAGAATTGGTGTCACACTGAATGTGCAGATGTAAATCCTCGACATAAACAATTTGTGTGTGAATTGTGCGCGTAATTTTTTTATTCTTAAAAATATCATGTGTAATATTTTTTATCGTTTGTAATGTCTTTTGATCTAATAAAATAATTTGGTATTTAATTATTTTACACAAAATGCAACGAGTCCATCATGGGCGTACCAAAGGGTCCATCATGAGCGCATATAAGCCCATGATGGACCCTTAACAGGATTTTAGTAAATTATGAATAAATTTTTAACATCACTTTTTCTGCAAAATTTGAAACATTTGCCATATTGTACAAATAACGAGACGTTATGTATTTAAAGTCTGCTAAGTTAATAATTAAAATTATTATGAAGCTATTTTCTTAAGGGAACCATTATAGGCACATTTCCCCTATTGGTGACATTCAGTTAGAATGTATTTCACTTTTAGTTGGCACTAGCATGTTTGACACACACACACACACATACACACATACATACATACACGCAGTGATAAGCCCTGCCTCTTGGAACATATGTATACCAATCTAAGAATGGGATCCACATGTCCGAAGATCAAACCGGTCACACTTCACTAGTTGAAGTGGTACCTATCTGACCCCAGGCTTTTCCTTCACCCCTCCTCATCGTGTGACGTACGTGAGGAGGCTTATGATCTGAAAGTTACTTAAGGTGCCCTGGGTAATGAGACACCTTCTGTTTTTATTGACTGTGGTTATGCCACCTAACTATAGAGGTAGCCACATCTAGGCTTTTCTCCCTATTTACTTTACTGACTCTATTGAAGTTACTCTAACATCAGTCCTAACCTAAAAACCTAAAAAGCGTACACTCTCGCCAGAGTTTTTTTGGTGGTGTTTTCTGATGCCTGCATGTCGGTAGCCCGTCTTCTCCACAACTATCTCATTCTTTATTTATTCATTTTGGTTCTCCCTGTATCCAGCTATCTGTTGTTTTGGTCTTCTCTGTACCGTCCTTATGTTTTCGTTGTAGTTTGTCAGCTCTCTTAGCATTCTGCTTGGTTGGTTTCTTAGTCCGTTGAATATTTTGTATGCTCTCTTGTCTAACATGCGTAGAATCCTTGTTTGCCCTGAGTCTCTTAATACGTATCTCAGTGGTACGTATCTAGGTATCTTAAGAGCATATCTGATTATTTGGTTTTGTGTGGTCTGTATCTTTTTCCTTTTTGTTTGATAGGTATGTCCTCACACAGCGGAGGCATACGATAGGACTGGCAGGATGATACTATTCGCATCCCTGATTTTAGTTCTAAATCTAAGTTTACTTCTTCTTCCTATGAGTGTTGAGAGCTGATTTTTCAACGCCTTAGCTTTGTACGTTTATTGATTGATGTGTTCAGTAAACGTCAGTTTCTCGTCGAGTAACACCCCTAGGTATTTTGTCTGCTTGGTCTATTCTACGGTTCTTACTGGTCCATTTTACAGAAGGCTCTGTTTTTTTCGCCCATTTGTTTCTGTCCGACTTTGTCAAATGTCAAAGCCTTATAGTGTCATTCCCGTTGACACACTGAGGTGAACCCGTATATTTTCGCAAACGCAAAGCTATTAAAAGCCTCCGCGAGGAGCCTATAAAGGAAACTCCTCCATGGTTTAACTTAAAAACAGTCTCACATCGGTGGTAAAACGGTGTCTTGGTAAAACCGTTCGAACGGAAGTCGTATGCGAAAGATGATTAATTTCAAACGAAAATCGATGATTCGTATTTTCGAGTTGATTTCGAACGCATCGTATACGACGATTTTCTTACACGACTGCTCGATTGGGTATTCACCATTCGAATAGCGGTAAACACACGGAGTTTGACATTTCTGACTTTTGCATTTAGTTTGGTTTTTAATTGTTTACATAAGTGAGATGGCCGGCCTAAATTTTTTAAATGAAAGAAATGTTTTAAATGCCTTAGAAGATGCAGGAATGTTAGCGAATGTGGAAAATAGAGTATACCATGCATTTTTAAACCCTCTTGAAGCCTTATTAGACAAACAATTTGTAAAATTATACCGTTTAACAAAGCCTCTGGCAGAGGAACTAATAGAACTTTTGGAGCTCCACTTGGTACCTCCATCTAGGGCATCTGCATTGAGCATACCTAGAAAGGTAAGTATAACAAATATTTTCAATTTTACATAGGTATACTCTGAAAATGTTCCCCAAAGCACCCTCCGCTTTGTTCCTTAAGAATAAGCATCCGGGCCAAGTATTTTACATAGAGAGTAATAAAATTGTTTACCTACAATAATTTTTTGCAGGTTTTCTAATCCATTTTCTTCCATAAAATCTATAAGTTCTTTTTTTTTTTGTTCGGAAGATACAAATCCTCCGAACATGGAATTTTTATTTCCTTTGTCCATATTGGAAATAGAGAAAACAGAAAAGTACGAAAACACAAGCCAAAACACGTTAATACTGTGTAGAAAATTAAGCAAATCACAAAAAACTAAAATAGTTCAAGTCTGTTGCAACAAGTAAAATAAACTTGTCAGTCAAATAAATGTCGCCTGTCACCTCTACCTCTTCTTTTCTTAATTTCGTGCGAATTTGCGGCGTTGTCGGTAAATTTGGGTTAACGGATTCTCGTATGCAAATTAAACTTTCGAATTGCGTTCGAAAATACGCTTTTACGTTCATGCACGATTTTTTTTTCGTGCACGATTTTTTTTCGTTCGAACTAATCGCATGCGAATAAATTCGAACACATTCAAAAATACGACCCGAAAATAAAAATTTTAAGCTTTTAATAAGCATTTTTTATACCTCAATACACACGACCACCACGTGCTTTTTATTTTTACCATTTTGCTTTATTTCTTTATGAGACGACAAAAAATAGAAGTACTTTAATGCCTAAACAATAAAATGTTATCTGAAATTACGCATCAGTCAGTATTATTAAATTTATTGGTTCCTTTTAATGGACCTAGAAATGTAATAATAAAATAAAATATGTCAAATCAAATCAGTCAAATAAATGTCGCCTGTCACCTCTACCTCTTCTTTTCTTAATTTCGTGCGAATTTGCGGCGTTGTCGGTGAATTTGGGTTAACGGATTCACGTATGCGAACTAAACTTTCGAATTGCGTTCGAAAATACGCTTTTACGTTCGTGCACGATTTTTTTTTTCGTTCGAACTAATCGCATGCGAATAAATTCGAACACGTTCAAAAATACGACCCCTGCAATGTACCCTTGTTCAAAACATGTTTCACACCTTTTCATTTACATTAAATATTGATCTTAGTTTTACCTTTTGTTTTTAAAATATGAGACTTCATTTGTATTTTAGATTTTTTTTTACTAAAATAAAGTAATAATTTGGTGTCTGATGGGTTATTATAGTCCTACATATGTGTTCCAAAAAAGTCTGACTGGAACATATAATATGTTCTGGACGAAATGGCGGATCTGAAGGATAAAATTAATCTCAATCACTTTTATTTGTGCATAATTATACGTTTTAAACAAAAAAGTTTTAAATTTCATACCGATCCTGAAAAAAAAAATCCGACTCAAAAGGGTAAAACACGTTTCATTTTATACTTTTTAAGCATTCTCAGTTCAAAAACAGTTTGTAGGTTTTAAACTTACACTGTAGGTTATAAAAACCGTATGGTTACCTAACATTAACACAAAAGACTTAACGAAGAACAAAAAACGTTACATCTAACAGATGGCGTCATTCTCAGTAGTAAAGTCTACATAAACGTAAACGGTCAAAAGGTAAATCATTGAACGAAAAAAGTAACCTTAGTAAGGTTATTTCTTAATAATTTAGTTTTTCGGCTCTTCACCACAGATATAAATAAAAAATATCCTACAAAAGTATGATATATATATCGCTATATGAAAGTTTATGAACTGTTTATAATAGTGTGGATAGATCCACCCAAGTATCTATATATAGTGATCTATACATGTTTACATAGTCTCCTTGTTATTTATATTTAGAGTTAATGGATTTTGGGAACAGCTATGACCTTGAAAATGCCACAAAGAATATAACTAAATATCTCTTTTCTTACTCATACTCTTTAAAGTCTTTTACAATATTTTAGAATCGAAGATATGTAATTATATTATTAATGTATTGTATTTTGACAAGAGCTATGCATTATGTCTATTTAGTACACAAGTTTATGTGAAATGTTCAAGGTCATAGCTGTTCCCAAAATCCATTACCTCTACTGAATGACTATTGTACTGATCACTAAAGTTTATTTTTTGGTTTTTTATTTAAACATTCAGTGTTCGTCCAGTGGTAATCAAACCCATTAAATCTATATTATTGAGATAATTTCTCAAACAAATAATATATTTATTGTTTTTAAAATATTAATTAATTAATGTAGCCATTTGGATTTTCCGTTATTTCTTTAATTGCAGAAGATTACATTGTAGGAAGTAAACATCATTGGATTTCACGTTCTTTTGACCTTTTCAACTTTTATTTTAGATATAATGAATTACTAATGAAGATAGTTTTTAAAATACTTTACAAATAAAACCAACTGTATTTTAGTTTAAGAGTACAAAACAGTATTTATATATATATATATATATATATATATATATATATATATATTATATATATATATATATATATATATATATATATAATATATATATATATATATATATCTCTGATGTTTGGGAAAAAGGGCTTAAGTCATAAAATCAAAGTTTACAGGGGGAATACTTGAATGTTTCAAAAATTGTTATAAATCGCACATGTTACCTTTAACCAATTTAGTACAATAATACCATTCAATATACCATAATAAAGTGATAATTATAGCAAGAAAATGATTTTCGTAGATTTTTAATATTTTAAATGCACTTAAAACATATAGATCTTACTATTTACTGACTTAAGACCTACTGACCGCGACTTTTCTATATCTATATTTTTGTATATTTACCATTGAAAGTGATTAAAATGGATTGGGAATTAAAACCAAAACAGTAATAAATATTTTACTGACAAAATATTGACAAATGAATATGTTTTTTTTAACAAATAATTATTAATAAAAATAAAAAAGTAATATAAAAGTAAACCAGATCTAGAAAATAAAAATGATTATTATAGCAACAGTCTTTCAAATCTCTTGATCTATTTCCTCGAGATCCGGATCAATTTCCGGTATATTTAGGGTAGTTGGAAGATCCTTGTAAAATTGATGGAATACTGGAGGTATTAAATCAATTAGATCAAGCAGATCTTTCTTCTTTTCTTTTGTGACGGGAAGAGGACGCGTGTACGCAGAAGTGACATTAATGGTGTGACCGCGACCTCTCCTTCTTAATGACATACGCTTAAAAGGTGTATCACATTTAAGAGATGTATTATAATCGAATTGACCGAATATCCGGCCATAAATCAACCATTGGCACTCACGCCATAAAAAATGCTCACCGCTGATATTCTTGTGTTTTTGAACTAATGGACCTTTTAAAAGTTCTGCGAAGTCGAAAAATTCGTTTTGTTTCATTTCTACTATTTTAAATTTATTACTGGTACATCTAATTAATGTAGCCCAGTCGTGAGGATGGGCTATTAAAGTAGCACTCTTTTTTTTCTTTTTTTCTATTAAAGAATGATCTGCATCACATTCCATTCGGGTGTGGCCGGGTATTAGAAATTTGTGGTGAATTTCTTCTATTGTATTTTTCTGTTGTAGTAGATAGGTGAACATAGCGGCTACGTGTGAGTTCTTGTTCTGTCCTCCACATGTGTCAGAGTATAGAATAATTTTTTTTACTGAATCTGGTAAATCCATTATTTCTTTATAGAGACACGATGCAATTTCGTTTGCGCCACGCTTGGCCAAAGTTTCGTGCCATAAATAACAAGATGCCTTGCCTGTAGCGCAATCGTGAATGGTCAAGTTATATGTCCAATACAACCTTTTGTAAAATGCCACAGAGGTTTCTAGATCTGGCGTTGGAAGACACTGCTGTAAATCAAAGGTGTAGCATTTAATGGATGGATCAATCTGAGCTCTTGCTTTGTCCTCCTTCTTTGTGTTATATGCTAAATCTGCTGCCTCATGATGTGAATTGGTCTCTTTCACAATCATCTGTTTTTGTTCCTCATTATCACAAACTTCCAGTTTCATCTTATATACATCACATTTGTGACACGTATCAGTTTTTCTTTCTTTAAATTTTAATTTCATTTTGTGAAATTCTTCCTCGTATAGGGTCCTAGAAACTGGCTCAGTTACTACCTCGCAATAAAGTTCATACATTTTTTTCAAACTAAGATGATTGGGAAGATACTTGTTAATGTTGTCTCTGCGAGTATAGTGACTTTCGTATTGCGGAAATGACAATATATTCCTTCCAAGAGACATCGATTTGGGATCAAATTTTTTTATTATTGTGATTGTTGAAACGGGCTATATACTTGATCTACTAATTATACACAGGTGCTCACAACAGAAGTAAAGAAGGTCGACGAAAATCTAGGAACTTCAGGCAACATCGTAATGACCTTGATGGATGCCTTATTTGGACAAAGCACATCATTTATACACAGATAATTGGTATACCAGTCCCATCCTGTATCAGAGTCTTTTAGAAAGAAAAGTTTATTGCTGTGTGGAACAGTGAGACCCAATAGAATGTTTATGCCGAAGTTTGAAAAAAATTGAAAAAGGTTCGATTGATTATTTTTCAACCCAAACTTTACTGGCTTTGAAATGGAAAGACAAAAGAGACGTCCATATGTTATCTACAATCCACAGCAATAAAATGAAACTGTGACAAATAAAGAGTGTGAACAAATTCAGAACCAGAGGCGATTTTTGAGTATAATCAAAATATGGGAGGAGTAGACAAAACGGATATGCTTCTGAGTACCTACAGAAAGTGTTAAGAAAAACAGTGAAGTGGTATAAGAAGTGTTTTTTCATCTACTAGATTTAGCGGTGCTGAATTCCCATGTGACATATAAAATGAAAACAGGAAATAATTTTCCATTATTGGACTTCCAGAGGACTTTAGTGAAATTGATAATAGAAAAAATACAAAAAAGGTGACACCTAGAAGTTGGTACCAGCAGCAGACCGGAAAATGCGCACAATCCCTTACGCCTTATTGAAAGACATTTTCCTTCAATTTATCCCAAAAGGCCTGATAATAATAAATCTGTTGTCAAGCGGTGTGTTGTTTGTGCAAAGCAGAATAAAAGAAGAGAAACAGCCTATAATTGTGAACAATGTAACGTAGCGCTATGTGTTGTTGGATGCTTTGAGCGATACCATAGAACGGTTACTAAAATTTTAATTTTTTTTGTGTAACATTTTTTCTTATTAATAAAATTTATTTTGATTTTGATTTGCTTCTTAAAAATTATTTATTGCATAAAAATACTTAAAATAATACTAAAAAATATAACATCTGAAATCGCGTTTTGTGGACCAAAGACGAACAAACTCGCAAGCACGTCGGCTACGGTCAGCGAGCACAGGCCGCCTGAAATCGGTGCGGTCCTGAAAGGTTAATAAACTGAAACTGTCCTATTGTTCAAACAAACTATTTAGGCTGTTAAAAACAAGTTTAACAAAATAATACAAAATGCCAAGCTAAACACTTACACAGTACACAGCCGACTGTAGTCTAAATTCTAAATACTAAAGGAATGTTTATGATGTTTATCAGTAATTTGACACGTAAGTATGCATCAGATAAAATATTTGCGAATTTTGCAAATATAACTAAAATAAAAAAGTGCTATGCTAGAAAGTAGATAACTATTTTGTAAGTAGTTAAAATATAAATAATGACACTATTATTATTTATTATTTTATTAGCCAAAACTTTAATTTTTCGGTGTATACACAATATTTTTATAAAAACATTGACCTATTGATCAAACAACAGAAAATAAATAAAGATCAGCAAGGCTTATGTCAAGACATATGCCTTCTAGATTATATGAATTCTAGATCATTAAGATCAGCAAGGCTTATGTCAAGACATATGCCTTCTAGATCATAGCAGTTATTCCCCAGTATATGGTACAAGAGACGTAAATTGACTTAAGTCTTATTGCCATACCATATTGAACAATCATGTTTGTGACCTTCATATCATCGTGAATAACTTTGAATTACAATGTGGTAGACTTAAACCGTTTGTACCAATAAAAAGAGCTGATATTTTTGGTCCAGAAGGCATAAAAAAATTTTTTTGCGAAATTCTGACTTAAGCCCTTTTTCCCAAACACCAAAGATATATATTTATATATATTTTATATATTTACATATATTTTATATATTTATATATATATATATATATATATATATATATATATATATATTTATATATATTTATATATAAATATATAAAATGATTTTATTCCTTTTTCAAAACACTGTAAAAGACAATTATGTAAAAATTTAAAAAATATCACAATTCTTCAGTGTAACTTACTAGTCGTTGAGATTATTTTTGTAAGCATTGAACACTCAACATTTATACAACACATTAAAATATACAATTATGGACATATACATCATAAAATTTTTAAAATTTGTTGTAAAAATAGTAAAACTTGATTGATGCCATGTTTTACTGGTGTATATTAACTCATACAGAGAATGGAAAGAAAAAACAGTGTAATTAATATGTAATTAGGTGTAAATTGATGTTATCTTTCTTTACAAGAAATACTATATTAGAGCCTCTCCTTAGGTGTCTATCCTATTTTAACCTGTCTTAATGGTATGCAACATATTATACAGAGGTGTAATTATTGTACAGGTAAATATTTATTTTATTTTAGATGTTTTTCTAGTACATAACAATAAATGTTACTTAATTTGTCTATATCGGACTTTTTATTGATGCAAGATGTGCTAGATTTTATGAACCACATTTCCAAAAAAACACGTTTTAAATGGTTCTTTTCTTTTGCCAAAATACAGGAATCATCGAAATTGAACTCATGTTTTAGAGTTAGTGCATGTTCTGTCAATGCACATGCATTGATTTTTTTGGTTTTTATATCACTGCGATGTGATATCACCCTATTGTGAAAATTACGAGATGATTCTCCTATGTAAATTTTATTACAGTTACTACACGGTATAGAATAAACTACACAGGTTAAAATAGGATAGACACCTAAGGAGAGGCTCTAATATAGTATTTCTTGTAAAGAAAGATAACATCAATTTACACCTAATTACATATTAATTACACTGTTTTTTTCTTTCCATTCTCTGTATGAGTTAATATACACCAGTAAAACATGCCATCAATCAAGTTTTACTATTTTTACAACAAATTTTAAAAATTTTATGATGTATATGTCCATAATTGTATATTTTAATGTGTTGTATAAATGTTCAGTGTTCAATGCTTACAAAAATAATCTCAACGACTAGTAAGTTAGACTGAAGAATTGTGATATTTTTTAAATTTTTACATAATTGTCTTTTACAGTGTCTTGAAAAAGGAATAAAATCATTCCGAAAGCTCGACAAAAAGTCAAAAGAGTGTTTTTTATTTAACATCCCGGCCAATATTCTGACTGCAACCCTAATAAACTGTGTTGTTTGTTTATATCGACAGTCAATAATATCCAGTATTTCTTATATATATATATATATATATATATATATATATATATATATATAATATATATATATTATATATATATATATATTATGTTTGTCTATTTAAAAATCCAATCCTTGGAGTATGGATCACAGAAGATACTGATCAGACAAAAGAAATAAGATGCCGCATTGAAATTGCGCGGTCATTTTTTAATAGAATGAGAAAACTTTTTCTATGGAAAACAATGCGAAGTTTTAAATTCCATAAAAATCAGGAAATTGGAATACTTGGGGCACATTATGAGAGGTGAAAAGTACGAACGACTAAGGAATATAATGCAGGGTAAAATCAAAGGTAGAAGAAGCGTAGGAAGACGTAAAATCTCGTGGCTACGCAATCTCCGTGAATGGTTTGGATACAGTTCAATTGAACTCTTCAGGCGAGTAACCAATAAAATTATAATTGCCAGAATGATTTCCAATCTCCGATAGGAGTGGAACTTGAAGAAGAAGAATTTAAAAATCGGCTTATTTTAGATGCTATAAATTAGCTTTTTACCATTTGCCTTTAATAGTACGACATGCAATTGCAAGATCACTACGTCGTAACGTAGTTAATCAAACTCACATTTTACACACATAAAAGAATAGGAGAATGCATTGATAAAAGGTGTTATGTAACAGAGACCTAAAATTGGTATTAAGCACCCGCCTAATTCGCTGCTACGTGTTACTTTATGGTTTCGAGTCCTGGACTGTGAATAAAATCGATCTAAATCGCGTTGAAGCTTTCGAAATGTGATGCTATAAAAGAATATAGAAGATAGTTTCCTGCGTGGAGAAGATTTGAGACTCCACAATACTAGAACGCCTCAGGAAGACTACTGAGATCATAAAAAGTATCAAGCAGAGAAACCTAGAGTATTTCGGACATGCAGTGAGAGATCCCAAATATAGGTTGCTACAAAATATCATTAAAAAAAATAGCAGGAAAACGCAGTCCAGGACGAAGAAGAACCTATGGTTTAGGAACTTGCGAGATTGGTATGGCGTTGATACAGGCACGCTATTTAAGCCAGGCCCGGCCCTGCGCAGGCAGGGCCTGGCCTTCCTATTGCAGATGGCAGGAAGATCTCGGTGTTGGGTTACGCCGATGATTTAATCCTGCTATCCGAATCGGCCAAAGATGGTACCAAACAGCTTCGGACAGCCGTCGAATTCTTCGAGAAAAGAGGGATGTCGATAAACGCTGGTAAGAGTGCCGCTATTACGGTTAATGTTAACCGTTGTAATAAGCACTCTTACTGCGTAACTCGCTTTCTCTTTTCCGTCTGTAACGACAGGATTCGGCAGTTGCAACCGAGTGAGCTGGTTGGATACCTAGGTCGAAAGTACAATGCACTGGAACCGACCAGGGTGGCCTGCAGCGAGCTGCAGACACAGCTCGATCGCATTCATCGAGCGGGGCTGAAACCAGCACAAAAACTGCTGGTTCTGCGAACATACTTGCTTCCTATATACATCGATAAACTCCAGAGTCCAACCATAACTATAAAGACACTGAAGGGCTTTGACAGGTCCGTGCGTATAGCCGTTCGGAAGTTTCTGTCCCTCAATCGTACGTGCGCTAATGCATACATCCACGCTCCCACTAAAGAGGGTGGCCTGGGCGTCATGGCCATGGCCATGCACATCCCGGTTATTATGAGAAGGAGACTGACTAAGCTAAGAACCTAGGCTACTGATACTTCGTATCTAACCCTCAGTCTGTCATATATGTCACGTCTCTGGGAGAAAGTCCTTAAATGGACGAGAACATCTTCAGGTAATTCAGCATTCATCGCACGTGAATTGAGCCAGAAGCTTGAGGACGGCTATAGTGGAAACGGACTTCGCCAGGGCTCTTCACACTCCGAAAGCTCGGCCTGGATAAGCAATCCACCTCCCTACTGGTCGGGGAGGGACTTTGTCAAGGCTATTCAGCTGCGCGGAAATCTCCTACCAACGAGAGGCATGAGAGGCATCCCTTCAAACCCACCTGACGAAAGACGGTGCCGGAAGGGGTGCGAACGTAACGAGAGCCTTTCACACGTTCTGCAAAAATGCCCCGCAACACACTGGCATCGCACTAAGAGACACGACCAGCTCGTTACGTGTTTACGAAAAGCAGCCGAAAAGAAAGGGTGGACATGCGAGGTCGAGCCCCGAATAAGATGCGCGGACGGGACTCTGAAGATACCTGACCTTGTCGCCCATCTGGATGGACAGGTAGTTGTCGTAGATGTTGCCGTCAGCTGGGAGGGTCCTGAACCCCTTAGTACAGCTGCTGCTAATAAAACAGCGTTGTACACTGAGCCTCGATTCCTTCAGACATTGACACCTATGAGCATTATTTTTTTTTCGAGTGTTTGAATTCCGGCTTCTTCCTATCGTGGGACCTACGCTCGTCTAGTTTAGGTTTTTATCCAATAGACGAATGTTGTGTTGTCCTTTATGTCTGTGAATGTCCTATTTACCTATTTTAAAATGTTTATTTACTTACTTTTATTATATTTTACCACTTCTTTAGCCTTTAGCTAATTTTTTTTCCTAATAAGCCTACGATATTCCGTGTTGGCGTTGGTCTTGGCTGCAGGGGGGGATGGCGGTCAACTCGATATAACCTGGTCAAAGATCGGACCAAAATAGGGCCATACGCTGCTGGTCAGTTGTTCCCCGGATCGGAACGGGGAGGAACAGACCAGCAGGACGAGGCCGGTTTTCGGATGGCGGGGGTTTGGTTACATGATGACTGTAGCCACCCAACCGGGCATCGCCCGGCCTACAAATCAAAAGAGGTTATGGCTCTGTACTGGCAGTGAATAAAATTATTATAGCTATGATGGTAACCAACGTTCTGAAAGGACATGGTACATGAAAAAGAAGAAGATCAGACAGCAACAACCCCTATATTTACAGTAAGTGAAATTGCAAGATGAAACCTTCCTGTTAAGTCTCTACTAACATCTGTAACAGAGAGGCACCATCAGTAATTATGCTCCAACTATTACCTAAATATTTTTTTTGTATCTCTTACAACAAATGACTTCCTCAGACTAATAACACACCCTGTATAATCTAGAAGAGCGGCAACCCGAGCGCTCGCGTACCATAAGTGCTTAATTGGCAATCAAAAAACTTTTTTAAACTAAAATAAGCACACAACCTTACTAGGAAGTAATTGGGACCGTGCAAGTTCGGAACAGCGACACCTGGTGTCGTAAATCAGCAAAATTTACTGCGCTTTTATGTTAGATCGAAGTTACCGGATAACTGTCAAGGACATAGCCCCAAAAAAGAATAAGAAAAAAAAGTAAGATTGAGGTTATGTCGGTATGTTATTAAAAGGTAAACGTTATATGTAGTGTAATAGTATATTACATAACGAGAGTTGTAAGAAGCTTATTACATGCGAGTAAAAAAGTTGCGCGCGAGCCGCGTAGCGGCAAGCGCAGTAATTTTACAAGCATGTAATGATCTTACAACTCAAGTTGTGTACTATACTTTTTCTACCATTATTTTGTTTATAAAAATAAAAATTAAATTACCACTATATTTACACTGACAGTTTAATAATTTTTAATCTGTCAAAATAACGTTACCATGGAAACGTTAATTCGTTTCCATGGTAACTCGACCAACTGACTTACGAGGCTTATGTGATATTACACATTTTTATAAAACTGAAGCGTAATTTTTTTTATTACGTGCTAGTCATTACGTGTCAGTATCAGTTATGATGCATTTACTTAGCATCCAAATAGTAGGTAATATACAATTTACTAGTAAGAGAGTAGAAAAATACAAATAAATATATTATTAAATTACAGCATTACTGTTAATATGGATGCAATAATTAAAACTGGATTTGACAAAGTAAATCACCAAATAACTTTTCAACCAAGCACTGAGTCAAAGGAAAAAGCTTTAGTAGTGGCAAATGTCAAAAAAAAAATGAAAGAATTAAGAAAAATAAATTACCATAAATAATGCTAATGCATAAATTAGCAGGTTAAGCTCATGATATCATTATATTGGTTTAAACAATTAATTCTTTCAGAAAAACTTGAACTTGATACATTTTTGTAAACTTCAAAAAAATAAAATTTAAACAATAAACTTGATTTTTGGGTTAAAATTAACTTTAAGAGAGTGTTATGAAACTAAAATTTACACTTAAAAGTGAACTTTTATTTATTATTTATTTCAAACTGACTTTAAAATCGGTCACAAGAATAATGCCATTATTTAGGTTATGTTACTTATGCTTTTTTATGATATAAATCCACTTTTCTCTTTGTAGTAATTTGTGCTTCGAAGTTGGAAACAAATAAACCTTAAATTGACAATTTTTTGTTGTATTTTTACAATTTATAACACAGCATTTCCTAAATCCAATTTTCTTCAGTGACAGAAGGTGTAAATAAACAAACGGGTATGAAATATAGGTATAAATATAAATATAAATTTATGAAATCTATTAAATGTGCAGTAAAAAATGCAAGATTTCTCTGCTACTCGCACACGATCGTTGCTCGTATCACATCCAAGTACTTGCACGTCGCCAATAGAAGAAAATCTTGAATTTGTACACTCTTTAAGCCTTGGAAATGGTTATTTTTCATTTTATTTTATTTTGAAATTCCTAAATTTGGAGGGCAGAAAAAGTAAAGGATAACTACGTAAAAGATGAATTGATAATACGAAAGAAAATCTTTAAATTATAACGCTCAGACGATGAAGAAAAGTTGCTAGGATTCGACGTCAGGGGCGACTTCTCAAAGGATTGTCGAGTCAATTATGATGGTATATTCTTTTGGAGGAATACAAGCTTTCCGTCTTGTTAAGTTTCTGGTTTTTAATTAAGAACATATTTAATTAAAGGACAGTTTATATACGAACATCCTAACCACGTGTTCTCGTCAGGAACTGTCTCTCCTGAATCAATAAGGTTAAGATAATACTTATAGTTATAGTGCAAATTATTTTAAAATAAGAGAATTAGAAAAATATTTTCCAGAAGACGAATGTTCCAAAACTATCGTTTGTTATTATTAAATAGCCTTCCAAAACTCACCTGTAAATACTGTAAAATACAAAAACAAAGTATCCGGTTTCTTTTTCTCAGTTTCAGGTTTCAGTTGTTGCACAGTTTGTTCTCCAGAAGGTATATATTTCACCTCATGTAATTCAATATCATTTTCAACCATAATAATAGGATAAAAAGTCTCAGAAAATTACCTTAACCATTAATTTTAGGTAATGTTATATTTACAAAGTGTAATAGATAATGATCTCACTCAAAAATTTCAATGTCGAAAAAAATTCACTAAAATAAACATTATAATATAGCGCAGGTCCAATGTTCTTGTAAATAATTGTTTCTTTGTTAAGCTTTATAAAATAAGTATATAAATAAAGATAAGAAGTTCAATATAAGCACAACTATACACAGTTTTACAATAAATTTTTATCATAAAGTACGGTATAATTATTATTAGACATTTAAACACACAATGTTTTTTTCTCTACATGACGCATTAACCGCGCAGGGTTGTTAGCGTTAACAATAAAATATTAACCATAGCAATACATAAATAGAAATAAACCTAAATCTATACAAAGTAAATTATTAGATTTTTAAAATCATGAATGTGTTGCTTGTGTGAGTCCATTTCAAATAGGTAAAGAAATAATAATTAAGACTTACTCACAATCAATTTAATTTAACTGTCAGACGACCGGTTTCGCTTTCTACAATATGCAAAGCATCTTCAGGTCTCGATACAAAGTTAAAAAATGCTGAAATGATAAAAACCCATATTAGTGTGTTGTCTAATAAAGATAAACAAATTAGATGTTATAAATTACAATAATTATGCCAATATTACATGTCTGTGGTTTTATTTAAATGATTAAGTTGAATAAAAGGTATAAAATTTTTTTAAAAAGGTTAAACAGATAAGGTAAGGCCCACAAATTGTTATAAAATAGTCTCTTCGATTGTAATAAATTAATAAATGAGCTAGTAAATAAATAAAATAAACATTACTTACATGCCGGTACTCTATTAATAGATGGATGGTAGAACATGTTTGAAACTACTTTATATTGTTGAATGGAGAACTCAATACTATTATTGCAGTTGTTTGACAGTAAACGGGAAGTTCTTGAGGAGATAGATTTGATCCAATGAATTTGAGATATGTGTGAGATTGTTTGTTAAATGTAAGTGGTGTAATATACTATTGTGTTATTAAAGGTTATTTATACTTATTCCAGAGATATATTTTTGAAATGTGTGTTATTTATTTATTGAGTAATTGTTTTATGAAGGTGACAGTTTTATGACAATGAATAAGTGTAGATGTAAAATTGTGTGGGTGTGCAATTATTTTCCAACTTGTAGTTATCAAATTACTTTGATAAAGTTCTATTGGCAATGAGTTAATTATTGGAATAGTCAAGTGAATAAAATGGTAAAATACAAACAATTAAGGATAATTTAAACACACTAAAACAGAAAACACTTAGAAAACAAACATTGAATTTAAAAGGGAGGAAGGACTTTAATGCACTAAATCATAGTCTTGGGCACAATGAGTTTTTTATTGTTGTATCTATTAGATTTTAGTGGTAAATTTACCACTAAAAATAATTGCACACCCACACAATTTTACATCTACAATTATTCATTGTCATAAAACTGTCACCTTCATAAAACAATTACTCAATAAATAAATAACACACATTTCAAAAATATATCTCTGGAATAAGTATAAATAACCTTTAATAACACAATAGTATATTACACCACTTACATTTAACAAAACAATCTCACACATATCTCAAATTCATTGGATCAAATCTATCTCCTCAAGAACTTCCCGTTTACTGTCAAACAACTGCAATAATAGTATTGAGTTCTCCATTCAACAATATAAAGTAGTTTCAAACATGTTCTACCATCCATCTATTAATAGAGTACCGGCATGTAAGTAATGTTTATTTTATTTATTTATTAGCTCATTTATTAATTTATTACAATCGAAGAGACTATTTTATAACAATTTGTGGGCCCTACCTTATCTGTTTAACCTTTTTAAAAAAATTTTATACCTTTTATTCGACTTAATCATTTAAATAAAACCACAGACATGTAATATTGGCATAATTATTGTAATTTATAACATCTAATTTGTTTATCTTTATTAGACAACACCCTAATATGGGTTTTTATCATTTCAGCATTTGTTTAACTTTGTATCGAGACCTGAAGATGCTTTGCATATTGTAGAAAGCGAAATCGGTCGTCTGATAGTTAAATTAAATTGATTGTGAGTAAGCCTTATTTATTATTTCTTTACCTATTAGATTTTTGATAAAAGCTTGCAGTCTTTGAGAAAGGCGAAAATATTTTTAATATCACTGTCTTTTCCAAGAGCACTATTTAATGTTGATGGTATGTTATACATTTTGCGTTGCACATCATACCTAGGGCACTGCAATGAACAATGTTTTACCGTTAAGACACTTTTACATAATTATGTCACACATAGGTTTATCAGCACGTTTTAGTAGGTAGTCGTGTGTTAACTGAGTATGACCAATCCAGAGGCGAGTGAAGGTGACTTGTTCTCTTCTATTGTTAAATTTTGGAAATATTTGATGATTAATATCAACTTCGTATAGCTTGGTTGGGAAGTTCTTCCATGCCATTAATCTTTTCTTTAAAAAATGCTTTCAGGTCGGTGTCACAGCATAAAGAGGTTCCACAGTAGAACCACTCTCTGAAAAATTGGAAGTAAAGTCTGTCAACGCGCAGAGCGACTGCGCTTATTTCTTAGTCGCTTGAGAACCATTCTTCCGTTGCTAGTCGCGTAGAAACGTACGGGTTAACAGTGCCGTATTTTGCTTAAACTGAGTTAGTTTTGAAATAATTGTTAGTATTGTGAAGTTGAACATGAGTAAAATTCGAAGTGGTATTAATAATCTTACTTCCAAATTTGTTAAATATATCTGCCGATAGACCATATTTTTATCATGAAAATAATAAAATTGTCTTTTCTTTTGATACACCTCATTTATTAAGAGCACTTCATAATAACTTCCCAAGAAACAAATTTGTTATTGATGATATTATCGTTTCGTGGGAATATATTAAAATATTTTACGAACATGATAAACAATATCCTATACGTACAGCGCCAAAATTGACCGAATTACATATATCTCCTAACAATTTTGAAAATATGAAAGTGAAATATGCTTCTCAGATATTTAGTAACACTGTTGCTGCCGGTCTGCATCTGTATATTAGATTTATTGTATTCGTCGAGGAAGCAACAACAACCGAAAGATTTATTAGGAACATTAATAATTTATTTGATATGTTCAATTCTTCTTCATTAAGAGGAGCAACTGAGTACCAAAGACCGTATAGAGGAATCGATGCTTAGCAAGAATTTCTTAATGCGTGTTTCCGATTGTTTAATAATTTACAGGTAATTAATTTTAAAGCTAAAAATGTAACACCAAGAATAAAATATGTTAATGGTTGGAAAATAACCATTAATGGAGTGATTCATTTGTGGAATCTACTACAGTCACATGGAATGGATTATTTTTTAACAAGGCGGATGAATCAAGATTGGCTAGAAACCTTTTTTGGTTCAATCAGGCAGCAAGGTGGCAACTGTGTTAACCCTACTCCGGTATAATTTACCGCAGCAGTCAAAAGATATTTTTGTTTAGACATGATGCATTCCGGTACAGAAAATTGCGAAAGAGATGCAGGCCATATTTTGTTAAATTTAACCGATATATGTACCGACGATTATCTGCCTGAAACCACTGCTTTGGTTCCTGAAAACACTTTGGATGACCAAAAATATTAAACTTCAAATAAATTACAGAAAAACTTCACAAGATATATATGTATAGGTGATATATATATATATATATATATATATATATATATATATATATATATATATTTATATATATATATATTTATATATATATATATATATATATATATATATATATATATATATATATATATATATATATATAATATATATATATATATATATAACAAGTCTTAGGAAACATATTTGTCTAATCTGTGAAGCATATGGGAGAGAGTACGATGAACTACACGATTCGTCTCTGTTTTGTTACGTTAAAGCCTACAGTGGTAATGAAACAAACGTTTTTGGCAAGCTCTATATGCCGAGCCAAAATTTTGTGCAGTATGTTACAGATTTGGAAATTATTTTTCAAGAGAATTTTCAAAATTTTAGTCATCAACCGAAAATCTTACAAAACTAAGTTAGCTTATTCGAAAAAATACCATATACGCATCCTTGCAGCAATTTTCCAAAGGGCTATCTCATTAGATTATAGGCTAGAATAAGAATATATTATACATTAAAAATAATTAATAGAAATTTTAAAGTATCTAAGACGAAAGGACATAGGAAATAAATAATTTGGAACATAATTAGCTTTAAAACGTGTTGTGCCTCTTTATACTGTGTCGGTGTGAAGAGATTTCGTATTCTCTTCTGCGTTTATGTTAGTAGGTGCATTTCTTGCTATTTTGTCTACAACCTCGTTTCCTTCGATTCCAGTATGTGATGGTACCCATATAAAATTAACTTTAATGTTCATAGTTTATGTATATTTTAGTTCCTTTTTAATGAAATGGACTAGTGGATGATTATATTAGAGTTAGTTTAATGCCATTATTGAGCTGAGAGAATATATACTAATCATATTTCTCTTTTTATTTTTTTTTAACTATCAGAACTAGTGCTTTTAGTATCGTAGAGAGTTCAGCAGAGAAGGCTGTTGTATATGAAGGTAATTTGTAAGCTTCTGTATAATCTGATGAGTAGATTGCTGCCACAGTTTCGTCTTCGTTTTTGGAGGCATCGGTGTAAACTTTGAAACAGCTGCCGTTATTTGCTTAATATTTTAAGAAATTCTTAATTAATTTTACTTGCTGATAAATCCTTAGATATTGTCTTTCAAACACAAGTGGAATATCTCCAGTTTCCCAGTATAGGGTTTGTATTGGACTTGCGTAGAGGAAATTCGACGACCTGTATTTTCAATAACATCTATTGTTATTAAGTAGATACACAGTATTGGAAGATTTAAAACGGAACATACAGATTATTAATACAATTAGTAAGATCCCTTGACCTGCAATTACCCAGTGTAAATTTTAATATAACGTCGCGATGTCTTATAATTAATTCATTTGTTCGACTGGACTCCTTCTCAAGTCGATATTTTTCGACTGCTGCGCACGTGCGCACCTTACCAAACACAAAGCAAAGGACATGTATTTTTTTTGCTCGGCCAGTGATGTTCCTTGGGACTGTTGCCAAATCGGTAGATACCTTCGGCAAAAATCTGTAGATTTTGATGTATCATATACATCCTTTTAAATTTTAAATTATCAACAATATTTGGAATAATAAATATATTAAACTATACACTAACCAATTCAAATAATATCTAATGAACACAAAAAAATTGTTATTAATAAAACATTGTTATTATCTGCACAAAAACACAGAAAATCAGTGAACGATAGACAACAGTGTCGACGTACACCTGCCGAATACGCTACTACAAATCGCGAAGGAGTAGCAATCCAGTCGAACAAATGAATTAATTATAAGACATCGCGATGTTATATTGAAATTTACACTGGGTAATTGCAGGTCAGGGGATCTTACTAATTGTATTAATAATCCGTATGTTCCGTTTTAAATTTTCCAATACTGTATAGTAATATAGAATAGTCGGCACCCCATTTTTTGTTTGCGAGTGATCGTAACAAATTTATCGTAGGCTGCCACGTCTTTTTTAAATATTCTAAATGTATTTTCCAACTTAGTTTTTGGTAAAAGATCATACCAAGGAATATAATTTTGTCTACATATGTCCTCCATCGTAATTTAAGTTCCTGGGTTGTATTTGATGACTTTTCGTAAAACATACTGCTTTGGTTTTGAGGGTATTGAACTGAAGATCACTTGTGAATGACCATTTTTCAATATGATTAATGGCTTCTTGAACATGGTTATGGATGGTTGTTAGGTTCTTTCCTCTACAAAGTATAACTAAATCATCTGCATATAGCTTAGCTTTTGAGTAGTGCTAAGGTCCGAGCACTGTGGTATACCATTTTCTTGATTTTTTATTAAGGAATATACGCCGTCTACTTTGACTTGAAATTGTCTTTTTTTAATAAGTTTGGTATGTATTTAAGTATATTACCTCCTATTTTCCATTTGCTGAGCGTTTTTAAACTTAAATATTTCTATACTGAATCGTAGGCTTTACTAATGTCAAAAAACATTCAAACACAGTGTTGTTTAATTGCGAAAGCCGCATGTATTTCCAATTCTACATCAATAAGGTTATCTACACTAGAACGACGCTTTTGGAAGCCACTTTGTTTTGGTATAATTGGTTTCTTTGATTCCAGATACCGCATTCTGTTGAAAACAGACACCATAACGGTCTGTTATTTATTATTTTCTCTAGCACTTTGCCCATACTACATGTAAGAGATATTGGTTTATATGTTTCGGGATCTGATTTTGAATTACTTTGTTTAGGAATAGGAATTATTATTAAATTTCTCCAGGATTCTTAAAATACATTGTCCATGAAAATTATGTTGTACTTGCTGAGTCAGTATTCTTTAGATGGGTAGGTGAGGTTTTTTAGAAAAATAGTGGATATATTATCTGGCCCAGGGCACGAGTTCTTACACTTTTTCATTGCCGTTTCTAATTCATCCATCGATATTGGAAAGTTCATTTCGCTGTAATTTTGTTCTATAGTCTATGGTATATTTTTCTTCGTTTCTTTTGTTCTTTAAGAAATTTGGTGAATAGTTTGCATTGCTTGAGTTTTTTTCATAACCTAATGCTGGTATATTTTGATATTTCCCTTTGAGATTTATATATTTCTTTATTTTGCTCTAACAGATTTATCGACTTGCGTCATTTTGTACCAGATATTCTTTTTACTTTTTTCTATACAGTTGTCTTTGAAGTAGAACTGTCAGTTGTTGAAATGTATGTTATCCAAGATTGGCGCTTTGTTTTTTTGACAGTAAATTTTAAAGAGTTTTGTTCATTTTTCTGTCGTTTGAATTTATTAAACGCTTTTTTGAATTGTTCTATTGCTTGCTTGAGAAGACATTCTGAACGACAATGGTCAAAGATTAATAGATTTTTGCGAGGCACATTCTTTGAAAATATTAAATGGTTTCTTCCTCCATAAGAATATACATAAATTTACATGGACGCAGCCTACCAGGAATTTAAAATCAATAATTGACTATTTTATTCATCGTAAAGATTCTAAACTAAAAACGAAGGACGTGAAGCTGTTTAGAGGGCCAGAATGTGGAAGTGACAACCATATGATTATTGCAAAAGTAATGGTGACATTTAAGAAAGAACAATCAAGTCACAAAAATGATGAAGTAACAGACATAGGAACAATCATAGAAAGCATAAAATATAACCTGGAAAGCTTTAAACAAGATTCGACAAAGTTGTTATATAAAATTAGAATAGCTCAGAAAATAAAAAAATATAGAAACAAAGGACTTAGACCCCGAAAGTCTGTATGAGGTAATTAAAAAATATATTCATGAAGCGGCAAATGAAGCACTGGGAAAAGTTGAAAATCGGAAAAAAAGAAAACCTGAATGGTTGTCAACGGAACTAGAAGAGAAAGTTCTCAAGAAAAAACAAGCATATCACATATGGCTTCAATCCAAAGATCCTCAAGACAGAGAAATATACGCTAAATGGAATAGAGAAGTTAAAAAAGACGTGGATAAGGCAACAAATATAAACTGGGAGGCTAAGTGTGATGAACTGGACAGATTTATGGGTGGAACAAAAGTGGCGCAAGCTTGGAAAACATTAAAACAGTTTAGGAAAAATGAGAAAAATGAAGACAACATTTCTCTCATAAAGTCATAAAATGAATGGGAAGAATATTATACGAAACTGCTGAAAGAGGATAGAGTAGAGTACAGATGGGAAAAGATAAGGGAATTAATAGACAACAGAGACGAAAGACAGGAAATCCCTATAATAACATTATCTGAATTGACGGAAACCTTAAAAGAGGTTAAAAACGGAAAAGCTGCAGGGCCTGGAGACATTCCCATAGAGCTGGTTAAATATGGGCCGACTGCACTTTTAGAATTAATAGTAGACCTTTTCAATAAATGTATGTGTGGAGACCAGGAAATTCCTAAAGATTGGAATAAATCTTATATAAGCTCCATATATAAGAGAGGGAATAAAAGAGACTGTTCCAATTATAGAGGTATTAGTGTGACGAGCTCTGTGGGCCGGTTGTACGGCAGAATATTAAAGAAGAGGGTTGAAAGACAGATACAAGATATTGAAGAACAAAGCGGCTTTCGTACCGGGAGATCCTGCCTTGATAATATATTTATCCTACGACAAATAATTGAAAAGCGTATCGAGTAGAGAGACCCATTTGGTATTTATAGACCTTGAGAAAGCATATGATAGTGTCCCGTTAAAGAAAATGTTTGAGATCCTCAAAAGGTCCGGATTGGATTCGACGTATATCCGAGCGATATATAAATTGTACGAAAATGCAGTTAGTTGTGTAAAACTTGGAACCAGAACCTCAAATGAATTTAAAGTCACTAAAGGCCTAAAGCAAGCATGCTGTTTGTCACCGACACTCTTTAAAATATACGTCCAAGAAGCGTTGAGGAATTGGAGAAATAAATGTAGATTTATGGGCATCGAAGTGGGACAAGAAACTCTGTATATATTGTTGTTTGCAGATGATCAGGTGGTGGTTGCAACCGATGAGGAAGATATAAATTATATGAATCGAAAATTATTTGAGGAATATGCCAAATGGGTGCTTACTGTAAACATAAGAAAAACAGAATATCTAAAAATCGGAGGAAATACCACAGATCTGAGGCTTGAAAACGCAGTCATAAAAGGCTGCAACCAGTATAAATATCTAGGAAGCATCATATCAGCAGATGGCAGAGTTAAGATAGATGTACAAAACCGAATAACCCAAGGGAAAAAATGCATACTGAATTCATTACTGTGGTCTAATAAAATAAAGATGCATACCAAACTTCGCGTATACAGAGCAATTGTAGAACCAGTTACCACATATGGTGCCGAATGTTGGACGATGACAAAGAATGAACGAGATAAATTAGACGTTGTGGAAATGGATTATCTTAGAAGGTCATGTCGAGTATCGAGAATGGAAAGAATCAGGAATGAGGAAATACAAAATCGTACAGGAATTAGAGATACTCTTTTAGATAGAATACAAGGAAGGCAATTACAATGGTATGGTCACGTGATGAGAATGGAGGAGGACCGGTGGCCAAAGAAAGCCTTAATGTATGTTCCGCCAGAAAGAAGGAAAATGGGAAGACCACCAAATTTCTGGAGAAGAGAAATTACAAAAACAATGCAATCTAGAGGCTTAGAAGAGGAAAATTGGAGAGATAGGAAAAGATGGAGGCTGAAATGCGGGAAGCGGCAATCGCCGTAGGACCCCCGTTATATGATGATGATGATGCATTGCTTGCTTGCATTCTTGGTTCTACCAAGGAACTGGATGAAACTTACTGGCGAAGTTAATTTTCCCAACATTTTTATCTGCTGAATCTATTATCAGTTTTCTTATAAAATCTACTTCTTCATTCATATTACTGTTTTTATTTATGACATGCAAGTTGTGCTGGATATGTTTTTGAAATTTCTTCCAATCCGCATATTTTAGTTCCATGTTACTTTTGGTATAGCTGTAGATGATTCTTCGTTATGAATTATAATAGGATAGTGATCACTATCGTATGGCTCCAGTAATACATCCAATTAAAGCAAATGCGTTATTGATGGTTCGCATATAGACAAGAACAATAGCAGAACTTCACCCGTTCTTATGTCAAAACGGGTGTCTTGTCCATCATTAAGTAAATTTAGGTTGAATTTTTCCAAAGAGCATTATATTTTTCTACTGAGACTCCTTAATTTTTTTGAACTCCAAAAAGGCTTATGTGCGTTGAAGTCTCCGACAATTAGTCGTGGAGTAGGCATTTGATCTAAAAGGTCCGATATTTCGTTATGGTTAAGTTCTTGGTTGGGAGAAATGTATATGTTGCATACGGAAAAGGTAGTTACGTCTTTGATCCTGACTACAATTGCGAGGTTTGTTTCTAATGGTATTTCTATACTATTAATGTCGTTCTTTATGCATATTGCTACTCCTCCGCTGGCTATTTTAACATGTTGTCGATTTAAAAAAAAAACAATTAAAGTTTTTTAGTTTGTGTACAGTGTTTCTTCTAAAATTAGTTTCTTGGAAATATATAATTATTGGTTTGTATTTTGAGATTAGTATTTGCAACATTTCTAAATGGGTGTACCATTTAGATTCTATTGAATTAAACTACTGAATGTTATTATTATTATGTTAGTATGTGTTTACAGAGGTATCACTATGGAATTTTGCCTCGATATGGAAGTTTGGATCAATTTGTCGAAGAATTTTATTTCTTATTCGTGTGCATCTACTTTTAATTTTTCTGTCATTTAGTTTAAGGTATATTTTGTCAGTAGATCTGTAACGTCAGAAATTGCATTGGTATATATTCTTGCGATACTTAGTGGGTTCGAAGATCCTGTGCAGTTTTCGAAGCAATCTATTAGTTGTTCATAGTTTAGTTATAATTAGAATTTGGGTCGCTAAATAATTTTTCAGTTGATTCCAGCATTTCCTCTAGCGTCTTTTTTGGTATTTTTTCTTGGTTTTATTAAGTCTTTTTCTCTTTGTTTTTTTTTGGTAATTCAAAGATGTGTTCTGCTAAAAAAGTTGGGGATGGTGTAGAACGCTCAAAAATTTTGCGTTTTTGTGGCATTGAATCTGTTTCTATTTGATCAGTTAGGAGTTTTGTACTTGGTGTTGCATGTTACACAGTTTTTTCGTTTAGTTGGGTTTTCTTTTATTTAATGCCACTAGTTACTTCTTTAGTCACCGGATTGTTACTATTTTCAATGGGGTTGTGAGGTATAGAAGTTGTATCGCCTGATACAGATACCTTTGCTGGACAGTCTTTTGCTAAGTGCTTGGTGTTTTGCATATTTGGCAAGTCTAGTTATCTAAAGATAAGTATATTTTATATGATGTCTCCTCATAAGTAATAACAAAAGAATCAGGTACGGTTTGGTTTGTTAAAGGGGATATGTCCGCCGACTAAAGCTTAATATATGCTGTAATTCAGGACTATCCTGGACAAGTCCCTATCCGTAGTAACGATAGGGGTGACAAAAGTTTGACACCAAGTGCTTGCAGTTCAGATTCTGAGATTAAGTGTGGAATGGACGGATATACGTTGGAAAGTACAAGTCGTTGGCTGGGGGTGATAAGTCGACGTGTTTGTAAGAGTTGTTGATTAATGTTGATTTTTCCGTGGTTGGTAATAAAATCATCGACCAATTTTTCATTTGCTAAGTAAATACATATTCTGTTGTTGGATAGTCTTAAGCAGAATATAATATTGATTGGTCGAGTTTTTAGGCTTAAACTGTAAAGGTAATCTTCAATTTTAGTGTTGTGTATTGCATCAAATACGATTGCTTAATTTCTCGAGGAAAAAACACTAGTAATTGGTTGTCTGGTTATGGAAGAGTAACTTTTAGGTTCTAGAGTTTGTTGGTCTGGTACAAAACTAGATTGAGTTGACGTAGATGACCATGCCATGATGTGGATATTAATATTTTGTATTCCAAAATATTAATTAATTGCTGCCATAAAATACTGGCCTATTTATATAGTTGTTGATATTAGTTGAAATTAAAGTACCTTGCCAATGTTTATCATTAAAATAAAACACATTCACAAAACGCATTTTTAACCTTTGCAAAAACAGATAAACGAATAATTAGAAACGTGCCTACTCGTTAGCTGTTCTGATAAGACTTTATACACTGTCTAAAAATATGTTTGCTCATAATAATGAAAAAGTTGGTCATATCCGATAACCATTGATTTAGAAAACGAGTTCTGCAATAAATTATTCTCTAAAATTTTCTACCAACACTAAACTATTACGCCTAGTTGCATATAAAAAGATTTATTTGGAATTCAAGAAATTCCTCTTAAAGATTCTCTAATGATGCTACGGTGGATTAATTGCGCTTATTTACTTTTTCCATTTTAAAAGCCATGCAAAGTTTCATTTCTTTAAAAAAATTTTTTAAATAAAACGCTCAACATCAATTTCTAATAAACATTTGCAATATATAAACCCATTTTTGAACTCTGAAGACCTCCTTTGTGTCGGTGGTCGATAAGATCCGGCTAATATAACTGATAGACAAAAGTGTCTTATAGCATTACTCGCTAATTCTCTTACTCTATTACTTCCCCATGATCACAATTATTTAGGACACGGTGGACCTCAGACTACTTTATCAAAAAATGTTCGCCTCAAATAATGGCTTGTAAATGGTTAACGACCTATCAAAAAAAATAAATAGTTTCTTCAGTCGTCAGAGATGAAAATACCACTGGGCTGAATTCTGCTAAGAATATCAATTTTAGGACCCCAAAAAAGATGATTTTAAAAGAAGCGTCCTGCCTAGTTTTTTCTAAAGCCGTTTTCTGAATTTAATTTAAAATATTAGTAGAGATATTAATTTGTTTATAACTTAAAAAATTATATATAATTTTAAAATATTCCTAAGACAGTCCAAATAATTCGATTTGTTGAAAAGGACAAAATATCCCTGATGATTGGAATGTTGGATACATCAGCTCAATATACAAAAAAGGGGATAAACGCAATTGCTCTAATTATAGAGGAATAACTGTTACTAGCTCAGTTGGGAGGTTGTACGGTCGAATAATAAAAAAAACGAATTGAATCAGAATATGAAGACATAGAGGAACAAAATGGATTTCGGGCAGGAAGATCGTGCATTGATAATATATTCGTTCTGCAGCAGGTAATCGAAAAACGGAAGGCAAGGAATCTATCTACCCACCTATTGTTTGTAGATTTAGAGAAGGCATATGATACGGTACCTTTGAAAAAACTATTTTTATACATTGACGAAAGTAGGTCTCAGTAGAGAGTATGTGGATGATATCGCAAATATATACAAAAATGCAAGAAGTGTCGTTAAAGAAGGAAACTTTATATCTGAATCATTTCCAATAACCAAGGGGCTTAAAAAAGGATGTTGTCTGTCTCCGACCCTGTTTAAAATATATATTCAATCATCGCTAGAGCAGTGGAGAAAACAAGTATCCGGAATGGGAATAGACATAGGCGGTGGTGAATGTCTAACAGCTTTATTTTTCGCAGATGATCAGGTAGTCGTAGCGAATGACGAGGAAGACATGGACTACATGTTTAGAAAACTAAAGAAAGAATATGAAAAATGGGGCCTTAATATGAATATGGCAAAGACAGAGTATCTTAAAATAGGAGATGGTGAAGAAGATCCAGAGTTAGAAATTAGAAACACAAAAACATGCAATGAATATAAATATCTCGGATCTATAATATCTAAAGAAGGCACTACCAAAAGAGACATCGAAAACAGAACACAGCAGGGAAAAAAAGTGGTAAACATTCTAAACTCTCTACTTTGGTCTAAAGATATTAGACAAGAAACGAAATTGACAATCTATCGAACCTTGGTAGAGCCTATTATGACTTATGGGGCAGAGGTTTGGCAGATAACGCAGAAGGATAGAAAAAGAATAGAAGTAGTAGAAATGGGTTTTCTAAGGAGAGCGTGTGGTATATCCAAAAAAGATCACATCAGGAATAAAGATATTAGAAGGAGGACAAATACTGTATATTCCAGTGTAGATAGAATTGAAACGAGACAACTAGTGTGGTATGGTCACGTGAAACGAATGAATGAAGATAGATGGCCAAAGAAAGCTTTAAATTACATACCACAACAAAGAAGAAGAAGGGGAAGGCCTTCAGTTGCCTGGGAAGAAAATGTACGGCACATAATGAGAGATAGAGCCATCAGAGAAGACGAATGGATGGACAGAAAACGATGGCGGTCGAAATGCGAGAAACGGCAGAGGCTGTAGGAACCTCGCTTATATATATATATATATATATATATATATATATATATATATATATATATAGAGTGCTTTTTTATAAGTGAAAAATTGGCAAACATTTATATGGTTCGGTCTTTGTTGTGAAAGATTTTAACCCTTTGGGACCCAGTGGGACTTTAGATAGATCCAAGCGACAGTTTTATTTTGCCTGATGTTCCAAATAAGTCCCGTTTTACATTATATTCTTCGATATCGGAGTTTATCGATTACACTGCACATGTTTCTCTACTAAAGTGATATTGGTAACGTTGGATGGCTCAGTTTGTTCGTAAGTACAACGCAGTCAACACGTGGTTCTTGCTTTTCGACGTTTTTATAGTTAAAACTTGTTTTCGACACAATCGTAAGGTAAGTTTGTTGTTTAGTGTATGTAATTATTCTACACGTTAATCTGAGATTCGTTTACTTTTGTAAATTGGCAAACTTACGTCAGAAATCACATGGGATTTATGTGTCCCACTGCGTTTGTTAGACAGACCTTTTATATTCCATTGGTATTTTTCAGCATGTCAAGAAAAAGAAAGCTTACTCAAAAGGAATTGCAAGAACTGGCTGATAATATAAGCGACATATCTTCATGCGATGACCTAGATGCAGAATCTAATATATCTTCAGAAGACGACAAAAAAGACCCATTCCATGACAGTGATCATTATTCTGGTGAGTCGTATATGGCATCAGATGATTGTCCTAACAATGAAGAAGAACACACTCGCTCATCAGATGGATTAAATACGTCTTCATTTGATTCTCTCGAAAATGAAGAAGACGAGAATACTTGTTTGCCAGATGGGGAAGATTTAATTGAAGTTAAGAAAGTAAGAAAGGTATTATCAATAAAAAGAAAAGAGAACTCCCTATGGTATGGACATTAGTCGCAGCTGATCATAAACCCAGATTTACTGTTCCTCCTAAAATACCTTGTGTAGTTGATGAATCAATTAATATGAATTCGTCACGTCTAGAAATTTTCTTGAAAGTATTCCCTCGAAGTTTATTTAATTTTATCGCAAGAAAGGAAAGTCTGAACCGCTTACTGATGCTGGTGAAGTATTGATTAATATTGGTTGTACTCTAATAATGTGCTACAACAGAGTGCCTAAACTGCGACATTATTGGTCTTCGCATCCATCTGTCGGAAATAAAACGATAAGTACTGCAATATCAAAAAACAGATGCTTATTCATTCTCTCTAACCTTCACTTCAATGGCCCAAAGAAACCCGAAGATTGTACTTCTAGACAGTACTAGACAATCAATCGACGAGAGTATGGTAAAATTCAAAGGTCTGCTGTCCCTAAAACAATACGTACCTCTAAAACCTGTGATAAGGGGTATAAAACTATGGTGCAGGTGTGATTCTAAGACAAGATACACATAAGATTTTAACGTTTACTCTGAAAAGGAAGTTGAACAAGCTGATGGAACTCTAGGTGAAAGAGTAGGAAAAACGCTATGTGAATCGATACGTATTGATAATGTTGTTGTGGCTTTTGACAGGTTTTTTACACGTCTAGTCTATTAAATTTGCTGTAGTTGGTACAGCCATTACAAATAGACGAAACATGCCTAAGGAGTTTTCCATGAAAAGCAAAAAGAACAAGGGAGACTCTGTATTTGTGGGACCAAAGTGGACGTTCCTTGTCTTGCTGCTGTTGCTTTTATCCAACGAAATTATGGGTGATGTGGACCTGGCTGACCAAATAAGTGGAGTGTATGAAATAGATAGACGATCCTGTAAATGGTGGAAAAAGTTTTCTACCGATTGCTTATAGTATGGGGTAAATAGTTGGGTAATATATAATGATTTACATTGAAAACATAAGAAAACACCCCTTTTAGAATCTTTGTTTGAGCTATCAGAAGATCTCATTTTCTAAAGGTAAAACCACTTCTTCTTCTTATAGTGCCATGCACCTATAGTACGTTGGCTAATTTTCTTAAGGCCAGACGTCTGTCTTTTGCGGCATGCAAAAGATCGCCAGTGTTATTTATGCCTGTTCAGTTTTTTATGTTTGCGAAATACTCCTCTCTTGCCTTCAAACTTTCCCTGGATGATTAGTTGAGGGATTGCGTATTTTTTTCCTCTCAGAATATGACCGAGATATCCAATTTTTCGTACCTTGATCAAATTGTGTAGTTCTCTCTCAGTATTTGCCTTTCTTAAGACTTCCTCGTTTCTCACCCTATCTGTCCATGGTATGCGGAACAATCTTCGCAACGTCCACATTTCGAAGGCCTCCACTTATTAACGGAAGGTACTCTTAACGTCTATGTTTCCATGCCGTATAACAATATGGACCATACATAGCATTTAACCATCCTGTAGCGAAGATTGAACGAAAGATTTCGGTTACATAGTAACGGTTTAAATTTGTAGTGGTAAAACCACTACACAAGTAAACCTTAGAGAAAGAAGTGTAGGTAGACCTTCAAAGAGATCACGAAATAAAAATGTAGGAGACCACATGCCGATTGAAACTGCTAAGAGACGGCGTTGTGTTGGTTGCTCAAGAATGGGTAAAGAAAGAAGAACCACAACCATCTGCACAGTCTGCGATGTAGTTTTGTGTAAACATTGTTTCACATTATATCACACATATTAAGTTACATGGAAGTATTTTTTATGCATATTTTGTAAATTTTTCTGAACTAAAGTGTCCATTTATTTGTGGCCGTAATTTCCCAATATACCTTACGGGACATAATAATCCCAACCAACATTCCCATTGGGACATATATATCCCACTATTTTGTTTTTTTTTATGTAAAAAATTTGGTTTGGTACACTTTAAAAACCTTCTATGGTTACCAGTACAAAGAAATAATTAAAGTCGAGATCGTAACACCAAAAAAAATTGGGCCCCAAAGGGTTAAAGAATTAAATTAATAGCCTCTAGATAGGAGTGTTAACGGACTCATTAAAAAATACTGCAATTCAGCTATGGATTACTGGATAGTGAACAATCCAGATAAGAAATTTTACATATATAATGTTTCTGGCATTGTAAAATTAAGTCTGCCCCTAGTTGCTTCGCCAACTAATATAATGGCTGTTTTCAGTAAAACAGGGATATGTCCTTTAAATGAGGATATCTTTACAGAGAGTGATTTCTTGCCCATATGTGACAGACAGGCCGACACCAGCAAATAAAGAAGAAAACGATATCGGAAACAACAGGAATATTATAACAATAAAAACTTGAAAAATTATATCCATTTATTTTTGGATTGTATCGCTAATATAAAAAATAAAAGAAAGTAACCAAAACATACGAGTTGAAGCATCTCCTATAAGAATTACGAAAAAGGAAGTAAGGGATATCTGTATTTCACTCAAAAACAAAAAAGCGCCCGGACCTGGCAATATTCCCTCAGAACTGATAAAATATGGAACTGAAAAACTATATGAGCATTTGACAATACTCTTTCAAAACTGCATAAACAAAGTAGAGATTCCAGCCGAATTTAAAACCTCAACCATTTCAACTTTACATAAAAAGGGAAACAAACAAAATTGCGACAATTACCGTGGAATAGCAGTTACTAGTACCATTAGTAAAATCTATGGGAAAATTATCAAAAATAGAATAGAAAGAGAATACACTGATATGGAGGCAGAAGAACAGGCAGGTTTTAGAGCTGATAGATCGACTATAGACCACCTTTTTTGTATCACCCAACTTATAGAAAAAAAGGTTGCTGTAGATCAAGAAGTCCACTTTTTGTTTGTTGATCTAAAAAAGTCCTACGATAGCATCCCTCAAAATAAGTTATGGAACACTGTCAGACAAACGAACATCAACTCAAATCTCATAACAGCAGTGGAAAAAACTATATGAGAACGCCAACGCCAAAGTTAAAATAGGAACGAATGTTTCCAAAGGTTTTGTAGTAGACAAAGGACTGAAGCAGGGATGCTGCTTAGCGCCGACACTTTTCAAAATTTATCTGGAACAAGCATTAAAACTGTGGAAGCGGAAATGCAGCGGCATGGGTATACTATTAAACAATAACAACCTGTACACTCTATGTTTTGCTGATGATCAAATTGTGATTGCTAACGAATATGACGACCTAGAATACATGACTCGAAAATTAATCGAAGAATACAAAAAATGGGGATTAGAAGTCAACATAGATAAAACAATGTACATGAACATTGGTGGTAAAGAACAAAATCTAATTTCAAACGACGGACAACACATTAAGTACAACAATAAATATTCCTATTTAGGAGTAGAAATCACAGACGACGGCAAATCAGATCAGGCTATAAAAAAACGAAACACTCAGGGTAGAAGGGCCATATCTCAACTAAATAGTATTATCTGGGATCAACATATATCAAAAAAAAAAAAACATCGAATATACAACACTATTATAAAGAGCATAGTAATGTATGGAAGTGACGTGTGGCAGTTAAAGGCAACTACTGAAAGAACACTACAAGCCACGGAGATAGACTACTGGAGACGGGCCGCAGGAAGATCAAAACTCGAAAGAATTAATAACGAACGTATACGAGAGGTTATGGGAGTCACACATACGATTGTCGAAGATATAAGAGTACAACAACTAAAGTGGTATGATTGGTCTACCTCTAACTATTGAACATATTATAGATTGGTCACCACATGGAAAGAGAAAAAGAGGCCGACCCAGAAAGAGCTGGAGAGAAGGAATAGACAGAGAGATCCGAGAGAGAGGTTTAGACGAAGATCTTTGGGAAGATAGAGATGCATGAAAATTGGGCATCGGAAGACGTCGGAGGACGTTTTAAACCGATTATATATATATATATATATATATATATATATATATATATATATATATATATATTATATATATATATATATATATATATATATATATATATATATATAATATATATATATATATATATCGCTATACTATATATATTAGCTTCATGATATCACTAAGAAAATATTGAGTCAACTCACTACAGGACGTTGGTGAACTAAACCCGCACCCGGGCTAGTTGACTTATTTTGCAAGGCATTCAAAATTTGCTTAAAACTATTTTTTACGGAGAACTTAAATTAATTGAAAATGTATGTACATTACCTAAAGGAGTTCACCAGCTGACATACTTGAATTTAACAGTATGCAAAATAAAATCTGCAAAAATTAATTATTTTAAAAATAAGTCAACAATGCCCACTCTCCCCTAGTTTTATTTAATCGGTTTTATTAAGGAAGTTAGAAGTTACATAAAAAAATATATTTATAATTTACATACGTTTTTTAAAGATTTTTAAGTTTTTTATCATCTCTTGAATTTCTTCGATACTCTTTCCTTTTGTTTCCGGCAATATCGTATAAAATAAAACTGTTCCTATAAGAGACATAGTTGCAAACATTTCCATACACCAGTGTATACCGATTGCTTCAGCTAATGTAAGAAATACAGCTAAATATACCGCAATCAGAATACCCACGCTGGTCAGAACTATCATAGAAGCAGCAGATCTTAAATTAGACGGAAATAGTTCACTTATCATTGAGTACGGTACAGGACCAAGTCCGAAACCATACAAAATAAAGTAAAGAAGGATACATGTAAGTGGCACCCATTGAAATTGGAGAACAAAAGAGGAATTAATATGATTTAAGTAAAAAAAGATACCTAGGATTGACATACATATTCCAGTTCCTAAGGAAGATATGATTAATAATGGTTTTCTGCCAAGTTTTTCAACTACCATAGATGCAGTAATGAAAGTTATAATTTTAACCAAACCTACATACATAGCGATTGTGTTTCCAGAGAGGTTTGAACCTGACTTATTAAAAATCGGAGCCATTAGCGGCATTAATACTGGAACACCGCAGAGATTTTGTATAAAAATTGGCAACAGGCTAAGGAGTAAACCAATTCGGCCTTCTCTTGTAGTTAGTAGTTTACTAACACCTAATCCCTCTGTTATTTGAATATTTGTTAAATTAATACACATATTGTCGAAATCAATCTTGATTTCTTCATTAGTTTTATTGCTTCTTAGTTTTTTAAGAGCAATAAGGCAGTCAGTTTTTTTATTTTTTGTTAGAAGAAATATAGGGCTTTCTGGTAAAAGTAAAGATAGAGCGAGATGTAAAAATAAGGGTATTGTCATAACCATCGTGTAAATTTTATAACTGAACAACGGACCTATGATATAACAAAACAACTCCCCAACTGGAATAAAAGCTGCCATAAAACAAGAAAACTTAGCCCTGTTATGATCTTCACATATTTCTGTTATGTAAATGGGGCAGATGGCCCAGATTCCACAAAAAGCTACAACCGTAATGGCAGCACAAAACACTATAAACCCGACATACGTAGAAAATGCTACCACAGAAGTACTTAGAATCATAACACAGCTTAAAATTTGCAAGCTTCGTTTTCTTCCACAAATATCTGCTAATTTCGGCAGTAGAAGGGTCCCGATTATACCTCCGATAGCTTGTGATACAAGTAGCGCTGATACTTCAATTGGCTTTATCGGTCTTCCTATTGGATTTACTTCGGTATCATTTAGTTGTAATTTTGTGATTGCTGGTGAAGTCCATACAATTGACATTCCTCCTACAAACCATGGCAAACTTCCTGAAGTAAATAAACACAGATAAATAAATTAAATAATTAAATAAATAAATAAATACACTTGCGTGCATAGAAATCGGCCCACTGTAAACTTTTGACTTTAACTATGTTTTTTTCAAGAAATATTCATCAGATCACAAAAACAAATATACTGTTTGAAAGAAAATTTAATATGCTTTAATGTGAGTATAAATTTATCAAGAAGGCTTATCCTTTACATGCGTAGTAACCGGTAAACAAATGAAACGTGTTTATGTGGTGATTGTCACGAAAATAACAAATTTGTCTAATTGTAAAATATTGCCTTTGCAAGTGAAATTTGCATATTATTCGTTTTTCATAATCTCAGCAGTGTTCAAGTGTGTTAGTTTTATGCATACTACTCCACAAAAGCCGCCCAAGTTATATTGCTCTAATCGAAAATGGACTTGTCAGGGAGCTCTTGCTAGACAATTGGATATGACACGCGCAGCGGTTCGAAGAGTATGCCAACGTTATGAGGAGACTGGATCCTTTCATAGGCGACCTGGAACAGGCAGAACATTACGAAATCGTCACGTTAATGCCGTTCAGGTGCAACGACAGCTCTGTGAGGTGCGAAGGGTGGCTGTTAGTCAGTGGACAGTGAGACGAAGACTGCGGGAAAATAACCTGATCCCTAAAATACCTGCGATTGGTTCAAAACTTACTCCAGCTCATCAGCAAGCACGCCTGCGTTTTGCACAGGATCACCGGAATTGGACGTTGAAACAATCGGGATCTGTTCTGTTCTCAGATGAGACCAAAATATGCCTCTATGGTAGCGACCGAAGAAGGAAAGTGTACCGGAGACCAGAAGAGATATTGTCAGAATGCTGCTCTGAAGAGCGGAGTGCTTATGGGGGTGGTTCCTGCATGATCTGGGGTGCAATTTCTATATTAGCACGAACCGGTCTTGAGTTCATTCGTAGGAACGACCGTGTTCACGAAAGAAGAGGTTTAACGGCTACCAGATATATTTAGGAGATTTTAGCATGTGGTACCTTTCGTCGACTACATTGGAGACGAATTTATCTTTATGCATGACAATGCAAGGGCACACACCGCAAGAATCGTGCAAGATTACATTGCAGAAGTCGATTTTCAGGTTATAGACTGGCCAGCAAACAGTCCTGACCTAAATCCGATCGAACATTTATGGGATGATCAAAAACGAAGAATTCGAGATAGACTTCACACCCCAGACTCGATCCCAGAGCTTATTCTTGCAGCAGAAGAAGAGTAGCTTAACATCCCACAAGAAACAATAGCAAACTTGATTAGATCTCTGCCTAATCGTATGAGAGATGTTATTAGAGCAAGAGGAGGTCATACCCATTATTAAAAAATTAAGTGTTAAGTTTTTAATTGTCAATAACCCTATTTATGTTAATAATAAAAAAGCTTAATTTGCTTAATGAATTCATTTCACTATGTTAAACATAGGAAGCCGAAATAAGTTTTCATAAATTTATACTCACATTAAAGGATATTAAATTGTCTTTCAAACAGTATATTTGTTTTTGTGATATGATGAATATTTCTTGAAAAAAATATAGTTAAAGTCGAAAGTTTACAGTGAGCCGATTTCTATGCACGTAAGTTTATATAATTATATTAGTATGAATCTCGAATTTTAAAGAAATTGGAAGATGTAGGCATCTGTCTCTTTAGATTAAGAATATGTAATTATTATAGGTATAGTACGTCATCAAACAATGAAAAGTTTAAAAGTGTATAAAAAGTTATGCAAACAAACGAGACAATGAAAGGTCATTTGTGTTTCCCCAATATTTGGTTACCAATGATTATTTCTATATTTCGTTATTTAACTTAGATTTGGAAAGTAAGGATTTGTATAATATAAAAATGAACTTCGGTTTTTCCAGGTAATATAACATGTGTAAAAATGAAAGCTATCTATTTTATTCAAAAAATAATGAACGGTCGTTATAGTTTTTTTGGCAAAGGAATTTGATAGTGGATTCTAATAAAATACAGCATGGTGAGTCAAGGAAACTTTGACGAGAGAACGAGAGCACATGGTAAGATATTTTTGTTTTGAGTGATTTGATTGGTTAGAGAGAGAGATTGAAGAAATTAGAGGTAAGGCACTAAGGTAAGAGTTTGTTTTTTTTTGGCAAAGGAAAAACGAGAAATCTAAAATAGAACTGCAAGAGAAAAGGTTGTTTCCTGTGATGACAAAAAGTTGTGGACGTAGCGAGATAAAGTGGTAAATCGTGAAAGAAAGTTTGTTAAGTTGATTGTGGCCGCAGAAAGCCGTGACAGTGTATGATGAGATCTTTAAATCCACAATTTGTATGTCTTTCTTTTAATATAAGAATTATTTGAGGCATATGTTTTGGTACGAGAGTAAACGAGATCAGGAGGTGTAGGGAAACAGCATAAGGAGAATCAACATAAAGTTTAGTTTGTTTTATTGAAAACAAAAGATAGATCCAGAGATTCCGAGCGAAGTTTTGTTTTTGGGTATAGAATTGAATAGAGACAGTTTTTTATACAAATTTATAGGACCAGAGAGAATATTAGAATCATATGATCGGTTGTTATTTATACTGATAATTATATGATATAATCTTGTTTTTTTGTAAATCTTTTTTTTATACAACTCGTATATTTGAATTTCCATGATATAAAATATTGATAAGAGATACAAGGTATTGTCTATGTATATTTTTATTAATTTTTTTCCTCATACTTGCATGATAATGAACCACGAAAGTAAGTTCTGAGATAAAGAAAGTTAGGAGTAAGTTCATCAATTTAGATATTGTATTTTAAAATTAAATTTTCCTTACCATAACAATATATATATCTGAATATCAATGACGGCTGAGACTTTAACTCTGATCACTTACCGATAATTTTAACTATCAGTGATACATTGATTAAAAAAGAGTTCAATCCAATATTGACTAATAAAAAACTGACCGGGAGAGCTTCAAAATAAACCTTGAACACAAAGTTAGTCTTGCTGTGCCATTGAGAAACACGAAACAACTTGATGACGAATTAGAAGTTTTTATAAAAAAATATCCAAAATATCAACAGGCAGCTTAGGAAAATATTTCCACAATAACTTCTAGAACAAAAGGGAACTATCCAAAAGAAATTAGAAAACTCATAGAAAAAAAGGAAGTTAAGAAAAAAATGGCAGCAATACAGAACTCCACGAGACAAAACTAGTCTAAGTAATGGTAGACAAAAACTAAAAAGGGAGATACAGAATATAAAAAATTCAATAATTAATTCTTTTTTAAGTAATTCAACAGCTGACCAGAACACAGATTATTCGTTATGGATGGCAACAAAAATAATAAAGAGACCAATTATTTATTCTTCTTCTATCAAGTTGGAAAATGGCAACTGGGCTAGAAGTAACGAACAGAAAGCAGAACGATTTGCACATCATTTAGAAAGCACGTTCAAACCAAACGACAATGATGGTGAAGAACTGAGATGGGAAGAACCATTCCAAACTGAAGAAAAAATAACATTGACATCATTTAGAGAAGTATCAACAGAAATAAAAGAGAATATAAATCCTAAGAAAACTCCAGGATATGATCTCATCACAGGAGAACTATTAAAAAATCTACCAAGAAAAGCCACAGTTAAGTTGACACACCTAGTAAATCCTGTTTTTGGATTGAGATATATTCCCAGACTCTGGAAAGTAGCCGAAGTGATTATGATGGCCAAACCAGGTAAATCTCCTAATGAAGTGACATTCTATCGACCAATATCACTCCTTTCGGTGATGTCAAAACTGTTTGAAAAACTCCTATTGAAAACATTAAAACCAATAATAGAAAGAAAAACTCATCAATTTGGTTTCAGAAATCAACATTCCATTATAGATCAAGTTCAAAGAATAACGACTATAATAGAAAAAAACATTAGAAGAAAATAAAGTCTGCTCTACAATCTTCTTGGACGTAGTACAGGCATTTGATAAAGTCTGGCATGAGAATTTAAACTATAAACTAAGAACGCTCATACCTAAACAGTATTCAGAAATCTTGAAATCATACATTGCGAATAGATATTTCAGAGTAAAATAAGAAGAAGTGTACACCTACTTAAGGAAGATCAAAGCTGGCGTGCCACAAGGGAGTGTCTTAGGTCCGGTCATGTACCTATTGTATACGTGTGACATTTCAGAGCTAGAACAAAATAATATTGCCACCTACAGCCATACTAGCGATAGGACACACTAGTGATAAAGTGACTGATAAGTTGCAACGATCAGTAAATAAAATACGTAACTCGACCAGAAAATGGCGAATAAAATTAAATGAGACTAAATCTGCACACATTAACAAATAAAAAAATAGAAAATTTCCTAGTTAGAATAAATGATACCCGAATTCCTTATGCAACATCAGCAAAATTTGGGCATCACACTAGACGCGAAGCTGCGCTGGAAAGTCCAGGTCAAAAAGAAAAGGGGGGAGCTTGATATTAGATATAAGAAATTGTATTGGATGATTGGAAAAAAATCAACATTATCAATTCATAATAAGTTATCCATCTACAAGCAAGTACTGAGGCCAGTATGGGTATATGGGTACCCACTCTGGGGCTGTACCAAAGCTAGTAATCTACATATTATCCAGAGATTTCAAAAACAAAGTATTGAGAAACATTGTTGATGCTCCTTGGTATATCCGTAACAGAAACCTCCACCAGGACCTGGGTATGAAAACTTTGATCGAAATTATGTCATGTGAATGTCGAGGCAATCCAACTTCATGACAACACTAAACTAAAGAGGAGACTCATAAGAACAAAACCATTTGAGTTAGTGTAAATGTGTAACAGTTTAGTGTAACAAGCAGAGCATAGTGCTGTGAAGTTATTGCATATTAGTTGTAGTGCATTAGTTAATAGATAAAATAAGAGTAAGCCATAGGGTAAGCACTTAGATTTAAGTATTTGCTGTTAATTAAGTTAGGTCAGAAAATAACTGATAATTGGTTATTTGTGACCAGATAGCAGTATACAAACACCGCACAGGGGTTAAACAAAAATAACAATATAAATACAGATATTTATATTCATAGAATATATACATGATAAATTTATATTATTGTTTATTTACTTTTCTTATTATTTTATATTTATAATATATTTACTTACCAGTTAATACGGTAAAGTACAGAAAAAATGTATCCGATTTTCTTGAAAATTTAACATCATTATGATCAGAACATTTGGTAATATCTTCTAAAATACACTTTTCACAGTTATCAGACTTAGATATTGGGTTGTCTGTCATAGCGTAAAATCTGAACACCACTATTCGAAAGCATATTATTCTTCCAATAAATTCAGTGTCGCAAGATATTAATAAATTGATATCAAATATCTTAGTTTAGTGAACTTGAAACTAATTAAAACAAGTGAAATTTTCTACATATCAGCATTCTTTAAGATTATAGACGGTGTTTTTTTAGAGGCATAAAACTTCGAAATTGAATTAAACAAAAATGAATTTTTTAAATTAATGTAAAATTTATTTTATTGGAAAGATATTTCTTAATATTTTGGCATTATATTTTAACACTTTGACCGCCGTATCGTATATATCCAAATGTATACACACGTGCATAGAGAAATAACAATAAGAGAGTGATCAATAGATAGGGAAAATTGTTCACATTTGTTTCTGCGCAGGTAAGTAGCACATCGGGGCGCTGTGGTTTATGAAACTAAAATTTACCATGGTACAATAAAGTATTTTGATTGTACTATGAAAATTTACATTGTTGACATTGACTTTGTAGCATAGAGTTTTAGGTTATACATAATTATATTGTATGTTTATTTGAATATACAAAATTCTTTCTTTACTAAAGGTTCTTCTGTGTTTAGTTATAATTTATGGTATTTGTAATCGTCCGTATTGGACGTATTGTATGTAGGTAATATTATTAGTTTATCATTTTGCAATCTCAAATATGTCCAAACCCGGTAAATATGGTCATGGGTGTTTAGCGTCCTTTTGTAATAACAAATATTTTTATTCTGTCATAGACCCAGATTATAAAAATAAAAAGTTTTTTAGATTTCCAGAAACAGATTTAAAAAGACGTCATAACTGGTTTGAAATTATTGGTATTGAATTTACTGAAACTAGGCGTTATTTATGTGAAGATCATTTTGAGGAAACACAATTTACAAGCAGTTTAAAAACAAAACTGTTGAATAATGCAGTGCCTTTCAATGCCAATGTTCATAATCAAATTTTGCCTATACCTGCACATTCTTCTGAAGAAATTTCTGTTTCAAATGTACATATTCTTAGTAATGTTCAAATAGTTTCTCCAAAATTATCCTCCATTAATTTCCCAGTCAATAATAAACAGTCAATTTCCAGTCAGTATGATAATGAGTATGATACACCACCATCTAAACGTAAGCGATTGCATATTTTAAAAGAAATTAATGAAAATAGAGTAAAGGATCTTTCTCCTAAAAAGAAAAAGTTATATTTTTTAAATCGAACTCATAGAAATTCTATTTGTAAATTAAAAAACTCTATAAAAGTTACTAAACAGAAATTAAAATTTGCATATGAGTTTTCTAAAGGTGAAATGTTTAGGGAATTAGAAGATAATATGGACCCTTCAATTGCATCATTTTTTAAAAGTGCTTTTTCAAATTGTAAAGTTAAAAGGCCTACTTGGACAATACGTGATAAGGTATATGCTTTGGCTTTGTACAAAAAGGGTCCTAGATGTTACAGATTTTTGAAACGTAGTATACCATTACCAGCTAAAAGTACCCTTCAGAAACTCTTAACGAATGTTCCTTTTGCAGCTGGAATAGATATCCAGTTATTAAAGAAACTTTCTAAAAGAGTAAAAACCATGAGACCATTAGATAGGTATTGTTCCTTAGTTTTTGATGAAATATCATTGGCTCAGCAGTTAGTTTTGGATGAGTTTAATGATAAAGTAATCGGTTATGTAGATCTTGGTCCCTTGGGTCGTAAAAATGAGTATGCTAATTATGCATTAATTTTTATGCTTAATGGTCTGCACAAAAGTTGGAAACAACCAATAGCATTTTTTTTTACACAACATACTGTAAAGTCATATGATTTGAAGTATTTAATTTCACAGGTAATTACTAAGGTAGAAGTTGAAACTGGTTTAAAAATACTCTGTACTATATGTGACCAAGGTGCTACAAACCGTGCCGCTATTAAATTACTTTGTAGGAAAGATGATGAACCAGGGCCTCACTTTTTCATCAATAAAACATAAAATATTGACAATTTTTGACCCACCACATTTATTAAAGTCAACTCGTAATGCTCTTTTAAAGTACCATATTCAGTTTGATCAGACAAAAATGGCAAAAATTGATCATATAAGACAATGTTTTAATATAGACAAAAGAAAACGGTTTCAAGCATTAAGGCGGATAAGGGAGGTTTATTTACATCTTAATAATCACAGTCGGTTAAAGATGAAAGTGTGTGTGGCCGCACGGACCCTCAGTCATACGGTTGCGTCTACTTTAGAAGAGATGGTTAGTAACCCAAATAATAATATACCTTCTCAAGCTATCGATACTGCTGAATTTGTGCATGATATAAATCAACTTTTTGATAGTTTTAATGGCAGAACAATAAAGCCTGAATGTGGAAAGCCTTATCGTGGGTGTATGTCTAATAAATCTCCTCATTTCGCTTTGTGGAATCGTCTTCTTCCAAAAATTAATAGCTGGATGTTTATTGATGAGAAAGTGAAAAAGAAGGTAATGCCTTTTAAGTCAGGGTGGTTAACTACTATTGTAGCAATAAAAGAGTTGTGGAATATTTTTAGAGATCTGGGATTTAAGTTTTTAAGAACCCGTTCTTTAAATCAAGATCCTTTAGAAAACTCATTTGCTTCTATCCGTCATCTAGGAGCAGAAAATATAAATCCAAATTGCTACCAGTTTATATCATCATTTAAAACATCTGTTCTTAATAACTTAATTACTCCTAATTCAAATAAAAATTGTGAAACAGATGACGGCTCTATTCTGGATAATTTGCAAGACTTTTTGGATAGTTCAATCACCAACAATGATTTTATTGATTTAGATCTTTTAGAGGTAAATGAAATAGAACATCTAGCTCTACCATTACCTGATACAGATGTTACAGGTCATGGTGGCAACACATTAGCATATGTTGCTGGGTATATAACAAGAAAAATTAAAATAATTCAAGAATGTGAGCTGTGTGCAGCTAATTTAATATCTGATGTTTTAGAACCACATCATACATTTACAATGTTTAAAGAATATAGTGATAAGAAATCAAGTTTAGCTTATGTAACAAAAAATTTTATAGTAGATTTAGCCAAAATTCATGATATTGTAATTTCTGTATTAGTCAATAATGGACATATAAACCATTTGTCCAAAAAAATTAAAATTTTGATAAAAAAGTATGTAACTCTGGAGTGGTTTACTTGTAACCAACATTTGGATTATGTGTTTAATTAGTTTCTAGATGTGTCTGTATACTTAATAATTAGGCAATATTATGATGATGTTTATAGAACTTATCGAGATTTGCAGAAAAATGATTTACAAAAAAAGAAAATTAATAAGATGAAGCATTTATAATTTTATTTAGCCTATTTTTCTAAACTCTTCTCCATATCTTTATTTAAATAAACTATTTTTTTAAGTTCACAACATTGATTTTCTTATAATATGCTTTGGTACTTCAGTCAAATAGTTAATGGTAAATTTTATATGTTATATCCATTTGTTTATCACCTAAAAGTATTTTACTTTATTGTAAGAGTTGTTATTTTAAGAGTATTTATTTTAGCTTTAGTAAAGTTCTCTGTATATTGTGTAATATTTTTCTTTGAATATTTTAGGCTACCTACTAATCAAATTTGTAATATCTGCATTTTGTAAAATATAAGATAAATAAAGAAGAGCGGGGACATGCATGCATTTTATGTTGATCTGTGTTTTATATCTCAAAACTTTAAATTTCAAAACAATTGTTCTGTATATGTTTTTCTATTTTGTTTTATCAGCACTCCATACATGCATGCGGAAAGTGGGGGGTCCCTGTAAGGATTAATAAAAATAAAACATGTATAGTTTTTTTTTTTCAGTGTTCATGTCCCCTATTTTTCTAAAAATTTATGAGGAAAATATCGATGGCTCTTATTTTACAGATAATTTTACAGGAGAGACTTTAAACTGAACTTTTGCATAGGTACTCTAACCTAAAAACAACAAATAAAATTTTTCACATATATTTTAGGTTAGAGTATGAGGAAATTCAGTTTAAAGTCTTTCCTGTAAAATTATCTGTAAACTGAGATTCTTTACTGAAATATAATAATTTTAAATATCCCGCGTTCCATTTTCTGGCCGTTTAGTTGAGTAAGTAGTTCATCAGGTCGCTAGCATCGAGTGTGCCAGTTTTATGTATACAACCAAGCACTCTCTTATTTGTTATTTCTCTATGCACACGTGTCAAAATCGCTGCGTGTATACCATTTTTCAAAGTAAAACACTTGCACGTCACGATTTATACAAAGTGACGTCACTTGTATCTAAAATTTCCAGAACATCAACCTTATAGTTCAAATTTTCCTAACACAGCTAATAATACGAAACTGCACGATCTTTCATAGGCGTCAACATGGTGTAATAATCAGAAAAATATAATCGTCATTATATAGAAAATTTTAGAATTATATTGATCAAATAACCAAAAACATTTATTAATATTAATAATATAAATTTTATGAATTAACTCTTGAAGTCTAATCTTCCACAAAATAATAATTTTAGTTAAATATATTAGACAATTGTACGCAACTGATACGGAGGCAAAAGTGTATAAAGTGTTGCCTGTTTTTTAGAGTAGAAATTTTTTTATGGGTTGATTTCTTACACAAGTTGATCATAATATTATCATTAAGCTTTAAAAACTAATTATTGTTGTGTATTGTGATTGTGATATGCCAAAACAAATAAAAGTATGTAGAAAGCTGATAAGCTTTTATATAAGATATATTCTTTTGAACAAGACATAATGGCGGGACGTCTTTGTTATTAAAGCCCTAAAAGAGGTAAGTTTAAAATTTAGAATATATAATTTTGTAATAAAATGTTTTCCTATGTATTTTAATGTGTTGCAGTAGTCTTAAAACTAAGTGTATTTACTGTTAATATAATAGTTTGACAAATAGTTGACAGTTTAAAAATTCGTCACTTACTAACTATTCTGATGTTTTGGCAACGCTGTGGAGTCCTGACGACGTAAATCTTGAATGACGTGCAAGCTTTTTTATCTGAAAAATGCTATATACTTTTAGATACACATGTAAAGTTTTGGTTGGAGCCATGTGTATATTCAAATAGCGTAATATCTATGTATTTCATATGGGTAAGTAGCTGACGTGGCCGGAGGCAGCATAAAAATATACTTAGCAGTAGGAAATTATAAAGTTTGCATTTTTTATTACGATTTTTTTAGCTATTGGGACCGTGCAAGTTCGAAAGAGCGACACCTGGTGTCGTAAATCAGCAAAATTTACTGCGCTTTCATGTTAGATCAAGGTTCTACCGGATAATTGTCAAGGACGTAGCCCCAAAAAAGAATAAGAAGAAAAAGTAAGATTGAGGTTATGTTGGTATATTATTAAAAGGTAAACGTTGTATGTAGTGTAAATATAAATTAATATATTATTAAATTACAGCATTACTGTTAATAGGGATGCAATAATAAAAACTGGATTTGAGAAATTAAATCACCAAATAACTTTTCAACTAAGCACTGAGTCAAAGGAAAAAGCTTTAGTAGTGATAGTAGTAGTAATTTATTGTTGTATTTTTACAAATTATAACACAGCATTTACTAAATTCCATTTTCTTCAGTGACAAAAGGTCTAAATAAACAAACGAATATGAAATATGACAATTTGGCAATTGACAATATGAATTTATGAAATCTATGAAATGTGCAGTAAAAATGCAAGATTTCTCCGCTACTTGCGCACGATCGTTTCTCGTATCACATCCAAGTACTTGCACGTCGCCAATACCGTTTTATACTATTGGTCTAAACTAACTATTATAAAAAATAAAAAAAACTTAAAAAATTATTTTCTATTATAAAAAATATGATTGTCAAAAAAGTATTCTAGACACAAAAAGTGTTCCACACAAGTTTCACATTTAGTTTTAATTTGCCTTAAATTTTTTGTTGCGTCTGCGCGCCCATTGGCATCCTTATACTTTTTGTAGCATATAACACAACGTCCTTTTTTTCAGTTGGGATCAATCTGTGTTTTAGTGGACGTTGCATTTGGAAGTCAAAAGGATTTTCTTTTTTTCCAAAAGCAGGTTTTTGATCTACTTTGTTATTGTTTTTATTAAATAAATAACAAGCATGCACGACACAAGTTCCAGTAAGCAATTCTACTGCCTTTATGGTAGCATTTAAGACCTCGTCTTACAGAAGTTGAATATAACGACATCTGGTTAGATAAATTAATAAACACTTTTGTTTTGTTATAATCAACAGCTGTGGTTAAATTTCATAACATTTAACCAGAACATTATCATTATAAAATTCCAATGCCGGACCTGTATATTCGAAAAATGCCGGTTCAGCTTGACGTCACTTGGGTTGCGTTAGCTATTAGCCGGATACTCATTTCGGCTCTTGGGTTCGTTAGCTATTAGCCGGATACTCATTGTCGGCTCCTTCAGCGTGGGCGCAACGGGAGCTTAGCAGTAGCGTTCCAATCTTAACACTGTACACATCTCCACTCGTAGTATTTTGTTGGTTTTTGTTTTTTTTTACGTACGAGTGGAATTAAACGTTCATAAACGGCTAACATGTGGTCGTATATCTTTTAAACATTTTTTCTTATATAACAAGTAATGGTTTCAACGTGTTTTTCATCAATGTTTTGTAAATAGCTGTATAAAGTGCTTCGTAAAAGACTTTTAAGTGCAAAAGTGAGGTTTAAGTGACAAGTTCTCATCTGTTTACGTGACCAAATGAACTTACATCAAGAATCGAACTATCTAACCTGCATTTTTTTGTAAAACTATTCCGAACTTAAACATTTTCAGTTTCTCTCAATAAAATCTAGTGAAAATTCAATTTAAAGGGTTTTCATTTATTTAAACTCAAAGAAGAAATACCTTTCCAAGGAAATATTAGAAGAGCAAAGGGGTTATTACCTCAAGGAAGAACCTGATAATATCACACATGTTACCTTACCCGCAATTTCTTGGCATACCAGCAACCTAGAAGGAAATATAGAACATCACATCAAATTAATATGAGACAAACCCTCATATTTTATTCATGGTCCTTCGAGCCGGATCGACTTTTTGATGTCAAGGAAAGCGGAACTTTCGTTTGAGGTACTGTACAAGCATTTTTTAACAAACTATTAGTGTTTCTTCAAATAAACTTTGCCTTCTTCGAATCATAAACATTTTTTATCAATTTTTTTGTGAGTTTAGAATCATAAACATTTTTTATATCAACTTTTTTTTTGTGATTTTAACATCGAGAATGTACTATAGTAACTTGGCAAATTTTTGTATGTTACAATTTTAAATGTATAATCTTTAAACTAACATAAGTGGAACAATTAAGATTGTTTTTGCTTTTTAAACAAGTGTTCTTTTTTGTAAAACATCTTTTAACATTTTTTATGTAAAACATCGCAAATTTAAACACAATTTGCTATCAATTTGCATGTCAAACATTTTTTTATGCATTTGTGGAACTTAGATTTTTGTTAAAAATTTATTTAAAATTTTCAAAAAGTTTTTTGTTCCTTAGCAAATTGAAATACAATGTTCTAGGGGACCGTATCGCCAATTTTTTTTTGATATTTTAACTTAGAGCGATTTTCAAAAAAAAAAAAAACATTATCAACCATTTTTGTTTTTCACTCCTAAGTTGACTCCAGGATATTAAAGCAGTAACAAATATTAAATATGGCATCAATCGATGAATTTAAGAAAATCAGATCCATTTCAAAGTCACAATTCACCAGGGTCGAAAATTGGATCAAAGCTAACGTAAATTGCACTGATAAGATTCAAATAGTATCAAAATTGGAAACTTTAAAAACATATTTCATCAAATATTGTGAAGCTCAAGATGAAATTGAGTATCTTGATCCTAAAGACAATGACAGAGAAATTACAGAAACCAAGTATTTCACGTTATTTTCAACTTTAGACTCGATTTTTTCTAAACTAACTGCTCCTATAGTAACTTCAACTCCCAAGTCTCAGACTACAGCTATAGCTTCACGTCTGAAACTTCCGGAGATTCAAATTCCCAAGTTTTCAGGGGATAATCTAGAATACAAATCCTTTATCAATCTTTTCAATGCTTTAATCACGAACAATTCTAATCTGGGGTCACCTTCGGAGAAACTTTTTTATCTGAGATCACATTTAAGTGGGGAAGCTCTCAAACTGATTGAGAATTTAGAGATTTCAGATGACAATTTCACAGTTGCATTGAATTTTTTAGATTCAAAATACAACAATATCAGACAAGTTTTATCAAACCATTTTCAGCAACTGTTGAAGGCACCTGAAATAACCAAAACTTCCCTAAGCACGTTGAAACCATTTATTACAAATACACAATCTATCTATGAATCATTACTCACTTTGGGTCATCAACAAGACACGCTCTTTGAGGCTTTAATTACTCAAATACTAACTTCTAAACTAGATTTTCAATCGCGAAAAGCTTTCGAAGAGCAAGCAACACCAAACTCTCTTAGTACCCCAGCTCAACTTTTTGATTTTTTAAATAGACGTTGTACGGTATTGGAAGCGGTACAAACAGAGGTACAACCGGGAAGCCCACATCATGAGAGGAAATTTAAACAAAGTAGGACTTCACCAACAAAGTCTAGTTTACCCAAAGTGTCTTTGCATACTGCTAATCAACTATCAAACACAAACCATCAATCTAACAGAAACTATCAATCAAACAACAGCCAACAATCAAACATAAACAATCAATCTATCAACAATTCACCAGGTAAAAAAGTAACTTGTGCGATGTGCAGCGAATCTACTCATAGGATTAATTCATGCCCTAAATTTTTATCATTGTCCATAATCGATAGACAAACATACATCAATCAAAACAGATTATGCATTAATTGTTTAGGTCGAAATCATGCGGCCACAACCTGTTTATCTAGATCAAATTGTTCTTATTGTAATAAAAGACATAATTCATTATTACACGAATCATCTTTATCAAATGCTACTCAGGATTCTCCGTTAATGCAGCAAACAAGTGCACAGTTTGAATCCAATTGTTCAATATCTCCGCCTAAGATGGATCAAAATCAAAGGGCAAATCAAACATTAACTTTTAATCAAACATGTTGACAATTAGAACATTCTTTATCTGCTAACTCCACTGCTACACACAGCTATGTTACTGCTAGCTACAGCTCAAGTTCAATTCAAATCAATTCAAAATCATGCAGTCATAGTTAAAGCACTTTTGGACAGTGGAAGCCAAATTTCTTTTATAACTAAATCATTATTAAATCAGTTAAACATTCAATCTTATTTCAAAAAGTGTAATGTCGCAGGTATTTGTCAATCTAACAAGGCAATTAACGAGTTTATAGATCTTACATTTCAATCTAATCAGGAACCTGCGATGTTTTTCACAACAACCTTTGCTGTAGTTGAGGAAATAACTTCACATTTGCCTCAAATTCACTTGAATAAAAATTCATTAAAAATTCCTCAGCACATACAATCAAATCTAGCAGATAAAGAATTTAATATCCCTTCTCAAGTGCATGTTTTATTAGGTGCAGAAATCACTAGCGAAATTATCAAACCAGGAGTGTGCAAATTAGGTTTTCAACTGCCCACTCTTAACAATACACATCTTGGCTGGGTAATTTCAGGAAAATTCCCTGCCAGGGCTGTAAACATTCCGAAAATCAACCACACTGCATCTAGTGATATCTTTTACTCTTCAAACAATCATAACGTGGCTTCTGATCCATCTAGATCAGAAAATTATCAATATCCATCTGAGGCTACTAACTCAGAATATCTTAACTATCAATCTTGTTCTGAGGCAAACCCCTCAGAATGTCTGAAACGTAAGTTTGCTTCTGATTCAAAAAGATCAGAAAATTATCAAGCTCTATCTGAGGTGAACCCCTCAGAATATCATAAACATAGCTTTGTTTCTGATCTGACTGGATTAGAAAAGTATCAATTTCCAGCTGAGGCAACCACTTCAGAATATCGTAATCATAACTTTGTTTCTGGCCCAACTAGATCAGAAAAGTATCAATCTCTATCTGAGGTAAAACCCTTAGAATATCTTAAACATAACTTTGTTTCTGATCCAAACAGATCAGAAAATTATCAATTTCTATCTGAGGTGAACCCCTCAGAATATCTTAATCACAAAGTTCTTTCTGATCCAAACAGATCAAAAAATTGTCTGTCTGAGTCAACCTCCTCAGAAGATCAAACTTATCAAACCTGAGTTCTTCCTTGAGGTTATTACCTCAAGGAAGAACCTGATAATATCACACATGTTACCTTACCCGCAATTTCTTGGCATACCAGCAACCTAGAAGGAAATATAGAACATCACATCAAATTAATATGAGACAAACCCTCATATTTTATTCAAGCTGCCTTGGGTTTAAATTTTTTTATTCTGCCTAAAAACACATCCATTTTATCTTTCCATTTGAATATAACTATGCCATCTTTCTCCCTGCCTATAATTTTGGCTTTTTTCAATTTTGTCGACAAAATTTCTTTTGGAATACCTTTCCTATTTTTTCTCAGTGAGTCGAAAAGATGGTTTTTTTTTTCAAGTAATTTTTTTGCTAATTCGGTGCTGGTATACCAGCACCGTTCAAAAACAATCTTAGTGGCCACCAGCATATCATTTGATTTTTCTGTTTCCCAATATATTAGAATGGTAAGTATATCTTCCAGGGAGACATAGTTTTAAAAAGCTTAATTCCGAATTTATGCCGGTTTCCTTTGACATCTTGTCGAAAAATTAAGAGTCCTCGGAAGGGTACCATCAGACATTTTCTTTAAAAAGGATAACTTTCTTGAACTTATTATTTATGAAGTCAACCAGGAATCGAATTTTGCTAAGTCGGTCTCCTTCTTTGGACTGTTCATTGTAAGCGAAATGCCACATTCTTAGAATATTTTCAAAGCGGTTTCGAGACATTCGATTTGCCGCGTCAGACCAATAAATTTCAGAATGTTTCCAATAATCTGCGATTTTCGGTTTTTTGTCTAAATCTATCCATAGCAGAAAACCCAAAAAACAATACATTTCTTCGCGAGTCACTTCGGTCCATTTACTTAGTCTAGAAGACGACATGAGGGTCTCTTCCGTACTGGCTTTTATTATGGTTTCTTCCGCATGAAAATTGGTTTCGGTTACTATAGTATTTATTAGCTTCTCATCAAGAAATAATTTATAGTAAGCAAATATATCTTCACTTCTCATATCTTGTACTTCTTTGATCAAACCAATGTCCCCCTTCAAAATTAAAGTCTTTGGGATCTCCAGCAAGTACGCCCCAATCCGACACAATATCTTGCTCAATATTTGAAGTTTCGGAATCCTCAGATCCTTATCCAAAATCCTCAGAATCTTCTCAGCCCAACGGATATCGACGCGGTTCAATCCGGAAGACTGGTGAGTTTAATATTAATTTTTATAATAGTATTAATCTTAGCATCATGAAACGATTGCCGGCAACAGATGGATTGCATGACAACATGGCGATCCCTGCTTCAGCGAGATCCCGCCCACACCGAGGACACTGAGGAGTAGGCAGATTAAGACCTCAGTGCCGAGAGACAGTTCTTATATTTATAATACAAAACACGATACTGGTACGTCTCGAGTGAGGGGAGTAGGCAGATTGAGACTCCGAACTCGAACCGATCCGTATCCCTCTTGATAATGGCTCCAAAATGGGAGCCGAAACGTCGAACATTAAATTTTCGACGAGAATAAAATTAAATAACAAGAAGCCGAGAGACCTCTCTGATAGCAAATTAGGTGAACCGCAAATTCAAAGCCTCTTGCTAGAGGTTTTTAACGACGCTAGAAGTATCCTTTTACTTTGACATGCATCTACGATTCACCTTTTAAAATTACCATCTTTTTTGCTCTTTACGTAGATAAAGACGTTTAAATGAAAGTGAAAGATTGCATTCATTTCAATCGGAACTCCACCATTGCCCGACACGTGTTTCGGGTTATTCAACCCATCGTCAGGAGGTCTTGTGGAAGTACAACTTAAATGAAATGCAGTCTAGTATTTGGTCATTATAACCAAAATAACAGCCAGGGTACGCTAGCAGCGATATCTATATGAAATAACAAGAAGTTCTCTGTTAAAGATGAGGTGCGAAAAATATGGTAATTTTCAAAGGTGAACCCTAGATACATGTCGAAGTAAAAGGATACTTCTAGCGTCGTTAAAAGCCTCTCGCAAGAGACTTTGGATTTGCGGTTCACCTAATTTGCTATCTAGTTACAGAAAATCATAGTTATCAGCAGCAATAAAGTCACTAGGTGAAGTGCTTGTTGGACGAAGAGTCCAGTAAATATCTTCCCTGGCGCCCTAACCATTCTTCTTTAGTTCATTCCTGTTGTCTGTACTCTTAGTTCGTTTTATTTATCCGTATTCTTATATTTTCTTAGTTAATATCTAGATTTACTATTCTACACTGTTTTTTTAGGGCATGCAAATAGGCCTAAACCTACCTCGAGTATCAACTGGACAGTTTCAAGCATAACCAGCTAGCTGAACTGCATTCAGTTTCAACTTCTATTTTTAACTTAGTTTAAAACTTATCTTCACTACTACTCTACAGATCTTTATCACATCAGGGACATTGTCCTGAGTAATCTTTGTTACATTTTGTTACAGTAGCGCCTAACGAGGCGCAACACGTTTTTGTTACACATTTTGGCCTTAAAAGTAATGAGAGTCGCGTGGCTTAAATCTGAATTTATTTTATACGATGTTATAGTCTAAACTTGCCTGATAATTTTTGTAATCCCCATAATTCATAAAATATAATAGTATTGATTAAAATTTAGGAATTTGGAAAATATCTTGACATTAAAAAATTACAAAAATAGCATTTTTCCATGAAATTAAATATTACGGTTTTTTTAAACTTTATTCGGATATAAATTTATAATTTTTAAGTAGTTGTTGAATTTCGACCACACTTTTTCCCTTGGTTTCAGGCATCATGAAATAAATAACAAGTGTACCAATCATGCAACATATTCCAAACGTCCACATACACCAATGCGTTCCTATCAGTTCTGCCACAATCGGGTAGACACTGATTAGAATCGTTACGTTAAGAAACCCTACAGTCATAACAAACGCACATCCTGTGGACCTTATATCAGAAGAAAACATTTCGTTTACCAAGGTAATAGGAATTGGTCCAAGTCCTATGGATATAAATAAAGTATATATTAAAATACAAACTAGTGGTACCCACGAATATTGGTATACTAAGGGTGAATTTATATATTTCAAATAGAAAAATACTCCTAGAAGAAACATAGGTATTCCTGCTCCACCAGCTGAAATCAGGCACAGTGATCGTCTTCCAAATCTCTCCACTATCATTGATGTAATTATACCTAACGTCACCTTTACCACACCTACGCATATAGCAACAGTATCCCCGGAAATTTCTGATGTAAACTCATTAAATATAGGTGCCAATAGTGTCATTATCACAGGAAATCCAGATATTTGCTGAACAAAAATTGGAATAAACGCTATTAATATACCTAATCGTCCTTCTTTAGTACCAAAAAGTTTTCTAAAATTAAATCCCTTACTTTTATTATTATTTTCTAAACTTTTTATAATTTTAAAATAATCCTGCTCAAACTCAACTTCAGTTTTATTGCTACGCAATTTTTTTATTGCTTGTATACACTTTTCTTTTCTTCCGTTATGTAAGCTATAAACTGGGCTCTCAGGAGCAAGAAGGAATAGTACCATAAATGGATCAATGGTACTGCCATTATTATTGTAAATATTTTATAACTGAACATTGGACCAATTATAAAGGTAACAAGTTCACCAACAGGTATGAATACTGACATGAGACAAATAAATTTTGCACGATTGTGATCCTCACAAATTTCTGTTAGATACATTGACATCATACTAAATAATCCATTTACAGCTGTACCTAAGACGACGCTGAAAGCGGTCATAACATCAACGTTTTTACTAAAGGCTAATCCTATTATACCTATAAACATAATTACAGTCATCCAAAATATGCTCATCTTCCTGCCGATTAGGTCTGCCAGTTTTGGTAGAAATATTGAAATTACTAGCGAGAGTATTCCACCAACGCCCATAAACTTGGATAATTCATAGGATGTTATTGGCCTCCCCAGTGGATTTATATTGGTATCGTTAGATTCTAATTTAACAATTGCTGGAGATGTCCATCCTAACGTACTTCCACACACTAGCGCTGTCAACATTACTAAAAAAATAACACAGGATAATTAAAGTATGAAATTATCCATAACTTTATAAGTAAAATAAGACTTAATGCCACAAATCTGTAAGAAAAACTACTCACAGATTTGTGGCATTAATCGATACGTCCTAGACCCTTACGAATATCGAAGTAAAAAAGATTAAAGTTGATAAAATATTTAACACGTTCCCTGTCTGATGTAATTTAGAAATTTTACATTGTCCTGTAAACAGTAAGAATAATTGACTAGTTTTGCACGTGCTAAATTTTTTTTTTGATACCAATTCATAATTATTTACCTAAGTATGACCTGTGTACTGCTTCTTCTTCTTTAAGTGCCCTCTCCACTACGGAGTTTGGCAATCATCATTGTGTAACAAAATTTTTATACTCTGAATGTCCATTAAAGCTAATTTCTGATGGTAAAAAGGCAACAGACATTTGAGAATGATCTTTATTTTGGCAAAGTCGGATAGAGGAGTCTCAAGTCGACTATACATGCCCAAAATGGTGTTAATAAACATAGTGACAGGTTTGTTTGGCTTTTGTTTACGGTTTTTGATTTCATCTAAGAAATCATCTTGGAAAGAATAAGGCAGAAAATCAGATTTTAATTTCTGAGCCAACTCAGAGCAAGTGGAAAAGCTATGACGGTTGTTCATAAACCAAGTAAACGCAGGACCTGTAAATAATTCAGCAGAAGCTGCAAACAGATCACCCTCACTCACACCTCTTGAAATACGAAGACATTCCATTATCTCCAAAAAGGTAATGACTTCATCATGATGACCTTGACCATAAAACAAAATTCCCCACTTATGTACCTGAATTGGTTTGGGGTGTGAAAATGAATTAGTTGCATGAACAGAAGAAATAGGAGTGGAAGTGGCTGCCGGATTTACTCGAGAATCAAGTTCACCTTCTAAACTAAGAATTCTAATGAAAATAGAGCACTTGAAAATTTGTTGCTCCTTATCTGAGCAAGATAGTAAATGTGCACGACTAGAGATATGAGCAAGACGTGAAATTAACCTTAAATAATGCTATCATGGACAGTCCCTCTAAAATCGGATATCCTTTGAGCCAGGTCTTCCAACGTCTGGTTTATCTCCTGTTGTTGTTCCAGAAAAGGAATATCTACAGAAGAAATTTGTCGAAAAATCCTATTTTCTAGCTCTTGTTGCAAGGCACCGCGCAATAATTGGTGCTTTTTCTCAACCTTGGTAGATTCCTCAAAGGGAATTCCCCTTATCCTCAGCTCATAATCCACTTCCTTAACTAATAAATGCTCAGCCTTAAAGATACACATGATGAAAGAGAGGAATAAAAAAATATCACCAACAAACCAAAATCAACAATGTGCTAAACCAAATGTAACTTAATAAAGGTATACCTATACCTTTAAATATAAATATATTTAAAATAATTTAAATTTGATTTTAGAGATCAATTGACAATAAGGAAATTAAACTTATTTTTATATATAGTATGCAATAACTGACCCAAAAAAAATATATATTATATAGTGTGATCGCACCTAAACAAAACCACTATTGGCTTATAACAATGTAATTAGTAATACAATAAATCATTCAATATTTCTCAACAAATATACAGGTATCACTAACCCCATCAAAATAGAAATGTCAAACCAATGTAATTATCCAAAATATTATACTAAATGAAGGTTTACAATTAATTATTAACTTTGAAAATAAGGCTATTATTGAACACAAGTTAATTAACTAATAGCCTTATTTTCAAAGTTCATTTATTCGAGCATTCAACCTCATTTCATTAATTAATTATTAATTTAAAGTTATCAAAACCACCAACACAGCAATATAAGACACTATTAAATATTTTCCAGATACTATATCAAAGAAAACTAGATCTAAATAACTACAAAATATTTAAAAATAGACAAACAAACCAGAAACAGTTTTAAAACGACTAATGAATTAGGGAATACTATCTTACCGAAAATCTGGGCTCCACGTTGGACTACGCCACTGTAACAAAATTTTAATATTGCCACACTTTGGGCGCTACTGTAACAAATAGTAGCTAGATCACTTGGGACCAGGTCCCTGATGTTATGAGAACTGTAGAGTAGGGTAGAGATAAGTTTGGAACTAAATTAAAATAAAAGTTGAAACTGAATGCAGTTCGGCTAGCTGGGTATGCCTGAGACTGGCCAGTTGATACTCAAGGTAGGGTTAGGCCTATTTGCATGCCCCGAGAAAACAGTAAAGAATAGGAAATATAAGAATAACAGTCATCAGAATATCAGTCCTCTGTCCCGTTCAAAGGCTGGATATAAAGTGCCTTCTTACAATTTTAAAATCGTTCGCTTCCGTCAGCTCCAAGGTAAACGGAAACGGCAGGTAGGCAGTTTGACCAATTGACAAACAATTGATAACACCATTACATGTATAGTTGGTTGCATACCTTACTGGCAGAATTAAGTTATTTTAAATTTTTCAGTAACGATAAAGAACTCTTATCGTTACAATTGCTATTCGTATCTTTGATGCTGTTGCTTTAAATAATTTGCTTAGATGTGCATTGGAACCAGTCTCTTAAATTGCGCAGCCAAGATATACGTCGTCTCCCAACGATTCGTTTGCCCTGAATCTTTCCTAGGATAATTAACTGGAGCAATCGGTACTTTTTCCCTCTCATCACATGACCAAGATATTCTAGCTTTCTTTTCTTGATGGTGATCAACAGCTCCTGTTCTTTGTTCATTCTTCGAAGAACAACACTATTTGTTATTTTGTCTGTCCAAGGTATTTTCAAAATTCTTCTATATATCAACATTTCGAAGAACAACACTATTTGTTATTTTGTCTGTCCAAGGTATTTTCAAAATTCTTCTATATATCAACATTTCGAAGGCCTATAGTTTATCGATATTGCTCTTGTTTAAAGTCCAAGTCTACTCCGTACAGCAGTATCTAAAAGATGTAGCATCTAACCAATCTCATTTTCAGGGTTAGGTTAATATAATGACTTCCCAGAATGTCCTTCATATTAACAAAAGTAGCTCGAGCCTTTCCAATTCTAGTTTTTATTTCTTCTGTGATGTCATTGTTGTTATTAACACTTATTCCCAAGTATTTACATTTGTGCAGCCGTTCGATTTCGTTATTTTGAATGTACAGGTTTGCATTCAATCTTTGTTTTTTTTTTTAAATATTCATGAATTTCGTCTTCTTGAGATTCATTGTTAAACCTTTTTCTTCACTAGCTGTGACTACCTTGTTTATTATGGCTTGCAGGTCTTCTACTGTCTCCGCTATTAAAACCGTGTCATCTGCGTATCTTATATTATTAATTAGTTGGCCGTTAACTTTTATCCCAGTCTCTTCTTCCTTCAATGCTTTATTCATAATTTCTTCAGAAAAGAGATTAAATAGCATTGGTGACAACACACATCCTTGCCTAACTCTTTTTTTAATTTTAATTTCATTTGTTCTACTATTTTCGATGCGTGCAACTGCCTTCTGATTATAATACAGAGTAGATATTATTCTAGAGTGTCTTACTGTTTAGCTTTTAAGATCTCTAAAAGTTGGTCATGCTTGAAGATTCATATTCAAACACTTCTGTGTCAAGATGTTAAAGGTAAATATTGCTTCGCGAGTTCCATATCTCTCCCGGAATCCAAACTGAGTGTCTCCGATATCCAATTTTCTGTAAATTCTATTGTGAATTATTTTGAGTAATATTTTTAAGGTATGGCTCATCAGACTGGTCGTGCGATGATTACTGCACTGCTTAGCATGTTCGTTCTTGGGAAGAGGGACAAAGGTTGATCTTAGCCATTCTTCAGGAATTATACTGTTTTCATAAATCTTGTTAAATACTTTTACTAACAAATTGATTAGATGGAATTACTATAAACGCTAAAAAAACGAAGTACATGCTGATTACAAAAAGGCCACAAAATATACATCACCTATTGACAATAAATGGTAACGTGATAGAACAAGTAGAAAAATATCAGTATTTGGGAACTTTGATCAATGAAACCAATGATCATACTGTAGAAATAAACAGACGAATAGAGATTGCCAGATCAGCATTTATACGAATGAAGCCACTCCTAACGTGCAAAAATCTAAATTTGGAGATCAGACTACGTACCATTCGCTGTTATATATTTTCAATATTATTATATGGAGCTGAGACTTGGACATTAAAAAAATGTAATTTAAAAAGAATCGAGGCCTTCGAACTCTGGTTATACCGCAGAGTATTGAAAATATCATGGACTGATAGAATTACAAATAAAGAAGTACTGGAGAGGGTTGGTAAAGAAACAGAACTAATCACCACTATACAAACCAGAAAACTGGAATACTTAGGCCACGTGATGAGGGGACCAAAATATGAAATTTTGAGACTGATAATACAGGGAAAGATTCAAGGAAGAAGATCTGTTGGCCGAAGGCAGAACTCATGGTTAAAGAATCTACGTGATTGGTACCAATGCAGATCGATTGATTTGTTTAGAGCAGCAAGTTCTAAAATAAAAATAGCCATTATGATTGCCAACCTCCGTAGGGAGACGGCACTCTAAGAAGAAGAACAAATGGATTCGATTTTCGTCTATCAACTTTGGTATATCCGCTGGTAGCTCGTCTGGTTCTGGAGCTTTGCTATTATTTGATGACTTTACCTCTTGCATTACTTCTTCTTTGCATATTTCTGGAGCTGTCTCCTCTGAAAAATTATCACAAGGAGGCTGCCTTTGATCGTCAAACAGCTCTTCTATGTATGTCTGCTAATGTTTTAGTTTCACCTCTGTTTCCATTATCATGTTTCCTTGTTGATCCATAAGTACTGTCTGCTTCCTGTTTCTATTGTTGATCATTTCTCAACGAATCATATTTGGCTTCCAAGTTTTCAATCTCCTTACATTGGTCTTGTAACCATTGTTTTTTAGCATCGCAGATTTTTCTTTTGATCTCTGTGTTTAATTTGCTTATACTGTTCTTCACTTTTACCTTTCGATAGTTCATCAATAACAAAATTTTGTCACTCATCCATTCTTTTTGTTTTTTTGGTTTATCTCTCTTCAGAATATTTTTAGCGGGCTTCAGCACGTTCTATTTAATAAGGGCCCAGTGTTTATCAATGTCTAGTTCTGGTATCTTCTCTGTCTTTTCAAGTTTTGAAGATTTGCCTGAATGCTTGTTTCTACCTGATGTTTAATTGTTTCATCCTTTAAACGATTGATTTCTATTACTTGTTTGGGCTTAGGTGTTTGTACTCTTTTAAGTTTTATTCGGAATTGTGCCACTACTGGATTGTGGTTTGACCCTATATCTGCTCCTGGGTACGTTTTCATAGATTCGAATGTGTTTTTATATCTTTTGTTTATGGTTATATAATCTATTTGAATTAATATTTCCACGTGTATACTCGTCTTCTAGGTAGTTGATAAAATGTGTTTTTGTACTGCTAATAAGTTATATTTGTTGTTTTTCTAAAAGTATTATAACTAGCTGAAGTCTGTATGTTTTTTTTACTTAAAAAAAAAAACAAATAAATAACATTGTGTATTTTTTATATTGCGTATTTTGAGACCGGGACCACAAATTGCTATATTTACAAATCACTCAAACTGATATTAAAGTAATATTATATGAAGCCTTGCTGGTCCCGTCAGTGAAAAAAAAAACAATAAACACTCATTTAAACCATCGGCCTAAAACGATTAAATATTTGTGCTGGTCCCATCGGACGAATGGTGGCCATTAAAATAAGCTGGTGCTGGTTCGATTGTCTCAGCGAGGCATGTAACGTGTTAATACTTAAATACATATGGCATTATTTTATTAACTTACATTTATGCAACTGTTTCTGAAATATATAAAATATTGTAATAAAACAACTGTACAATTTGGACAAGTCTCGAGCAAAATAATGATAGATAAAGTAGAGGGTTTGTCTAAAATTGTAAAATGTACCATAATTGAAATAAATACTTATAAATAGTGTTCTTAATATAAACATGTGTGGGTACGTACATTAAGAATAAATATGAATAAAAACAAAACAAAACAAAACAAACAAGAAAAATTATTGTTTGTACTTATTTCAAGTATTCTTTAATCTACTACAACTTTACGGTCCTTACCTGTCATGACTGTGAAATATAAAAATAAAGTATCTGGCCTTTTAATTTCATCTTTAGCTTGATTTAATTCTATTGGAGAATATTTTACTTCCTGGAAAACATTTTTTCCAAGAATTGGAGTATAACCTTTACCATCATCCATTTTGCTGTAGTGTTAATAAATGACAAACTTTTTTCAGTAGAATCTTCTGAGACGGCTATAAGTGATATATTTTATTATTTTTTTTTTAGAATTACTTAAGAACATAATTCAAAGATACTACCTTATTTTATTAAAGTGCTTTAAAAGTTGAATTTAATATAAAGTAAATATTTGCTGTTTAATTAAAGTATTTTGTTATATGTTAAAACATACTGCGTGTTCTAATATATTTTTGCACAAAGATATAGATAATAGTACATATAATCAAAACAAATGAATTCTGTAAAACTTACTTAAACTCTCTAGATTAAATAAAACATTTGGACATATCGCAGATACATACTTATATAGCTTGGCTCAGCATGCCTTAGAAGCCCAAGCCTGCAAAAGTTTGCTTCTATTTATTTCTAACTTATGCTCTAAGTTATTCCAATCTTGTAACCTTAAAAATTTTAGATCTTCTTCTACCGATTTTGTCCATTTTCTTCGGAGGTGTCTTTAGTGTTTGTTACTTTTTTGGGAATTCTTCCTTCTTTCATTCTCAATCAATCAATCAATATTCCTTATTTCATCTGACTTTTATAAGTATTGAAATGCGTAAAAATACAATCTAAAAAACTATAGGTACATAGGTAGTAAAAAAAGTAAAAACTATAAGCACATAAACATAAGTATACACAAAAACATACAAATTGTTAAAAAGATGCCAGCAAGTATACCTCTAACGGATAGAAAGTGTTTACCAGAAGTAAGTCCTTAACTGTTCTCTTAAATACATAAATATTTGACAGTCAGGGGGCATTTGACGAGCAGGGGACACCAAATCATTTCTGTAACGAAAATTGTAGCCACTCATTAATGAAACATCATTTGAAATCATGTGATATCATGTGACTTTACATAAACAAGACAACTAAAAATATACAGCGAAATTACAGTTAAAATATTTAATTGTTTAAAAACTGGTTTCAAAACAAGCACCTCATTAATTTGCGAGCAATTTCCCCAACAAACTAAGCAATATTACAAAATTGACTGTACATGAGCAAAATAGTAAAGTTTTAAGATATCTAGGGAGACAAAATTTCTAATTTGTCATAGAACAGTGTACAGACAATCTTCCCACTACATAATCAACGTGATAACTCCAAGGCAAATTATAATCCAGGTAAACACCTAACAACTTAGTGGAGTGGCTATTTACCACAGACCCATTGTCAAGCTTTACTAATGAACTCATCTGCATAGTAGAAGGTGAAAATTATCATACCATATTGATCTTTGATCCATTTAAGATTAGGGCATTATTTAAATAGTAATGGGTCATACTTTTTACAAGACAGTTTGCTTTTTATAGTATATGAAAAAAATTAATGGAATTTAGTGCAACTGTAGTATCGTCAGCAAATTAAGTAACATAACAGCCTGATTGCTGTTCTAAGTTTTCTACTTGAACGCTTATTACATCAGAAAAATTATCTAATGGATTCCGAACCAAACATATTGAGCTATCGTTTATCATTTGATTTAAATCATTGACGAAAATCAAAAATAAAAGAGGGCAAATGATACTTTCCTGTGGAACTCCGGAGAGGACACTTTCTTCTGAAAGAAAATATTATATTCCTATTCACATTGACCTTAATTTTTTGAAACCTTTTTGATGAAAAGGTTTGGATCCACTTTAACGCGGTTCCTCTAACACCACTATGATAAAGTTATTCCAGCAGTATTGGCTGATGTACGGTTTCAAAAGCTCGTGCTAAGTCAAAAATTACCCTTATTACCCTTATCAAAGTTCGATAAAATATGATTGCACAGCGCTAGTAGTGCATCTTGCACACTTATACATTTACGGAAACCAAATTGAGACTTTTCTATAATGTTGTGCCTTCTAATATACGAAAGGAGACATGTATGAAATGCCTTCTCATATATTTTTGAAAACACAGACAAAAGTGATAAGCCTCGATAGTTATCAAATTTTAATTTGTCATCTTTTTATGTATAGGCACAACTAAAGCAGTATTTAGAATTTGAGGAAAAATCCCTTCCTGAAATGAAAGGTTTACTAGAAATGTTAATTGTTTATATATGTTATGAGATACATGTGATAACATAGAATACGGGATCTCAGCCAGTTCAGCTCTGTTCACTAACGTTGTTCATTATCTTCTTGACTAAGAGTCATCGTGGGTTTACGTTTCTCAAAGAAGTATGATTTGTATGCCAATTTTTAACATTTGACAACAATAATAATTGACAACTTCGTCTTGATTCACCACAGTATATATATATATATATATAATATATATATATATATATATATATATATTATATATATATTATATATATATATATCCGGTTTTTTTAGGCATTACGCCCGTCCGGTAGGGATCTATGGAGGAGTATCACCGAGCCGCAAGCCTTATCTCTTGCCGTACTGCTCCACCATAGGCCGATCAGATCCCAGCATATTCTAGTCTAAGCCGCAGATTCATCTAGACTTTTAAACTGCTGCGTTAGACTTTTTGTTTTCTGTACACCGAGCTGGGGCTCGATCCTACATCCACTGAACCATTCGACAGTGAAGCGAATGAGAGGCAGCCGCACAGCCCGCTGAGCTATCTGACCGACGTTCACCACAGTATCTATGAAATAATACATTGTCGTTGCGCCGGATATGCCATTCTAAATGGTTAAGCTAATTGTATTGACATCGATGTTTTTGGCCGCTAATATAGCACGAGTACTGAGCCACTGATGATTTTTGTAGTTCTGTGAAATTTTTGAAAAAACTTTTTGCACCAATTGGTCTACGCTTTCTGTGAACTTATAGAAGTTTGCTGGCAAGGTGATCAACGCATAAAATCATCCATTTGCAGTCGCCCATTTCCAATATCCACTAATTGTTTTGGAAAAATTACAGCCGGTGTATTCCGTTGTAGATACACGCGTTTCTTTTCAAAGTCAATTTCTGCAAATGGCGGCACAAAACTGATGATTTGAGACATGTATTAAGTTATCGGATGTTAAAAGTGATATAACCGGCAGTTTTTATCGAAAATCTCCGGATAATAAAATGAGTGTGCCACCGAAGATCCGAAGATCCATGCGTTTGCTCTCAAATCTCGCAGTGTACAATTAAGCACTTCCAATGCTTTTTTTGTGAGATATTGTATATTTGTCCTATATAGACTCTTAATAGACATTTATATCCCAGAATTTGACACGTTTGAAGTACTATTTCCATTTCAGAGTTTTTGCAGATGTTGCATGTTGGTGCCTCAGTATTTTAAAAATTCAACGGCAGTTTCGATGCTGAATGCGCTGTTCGGTCACAATCATCCAAAAGATTTGCCGCAATTCAAAATGATGCAATAGCCAGTGCAATATTATTTTGTGATCGTATGGTTGCCCTAATGAATGAAAAAATTAAAGTCTTGCCTGTATATGACTTCTCATGACACATGTGACAAGATCAACGTGCACAACTTAAAAAACACGATTTTTGAATATAAGAGTTGTACCAGTTTTTTATGACGGGAACAGTACCAACTGGATGTAATTCTGGCAGTTTAACTTTTCTACTGGAGTAGCACATTACTGGGGTTTCGTTCTTTTCAAGGACACTACAATACATGCAAATTTAATTAATTTTTGCAATGACGACACTTCGATAAAGACTGTAATCATTATTACTGCAATATTTAAATGTATCAAGATTTAAATCAGCGTGCTGTGTTCGTCTTGATCGAACAGTACTTATTCGAATATGTTGCAGCCTTATTTCTAATTTTTCAGTTGTCTCAGACTAACGAACCTATACTCCATCTAATTTACACACCGATACACGTCATTATCTACGTCAGAGATCGAAGTTGACATAGTTGCCAAAGTATAAAAAATCCTGACTCCATTTTAAATCAAATAGATCACATAGTTATTGAAAAAGTCATTACCATCTCTTTGCAACGATTATTTAAATTCTTACGTGACATTTTTAAAATAAAACACAACAATTTTGTTCTAAAAGGAACAGATTTTATTAAATAGGTTAAAATATCAAACAAGAGGTATTCACTATAAAATAAAGTACAAAAAGTGTCAACACCGCAACTGTCAAAATTTCGCCTTCCTTCGATTACAGTTACAGTGTGTTCCGAACAAATGTTCTTCATAAAAACGTTATATAATGCTTTTATACAAACTAAATGAAACATATTATTGTGTATTTCTTTAAGTTAACATTAATAGAAATTTTTAAATAGTATTTCTACGCGTATATAATAAAATATGTCAAATGGCTGCCAGTGCACTCGGCAAAGTGATTCTAAAAAAGAATACACCTACCGCCAAAATATTTCTTGTTGGTATCATATGACGTTACGGGCCTTGACGCCGATGATATCGATGGTATCGGTATAAAAATTAGATGAAGTATAAGTAGTACGTATTTGATCAGTTTCTAACCTCACTTCTCGTTGTTGAGATGATTCAAACGAACGGGTAACAGCGACATGTACTCGAAGATTCTTCAGCTCATTGCTCGTCTGATTCTAAGACTCATAATGCTTTGTTCTTCTGTGATTGAGGTGTAGATTAGCCAACTACTATTTCCAATTCTTAGAAAGTATCCAATCGAATTGTACCAGCTATTCACACATGGATAAAAATGTTAATATTGACGGTGATCACCAATTCCTTAAAGACAATTTAATGTGAAAATGTCAGCATTTCAGAATTGCTAAAATCGATTTTAATTCCACCCACGATAATATCCTATTAAATTATTTATATACATTAATTTAATAATGAAATACACAAAACTATTCGAAAAACACTCTCAAATATAAGAATACGCACAATATTGTCTGTTCAATGTGAGCCAGGCATGGATTTCACAATTCACAACTGTCATGGCAATATACGAAATTCATTCGAATGACAGTAGTGCCATCTGCCTAAAATTAGTCGAGCCAATCGTGGGCATTGTCACATGATCATTTTAAGAATTTTTACCCAAACCTTCAGGAACTTGTAATCCCTAGTTAATTTTTACTTCTTGTTCAATGCTAATTCGACCGACTTTTAGTTTGGATCTTATTGGTTTTTTACTGATTACTATTTTTCTATTTTTTTAAGTTGAAATGATCATGTTAAATTCTTTTTTGTTAATATCGCTTCCGTAAGTTGCATCATCTTTTCTGAATCTTGTTCTTTTAATATCCAGCAGAATATATCTATTATACATGCAAAATTATACTAAAAATATAATATTATTAAACTTTATTATATTGTATTTAAAAGCACCTGAAAGTAATGATGCAATTATAAGTACTAATTCAAAACATATAATATTATAAGATATAGGTAATAAAAAAAATTGTGTGTGTATAATTTATTAAAATCTTAATCAAATGTCAATAATTCTTCAGAATTTCTTGTATTTCTACCACACTTTTACCTTTTGTTTCGGGCAATAAAAAGTAAATTAACAATGCACCCCCAAAACAGCAAGTTCCAAACATCCACATACACCAATGAGTTCCGACTAACTCTGCCAAAATAGGATATGCGGAAACATATATAGTAAGAGCCATTGATGAAAAAGTAGTTACAATAGCACAACCAGTTGATCGAGTGTCAGCAGAAAACATCTCACCCATTACAGTTATTGGTATTGGTCCAAGCCCAATCGAGTAAAATGAAACAAATGTCAAAACACAAACCAGAGGTATCCAAGGATATTGATAAACAAAAGGGGAATCTATTTTCTTTAAATAAAAATATAGACCTAGCAGAGATACAGGTAATGCAGCTCCACCAGCAGAAATTAGTAGGAGAGGCCGTCTTCCAAATCTCTCAACAATCAACGAAGTAGTGGTAAAAAGTATTATTTTCACGACCCCTACACAAACACCAATTGTACTACCTGATATAAACGAACTAGAGTTGTTAAATATAGGTGCCATTAGCATCATTAGAATAGGAACTCCAGAAAAATATTGAACAAATAGTGGTAATAAAGATAACAGCATTCCTACACGCCCTTCTTTAGTACTAAATAGTTTTCCCACACTATTTCCCCCTGTTTTGTTTGTTCTATTCAAGGCCTTATTAATCTTGCGCAAATCGTTATCTAATTCTGTTTCAGTTTTATTATATCGTAGTTTTTTTCAATGCTCGTGAACACTCTTCTTTATTACCATTTTCTAAAGAGTATACAGGGCTTTCTGGAGCAAAAAGGAACATAACCAGAAACGGAATCATTGGAACTGCTGTTAGTAAGGTAAAAACTCTATAACTAAATACGGGTCCAATGAGAAACGTATACAATTGTCCGATAGGTATAAAGGCTGACATAAGGCAACCATATTTTGTGCGGTTGTGGTCTTCGCATATCTCTGTTAAATACATGGGAAGAATTCCCATGGCTCCGCTGAAAAATAGGGCTGTTATGGTAGAGCACATAATCATCATATTAACGCTTCTGCTTAAACCCAATCCTACAATTCCTACAAACATAAAAAACGCCATAACCCACAAACTTCTTTTTCTTCCGATCATATCTGCCAGTTTCGGTAAAACTAGTGAACCGCCTAACGCTAATATTCCTACTATACCCATAAATTTAGATATTTCGTATGTTTGTATTGGTCTTCCTAATGGATTTATACTAGTATCATTAGATTTCATCTTTACTATCGCTGGAGAGGTCCATACTATTGTGGTTCCACCAACCATAAAAATTAATAATGCTAAAAAGTAATAAAAGTATAAATTAGTTGGATATTGTCATAGACTACAATAATGTAAATTAATCAATTTAATTTATAAAATACAAAAGTTAGAAATGTATAAATGTATAATATTTCGAATTATACATTTATACCTGAATTGTGTTTCGAAACTATTTTACGATTGTTGTAATTAGATGTCGCTACTGCGTCCGTATTGAAGCCATGTTATTGTTGCTTCTTAAAAGGCAGAAAATATTGATTTTTCACGTTGAGAAGCCCTATGAATAGCTCTTCTGATGAGACCTATTAGGTCGAAATACGTATCAAGAGATACATAGGATTTGTTTGCGTGAAATCAAATATTTGCTGCCTTTTCTCATTGTATAATATTTCTTGTACAACATGTATAAATAGTAGTTTTCAGATGACATTGTCTTTAGTACAGATAATTTAGCAGATATGTTAAATGATTTGGACTTTACATGTTCGAAGGTGAGCCTCAGAATGGGATTAACCAAAACTAAGTTTATGACAAATATGATCCCCAATAACCATTTATCTATTCAAAACAAAGTGATTAGAACTGGTGGAGAAATATACGTATTTGGGTCACGAAATAAGAATTAGCAGGGATAACCAAACCTGCGAAATCCAAAGACGAAATACTTTAGCATGCCAGCCTTTGGAATACTGCAAGACACAATTAGTTCCAACATACCAATTAGCCTCAAAAGAAAAGTATTTTGCCGATGCGTATTACCAGTCGTGACCTACCTGGCGGAACCTATGACTCTACCCAAGACTTATCATCATCTTCATCACCAGCCCTTTTGAGTCCACTGCAGGACATAGGCCTCCCGTAAATAATTCCAATCTTAAAAACCCCGAATCCAGTTGTGCTGAATGCGCTCGATTCTGGTGGTCATCTGACCACCTTGTTGGAGGACGTCCTCGATTACGATAAGCATCGTGTCTAGGTCTCCATTCCAGAATTTTCTTTGTCCACCTTCCATCTTTTAATCTGGCAACATGTCCCGCCCAGTTCCATTTCAATGTTGTAATCCTTTGAATTGCGTCAGTATAAAACCAGTTTTTCTCCTAATTATTGTATTTCATACTCTGTCTCTAAGGGATATATTCAGCATTGACCTCTCCATCGCTCTCTGTGCCACTTGTATTTAATTGATTACTTTTCTGGTAATTGTCAATGTTTCTGCTCCATACGTTAGAATTGGGAGTACACATTGATCAAAGACCTTCCTTTTCAAGCACATGGGAATATCTGATCTAACCACCTCTCTCAGTTTTCCGTAAGCCGCCCATGCCATACCTATTCTCCTGTTTAGCTCCGTTGTTTGATTATCTCTTCCTAATTTAATCTCGTGGCCCAAATATTTTATAGCTATACACCTGTTCAATTTACGTGCCGTTAGTTGAGATGTTTTTCGCCAGTACAAATTACAGTTTCACAAGTCCAACTCGAACTCTGAAAGTCCTTGAACAAGCAGTCAGGTATGATCTAGATGGTCTGCAATAAGGACTATGTCGGAAAATCTCAAGTTGTTCAGAAATTCTCCAATATTCTCCCAATTATTGTTTCTCATACTAATCTGCAACAAAGCGGTGAATAGCTTAGGAGAGATGGTATATTCTTGCCTAATACCCCTCTCGAAGGGAAATGTATTTGTTTTGCCATAATACATTCTAACGGCAGCTATTGCGCCCATATATATTCTGAAGAAGAGTTGTGTACCTATGGTCAATAGTGTATTCTATAAGAGCTCTTAACATGGAGCTATGCTGGACTGAGTCAAATGCTTTCTTAAAGTTTACAAATATTAAAATGAATAGCTTGTTGTATTCTGTAACTTTCTCTATTAAGGATTTTATTACTTGTAGGTGGTCATTTGTTCCAAAGCCACTCCTAAATCTGGCCTGCTCTAATGGTTGGTGAAATTCCAGCTTAGGTTCCAGTCTAGAAGTAATTATTCTCATAAAGAGCTCATATAAATGAGATAACAAGCTGATAGATCTGTAGTTTCCAATTTTTATTACATTTTCTTTTTTGTTACAACATTATCATAATGGCACTATTCCATTTTGCTGGTGTAACTCCTTCAAAGAGGCAGGCATTATAAAGGGTTTTTAAAGCTTTTATGACGCATTTGCTTCCTAATTTTAGCATTTCACTTACAATGCCATCTTCTCCAGGTGATTTACCGTCCTTCATATCTATCAACGCTGACTTGATTTCCTCTTCGGTTATATCTGGAAGTTCCTCTGATCCTTGATTTTGTATGGCTATGATTACCAGTACTCTTCGATAATTTCATAATTTCTTGTTGTTCATATACAGCATGTCTTTGTATATTTTTAGCTTACCCAAGACTACGGCTTCGAAACTAAGAGTGGCATAGACACGAATGTAACTGTCCATGCTGCGAGTGACGTTGCGGAACCGAATAAGAAACGGATATCTGTGAAAAAGGACGAGTATTTCTGATGCTATGGAACGCATAGCGGAACTGAAATGGAACTGGGCAGGCCATGTAACGAGAATACACGACTCACGATGGACGAGCAAAATTACAAATTGAAGGCCAAGAGCAGACAAACGTAGTAGAGAAAGACAACCTAAAGGTTGGGCTGACGACATCAGGCGAATCACCAAAAATTGACAACAAAGAATACAAAATCATAAAGAATAGAGTTTAAGAGATGCCTATGTCTAGCTTTGGACGTGATAAATGAAGGTTGGATGATGATGATGATGATGTGGAAACAGTTTAAATGGACCGTTTAATAGCTGTGCAATCACAGATGTAGGAAATATAAGTTTATCCGTTATGATTCATTGGGTAGTAAGGATAGTAAGTAAGTAGTGCTTCTGCCACACATGTCTCTTAAGCGCTTTAATCATATCACATTTTTATGCATATTTATATGCATATTCAGGTGATTTTAATGCAGATGTAGGTTAATAAAAAGACGAAATGAACCACAAGATGGTGGTTAGTGAGAGCGTAAACTGTCAACAGAAGTAACAAGTGGTTAACGCTAGTTAAAATGAAAAATTAAAGGGTGAGAAAGGGTATATCTAGAAAGTATTATTTCTAGGTCTTTGAAACTGTAAGATTTTTAAAAAGCGAGCAAAAGTAGCTGTAGCAAAACCAATATCCACAGAATATAAAAATTTATTCGATAAACCTGATATGAGAGAAAATGAGAAATTGAGAAACTCGATACGTCGCTTGACACAGAGGAAAATCTAAATAGAACCACATAGCAACTTCAAAATGCCATAATAAAGGCATGTGAATCCACTTATTAATTTAAATTTACGACAAGCACTAGAGATGTTCTTTGGTGGAATAGAGAGTTAAAGAAACCTAGGAAAAAAGTCAGACAATTTTTTAATAATGCAAAATATACAGGTAGCTAGAACTGCTACAGAAAGTGCCCTTATAAAAGGTTCTCTCAAAGAATTACACAAATGAAATCAAAAAGTCAAATGGTGACTATACTAAGAGCGTAACGAAAACTATTAGAGAGCTGTTTTCTAGCCTTCAATAAATAATAGAAGATGTCCCGCAACGTATCTAGCTGTCAGATGCTAAGAGGGACATCAACAAATCCAATAGGCAACTAGCAAAAAAAATCTTACAAAAAAACAAAAACAAATAAGTCATTAAAAGCCTCAAACCTTGTAAATCACCGAGTAAGGACGAAATATTATCTGATTTAGTCCAAAAAGATTTAATGCAAATAACAGGTTCCATAGCAAACGTTGTGTTAGGTAACACTCCTAAAACTTGGGCAGGACTAGAACAAAAGACAGAAACACGTCCTTCAGACAAACCAAAGTATTAATGCCCCATACGCTCCACATCTCTTATCCTGAAAACAATACAGAAACTAACATAGAAAGCAAAACTATAACGAGGAAACCGCTACACAAAAATAAATCTGCCTACCAAATACAGTTTCTCTGATTAAAATGTAGGTATAATATCCTATACATTTAAATAATGTCTGGTTTATTAGTGTTAGTCAACCATTAACATCAGTTATAATATCCTTTATTCATGAGTATGGAAAAAATATCTAATGAAATATACAAGGCAGGAAAAATTACCAGTAGAGTGTCTCAAATCAGAGTTCGTACCATTGCACAAAAAACCAGGAGCAAAAGATTGTAAAGAGTGTAGGACCATAAGCCTAATGAGCCATCTGCTAATGCTGATTTTAAAAGTCATCCGCAAAAGAATTTGCCGACAATGCGAAGGTCAAATTGCGCCCAATCAGTTTGGATTTGTGAACTCCGTTGATACCAGAAAAGCTTTATATAGCATGCAGGTATTGTTTCAGAAATGTATAGATGTTAGCTGCTATGTTTTTGAATGCCTAATTGACTTCAATGGAATCAGACATTAACAAATGGTGGAAGTGATGAAGAGGACAGGGATTGATGGAAGAGACCTAAAAATAATAGCTAACCTGCATTGAAATTTATCCGCGGTGCTCAAAATAGATGGAAAATATACATATCAGGTCAAAATATTAAGGTGAGTGAGACAAGGGTGCATAATTTCATTACTTATATTCAACCTGTACTCAGAGCACATTGTTATAGAGGCTCTAAAATATATTAATAAAGTCATCTCAATGAATGGAGTCAATACCCTCCGGTATGCAGATGATACAATAAAAGGTAGAAGGATAGATACAATCCAATACCATAGAAGGGCTACAAAAGTTATTGAACAAAATAACGGAAACAAGTAGAACATATAGACTGAATATAAAGACCAGCAAAACCAAGCTAATGATCATCAGTAAGGAAACATAACTGGAGAAAGTCTGTATGTGAACCAAATGAGAATTTAACGTGTTTCAAAATATATCTACTTGGGAACAATAATCAATGAGTCGTGGAATAATACCCAAGAGATTAAATGTCGCATCAGAAAGGCAAAAAGTGCATTCTTGACTATGAGCTCTGTGTTCAAGAGCCATGACCTTATCCTTGAAACAAAAAGGGCTCCTTAAACGTTACGTGTATTCAGTGGTTCTGTACGAAATAAACACGTGGTATTTAAGACGGAAACTTTATCAAACCTTTAGGCTTTTGAGCAATGGTTATACAAAAAAAAATTCTGAAGACACAATGTACAGACAAAGTCACCAATAAAGAAGTACTATGGAAGATGAACACAACTGCAGATTTGGTCATCATAGTGGAGGGTCTTATGCTGCAGTATTTGAATCATATAATGAGAAATTAAGGCAGATATGAGCTACTTCAATGTATTTTGCAAGGCACAATTAAAGGAAAAGGGACCCAGGATGAAGAAGAATATCTTGGCTTGCTATCCTGAGAGCATGGTATAAAAAGACCTTAACACAGGTATTATATATATGGTAACAACAATATCATCATAGCCAAAATGATTGCCAACGTTCGGAACGGACAGGCATCCTAAGAAGAACATGATCGTGTGATTTATTAACAGTATTTGCACCATATGAAGTGAAATATGTCGGACTTTTGGCATCAATTAATAATATTTGAGGGGCTCGGCAGTAAATAATGGTAACGGACAAATTTTGATTTTTCCCGAAATATTATGTAAAAGATGGCAAGGGACATGGCAACGCAGAAAACTTGACTTATTTTATCCTCCGAATAATAGGTGGCGTCAGATTAATTTCTTAAAATTTGGTAAGGGACATGCATAAGCATGAAAATAATGTTATGTGTCCATGATGGCGGAATACAAAGCAGGTTGTTCAAATCTAAATGACTTTTTTGATGTTAATAGTGACAATTCTGAGAGCTATGATGATTACGACTCAGATAAAGATCCTGAATTTCAAATATTTAGTGAAGCTAGCTCGATTAACTTTCTACAAAGAAGGTAATTTATTTATATTCTTAGAATCATTGTTTGCAAGTAAAAAATGGTAAAGGATGTACTTAACATTGTTTACATCCACATTCACTTTGCATAAAAACTTAACATTTTTTACTTGCAAATATGAAAATGAATTCTCTGCAGCACTATAATACTTAATATTATTTTTATTTATGTTTTAGAAAACTTTTGAAAGAACATGGACTTCAAGAAATTTCTTCTCACACATACCCAGAGTCCAGTACTGAAGAAGAAGAGGAGGAAGAAAAAGAAAATAGAGGAGAATTAAATGAACACAGTAAACAAGAAAAAGAATATTCTGTTTCAGACACAAAATCTAGAAAAAGGAAACGCAATTTAAGTAAGCAATTAAAAACAAAAGAGCTCAGAAATCGCGGAAAAGAATATAAACAATACAGAGGTAAGGGAAATATTGTTTTATCAAAAACACAAGGTCCACCGTGTAGTTGCCCCAATAAATGCTATGAGTTATTTGCTTCTCATGAAGAACTACAGACAATTTTTGTTAATTTTTGGGGCATGAACAGTTTTGATACACAAAATGCTTACTTACAAGGTTGTATGAGATCTAAAAATGTGACTAGGAAGAAAACTAAAGCACTAGTGTCAAAAAGATCTCAAACTATTGAATATAAATTAAAATCACAAGGGAAAGATGTTAAGATATGCAAAATGGCTTTCCTAAGTATCCATGGCTTACAGAAAAATCGAGGTCGAGTTGAAAATCTAGTAAAACAATTAAAAACTGGATCAAATACTCCAAAATCAGATCTAAGAGGTCGACATTCAAATCATCCTAAAAAATATTCCAATTCTGATATAGATTTTCTGAAATCTTTTATTGAAAGCTTACCTAAGTACAAAAGCCATTACACCCGTGCTGACAGTTCTAGACAATATATGAGTATGGAATATTCTATTCAGACTTGTTATGAGAAATATGTAGGAGAATGCATTTTGAAAAAGATAACTCCAGTTTCTGCAGATAAATTCAGAAGAATATTTACTGAAGAATATAATATAAGTTTCAAAACTCCGAAAATGGATACATGTCAAGCATGCGATAAGTTTTCAGTAGCTTTAGAAAATGCTAAGTTACACAATGATGAAACTGAGGTTAAAAAAATTAAAACTGAACAAGAATTACATCACAGAAAAGCTGAAGCAGGTCAACAGGCAGTCAGAGACGCAGTAGAGGAAGCAAACTTAAACCCAGATGTGCATGCAATTAGTTTTGATCTACAGCAAACCCTTCCCACACCAAAGCTTACCACTGGTCCCATGTTCTATAAGAGAAAATTATGGTGCTATAATTTAAGCATACATTCCCTTGGAGATGGTCAGGGTCACTTTTTTATGTGGGATGAATCCACTGCTAAAAGAGGGTCGGACGAAATAGCTAGCTGTCTCAAAATGTACTTTGAGAAAAATAATATTCATGGCAGAAAACTAATAGCTATTTCAGACAATTGCTGCGGACAAAATAAAAACTGGACCATCATTGGTCTTTGGCTATATCTTTTACAAAATGACTATTTTAAAGAAATAGTTCATATATTTCCTCAGGTAGGACATACAATGTTGCCAAGCGACAGAGACTTTTCTGTTGTAGAAAATTATGTCAAGAAAAACTGTGAAATGGTATATTCGCCCAATCACTGGGAAGATATTTTGAAGAAGTGTCAGAAAAAGAAACCTTTTCTAGTAACTAGGGTCCAGCAAGAGGATATATACGATTGTTCAGTACTGAAAAGCTATTTTAATCAACCGGTAGGTATTTTACAAAGTAGTGTGAAATTATGTCTATCTTCAGAAGTTCCCAGAAATATACAATATTCAGCATCATACAACGGATTATTTAATTCCATGTCCTTGAATAAAAGAGGAAGACCAACAGCTACAGAAGAAAAATTTCCTACACTTACTCAAAAATATAATCATCCCCTTAGTATTCATTCAGAAAAACTGAAAGATGTAAAATCATTCTTGGAATGGATTCCAGCTGTTTATCACGAATGGTATATAAATTTAAAATAACCTCCTAGTACCTACCAAATTATGTTATGTTAAGTCAACACCACTTAACATGTTACGTTAAATTTTTCAAATATTTTAGGTAAATAATGTTAAGTTGTAGTACATATTTTCATATTTTCCTCAATAAACATTGTAAAAAAAATATTTGGTATTTCATATTTTGCCTCCTGATTAACAACATAATCAGCTAATTTTAGCATTATTCATAGTTTTATATTTTTTAATAAAAAATATAACAATATTTTTTTTTTAAATTCAACACTTCAAAACTCAAATCTTCTTTATTGTCCCTTACCATTTTTTACTGCCGGACCCCTCATTTAATGAATTCACAACTACATAGCAGAGAATAGAAAGAATGCGTGTCAGTGAAAATAGGACAAGTAGGACAGTAGGAAAGTTTATGGTCACTCTATTTTGATATTGTAAAGGTTTAATTAAAATTGTTTATCTAGAAAAAGATACAATTAGTCGGCAATATTATTGTGCATTACAAAAAAATTGAAGCAGGAATTCCATATTCAGAAGAAAAATGTATTTCTTTTGAAATGTAATTTAATTTCTCATTGGGATCTGATTCGTAACACTAATTTTATGCTTCGAATTGCTTTCTCCCCACGTTTTTCTTCTGGTTTAGCCGCTCCGATTACGTGTTCCCAAATCTGAAGAGGTGGCTCGTAAATAAAAATCTCAGCATAAACAAAGATATTTTATGATTGATGAAACAAACGCCTATTTTACAGTATTCCAGAATAGTGTAATGCGAATGAGATAAACAAGTTGAAGTAACGCTAGAATCGGTGTTTTGAGGTGATAGGAAACTGTATCAAATAAAATAAAAGAATTTTCTGACAAAACATATTTTTCATACCAAAGGAGGTTAGTCAAAGTAGAGGACAGAGCGGAATTTTTAAATAACAGTGATACCAGCAACGTAAATAGCCTCACCATTACGAATAACAACAAAAGAAGTAGAAGAAGTATGTAAGTCTTTAAAAAATAACAAAGCACCAGCACCAGGGAACATACCAGCTGAACTAATAAAATATGGCACAACAAAATTATATGAAAACCTGGCTAAACTCTTTAAAGATACATCAAAGGAGCGGAAATCCCAGAAGAATGGAAGACATCATGGATATCCACCATACATAAAAAAGGCAGACGGGATCAATGTGACAATTACAGAGGCATCGCTGTAACGAACTCGATCAGCCGAATATACGGAAAACTGATTAAAAATAAAATCGAAAACGAATATAAAGATATAGAAGCTGAAGAACAGGCAGGATTCCGGGCAGGGAGATCAACGGTAGACCATCTGTTTTGTATTACACAGATTAATTAGAAGAAACTGGCCGTCAACCAGAAGGTGCATCTGTTATATGTGGACTTGAGAAAAGCGTATGATAGCATCCACAAAACAAACTATGGGAAGCATTAGAGAAAACCAATATAAGCGCAAATTTAATAACAGCGACGAAACAATTGTATACCAAAACTGCAGCAAGGGTGAAAGTTGGAAGCGGACTATCGAGAGGATTCCAAATTAGCAAAGGCCTAAAACAAGGGTGCTGCCTTTCACCGACATTATTTAAGATCTACCTCGAGCAAACTCTATAACTTTGGAAACGCAAATGCAAAAACATGGGATTACCGATCAACAACAATACAATATACACTTTGTCATTTGCAGACGACCAACTTGTACTAGCGCAAGACTACGATGATATAGAATATATGACAAGGAAATTAATAGAGGAGTACAAAAAAGGTGGTTTGGAAATAAACATAAAAAAGACCGAATATATGTGTATCGGTGGGACACAGCAGGACCTTACACTGGGGAATGGCGAAATTATTAAACATTGCGACGCATATAAATACCTGGGTATGACCATCACACAAGAAGGAAACGTAGACCGGACGATAGAGAAGAAAAACCAGGAAGAAAGCAATTACCCTTCTCAATAGCATACTGTGGGACCAGGCAATATCAAACAACAACAAACATAGAATATAAATACAATTGTTAAGAGTATAATCACTTACAGCAGTGAAGTATGGCAAATAAAAGAAAGATACAAGAGAAAACTTGAAGCAACAGAAATGGATTTCTGGAGGCGCTCAGCAGGAAAATCAAGATTAGAAAGGGTAACCAACAACAGAATTAGGGAAATAATGAATGTGAAACACACAATAGTAGATGACATTAGTACCAAACAGCTTAGATGGTATGGACACGTACAAAGAATGTCCGAAGAACGACTCCCGAAACAAATCCTAACGTGGACCCCTCATGGTAGACGAAAAAGAGGAAGACCCCGCCTTAGTTGGAGAGAAGGCATAAATCGAAGTATGAGAGAAAGAGAATTAGATGAAGACCTTTGGATGGACCGAAGTGAATGGCGACTAGGCATCGGAAGACGTAGGAGAACGTTTTAAAACCGATATATATATATATATATATATTATATATATATATATATATATTATATAATTTATATATATATATATATATATATATATATATATATATATATATATATATATATGTATATATGCAATCATTTAAATTCACACGGCATGAATTTAAACATATTTAAACATTTTTCACAGAAAAAAAATCCAAATAATCTAACACACTGTTTTTTTCTTATATAGATATCTGCATATTCTACTGAATACAATAATTTTGTTGTACACATTGGTGTAAATACTCATTTGGGACTAAAGAAATTTTATAAACCCAAATGAAAACAGTCGAGTTAAAACAAAAAAAGACAGTTAGCCTTATCCTACCTGTCATGACTGTAAATTGTAGAAAAAAAGTATCAGATCTTTTAATTTCATCTTCTGGTTGAAAAGGTTCATCTTTTTCTGATCCAGTTGGAATGTACTTCACTTCTTGCAAAATATTTTTTTGGTTTCCAGTACCGCTAGTTTCACTATTTGTCATCATTTTTTTTGTATTTTTTAATAAAAAAACGTAATTTATTTCTTCATTGGGATCTGATTCGTAACACTAATTTGCTTAAAATGAAAAACACATTTTATATGACTTGTTTAAGTAGGATTAACTGGACTAGAACAATTCAAATTTATGCGCAACTTAGTTTTAAAACTTTTGTTTTTAACAAAAAGTCAACATTTACCCAAAACGCTGATACACCCTAATCTGATAAAATATTTAACAATTGATATTTTATGCTTTTCATAGTTAATACAAAAAGTATTAGGATGATTATCATTTTATTGAATCTTGAATATGTTTTAATGTAGCAAATGAAATTATATATTAATAGGGCAATATTAAACAAGTGGTTATATAGATTTTCATCTGCGTGAGTTATGACTAATCTTATTTTTCTTCTCCTTCTTTGATTTTTCCTTTTCAGTGGTCTCTGTTCCTTAATTTTCTTAGTAAATTATTTCTGTTTATCATATCTTCTTTTTTTAAATCGTTACGTTTTAATTACACTATCACACAGTCTCCATCTGGTTCTCGGTTTTCCTCTATCTCTTATCTCCTTAACTTCGACTGACTCATTACTTTATTCCATACAGTTTTCATTTTTAGATCTGATGTAACTGAACTATTGCAATCTTTTTTGTTGAACTTTTTTTGAGACTGTAGTATTCCCGGCTCTTTCCCTAATCAATTCCTGATCCGTAACATTTTCATTTCAGCGCCATTTTTTATTCTTGGATCCACTTTAAAAGATACACTTCACCACCGTACACCAACACTCCCTTTTTAATAGTTCTTCTCCAATCCTCTAACTTCTCCTCCAACATTGCTATTCTCGGCTAATACGTTATTATCTGCAAATATTAATAACCAAAGAGCCCCCCTTACCTTCTCTGTCTGTTCATCCATAATAAGAATAAACAGGTACGGACTTAATGAAAATCCTTAATACAAACCAATCATCACTTGAAAACTCAGTGATACCGACGGAAGTCCTTACTTTGTTGTACGTTTCCTTATATATTCCTTACCACTTAATTCTACATATTTATCAGAAACTCATTTCTCTTTTAGTCATCTCTAGAGCTCTTATCTCAGAGATGAGTCGTAGGCCTTTTTAAGATCTATGAATGTCAAATGTAGTTCTCTGTTTTTTCTTCGTATTTATCTATCTTCTTCCATCTAGTATGTAAGCTTTAAAGCCTATTTCTTCTTCAATATTAGCCTCCTAAATTGTTTTAAATTGTCGCACTATATTTTTCTTGGTCTGCCAATGGTTCTTCGTCCATTTGGTGACTTATCTCGTGCTATTCGTACTATTCTATCCTCTGCCATTCTACTGATATGTTCGTTTCACTCCTGTTTTCGTTTTGTCATCCATCCATTTATATATTCTATATTGCGTGCTCTTTTGGGGTTTTAATGGAGTAGTGATGCGCATCATAAGGTGTTGCTTCCAGATAACACCTCTAGCCTCTCCTACTCAATTCCTATCCTCACCTCCGAGAAGTGTGATCCGGATCACACGGGTGAACCCCGGTAAACCTGAGCAACCCTACTGGAGACTGGGTAACCAACCTCAGTGGAGGGTAGGGTCAGGGCTGACGAGGAAGGGAGAAATGGTCCTCCGGAAAGGGGGTTGGGCATGAGGCTAACTCCCTCATCCCATAAAAACCTATTGTTACGAAATCTCGAGATAGAAAAGCCGGACTGAATTCAAGACGACGACCCACGCACCGAACTAAGGACAATGATTTAAAGATCAGTACTTGGAATGTAAGAACGCTGTATAGGACAGCGGGACTGAAGCTGCTGCAAGATCAACTCCTAAAATATAGAATAGACATTGCAGCCATTCAAGAGATGAGATGGACAGGAACCGGCATTTTGCAGAAAAAAGAACATGATATATATTACAGCTGCAACCCGAACCGACATGAGTTCGGAACCGCGTTCCTAGTATCAAAGAGAATCAAAAATTTTATTATTGGTTTTAAAGCCATAAATGATCGGTTATGCATCCTTCGAATAAAAGGAAAATTTTTCAACATATGCCTGATCAACGTGCACGCGCCAACCGAGGAAAAATACGAAGAAATTAAAGATCTATTTTACGAAGATCTCGAAAGAGCATATGATAACTGTGCCAAAAAAACGACATTAAAATAATCATTGGAGACATGAACGCCCAGATAGGAAAAGAGATATGCTACCAAGATTATATTGGTAAACATAGCCTTCACGACGTTACTAATGACAATGGTTTAAGGCTTATTAGTCTGGCAGCTTCCAAAGATTTAATTGTGGGAAGTACATGTTTTAATCACAAGAATATCCATAAAGCCACTTGGATATCACCAAATGGACACACCACAAATCAAATCGACCATGTTATAATTGACAGAAGGCACTTTACAAACCTAATGGACGTAAGAAGTTACAGAGGAGCAAATATTGACTCAGATCATTTTATGGTAGGGGCCAAGTTACGACAAAGAATTTCCAATGCCAAGAAAGAAAGGGCACTAGACAAGTAAAATATAATTCTCAAGTTCTCAAGTTAAAGTTGATTCTCAAGTTAAAGTTGATTCATGTAATCGAATGATCTATCTTATAAGTAAAGTCGTCCCAGGACCGCAACTCAACAATATTGGCAATATCATTTTAAAGTCGTCTACTTTAAAATGCATAATGTATGTCTGAATTGTCAATATAAATGAGTCAGATAAAATTAAATTATTAGAAGAATTTTTCACTATGTAACAAAAAACAAAATTTGTTTAATTTACTGTTTGTATTTTGAGAACGATTTTCGAATTGGAAATTGAAACGTCAATAAACGTATTTTTATCTTTAATTGTAGCTTATTCCCAGTTATAAATATGAATTAATCAAATAAATAGTATTAAAAAGAATTCAAACCAAGAATCAACTATTGTAATGATAAGAAAGGCAACTTACTTACCAACAAAGAGGACATCCTTTTACGATGGGTAGAGCACTTTCGAGATTTGCTGGAAGGGGAACCTACTAACAATATAGAGCTGGAATACCGAAATGAGGAACTCGTGGAACCCCCCTCGGTAGATGAAGTAAAAACATCTATAGAAAAACTAAGGAACCATAGGTCCCCAGGTAGCGATGGCATCCCAGCAGAGTTATTTAAGCACGGTGGAGAGCAGCTCACCAAGGTGATGCGAGAAATTGTTTGTAGAATTTGATCTGAGGAGCAAATGCCAGAAGAATGGAGCTTAGGCTTAATTTGCCCGTTACACAAAAAGGGAAACCAACTGGAATGCAATAATTACCGCGGAATAACTCTCCTAAATACAACATACAAGATATTATCAAATATTTTGCACGAGAGATTAAAGCCTTATACTGAAATGTTTCTAGGGGAATATCAGGCAGGATTCAGGCCTGGACGTTCAACCATTAACCAGATCTTTACACTACGACAGATCCTCGAAAAAGCGCAAGAGTTTAACATAGATATGTATCATATTTTTGTCGATTTTAAAGCGGCATATGACAGTGTCTTAAGACCAAGTCTTTAGAACGCATATGATAATGAGTTATGGAATTCCAAAAAATCAACTCGTCAACCCCATTTCAAATACATGGGGGGTTAGGGCAGGGAGATTCGCTGGCGTGTCAGCTTTTTAATGTCGCCTTAGAAAAAGTTGTACGAGACGCTAATTTAGATAGCAGGGAAACAATATTTAATAGATCAGTCCAAATTCTAGCATATGCAGACGACGTGGACATTATAACAAGAACTAGGGCGAGAACTGCGGAAATCCTAACCGAGCTAGTAGCAGCAGCAGAACGAATGGGGTTACATATAAATCAAAATAAAACCAAATTCATGGCGACTAACACAAACACAAGAGCTGGAAATGTTGACACAAATTTAATCATCAATGACCAAAACTTCGAAGCTTTCAATGAGCTCTTATATCTAGGCACATCGGTTAACCCCAATAATAATACATCTGAGGAAATAAAAAGGCGAATAATAATTGCAAACAGGTGTTATTATGGTCTATCAAAGTACTTAGCTAACAAACGTCTGTCTCAAAAAACTCGTGTAAGGCTGTATAGACGCTAACGAAAACAGATGAATCCGCTCTATCCATTTTTGAAAGAAAGGTGCTACGCAAGATATTTGGAGCGGTCTGTAAGAACGGAATATGGAGGCGTAGATATAACTTCGAACTGCAGAATATCTACAAGCATACGTTTGGTGGTAAAGATATTACCACTATAATTAAGCGAAACCCCTGCAGTAGGCAGGACATGTAGCCCGGGCCCCTGAATCGAACATGCTAAAAAAGATTCTAACAGCGCAACCTGTGGGAATGAGACGACAGGGTAGACCAAAGCTGAGGTGGATGGATGGGGTAACACAAGATGCGGAGAAGATCGGATTCGGCAACTGGAAAATTCAAGCAAGGGACAGAACAGAATGGCGTAGAAAGCTTGAGAAGGTCGAGGCCCTCTAAGGGCTGTAGCACCAAGATGATGATGATGATTGCATGCTCTTTTTATGTTTTCGCTTCTCTCCCCATCCAACATACTTCTCCCTGATATTGATTTATCTATCAACTATCTCAATGCAAACAAGCTATCCGTTGTCTTTTCCAGCATAAACATAAACGGTTCTTTTTTTATCAATAACTCTTACCTTAGCCCTGGCTCTACATTTCTTTTTTTTATATGCTCATACCCTTACGCTCTCCCTCCATGAATTGATCATTCTTTCTTCCTCAGAAATTTTACTTATTTGCTACAAAATATTAACTGCTTTCTCTCGTAAAGCCTTTTGAATTTACAAAAATATTCCATCAAGTATTACTACCTTAACATTTATTTACTATACTATTTAAGGCTTTGATAACCTCATCTCTCGTTATCCCCAGTATTACATTCTCATTTATAGTCCCACATCCTCTGTCTTCCTATAGTGTTCTTCAGTTAGTAACGTTCTGAAGTGCCAGCTTTGCTTTATTTCAACATAGTATCTCAAGACTCTTCGATCCACACTGTTATTCTGACTCACGTCAGTCAATATTATTGCTAAAAAGACAGAAACAACTATAAAAAAAAGAAGCAAATGCCTAAAGTGAATCAGGTATTTGGATGGAGTTGAGACCAACTTACGGATATCAAAGATGAGAAGATGGCAATACGTTTCCAGAAGCCGAACAGAATAGCGACGAATCTTAGAGAGCTGGCCAGGATCCACAGAGGATTTTTGAGATAAAGATGATGCTAATTATACTTTATTAAGTCTTAATTTTTTTCTTTTTACCTCACCTCTATATGCATATACACTATCACCGGTCTGTTTTGACTAGCTACACACTCACCCTCTATCACTTTACAATTAGTAACCTCATTTAGATGTCTTTTATCGTCAAGATTTCCATACCATGTAGTAGGATACTATGTATATAGCATTTTAACAGTTAACATCGTAGAGTTAGATCAAGATCTCGGGAATACTGGGGAATACTGTTTCATTTTCAGAAATGCTTGTTTGACCTCTTCTATTCTACATTTAACTTCTTATTTTGAGTCGGAAGTTTAATGTATCCAGCATTTTAGATTGTTCGATTCGGATCATTTGATATTAATTTAAATCTGTAAAAAAAACAGTACAATAATTGAAAAAGTACATATAATAAAAAACCCTATTGAAAAATTACTAAAAGGAAAGAAAATTTGTTTAATCCTCCCTCTGGATGTAATTTAGGCCTTCGATAAAGTCTGGCAGGAAAGTTTAACACACATATTAAAAGCAGTTATATCAAGATATTTTTAATAGTAATTAAAGCTAGAGTTTTATAAGATATATTTAGTACATATGTTGGGTCCGGTCCTTTACCTTTCTATTTTTTAATTTCCTTAATGCTTCCTGTAGTTCTTCCTTGTCAATGTTTATTTCTACATTTGTCTATTATTGTTACCTTTAGAAAATAAGAATCGAAACAATTCTGTCGAATGATGTACGACCAAAGTATTGGTTGGATTTTGGATTCATTTATAGTGGTTGTATACCTGTTGTCTGAATTGTGTTTTGTATTGTTAAAATATTAACAAATACCGTAAAACTATAAAAAAAAGAAAAATTAGCCAAACAATTTTGGCTCGAGAATTTATGTACAGAAAAAGCAGTCCTGCAAAAGAAACACCACTGTTTTAACCTCCACAAGAGGTTAAAAATTAATTTAATATTTTATTTAAGATTTGGTATCCATTAAAGATAACTTGTAATCACGAACAAGAGTGCAAAAAGAATGGGAGCAATACATCAATGACCTTTTCAACGATGGATCTCGAGAAAATATTACACATTTACATCATACATGTGATAACCAGTTAGGCAGAGGTACAGTATACCGAAATTAGAAATCAGAAAATCAATCAAACCCGTCTGAGCTACTTAAAGACTTAAACTTTTGAATGAGGAAAACATTACCTATTTAACCAATTTAAAACAAAGAAATAATACCAGATGATTGGTTGGAGTCACTATTTATATATATATATATATATATATATATTATATATATATATATATATATATATATATATATATATATATATATGTATATATATATATATATATATTTATATATATAATCGGTTTTAAAACGTCCTCCGACGTCTTCCGATGCCCAATCTCCATGCATCTCTATCTTCCCAAAGATCTTCGTCTAAACCTCTCTCTCGGATCTCTCTGTCTATTCATTCTCTCCAGCTCTTTGTGGGTCGGCCTCTTTTTCTCTTTCCATGTGGTGACCAATCTATAATCTGTTTGGGCACTATTTATAACATTACCAAATAAAGTAAGGCCCACCAAATACAGCAAATTTACACTAATGAGTTTAATTGCTACCCTTAAGATACTGTGACATTTACATAAAACCTATGCTTTAACCTACATGATCTAGGTCAGACGTGCCAACTTTAAATGACATAACCAATAACAAAATTTCTCCTAAATAATTCGTACAAAAAAAACCTTTGTTGAGAACTATTTCCGGAGTGCAAATGGAAACGCCAATATTAGTCAATTAAAAATGTGATTTTCATTACAGTCATAACAAATAATTATGGCTTAATCCCTTAAAAAATATATTTAACTTAATAATGCCACAAAAAAGTAGTTTTAAAACCTTAATCAAAAGATAATTTTTATAATAAATGTAAATAATAATTTCCTTAAACGAACATAAAACAAACAATTATAATTTTCGAAATATTTATTAAAATATCCAATATATTAATAATTCGTGAGAATTTCTTGTATTTCAACTACACTTTTACCTTTAGTTTCGGGCAATAAAAAGTAAATTAATAATGCACCTCCAAAACAGCAAGTTCCAAATGTCCACATACACCAATGAATTCCCATCAACTCTGCCACGATAGGATAAGCAGCGATATACATAGTAACAGCCACCGATGAAAAAGTAGTAACGAGAGCACAACCAGTTGATCGAATATCAGAAGAAAACATTTCGCCCATTACAGTTATTGGTATTGGTCCAAGTCCAATTGAGTAAAATGAAATATACGTCAAAACGCAGACCAGTGGTACCCAAGGATATAGAGGTACTAAAGGTGAGTTAATGTGTTTTAAATAGAAAAATACTCCAAGAAGAGATACGGGTATTGCTGCTCCGCTAGCTGAAACTATTAACAGAGATCGCCTTCCAAATCTCTCTACAATCAATGATGTACTGACAAAGAGAAATATTTTTAGAACTCCTACAAAGATAGCAATTGTACTACCTGATAAGTTTGAACCAGATTCATTAAATATAGGTGCCATAAGCATCATCATAATGGGAACCCCAGAAAAATATTGAACAAAAAGTGGTAATAAAGACAATAGCATTCCAACACGCCCTTGCTTTGTTAAAAATAGTTTTTTTATGATGTTTATTTCGTTCGTTGTAGTTGTGGTTGCTTCTGTATCTTTTCTTAGTTTGCTAAAATCTGACTGTAGTTCTTTTTCTGTTTTATTATGTCGCAATTTTTTTAATGTTTGTAAACACTCTTCTTTTCTTCCTTTGTCTAAAGAATACACTGGACTTTCAGGAACAAAAAAGAAGAGAACCAGAAAAGGAATCAAGGGAGCTGCAGTCAACAGGGTAAAAACTTTATAACTACATAATGGACCAATAATATAAGCATACAGTTGTCCAATGGGTATAAAAGCTGACATGAGGCAACCATATTTTGTGCGATTATGATCTTCACATATTTCTGTTAAATACATTGGTAAAACGCTCATAATTGCTCCAAAACCAATATCAGATGTCGACGAAAACATAATCATAAAATTGATGTTTGTACTAAAAGCCAGTCCAGTAGTTCCTAAACATATAACAAATGCCATTATCCACAATGTCTTTTTTCGTCCGATTACATCTGCTAGTTTTGGTAAAATTAATGAACCAATTATCGATACAACCCCTTCTAAGCCTACAAATTTGGATAGTTCGTACGTTGTAATGGGTTTGCCTAAGGGATTTATACTGGTGTCATTAGATTTTAATTTAAGTACCGCAGGAGACATCCATACTATCGAGGCTCCACCAACCAAAAAAGCTAGTAATGCTAAAAATAAAATATGAAGATTATTAAATTATTCTTCGTTGGTTTTATAAGCTACTGAATTTAATCAAAATAAGATTAAAATTAGACCAAGAACATAATTTAAATGCAATGAAAATAATGATGCTGTTACTGGTCGGCGAATTTTCTTATAGATGGGCTACAAATATTTTATTGTATTGATGCCCCCTTTTTAACAAAAAAATTTTTTTTAGATTGTTTTAAGGTCGTACTAAGTAAAATCAAAGTCTTAAACTCAAGTCTTAACTTGAAAAGTTTTTTAAAGTTTAGTTTCATGTCAGATGTATAAATTCTCAGCATCGCATTTATAAATGTCTATCGATTTTGATTTGCAAATCTATTGTGTTCATTTGCAAATTTATTGGTACAAAATCAATATAATTGTAACGGTATAAACGTCACATCGCTTCTTTTTCTTAACGTGCCCTATCAAGTCCCCTTGACCTTGGCGATTAACATGGCGAAACTGTCTCTGTCTCGAGCTATTCTAAATAGTTGCTCAGCTTTCTTTATTCCTGTCCACTCCCTGATATTCTTCAATCAAGAGGCCTGCTTTCTACCAATTCCTCTGCGTCCTTCGATTTTACCCATCATAATAAGTTGAAGAATATTATATCGGTCTCCCTTACTACGTGTCCAAAATAGGCCATCTTTCTACATTTGATGTTATCAAGCAGCTCGCGAGCAGCATTTGCTCTCTCAAGGACTGCCACATTTGTCAGCATAGCCGTCCATGGAATTTTTAGTATACGTCTGTGCAGCCACATTTCAAAGGCCTCCAGACGATTAATGGTGGATATTTTTAATGTCCATGCTTCGACACCGTATAAGAGGACTGACCAAATGTAGCATTTAACCATGCGCTTTCGAAGTTGAAGTTACAAGTTATCATTACAGAAAAATGACCTCATTTTTAAAAATGTCGTGCGGGCTAGCTCGATTCTAAATTTTATCTCTTGATCTGGATCTAGTTGTTCAGTAATATGGCAACCAAGATATTTAAAACTGGACACTCTTTGAATTATATTACCAACAACATATAATCGTGCATCTTGATGTGCTAAACGGCTAAACACTATGTGTTTTGTTTTTGCACAGTTTATGTTTAGGCCAAACTCTCTTCCAACTGTATCAATGGCATTTAAAAGGCATTGTAATCCATTCATGTCATCACTTAAAATAGCTGTATCGTCTGCATATCTAATTATTTTTATCAGAATTCCATTAACTTTCACGCCCCATTCCAAATTATGCAGCGCTTCTTTAAATATTCTATCTGAATATAAATTAAATAACAGTGGGGATAGTATACAACCGTGTCTGACACCTCTTTGTATTTTACATATTTCTGTTTCTGATTTTCCGTTTATGCAAGCTGTCGCTGTTTAACGCCAGTATAACTTTTCTATGAATCGTATGTATTGACTATCAACTCCTTTATCTTTTAATATTGTAATTAACTTGTGATGTTTTACTCGATCAAAGGCCTTTTCATAGTTAAAAAATACAGCAAAGACGACTTTCCTTTGATCTCGACATTTCTGCAGTAATACATTTAGTGCAAAGAGGGCGTCCCGAGTTGCCAGTCCATTTCTGAAGCCAATTTGTGTTTCATCCTGATCTTCTTCACATATATCTCTGATTCTACTGTGGATGATGCGTGGAAATATTTTCAAAGTGTGGCTCATAAGGCTTATCATTCTATAATCGCTACAGTTTTTCGGACGTTGTTTTTTTGGTAGTGTTATAAATTCGGACTATAACCAATCTTCAGGGATATCACCAGTCGAATAAACATCATTGAAAAGTTTGACCAGTATTCCAATGTTCTCCTCATTTATAAGCTTTAACATCTCTGTCGGTATGTTATCAGGTCCAATGGCTTTCTTGTTCTTTGCTAACTTTATAGCATGCAGTATTTCTGATTTTAGTATTTCTAGTCTTTCACCTTCAACTAAAGTCTCCGGTTCTTCGGGTCTATCATCATTATACAGTTCACTTATAGAATTACACCAGGTTGTTCGAATTACATATTCGTCTGTTATCATTTTTCCCGACGAATCGGTTATAGTATGTGGAGTTTTCTTATGATAAAGACCAGCTACTTCTCTAACATTTTTAAACATATTTAACGTTTCATGTTTTTCATTCAACTTTTCTAATTCCTTGCATTTATCCTCCATCCATTTTTCTTTAGCCACCCTTACTTTTTATTTAATTAGTTTTTGTTTTCCTTATATTCTGTCTTGTTATCTTTCAGTTTCCTTCTCTGCCCCATTAATTCCAGGATTTCATCAGTCATCCATTGTTGTTTTTTGTACATGTGTAACGTTGTTGAATATTTTTCTATTACTTTCAAGGTAAGATCTTTAAATGTGTTTCATATTTCTGTGTTGTTTTCATTTATTGCTTTCTTTAGCTCATTGTTTAAGTCATTTTCTATTAACGTTTTGTTGGATATTGAGATATTTAATTTTGGTGTTTTGGGGCTTTCTTGAACTTTTTTGAGCTTCACTTTGATGTCAGTTATTACGAGGTTATGGTCTACACCGATATCTGCACCAGGATATATCGTTACTCTGGTGACGCCATTCTTAAATCTCTTGTTTACCAGAATATAGTCTATCTGATTTCTAATCATATGTAGTGAATTATCTCCTGGTCCCCTCCATGTGTATAACCTTCTTTTGTGTAATTTGAACCATGTATTTGCGATTATCATGTCATGTTCTTGACAGAACTGGTATACTCTATCGCCCCTTTCATTGCTCTCCCCTAATTTATATTCACCTACTGTCATGATGATGTCATTTGGATGTTGGCATTTGCTAGAAATTGCCTATTGAAAAATAAAGGACAGGTGTATCAACCGTCAACTTAAAACGATGTCTTGTTTTATTTCAGTTTATAATAATTAATTAATTAATACAAAATAAAGTAAGTAAGCACACAAATATTATATGGCGCAGTCATATTTCGATATCTTCGCACCCTAAGGAGAATTGATAAGTAATATTTTGAAAATTGTTATGTAATTGTAATTTCACATAACCTCCAAAATGAACGAGCACGTTGTTCCAGTAACAGAACTTTGTTTTGATGGTAATATGGCAGATAATTGGAGCTTTTTCGAACAAAAATTTAAAATATTTTTAGAAGCCAGCAAGCTTAATGAGTTTGCAAGGCAGCGTGCTGTTGAATCGAATTGGTGACCGGGCTCTTCGTATTTATAACAATTTCGAGTGGTCTTCAGATGAAAGTAAAACTTCTTGAAAAGTTATTCTAACAAAGTTTAAAGAGTACTTTACACCTTCCAAAAATGTCACATATGAACGATACTTATTTTTCACTCGAGACAAGATAGGACTAGAGACATACGACTCATATGTAACAGAACTGAGACAGCTTGCAAGTACCTGTGAATTCGACACTCTAACTGACAGTTTAATACGTGATCGTCTAATCCTTGGAATCTCAGATGTTTCATTAAAGGATAGATTGTTACGAGAACAAGGTTTAACACTGAGCCGTGGATTGGAAATATGCAGAGCTGCTGAGGTGGCAGCAAGACAGTTGAGTGTTATTAGCGGAACCAATAGTAGCCAATCGTTAGAAGTTCTAGAGATACAAAAGCAGAAAAAACATAAATCAAATAGAAGCCAGCAGCATAAACCTGTACCTCAATGTACATCTGATTGTGGTCAGATCCACGGAATGGAGGCGGAACAATACATTGGGAACCGTAATCTAGAATAGATCGTATATAAGCGCGATAAAACAACAAGGATGTTTTTACATCGCAACTCCACCACGTTTTAGTTGTCATTCTGAGGAAATTGCTGCCTTTGTTACATCTATCAAGCATGTACCCTATGTGTTTTCTATAAGTTAACTTCTTATCCAAAATAAGGCCTAGATATTTGACATGAAAGTAATATATTTTACAATATAATATGATTTTCCAATGAACACTTCCCTCGTTTTAAGAATGGCAAATCAAGATATAAATGATAAATATAAAATTTTATTTTTAAACTATATTTATTTATTTATGAAGATAAAGAACGTCACGAGAATTATTAAATAATCAAAATCAAGTATGCCTCGTTTTGCACGTTTTTAACTTTATGTTTGTTATAGTAAGAGCGTTAGAGATAAAGCGGATTTTCTATGTAAATATATATTTTATAAAACTTGCATAATTATTAAGCCTCTGACGACATTTCATACAGTTATGCAAAATTAGCAGAAGGAAATAATAAAACTGTTACTATGTTGACTTAACAGGTATTTGGGTATATTTCTTCCGTCGTTCGCGGTCTTAACATCCACAAAATCCAGCTAGTTGTATCAAATTGATCACGTACCTATTAACCTCAAATACCTTGTAAATAATTACAATTCATTTTATTATAATGTATTTTTTATTATATATTATATTATTTAGACTACGAGAAAGCTTTTGACAGCATAGAATTATGGGCTATTGAGGAAGCACTGGCCAACAGCAGAATAGATTTTAGATATAGGATATTAATACATAATATAAATCAACACGCTGAAATGGTAGTCACGATGGATAACGAAATGAAAACGAGGCCAATAAAAATCAACCGAGGAGTAAGACAGGGAGACACCATATCTCCAAAACTATTTACTGCCGCACTTGAAGACATCTTTAAATCACTAAATTGGGAAACGAAGGGACTATCGATAAACGGAAAGTATTTAGACCATCTAAGATATGCAGATGACGTAGTACTAATAGCCGACAGCTGGAAAGAACTGAAGACGATGATCGATGAGTTTCATACGGAATCCATAAAAAAGGACTGAAAATGAATCTGAGTAAAACTAAGCTAATGTCGAATAAAGATGATCAACCGACGATAACCATCCAAGGAACAAAAGTGGAACATGTAGTAGAATACATATATCTGGGTCAGAATATCAAGGTAAACAAAGAAAACCAAACTACCGAAATAAGCAGATGAGTAAGAATGGGATGGGCCGCATTTGGAAAACTCTCATACCTACTGAAAGACAAAAAGATACCCCAAAACCTTCGAACCAAAGTGTTCGATTCTTGTATCCTTCCCGTTCTCACTTACGGAGCCCAAACCTGGACATTCACAAAAAAGAACATGGACAAGATTCGAAAAACTCAGCGAGCCATGGAACGACAGATGCTTGGTATCTCACTAATAGATTGGCCAACGAACGAAGCAATCCGGAACAAAACAAAAATAAAGGACGCCGCGAAACAAGCAGCTAAATTAAAATGGAAATGGGCTGGACAAAACGAACGTCTCGAAGATGTTAGATGGAACAAAGAAGTCGGAAACTGGTAACCGTACGATGTGGCCAAGAGACCAACCTCAAATGCGCTGGAGCGACAATAATAAAAGAGTCGCAGGACCAATGTGGAATCGCCTAGCACATAACAGGGATGAATGACGAGAAATGGGAGAGGCCTTTATTCGACAATTCGGATAGAAAAAGTGCTATAAATTTTTTTTTATTTATATATACCTTTACAAGTTAAAAAGAATACAGTACATGCGCTACAACCATTTCGGACTCTGGTCTCCCCCGGCATCCGCTTCCAGGCATCCCTTAGCTGCTCATTTCCAGTTATATATCTTCAACATCTTTTTGGCATCGCTTCTCACTTCGTCTATCCACTTTTTCCTTGGTCTTCCTATTAGCCGACGTCCCAGCATAGTTCTACCCACTAAGCATTCTGCCAAGTGTTCTGGTTTTATCCATTCTTATAATGTGAGCTGCTTTGCGTAGTCTTTGTATTGTTGTATAATTTGCCATAAACGGTTCTTTATAATACTGATATAACTCGTGGGTGAACCTGATACTTTGCATACGGGTCACAATATCATTCTCAATATATTTTTTTTAAAAGTATTTATAATGTTTATTGTTTTTTCTATCACGACATGTTTCTGCATCTTACGTTGCTATTGGACATATGATGCTTGTATATATTTTGGACTTTACTTTCCTATGGATGTCTTTGGATAAAAATACCTTCAACAGAGAGAACTATGCTTGTCAGCAAGCATTATACTTTTCTATATTTTTTCCTCCTTCCTACTATCCCTACTTATCTGTACGCACAGGTCTGTGAGCTGTTTAAGTAATTAATATTTCCGTTGCCTATTGTCAAACTTTACTAAGTTGACGGCTAGCCCCATTCCTTTCAAATTTTCTTATATGATGCCTTTACGGTTTGTCCCATCAAGTTTATAGACTACAAGCCCATAAGAAATTTGTAATTAGTCCAGTGTGACTCAGCATAAATCACATATAAAACAGTACTAAAATATGTAATAACTTTAGAAACTATGCTGTCAATTCTGACCGGTCCCACACATGGGATCTAAGGTTGGCGCCAACGTTGGAGCCAACGTTGGGTCAACTGTGTTCCCATGTTCGGTGAGGCATCGACACATTGGGTTGAATATAAGGGCGATATCATTATGTTCCCGCTAGAGCCAACGTCACCTTGTTTGACATGTAAATTGCAGTGGCTGCAACTGTAGTGATAATGAGTGCTTATAATTATATTTTGCTACAACAAAGGCAAATTTTACGTTATTTTGTCTACTTCTTCTTCAAGTGCCATCTTAGCGGCGGAGGTCGGCAATAATCATATCTATTCTGACTTTTGAGATAGCTGCCCTGAAAAGTTTATTTGATGTACCACTCTCTCTCTCAGGTTGCGCAGCCATGACATTCTACGCCTCCCTCTTTTTCTCTTTTCTTGGATCTTTCCCTGCATAATCAGTTGGAGCAAGGTGTATTTCTCTCCACGTAAAATATGTTCGAGATATTCTAATTTTTCTTATATTTATTATAATTAAAATTGCCATTTTTTTATTCATCCTTTCCAAAATCTCTTTGTTGGTGACGTTTTCTGTCCACGATATTTTCAGTATTCTTCTGTACACCCACACGAATTATTCCAGTTTTTTTTTATGTCGCCAATATGGTCCAAGATTTTATTCCATAAAATAAATTTGAAAAAAACATAGCACCTTCTTATTTTGTTGGAATTTGCTCTAGCCTTTTCTATTCTTATTTTGATTTTCTGATTGAAATCATTTGTGGCCTGAATCATTGTTTCCAGATATGCATATTTGTCCACTTGTTCGATGTTGGTTCCGTTTTTTAGAAGATTCTCGTTGTTTCTTTGAGTTTTTGATATTCTCATAAATTTCATCTTCTTGACATTCACTGTTAGACCATACTCTTTTCCATACTCTGCTATTCTGATCACCAATCTCTGAAGATCTTCAATGTTTTCGGCTAAGATTACAGTGTCATCCGCATACCTAATGTTGTTAATGGGAACTCCATTTACCTTAATTCTAGCTGTTTTACCATTAAGAGCTTTTGTCAGACTGGCTCCAACACAGTTTTGTCGGTACACACATTGGACTAACGCTGTTGGGGAAAACTTCCGCGCCCATGTGTGGAGCTGGCATTTCGGTAAAAGTGAGTCACAGATAAGATAAACTTACTACTCAATGGGGAGGGGGAAAAACGCAGTATATTTTGGCTGGAACAGGGCTGAGAAATCTAAGACGCAACCCTTAATTTAAACCCGTATGTTTTAAGTACCGATAAGAATTCACGGCATATTTTCTAAAGTAGCCATTACATATTGTAGTATTGATTTATAGGTAATTCATATTGGGTCAAATGACCTCATAAAAATGTTCAATGAGCATGTAGTTTATTACATCGTCTGCATATATCACAATCTGCTTAAACTTATTAAATATTAAATATTTGGGTTTACAGACATTTTAAACAGGCTTATAACATATTCTTTAAATATAATAAACAGAGTTGGAGCCAACCCATCTCCCTGTGTTATCCCCATAGTTACCTGCAAGCGATCTGTCATCTGACGATTGGTTTCCCGCGCTTTTGTGCGAGTTATGGTGGCTTGAAATATTTTTACCAATTTCCTTGGTATAACAATGTCCTGCATTATTAAGTATATTTTTCTTTGTTAGTGTTGTTCAAGATTTGTCGAAAATCTACAATATGCTACAAATCTAAATCTTATGAAATTTCTTCCCTATTTCATACATCCGTTAATTATGAAAGCTATCTACTAGCGTATTCGTTCCAATTTTAAGAATTTTAGCTGGTATGTGGTCAATGCTGGCGCTTTATTAAGCTCCAGGGCTTTAATGGCACCCATTATTTCCTTTCGTGTAGATGGATATGTTAATTTATTACTTTGGTTGTGATCTTCTGTTATCTCGAAATCCGCCATAACATTGACTGTATTTGTCTGTATTTGATTCGCTATCAGACCTCCGAAAAATTCTTTTAGCCAATTAGACTCAGTTTTATCTTATTCATGACATTAAATTTTTTTTTGTTTTATATAGCATTCAATTTAAATTGTGGGGATATTCTGTCTTATAACCTACGCGACCTTAAGGTCTTCTGTACTATTTATTAGACAATTATTTATGAACATTCCGTTAAATAAAAGTCTTCATTATCTGTCGTGAGGCCCCTAAATATATGTTTAAAATAAATATTAAATAATAAAGTGGACAAAATACATTTCGACAAAATACAAATTTGTCGGACAGTATTTTTAGTAAGTAATATTTTTACATCAATACCATCTCTATTTCAAATATAAAGATATTAAATAAAACATAAAGAATTTTAGTCGAACTATCGAACTGATAATTCAATTAACTCATTCACATTTATCCCTTAACTCGTCGCTACATGGTCAAAAAGACCGCACGTATTAAAAATTGCTAACATTTCGGAAAAAAATTGCATTTGGCAACCACGGCCTTCAGTAGCTTACTCATTCGATACAAGGAAGGAGCCTCAGTACTAAATCAAAGTAGCGGGAGGTTTGTTGATTAGAAGTTACAGCGCAAAGGTCATAATTTCCGCGGACGTCTAGTCAGCTAAAAAGTTTTTATAAATCGTTTTATTGTGTTTCTTATCACCTAAAGGTTTGTATAAACGCTAGTTTTTTTAATAATATAATATTATACTTTTGTCTTATTGTTTAGTAACCTTTTGAATATACCTCTCTTTCTTTTACTATTTAAAAGTCATCAAATGTATAATTAGTCATCAAATTTGAAATTACTTTGCAGCAAATTACTATTACGATATTTATAATTTTCTTTGTTCTTTAGTTTTCTGTCTACAGCAAACTTTTATATATAACTTGTTTGGCTATATTTTTAGAATGGACTATGAGAAGGAACAATGGAGACTTCAAGCCCTAATAGAAGAAGAACCGCTTGATATAGAATATGAGGACGACGATGACGTCGGAAGATTCGAAAAGCGAACAAGAAAAGGATTTAGAGGAAATAGGAAAAGTTTTACTGAATAATGTACAAGAAGAAAGTGTTTTTAGGGCAAGAGATGGGATAGTGTGGAGAAAGCATCAAAAAAAAGTATGGGTACGTATGAGCAAGCCTAATTTAGTAAAACGATCACCTGGTCCTAATAAATTTAAGAAAAAGTTGAAAGACATTTATAAAATATGGGGTTATTTCATTGATGAGGACATAATTTACATAATTGTAGAATCCACTAATAAATACATTAAAAGTATAGCAAGCAATTTCTCTACGGAGAGGGATGAAAGGCGTACAAACCCATCTGAAATTCGCGCTCTTATAGGCCTTTTATATTTGGCAGGGACATATAAAGCCTATCACCTGAATACAGAAGATATCTTGCAAACTAATGGCGAACGTATCGAAATATTTAGACTAGTTATGTCCTTATCCCTATTTCGGTTTCTTCTAAGATGCATTAGATTTGATGATAAGGTCGATCGTGAAGGACGTAGGAGACTGGATAAGAGGGCCGCCATCCGACTATTTCTTGACAAATTCATAGAAAAGTGTAAATCGGGATATAACCTTCGCAAAATTTAAGATGCGATGACATGCTTCCTGGATTTTTAGGAAATTGCCCTTGGATACAATAAATTCCAAGCAAACCCTTAAAGTATGAGCTCTAAATTTTTAGTTTATGTGACGCTGAAATGTATAATACCATAAATATGGAGGTTTATGTGGGTCGTCAACTAGATGGTTCATTTACTGTAGACAATTCCCCGAAAGAAGTTGTAAAAAGAATGTGTGCGCCAATAAAGAATTCTGGGCGCAAAATTACTCTAGATAATTGGTTCATTAGCATTCTTCTAATAGATGTTTAAAAAAAAGAATTTGGATTGACTGTTGTGGGGACCATTAGAAAGAACAAAAGGAAACTGTCCCCTGAATTACTTCAAGGATCTCGTCCTCTAAAATCAAGTATGTTCGCCTTTAGCGATACATGTACCTTAGTGTTGTATATCCCCAAAAAGAAGAAAGTTGTATTGCTTGTTTCAAGTCTACATGATGACGACTCTATAGATAGAGAAACATTTGAACATTATAAACCAGAAATTCTGACAAAAAAAAGCAGGGTTGACGTCGTTGATCAGCTATGCTCCTCTTATGATGTTTCGCGAAAAACAAGACGTTGGCCCATGGTAATTTTTAACACCATACTAAATATCGCAGGCATTAATTCGCTAGTGATTCATGCAAGTAACAACCTTGCTGATAACAAAATGCTTAGAAGAAAATTTTTGAAGCATTTAGCATTTTCTCTTATGGATGAACATCTACGGGTCCGAGCAACAGTAAACAATTTTAAAAGAGATCTGAAGTTACGTATTAAGGCCATATGTCATATTCCTAACACAGACGGCACTCCAACGAATGAAGGAGTACATGGTAAATGTAAATGTAAAAAATTTGTATGCAGAAAACATACACGTGCAGTATGCGAAGAGTACCAAACTAAACTTATTCGGATTAACTAAGTTTCCTTTTTTTTATCGGAGTAGAAAATAGTTTTTTTTAATGTCCTGTTCAGTGTTTTTAACATTAGTTAACTTTTTATATTATTTTTTAATATGTAACTCTACTTATTAAACCTTAATAAAATCGTGTTTTTCTCAAACTGGTTCCAAATACTTTTATTAACACAAACTAAGAAGTAAAAGACCAAACGTTCGTTTCGACCGCGCGCGACAACTAATTTTCAAAAATTTATAGCGACTACTGAAGGGTTAATGTGCAAATACTAACATTAGTAGCCCTACTATATTCAACAACAAATTACTATTAACTGTTTTTATCAAATACTATTTATAAAAGAAGACAGATTGAAAACCCATCAATAAGATAAATAATTTGAACAGAAAAATTAACCAATAAACAAAATAGTTTTTCCTTCCTTACCTGTAAGAACAGTAAACCTTAAAAATAGGGTATCAGATCTTTTAATTTCATCTTCAGTCTTAAAAGGATCAACGTTTTCTGAATCAACTGGAATGTATTTAACTTCATGCAGATCTTGTTTAGGCTTACTTTTTGTTTCACTATGCGACATCTTTTATTTTAATAAACAATAATTGGTCTTTATTCCTTGATGGTATAATTTATTCCTAACTATTCATATTTTGTAAATGAAGATAATATATAATATCTGCTTTGTTTGCTTAAGATTAGTAACTACAGCAATCAAAATATATGTTCACCTGAGCACCTACACTGGATAAATTATCCTTTAAAAAAATAAACATTTACTACAAAAGCTAGAAACAAACAAAATGTCTAATTATACGTTGATCCTTTATTATAGTATTGACAACCAAAAGTATAAATACGTATTTGCTTTTGCATATATATACATTGTAATAGCATAACTTATATCACAATTGTAATTTATGAGTTTCAAATTATCTTCTAATAATACTTGTAGCACCTATGCTTGTTGACATGAGAATGTGTTCATTTTACCACCGTCTATCTGTGACAGCCACTATCAGACAATAGAAGGATGAAAATACTCCGGGATGAAATTTCTGCAGAACTGCTAAAGCTATTAGATGCAGAACAGATAGTATTATATTACTTTATGAGGCGGAGAACCATGACTTTTCTTGACGCGCCCGATATTACGGGCCGAACGTCGTTCGGCGCGTAAGATAGACTGTTCTACAGATTTAACATAAGAGCAAAAGAATTTAATATGACAATCTCATCTCAAGAAAACTAAAATAATAGTAGTCAGCAAAGTACCAACGAGCAAAATAGAAATTAATGGCATTAAAATTAAACAAGTAATAGAAATAAAATACCTGGAAATTAAACTGCCTAGCTATGGAGACCTGGACAAAAAAGTGAGAGATCAAGTACAAAAGCAAATAGACTGGCATTATGCCTTACTAACACTATATGGTGCATTATTACACATTAATACTGAGGTGAAGTTAAGAATAATTTAAAGCCAGTGTAAGACCAATAGTGACATATGCCTCAGAAACAAGACCATATAACCACTACGCAAAGGCTACTAAAAACAGCAGAGATGGGAGAACTGAGAAGAAGTACAGGACATAAGCTGAGATATTGCAAGAGACGTGAAGACATTAGAAAAAAATGTAGCGTACACACTGTACGCATAAATAAATGGACACAAAATAGAAAAAATGAATGGAACATAAGCAAAAGAAGCAAAATATGTAGTGACAACCTTCTTCTTGTTTTTCTTAGAGTGCCGTCTCCCTACGGAGGTTGGCAATCATAATGGCTATTTTTATTTTAGAACTTGCTGCTCTAAACAAATCAATCTATCTGCCTTGATACCGATTACGTAGATTCTTTAACTATGAGTTCTACCTTTGGCCAACAGATCTTCTTCCTTGAATCTTTTTTTGTATTATGAGTCTCAAAATTTTATATTTTGGACCTCTCATCACGGGGACCTGGTATTCCGGTTTTCTGGTTTAAATAGTTTTTTTCCTTCTTTTATGAGGAGGCGTGATCCAAATGTTCGAAACATACCTCGGTCCTAGAAGGCGATCAGAACCGCCTTCCATCCTCGGTTATGCAGGACTCCTCCAGCGTGGCCACGATGATATCCGAGGCCGCTTGCTCGGGTTGTTCGGACACCATCGCCGCCAATGCCAGAGACCTACCTGCTAAAAAACACCCCCTCCTCAGCGGTGAATTACCTGCCAGATCGCCCTGATTGGGACGCAACCTCGGCACGGCATTAACCCGAACTTTCATTCACGCACAATTCTCACGCATTCTAGCACTTTCTCACTATGACAGCATTCTTCTCTCCCTCTATTCCTCCCTATTCATGTTAAATCTCACTCATTCTGCCTTATCTTCTTGCTTGGTCCTGGGCACCCTACCTATCTTCGGGTCACCTTTTTTCTTGTTCCTTTCTTTGCAATGTTTTCCTCACATATCTCTGAACTGCTGTCCACCGATTTGACGACCTAAGCATCTCCTCCGCCAATTCCGTGACTGATTGCACCCTACCTCCTAACTCTCTCTAAAGCAGGCTTCTCCCAACTATCCGTCTATCGCATACCAATAGGGTGTGTGAGACAGTGTCCGATATTCCACAATACAGGCATTTGTCATTTTCTGCCTTTTTAAATCTGTAAAGGTATGCCCGGAAGCAACCATGTCCTGTGAGCATCTGCGTCAGGAAATAATCCAAACGCCAGTGCCCGCAATCGCATTTCTCTTGCCACACCATTATGGACCTTTCCCTTTTTTTTAAACGTTCTATTGCCATGCCTTCATTTCTTCTCTCGTATATTTTTCCTCTTTCCTTCACTAGCATGTGCATTATAATACACCCAGTGATAACTCCTAACGCCTCTGCAGAGACTGTTCTGTATGCACACGCCACCCTCAATAGGCTCTTCCTATCTGCTTCGGTGAGCTGTTTTATGTACGCCTTCGTTAAGACTGCAGAACTCCAGACCGGCGCAGCGTAGAGGACGATCGATTGCACGACAGAATGAAGGGCCCTCCTCCTCTCAGATTTGGGCTCTCCGATGTTGGGCATGATTCCTCCCAATGCAGCGGAATTCACCGCAGCTCTTTGAGTCACCGCTTTTACGTTGCTCCCCCCACTTTTTGTTTTGACTTACAGTCACCCCTAAATACCTCACGCATTTCTTTGGAACCACTATCTTTCTTGCACATTCAAATGTTATTCCGTCCCTTTCCCTTGGTCCCTTGAGAATTATAGTCTCAGTCTTACCCCCAGCCCGGTATACTGGTTTGAATAGTGATGATTATTTATGTTTCTTTACCAACCCTCTTCAGTACTTCTTTTTTTGTAATTCTATCAGTTCAGGATATTTTTAATACTCTGCGCTATAACCAGAGTTCGAAAGCATCGATTTTTTTTAAATTGCATTTTTTTAATGTCCAAGTCTCAGCTCCATATAATAATATTGAAAATATATTACAGCGAATGGTACGTAGTCTGAACTAAAAATTTAGATTTTTGCACGTTAGGAGTTGTTTCATTCGTATAAATGCTGATCTAGCAATCTCTATTCGCCTGTTTATTTCAACAGTATGATCATTGGTTTCATTGATCAAAGTTCAAAAGTACTGATATTTTTCTACTTGTTCTATCACGTTACCATTGATTGTCAATAGGTGATGTATACATTGTGGTCTTTTTGTAATTATCATGTACTTCGTTTTTTTAGCATTTATAGTAATTCTCATCTCAGTACTATTCATACTCAAGCTTTCCATAAAATGTTGTTGATCCTCTATAATCGTTGCTTTGATCACAGTGTCGTCTGCATATCGTAAGCTGTTAATTAATTTCCGTTAACGGTGACTCCCGCTTTGATATTATTGAGCGTGTTTTAGAAAATTTCTTCAGAATATAAGTTAAACAAAAGTGGCGATAAAACACATCCCTATCTAAGTCCTCTACAGATCTTTATTTCTTCTGAATGTTGCCCATAAATTTGAACTATGGCACTTTGACTCTAATATATTGTTTTTACTATATTTATGATTTTACTGTCAATGTGCTTATTCATAAATTCTCTTATGTATTACTTTCAGCAGTACTTTTAACGTATGACTCATGAAGCTCAGTTTTCGATAATTAGAGCAGTCTTTTGCTGCTTTTTTGTTAGGAATGGTCATAAATGCTGATGAATAAAGAAATGAAAGTTTTAAATACAATTAAAACAAGAAAATTAGAATATCTCGGACATATTACACGTGGAGAGAAATACACCCTGCTCCAACTGATTATGCAGAGAAAGATCCAAGAAAAATGAAGCATAGGGAGGCGTAAAATTTCATGGCTGCGCAACCTGAGATAGTGGTACGGGTGTACATCAAATGAACTTCTCAGAGCAGCCGTCACAAAAGTCCGAATAGCTATGATGATTGCCGACCTCCGCAGCGGAGATGGCACTTGTAGAAGATAAATGCTGACTTCAGCCACTCTTGTGGTATTATTCCCGTATCGTACACCGTGTTGAATAAATATGCCAATACTTCCAAGTTATCCTCTTCCGCTAGTTTTAACAGTTCGATTGGTGTTTCATCTAATCCAGCTGCCTTATTGTCTTTAGAGTTTTTGATAGCATATTTACTTTCATCTATCTTTCTAAAGGATTTAATTATTGTATTTTCTGCATTTCTTCTCTTTCATCTTGGAAAAGTTCTCTAACGTACTTCTCCCATCGTTTTAATTTCTCCGGTAAATCTATTAGTAGTACTCCTTTTTTGTCTTTTATGTGTCCTTGCTGTCTATTTCGACCCATTATAATCACTTCTCTTAATTTTTTCTGCATACTTCTTATATCATAGTTTGTTTCTATTTCTTTTATCTCTTTACATTGTTTTATCAAATAGATTTAGCTATTTTTATTATAATTTTTATTATACATTATATATATTTAGCTATTAGCTATTTCAATTTTTTTACTAATTATTCGTTATTTTTCTTTATACTTCTGTAGATCTATTCCTTTATATTTCCTTCCTTCTTTCATCTGTAGTATTATTCCTTCTGTCATCTACTGTTTGTTAGCCTCTAACCTATGTTGTATCAAACTTTCTTGAGCTGGTTTGAATAAAACTTTTTAATATTATACCACTTTCTACTTAAATCCATAATTAGTTTGTTGTCAGTTAGTGCTTTTTGCATATTAACATACATATTATTTTTTATTTCGTTTGTTTATCTTCGTTTTATAGCATTCTTACATTTATTTTTGGTTGTTGTTTTCTGAGTTCAATACTTTTTAATTTTATTTTCATGTCAGCCACTAACGGATTGTAGTCTGAGTTAAGATCTGCTCCTGGATAAGTTTTAGCTGAGGTTATAGAGATTTTATATCTGCTATTCATGAGTATAAAGTCTATCTGGTGTCTGACAATGTGGTTTTCTGTATGTAAAGGAGACGTCCATGTAAATAGTCTTCTCTTCGGAAGCGGGAACCAAGTATTGGCAATTACCATATTCTTTTTTTGGCAGAATTCTATAAGCTTTTGTCCTCTCTCGTTTCTAGTTCCTAGTCCGAACTGTCCAACTTTATTTTCAACTGTACCTACTTAAATTTTTGCATTAAAGTCTTTTAAAATGTAAGTTATATCTCTAAATTTTATTAACTTGATTGTATTGTGCAATTCTAAATAAAACTTTTCAATCTCATCTTCGGTCTTATCAGCTGTGGAAGCATAGACTTGGATTGTATTAATATTACAGTTTCGTGCTTGAATTTTTAGCATTATTCCTTCAACATTTCAAGAAAAAGAATTTTTATTTAATTATTCATTGCATATATTTTAAAATCAGTCTCCTTTTAACTGATTTTAACAATAAGTTTGTTTTTCTGGTCTACGAATATTGCGTACCGTACATTCATTATTACGTGTACGAATGAAAGAGGTAGTAACGATCTTTCTCTTGACTGTTAGGCAACCAAAGATACATATACACAGTACAATGAGTATTAGTTATGATGTAGTCGAAATTTTCGATTGATGATGGATAGTATGCATACTACAACTCTTTGTAATTTTAAAACTATAAAAAGTTTCGTATAAGGTAAAGGGCCACTGAGCTAGAACATAAAAAGATGTCATGGATGCGTAATATTCGTCAATGGACAGGAATTCACAATTATAAATTGATTCGTATTAGTACTAAAAATAAAATAATTTAATCTTTACTATCTAACAAATTACCTAACAAGAAAATTTATACCCACACATTAATCAGAAAAATATAATTATTGATTTAATTAAGTCAATCACATTAGATGTGCAAATACTAACATAAATATTCGTGCTATATCCAACAACATATTTTTATCACACGCCATCACAAGTTAATAGTTTGAAAACCTACCAATAAGATAAAATATGGTTCTAAAAAAATAGTTTTTTCTTACTTACCTGTAAGCACTGTAAATCTTAAAAATAAAGTATCAGATCTTTTAGTTTCATGTTCAGTCTTAAAAGATTCAACGTTTTCTGAGTCAACTTGAATGTATTTAACTTCCTGCAATTCTTGTTCAGGCTTACATTTAGTTTCACTATGCGACATCTTTTATTTTAATAAAGCAGCAATTATTTGTTCTTTATTTTTTATTGTTATAATTTGTTCCTGACTACTTACATTTTCGGAAATGGAGATAATATATAATATACGCTTTGTTTGCGTAAGATTAGTAACAATTAAAAATTCATGTACACCTAAGCACCTTGATATATTATCCTTAAAAAGTAAACGTTTACTACAAAAGCTATTTATTTAAACCTGGGCACCTGTACCGGATATATTATCCTTGAAAAATAAACATTTACTAAAAAAGCTATAGACAAACAAAATGTCTGATTATACGTTGAATCTTGAATATTATATTGAGAACCAAAAGTATAGATATGTCTTTACGATATATATATATATATATATATATATATATATATATATATATATATATATATATATATATATATATATGAAACTTAGAGCTGAGATTAATATTATTACTAAAATTAATATCAAACTCACCAGTCTCCCCGAGATCTCAGTCTCCTGAACCCCCAGACACTACTACACTGTTCACTGATCACTGCGTTGTCACTACTACGGCTGGGAACAGGAGACGGTTCCCGAGGAAGGCATCATAGAGGATGCCGAAAGCTCGGCAAAATGGATATCGACGCGGTTCAACCCGGAAGACTGATGAGTTTGATATTAATTTTAGTAATAATATTAATCTTAGCTCTCAGTTTCATTGTACTAACCGCGAAAATCTTTCCGAACATATATATATATATATATATATATATATATATATAATATATATATATATATATATATATACATATGACAGTTACTAAGTTCTCTGGAAGAATCGCGTTGAGACTTTGAAACTCTACCAGTATCTTGTTCATATACAAGAACCGTCAAACGGCACTCAGGTCTCAATCTGCCTACTCCTCAGTGTCGAATGAATCGACACTCACAGACAAGAAATGTTGCTAAGATAATTTTAAATAAAACAATTTATAGGCAATTTTTGTGTAGAATGAATCGTTCTCTCAAACACAACACTTGAAACGACCTGCGAATTTCAGTTAGGTACTCGAAATGAATTTTTTAAATAAGATATATTTTAACACGACGGTAATAACTCGATATAGTTTGATTAGAGTATCGCCAAAAATCAAAATGGGTTTTAAAAGTGAAGAGTAAAGAATAAAATTGATCAATTCCATAGACCAGTCATGATAAAGATTACATTCTTAGAGCCCAATCTTCCAAACCTATAAAATGTAGTTTCGATTTTGAGCTTTGGCAACAAATATGAGGCTTAAATTATCCCTTATTGCCTTAATAAATTTCTGTAAAGTCGATTGCATTCTATTTTAAAATTTAGTTTGAACTTGACTTTCAATGCAAGAGTTTGTTTTTGACAACTGAAAACCATGGCTTCTACAAGCAGGAGTTGTTGTGTGATCCAGGGTTCAGATTCAGAACCCTGGATCTGAACCCCTGGAACCCTGGATTTCTAAGACCCAACAACTGTTGGGTCTCAGAAATCTAGAGAGTCATTCATTGCAATGTGATATGCGCATGAGTGATTTATGTGTGTCGCCAGTTTATGTAAATTCAGTCTGTCGTAAGCCGAGTTAGAATATGAGTCATCCGCTGTATTTTAGTGAAACAACGAGGGAAGATATTTCCAGAAGTACAAGCATGGGTACCCTGGACCCAAGGGTGATATTTTGGTACTGTCATGTTGGATATTACATTGCACTTTCTATTGATTTCTAAGAGATGATCTTTATTGTTGTTGTTGTTGTTAGGACTATCTGTATATCATTAGCGTTAGTTTAAAGTGACGTATGTTTCCAATTGTTTTGTGGTAAAAAAATATTTAGTGTTTTATTAAAAATGAATAGAGTTTTTTTAAACAATAATTACTTTAATTGTTTTTAAACTTATAATAAAATTTAATTTAAATATATCACAAACAAATATATCCTTAGTAGATCTTAATTTTTGGTAACGATTTATTACATAATATTTAAAACAAAAGATTTAAAAATTCAATAAATCTAATATTTTTTTAACATTTCTTGAATTTCTTTTAAACTCATACCTTTTGTTTCTGGTAAGTAAATAAACATCAATAGTGAGAAACCTAAACATAACGAACTGAACATCCAAATACACCAATGAGGACCGAAACTTTGTGCAACCAACGGATAGGCTGCTGTTATAATGGTTACTACGATCATTGTTAAAGCCATAACAATCGATGAAGCTGCTGCTCTGTAGTTGGGTGCAAATAGTTCGTTCATTATACCAACTGGAATGGGACCAAGGCCTAAAGAATAAACAAATACAAGAGAGATAACTGAAACAAAAGGTAACCACTGCAGATGAGCCACTAGAGGCGATTCAATGTGTTTTAAGAAAAAGAAAAGACCCAAGGAAAACAATGACAAACTTGTTCCTAATGAGGAAAAGAGTATCATCCTTCTGCGGCCAACCCTTTCTACAACAAAAGAAGTAAATGTAAAAGTAGTAATTTTTACCATACCAACTATCATTGCTACATGATTTCCTGAAAATCTAGTTCCTGCTGAATTAAATATTGGTGCTAAAAATATCATGATTGCAGATATTCCAGAGGATTGCTGCGCAATACAAGGAAGTAAACCTAACATAAAGCCGACTCTATTTTCTTTAGTTTGAAATAAAAATTTTAAACTTTTTTGTTCGGAACTTCCTTTAATGACTTGGTTAATTTTATCCATATCTAACTCTAATTCTTTTTGAGTCTTGTGATTTCTTAATCTTGATAAAGACTTCATACATTGGACATCTCGTTTTTTTAGTAAACAAAACGTTGGGCTTTCTGGTATGAAAAAAGAAATTACAAAAAATAGAATAGTAGGAAACACAATTAAAATTGTTAATATTTTTATGCTAAAAAACGGTCCAATAACGTAGCAATAGAAATGACCAATTTGATGAAACATTCCCAGAAAACATCCAAACTTGGCTCTTTGAAAATCCTCACATATTTCTGAAATGTATACGGTGAACACTGTAAACGCTGCTGTATAAAATAAGCAGCAAATACCTCGAGCTGTAATTAACAGGATAACTTCCCTACTAAATGCCAATAAAATACCAGAAACAAAGATTAAAATAGCCATAACTTGCAAAAACCTTTTTCGTCCTATGACATCCGATAGCTTGGGCAAAAATAGACACCCCACAATTGCTAAAACATTTGGAAATCCAACCAGCATGGATATTTGCACAGAAGTTATAGGGTGATTGAGCGGATTTATGTATGTGTTGTTTGACAATAATTCCGGTATTGCAGGCGACGTCCATACTGCTGCTCCTCCTGCAACAAACACTATCAGCTGACCTAAAATAATAAAATTGTTAAAATATATTATAATTACAATTATTGGGTTAAAAGTAGAAAACCTCAAAATTGCTCTTTGTTAATCTTTAGTTACTTGCATGCAATTATTTGGGCCCACGTTGTCTAAAAGAATTTGCATCTGTATTTATTTGTTTGCTACTGAAATTATTTGTAAACAATGTGTTAAGACGAATATGAATAACAAGAACTACATATATTGTTCATCATCGACTTTCAACAGGCCTACGATGGCATATACAGAAAACAATTATTAAAAGAAAACGATGGTAATATCAGCAAAGTTAATAAAACTGATTAAAAATATAATGAAGGACTTATCAGCCAGTGTCAAAACAACTCGAAGAGAATAAAAGCAACACCAATATAGAATTTGGTGTAACATAAAGTGATAGTCTATTAACGGCGCTATTTATTATCATACTAGCAGGAGTAATCAGAGACAAAGCTGGAAAAATAAAATATTTAAATTTCAATATAAATCCTAGGATACGTGGAAGACCTAGCATTGTTAGAGTGCGACAAACAAAAAATAGAAGAAACACTTCTAACGTTGATAAGAGAAGCAAAGAAAAACAGGCTTGTATATGGGGACATCAATATTATTCTGGGTTTACAACTCTGCATGGGTCGTAGCCACGTGTAAGCATATTTCTCATGTCTTTATTGATGTTATTAAGGAACCTTGTTCTAGGTCTTTCTCTTTTTCTCTAACCAATGGGTTATATCTTACTAAGCTTTACGATATTATGCTTACTATGCTTTAAGATGTTTTCAATAATTTTTGTTAGAATCTAGGTCTCTGAACCATATGTTAGGACTGACTCTACTATTGTTTTGTAGAATTTTGGTATTGTATTTCTCGATATACGAGGGTGGATTGATATAAAACTAGCCTTTGATAGAAAAACAAGTTTTTTGGAATTAAATCGATTTATTTCTCAACATGATCCCCTTCCAGCTCGATATACTGAGTAAGACGATGTTCCAATTTTTTTATCCCATTCGAATAGTACTTTTGCTCGAGCTCTTCAAAATAGGCCGATGTCTCAGCGACGACTTCATTATTTTTTGCGAAACGGCATCCTCCGAGCCACTTTTTTAGGTTTGGAAACAGGAAAAAATCGCTGGATGCAAGATCTGAGGAATACAGTGGGTGTTGAACCAATTTATTGCCCAGTTCGTGTAATTTTGCCATGGCGACGGCCAATCGATAAGCCGGTGCATTGTCTTGGTAAAAGAACACTTTTTTGCGTTCCAAACCGGGGCGTTTTCTACGCAATTCGGCATCGAATCGATCCAATAATGCTGCGTATTACTCACCTTTGGTTGTTTTTCCTTTTTAGTAGTCGATGTGGATGATGCCCTTCGCATTCTAGAAAACAGTCGCCATCACTTTGCCGACCGACTCTTTGCCTTTTTGTTTGGAACCTCTAACTTGCGGAGCTTAATTTAACGATCTGCCATAACCATGTCATGGACTTTGTTGATCATTTTCGTCGTGGTGAATTCATTTGGCCTCCCGGGATGCTCATCATCAGAAACACTCGTACGACTACGAACAAATTCAGCTTTTCAAAATTTTACTGTTGCTAACGAAGGTGAAACCTCACCATAAACTTCGTCCAGGTCGGCCTTGATTTGCATATTCATTTTACCTTTTTTGTGAAGGAACTTTTGACAGACGTCATGTCATAAATGGCAAGTGTCAACACCTAAACCAATTCGGTATCAAGTAGCGCCATCTATCAAAGGCTATTTTAATATCAATATATCCTCGTAATTGTGAATTTAAGGACATACTTCGTTTTGTTGGTGTTTAATATTAAACCCATTTTTGTAGCTGATCCTTTTATTCTTTTAATGCTACATATGCCCCTCGTATAGCGTTTTTCCGTTCTGCCAAGAATATTGATATCATCAGCATAAGCCAGGATTTGCACTGATTTATTATATATTAAAGCAGTAGTTGTCATTTGTGATATACGTATTTCTTTTTTCAGAGCCAGATTGAACAGCATACAGTTGACAGGGTCTTCCTGGTGCAGCTCGTTATTTTTTTACAAGGTTCAGACATTTCCCCTGAATTTAAACTCTACATTTAACTTTTTCAAGAGTTGCCTTTAATTCATTTCTGTTGATGTTAACTTTTTTATAGAATGCTCTGAATTTTTTCGCTCTGTTGAAATTTTCTATATATTTAAGTTCCTCATTTAGGTGGTTTCATTTTTTTTATTTGTGTATGTTCCTTGATTCTCTTCTCTTTTTCTCTTGCATTCTTGTATTCATGGTCAAATTAATGATTTTTCCGGCACACATTTCTGTTCCTATTTCATCTTTCGCTGCTGCTATTTTTGTTCCTTGTTTGTCCAGTAGGAGCCTATATCTCTCTAGCCTTCTTTATGTATATTTTGATTCCTTAGCCTGTTGATGATGTTTTCCGAGTACCGTTCTGCAATTGTCGCATCTCTCAGGTTTTGCACATTCCATTTTTTATGTATCTATTGTATTATCTTTACTGATGTTTAAAATTCTATCTCAATGATGAGATCACTGGGCAATGATTTAAGTGCGTGTTTGCGCCTCTATAACTTCTGCAGTTTAAAACGTCTGTTTAAATCTATTAAGATGTCTCTTGGTCTTCCATTAAGAGAGGTCCAGGTTACTTTATTTATGTTCTTGTGTTCAAAATATGTTCTGCTGCCAAGTATATCAGTGCTAATCCATTATCGCTACTGATGTTGTGTAGGCTATGCTAATATTATTATCATTTTTAGGATATCTCCTGTAGAATTGCTCTAGGTCTTCGAAGAACTGTTCTTTTATTTCCTCTGGTTTGTCATTAGTTGGGGCATGTGCAGTGATCAAACTGTAATTAAAGAATATCAAATAGCACATTCTTTGAATAAATACATTAAAGTCAACAATAAGGCCTTCCTCGGTTTACAATCAATCTCACCTTATCTATGTGTTGGCTTTCATTGCAGCTATACTATATGGACTGGGTTCCCTTGTCAAGAGTGCCAGTTCCCGTCTATCGCATTTCCTCCAATGTTAAAACAGTAATTAATTAGAACAAAACAATAAAATAGTGAATAACTATAAGTGATGATGTTAACAGAACTACAAAACTAAAAATCGAGTAGATAAATACTGGGGATGGTTAGTGGATGGCAAAAATAAAAGAGGTGTAGAAATAAGCGACAAAATTAAAGCGGGAAACTATTGAAAATATCACCGACTACTTAAAGACAAAAACCTAAGTGAAAAAACCAAGATAAAAATATATAAAGTAGCAATTAGACCAATGATAGCATATGCAGCGGAAGTCATGTGTCTTACGAAAAAAGATGAAGAAAAAGTAAAAATAATTACCAGAAATATTATGTAAATTAGACAAAGTACTATAAAGTCAGAACATGAAGAATATTAAAGACTGATGAACCATAAAATAATAGATGGAAGGACGTACCAATTAGGAGAATAACGAACTGGAAATCAATAATGAATAGACCAAGAGGAAAACCAAAAATACGATGGAAAGACCAACAACTACAGGATGTATCAAGGATGAGAATTGCAAAGATAAGTTGAAATTTTGTCGCCAGCACTATGTATTGAGAAAGCCAACTTCTCTGAAGAGCTCTGAAGATCTTCAGAAAGTTACCTCTTATTTTGACGTTTCTGCCCAATTTGCATATCACGTCACGTCTAATTTTCTTCTTGCTAATTTGACTCTTCAACTTCTTCTTTAAGTTCCATCTTCTATCGAAGGTTGGAAATCATCATGGCTATGCGGACTCTGTTGACTGCCGCTCTAAAAAGTTCTGCACTACTGCATTCAAACCATTCCCTCAAGTTCTTAAGCCAGGATATTCTTCGTCTTCCCACATTTCGCTTTCCTCGGATTTTGCCCTGCATAATAAGTTGTAAAAATGCGTATTTTTGCCCTCTCATCACATGTCCCAAGTACTCAAGTTTTCGTCTTTTAATAGTTAATATTACTTCCGCCTCATTTCCTATCCTTCTAGTTACTTCCATGTTAGACATTCTTTGAGTCCATGACATTCGTAGGATTCTTCTGTAACACCAAAATTCAAAGGCGGCCAACTTATTCAGATGAACTTGTTTGAGTGTCCAAGCTTCCAGACCATAAAGAAGAGTAGAGAACACGTAACATCGAAGCATTCTCAGGCGTAGTTCTAACCTTATATCCCGACAACAAAGAAACTTTTTAAGTTTAATAAATGATGCACGTGCTATTTCAATACGTGTCTTAATTTCTTTGGTTTGGTCTACATCTGATGTTATCCATGTTCCTAAGTATTTATAGTTATTAACACTCTCAATTGCAGTATCTTCAATAGTCAATTGGATATTTGCATCTGCAGATTTAGTCATGACCATGCATTTAGTTTTCTTTAAATTTATCTTCAGTCCGTACTCATGACAGCGTTCATTAAGGAGTTGCATTACGTTCTGTAAATCATTGTTGTTATCCGTAATTATTACTGTATCGTCTGCAAAACGTAAGTTATTCAAAACTTCTCCATTGATAGATATACCTTCTATTGAGTCTGAGAGCGCTTTTTGAAATACCGCTTCACTGTAGACATTGAAAAGTAGTGGGGACAGCACGCAACCCTGGCGGACTCCTCTAAGTATTTTGATATTTTCGGTGTACTGGCTGTCAACTCTTACCTTGGCAGTTTGAACATGAATACCTCTTCAACACATACGATTAAAAAAAAAGCAGATGGTAAATGCTGAAAAGTGGGGGAGGAGGTTTATTTACCATAAAAATAGTAGAATCAATGAGCTTTATCGTAAAAGAAACTCTTAATCTAATTTGGAGAAGTCTGGCTACCTTTGCTAGAGATACTGGTAGTAAAATACTTGAAAATATTAAAAAAAGCTTTACAGAAAAGAATTCCGAGAATCATAAAGCTTGTTAAGTTCAAAAGAATTTAAAAATTAAGTAAGCTTTAAAGGTATTTAATGCATGATAAGAAAATAGGTCGAATAGTGTAATTAATATGCATATATTGAAAGAAACCTCTTCAATTCTAGACACCAATTCTTTCGTCAAATCGCAAAATTGTTGTTTAATCGTGAATCCAAGTAACTGAAGGACGTCATTTGATCAAAAATGGTGTTGTGTATTCGCAGGATAGGTTACGTTTCTGGAAAAATAAATAAAATGTTTATTTTATCACTTACATGTTAATACTGTAAAATACATATACAAAGTGTCTACTTGTTTTGGGTCATTTTCAGGTTTTAACTGAATCTTTTCTGTTCCATAAGGCACGTAGTTAATTTCTTGTTGGTCACTTCCTTTGTCTGGTTCATTATTGAGTTTACCCATATTATTATACGCCTTGATGCTTCTAAAAAGAAAATTGTATGTGATAAATTTGCCAATAAAAAACGGGTGTGGCAGTTCATTGGGACTGCCGGACTTCTAGACACGCGTTCGTCGTTAAAAATTTATATGGGAGTCAATCTGCACAATCATTACATTATGTAATGCTATAGGTAAAGGAGAGCAAAAAGAGAAAAATAATTAGTTTTATATGTATATGGTGCATCTTTTGCTGTATATAAACAAATGCAAGAGTTGAATGCAAAAAAAATTACACATACTCTGCAGTAAAATTCATTGTTTATTTTGTTATAAATATAAAAATTACAATACAATAAATACAGTGCAATATAATTCAATATAATAATACAATATAAATTAAAATGTAATATTAATAAGTATTTAAAACTGCCAATATACATAACTTACTTAACGAAGATAAAAATAAAAAAGCAACAACTCCGATTATGTTTTAAATTTTTATTTTATTTTAAAATTCAGTATTTTTGCGTATATTACATATATTTATTAAGATTAACGTGAGGTTGTTAAATATTTCAAAAATAATAAAGAAAATTCATATTTGGATTCGAACTCACAAACACCATCGTATGAACCAAACACGTAAAGAATTGGCCAATTAGACATGACACTAATCCGATTTGCGGATCATTTTGAGAGTTATATCTTCTTCGTATCTTTAAATAAATCGGATATTTGCCTATATTTTTCATTGTATTTACCAATCTACTACAACAGACTAATAACAAAAATAAACTTAATGGTTTGTAGTTATTTCAGAAGTTTGTAGTTATTTTAGAAACATCTAGTGGAATGATATTGGCAACACTGCTCAAAATCTCCATCTCCGATTAACGAAAGAGGGGCTTGCCTAAAGGCGACCACTCACGATACAGTGACGTTGTTCAACTGCGTTTTTAACTACACACTTGCGTTAATCATATTATAGAAAATCGAAATGGCTTGAATCATATTATAGAAACGCACGAAAACAGGCAATGGACATTCTAGTTTTAAAGTTCCTAGAAGTAAACAAAGATGCGAATGAACAGTATGTAAAAAAAAACAATTTTAGAACATCCTATAAAAGAGAATTAAAATTGGCAGTGCAGTCCAGTAGCAGTACAACATGCGATCTTTTTAATAGAGGGGTTTTTGTTTTTAATCTTGTAAAATTCCTTTTCAAAAGATTGTGCCCTTTATGAGCAACCGTAATATTATGTTTAGACTGAAGACTTGCAATTTGTTCTGATAATCCTTTTATATAGGGGAGAGACATATAGTTTTTCTTTACCATGTTGGTTTCATTGTTATTATTGTTACTGTAAAATTTATGCAGTCGCGATTTGAAAGTATTGTCTATAAGGTGGTGTGGGTATGAATTAAGTGTTAGTGCTGTTTTTGCTTTTTTAATGGGCTGGGGTCTATTGATAGGATCGGATAATTTAATAGCTCTATCGGCGAGTCCGATAACTACTGATTTCTTTTGAGACAGGGGATGATGAGAATTGAAATTCAGATATCTCGACGACCAAGTTTTTTTGGTGTACCATGAAGTAGTTATAGTGCTGTTTTCTCTAAGTAAGGTCAGGTCAGCTACCCCCCTCCCCAAAAAAGAGGGGGTAGAATTGTTGGAAGTTTACCTGATGAAGCGTAAGGGTAGTGTAACAGTCCATGCCATGATAGATATGATACAGGTATTAACATTTTTTTAACTTATTTTGTACTTCTGTACATCCAATACAGTATAACTAAAAAAACATATGGTAAAAGCACATAAACCAACCGAAAAAATATTTGTTTTTTTCGTTTATTAATGTAACACGTGTATAAAATTGGAAAATCGTTTATTTTGTTAAATAATGCAAGTTATATATAAATAATGAGTTTATAATTTATCTAAATTCTTATTTTCTAATATAATCCCAAAACTTATAATATTAGCTATACAATTGAGCGAACAAAGACTGTTATCATAAAATCTTTACTAATCAGCTGCAAGGAAAGAGAGCAAATATTATTATACTTATATGCATTACTTTGTTAGTTTTATTAAGCCAGAACATTATACGTAATGAATAAAATTTGGTTATTAAAACATCTGGCATTTCAATTTAACTTAAATACACTGCTTTTAATACACTACACGTTTAATATATATTATAGGAAACATTTGATACATCCCTCCCTTTGTCTTCATTTAACACTATCCTTATCTTGTATATCACATATTTTTTTCTTAAATACACGTGATTTCACCAGGACAGCGCTACCTGTCACACAGCTCATGCAAGATTGGACTAAAGAATTTATTTCCTCAAATTGTGTTTTAAAAGGTACCAGATTTTGAACACATTATATATTTCAGTCCCCAGATTTATTATTTCAGTTTTTAACAAATCTTCTCCTACATGTATGCAACCCATGTTGCGATGTATGTTGCCTGATATGTAGGTTACCGATATTTGTTTTATCCAATAAATAGTCGGAGTAGGGGTTTTCACCATAGGAGTTTTCAACGCTTCTTGTTTGTTTCGAGCTTCTATCATATGACGTAGGTATATTAATAATATACATGGATTATATGACATACGACAGAAGCTTAAAACAAATAAGGAGCTTTATAAAGTGCTATTGGTGAAACTGACAGGCATAGTAATTGTTTTTGGCATTATTGACAGTATGAAAGTTAATATATAGAACTACAGGATATTACAAATGACAATACCCCATGACTCCTAAGAAGTTTTGATAATTTCATTTGTTTCTTGTAAGTTGGGTAAACCCGAACCTACACAATTAGTTCATAATAGATGACAGTATCAGTGAACCCCGGCAATATCATTGTTCGTGGTGGCGAAAATTTACCAAACTGTGTTGAGTGTGAGAGACTTTCAAAAATACCTATTTTTTACTAAATTTAACAACATATTTTAGCCAGTTTGATTTCCCCAGATATTAAAGAGTCCTTATTTCCTATTTTAAAAAAGTTTTTCCCTAGTTCCCAAAGATTCTTAATTTTCCCCAGTTCTGAGGAAAAATCCTTAGACCTGGCATCCCTGGGCTGATGTGAACTGGACATAGACATCGTAGGGTTTTGTTAAATTTCAGGTCTTTGCGAATAAGCCACAACAGATACCGACCTTCAAAGCCAACGTACAGCTTGTCTCAAAATATATCGTCTTGGTTTTACCCTAGTTGCATTTAAGTTTTATACATACAACAAAAGTTATTCGCAACAGAATTTAAACGTAATAGTGTTGTATTTGGCTGAAAAATCACAACCTGCTATTGCTCGTCAACTCAAACACCTCAAAGCGAATAAAATGTTTGTGTATCACACCATAACTCGATATAATGATACTGGTAGCATTGCCAAAAACCATGGTGGTGGACGAAAAAAAAAACAGCAACATCACCTGAAATGGTTAGGAAAGTAAAGACTCGACTTGAGCGAAATACACGTCATAGTGGTAATCAAATGACCAAAGAACTGAAAATATCCCAGCGAAGCATGCAACGAATATTGAAAAGTGAGCTCAAGGTCAAGTCTTACAAGTTCCAAAAAGCATAATACAATCTTACACCAAAGCAAAAAAAAGTTCGGCTTGAAAGAGCAAATGAGTTGTTACGCCTGCACGAACGTGGCGAATTTCCGAACATAGTGTTATCTGATGAGAAAAATTTACCTATTGAGCAGTTCATAAACTCTCAAAATGATCGTGTTTACTTTACAGAAACAGTAAAACAGTGAACCTCCAAAATGCGAAACATGCAATACATTAGACAGTATAAAGCACTTCTTGATAGACTGTACTTAATATGTAAAGCAAATACAGTTTTACAATTTGCTAAATAACCTGAAAGCACTTATCAACAAAAGTATAGTTCCAGACAATTTATTAGGTTAGGTACTTAAACTATAAAAAAACCCAGAAGTAAAATACTTCACACTTGTATTGTGGTATAAAAAACAAATAGTTAAAAAGTGTCGTCAAAATTTATGTACTAGCATAACGTTTCATCCTCAGTGCCTTGTGTAATTGAAGCTACCATCATTCCAAATGTTAGATGTTAATTATGTTGTGACTCTAGGTCGATGACAATGGATAAATTTTAATTACTTTAGGGACTACATATCTCCATGCTCGATTTTTAATACGTGGTACTTGTCAGTTAAAACGACACAGACCAACTGTGTTCAGAACAAAAGTTAAACAAAAGTGGCGATAAAACACATTCCTGTCTAACTCCTCTACAGATCTTCATTTCTTCTGATTTTTGCTTATCAATTTTAATTATGACACTTTGCTTGCAATATAATGTTTGCAATAGATTTATGATTTTACTGTCACTGCGCTTGTTCATAAGTATTGGTATTAGTTTTTTATGTCTTTCTCTATTGAAAGCTTTTTGTAGTATACAAAGCATAAATATAGATCAACGTTTACAAAAAGAACTAACACGAGGCCAAATCTGAAAAATATGGTGGATGGGGCCAAAGTTTGTAGCCCAATTCGACCAATTTCGCCATGGGAACGGCTTAGGTATGAACTGGTCCGGTGTCATGGTGAAAGAGCATGTTTTCTTTACTAAATGGAGTCGTTTTTCTACAATTTGGCGTCGAATCGGCCCAATAATAGTGGTCGACGTATATTACCAATTGCAAATTCCAAAAAATGGTGGCCATGATCTTTTTGGCTGACAGACAATCTTCGCCTCCTTTGGATTACTTTTCGATAGCGTCAAACATTGCTCTGAAGTGGTCTTAGGGTTAAGATTGTTGTTTGCAGTGAGTAAACGTGGCCATCACCGCCGACAGCTTTCTCATGTCCAAGATTTATAGGGATATGAGTAGGATATGGCATACTCGGTCGTTTGAGATGCCCACTGTTTCAGTTATCTTGCGTATACTCAGTCGGCAGTCTGCCAATATATGACATCGTAGATTTGTGTCACCTTTTACTGCCTAACGCGAGAATATAATATTTGATGAATTGAATATTTTAATTTAAATAATGATAAAGTGTTTTTTAAAAGGTTAAGATTAAGTAAATTATCTATATTCTGAGAAAATAATGTAAATAGTTGTTAATTAATGATTATAAAATAGGTGTATACATATTTTTATTTACTTAGTTTCAATATTTAATATTTATGATCTTGTTAATTATAAAATGGATTAATTAACCGTTTTCAAGAGATATTGTTGTCATTGATTCAATAGTAGTAGTATCGAATTCCAAAATGAAAAATATGCACATAGTACCTATGTTGTCAGATTCTTTAATTAATTGTAAAATACATTTAATTTGTATAAAAAAGACTCAGATTAGGTACACAAAATATCTAAAATGTAATAGGATTCGTGATACTTCTTGCATAAGTTTTTCTAGATACCTACCAGGAAGGAATAAATTATTTGGTATTATTGATAAGAAGTTTTAATAAAGATAATAGAAATGGGTTCTTACAAGGAAATTCTGATTATAAAGTAAAGCCATTTTTAAGAAGTCCACTAAACATTTCAATTTCTAAAATGAATTTCATATTAGAACCAGATATGCAACATCACTTGTTATGTATGGAAGAGAAGGTTTAGGTACTAGATTTAGTAAACCTTATATAATATTTTAGTGTATGGAAAAACCTGAGAAGAATCGTTAAACATGTATTAAATTATTAAATTTTTCTTAATATTCTCATAATTTAATTTATTCCTGCCACCACAAATTGTATATTCAACAGAGACATCAACAGATTACACATTTCTTTGACAATTAATTGTTGAGTTAAGTATTGGTGTTCTGAAATAAATTTTACATTTATCTTACTGTTAAGTGTCCGCAACATAATTTGACGTAAAAGACAAGTACATTTTATTTTAACCCTGAGCTACTATCGTGTATTTACACCCACATAACTACTATCGTGGGGTCATAAATGACCTGAATTTTAAAAACCTCTAAACAAGATATAAAAATATATTTTTTATTGTTTTTTTATTTTTGACAAATGAATGTATATATAAAAAAGAGATTTTTTGTAAACTTAAATTTTATTTCAAGAAAATTAAGATGCTATAATAAAAATTATAGAACTTTTAAAATAAATTTTGATCAAAAACATAACTCATTATTATTCTTTGCACATAGTACAGGTAACTCTCTGAAGTGAATGTGTTTTGCAGATGGTCCTATGACATTCTGCGCAAAATGTGGAATGTTTTTTATCCTTACCTCTGGGACACAAGTAGCATCTACGTCTTACAACTGGCCTTTCTGGTTTGGTCTGATCTTGATAAGTAATTTTATTTTCTAATGCTTTGGAAATTATCGAGCGTAATTCTCTTGACAAATTTGGCATTGCAAATCTTACTTCTAAATGTTCATTTATAAGACTGATTCCTAGCTCTTGAACAAAATCCGATCGATTTTTTCTAACCCCAGGATTAGCTGCTTGAAAAATAATGTGACTGTTTACTATAGCAATATCCATTATGGAATACCAAATTACTAAAGGCCATCGCTGGCATCTTCGACCTGAACTATAAAGTGCACATTTTTGATCAAGTGCATCAACGCCCCCTTTCGACGAATTGTAGAAAGCTATTATATCAGGTTTTTTGCTTTCCTGGTCAACAGATTTGTCGTGATGCATAGACGACAACATAATTACACTTTTATTTTTTTTAGGGACATATGATACGATTGTATTAACACTCGACGAAGTTGATAAGTAAACACTTATCAACTTCGTAATTTTTACTTGGTTGAAATTGTGGAGGAATTTCTCTCTTATTTTTACGCATTGTACCTACATAGGTAAGTCGAAGTTTTTTTAGTTCATCAACTAGCTCTATTGAGGTGAACCAATTATCACCAGTGACATTTCGGTTACTATTGGCAATTGGTTCCACTAAAGCAAGTACTGATCTTGTAGGTATGGATAGCTTTTGGGCATTAGGATCATTGTTTTACCCGTATATACAAAAGCATTTACCAAATAATGTGTTTTTGCGTCACATAAACACATGATCTTGATGCCGTACTTGACTGGTTTGGCTTTCATGTACATTCTGAAAGGGCATCTACCTCTAAACCTAACCAACATCTCGTCCACTGTAACATATTCGGAACAGATGTAGTTTGCTGTACTGTTAGATACGAAACATTTAAATAAATAGGACACTGCTGCAAGTCGAGCTCGATTGGCCTTGTTTTGCCCTCTCACTTCATGACTGTCAAATCTTATTGCTGTGAAAAGAAATAAGAAGCGTTCTTTTGACATTGTAGCACGAAAAACTGGCCTACCTAAAACACTTGTCGAAAATAATGAATCGACATTCTCATGATTAACTTTAGTACACCTGAAAGGTATATAAGACCCAAAAAAGCCTTAAGTTCACCTTCGTTTAGATGATCGACAAATGTACATGTAGCCCCATAATTTACACTGAGCTCGGTAATTTTTTCATTTGTGTACTCTAGAATAGAGGCCAACATGTCAGGAGTTATAAGAAGTGACCAGGATTCAAGTGGACTGGATGGTTTTGTTTCTAAGGCAAGTCCACGAAGACCAGGAAGGTGTGTAATAATGTTCTGTACGCGAATTTTTTATGGGGCGGAGCATTTTTAGCCCACTTATATCTGTTCTGTCCATAGTAAAAATTTGTTTCATTATTAGATGCTGTTTCACATTCGTCGCTTGATAAGTCACTTACGTCAATTTCTAAATTTGTGTCGTGAACCGAATGTTCACTTTCAGTATCAGTATCACTGTTATTAGAGTCATTATAAGTGTCAATATTTTCGGTTGGTTCCTCCAGAGATTCGAGAAAGTCAAAAACATTTTCACTTGTCACCGTACTTTTGCTAATTCTTAAAGCCATTTTAATGTATTAAATAATAATAACGTAACTACTATGGTGGGGTCAAATCCGACCGGAAATCAGCAGCACATGTGCACTATCCCACTGATCGTTTGCTACTAAGCGGCATGCTAAACTACGTACTTAATTGGGAGAATACATAGGATAACAAGGTCGTTCGCCAAACTGTCTACCAGTGGCGCACGAAATTTCAAGTCCTGGGGTCATATCGTGGGGGTACCCCACGATAGTAGTTCAGGGTTAAAAATAAATGTCTAATCTTTAGATAGCTATCTGTCAGATAGGACAATATTTACCTGGAGGTGAAAGACCGGCCCTTTTATGCAAGAAGGTTATTATTTTAAAAATATAATTTTTAATTCTTTTAAAAATTTTGTTGATCCTAAAAAATTGGCTACGAATTTGGTGATCGGTAAAAAATATAATACAAAACTCGAGCTTTCTCAACAAATAAATTGCCAAAATATAATTACGCTGGTATTAGACGCAGGTCGATTTCATATGACGAATTTACGCAAAAAGTTCAGCGATTCTCCAAAGGTGACTTATTTGTTGAAAGTTGTACAAAAGATTAAAATATTATTCCTATTGTCAGTCTATTTGTAAATAGGAGGAAGGGAGAAAAAATTGAGTTGAGTGATTGTAGATGCAATTGATTGGATCCGAGTCGCTTTGTAACGGGCAAAATCATTAGTTTATAATATTATCCTTTTTATTAATTTTATATAAAATTATATCGTAGTTTTTCCTGATGAAGCTAACATATATAAAGACGATAATTATCGAAATATAGACACGTAGAGGAAAAAAAGGAGATTTATTTACGTTATGTATGCATGTGTGTGTGTCTGTACTGCTAAAAATGTGGATCGTTCAAATATAAAAAACAAAAAACTGTACAGTTTTGCAGAGTACCGAATCCATTGATAAAAATCTAAATGTGTCATGATTAAACAGAATAAACAAATATTTAAATCAAATGGTATAGCAAAACAAAAGTCATCAGAAAATAATATCATTTGAATAGATATTCCATTTTCAGTCATAAAAAAATCTTCAATGCTTTCATACAATGTTATTTATTATTAAGAGAAAACTAATTGACTACAAGAAAATTTCCATAGTCATTTGAAAAATTTTACTAGATCGCTAATAATTGGAATAAATATGTATCTACATAACAGAATTTCTGTTTCTTCAAAACAAATCTAAATTAAAGCTGTGAGAACACAAACATAACAATTTAAATACAATATTGAATTGGTAATTATTTAAGTTACTAAGTAAAGCAGTAATTACATTGAAGAAATAGATAAAATTGATTAACATTAAGGCTATTCTATACATAAAAAACGTATCTTTTAACACTGATAGTAATAAATAATGTAAATTTTAAAAATTAACCATTGGAGTACCAGACTGGTTTGAAATTTAATCTAACATTCAACAACTAACGTTACGTGGAAAAGGTTAGCTCTCGTTGTTGACGTATGTGATCCAATGTATAAGGTATATCAAATTCTCAAAATCAAAAGTTCTAGTTCATCTTAAGAATGAGAGATCTATCAAATAAGGAACACCATAAACCAAAAAAATAGTATGGATTGTTTCCAAACTTGACAAAACAGAAAAATGAAACAGTATATATGCGTAGTCATACCCAATAATTATTATAGTTATAAACATGAACAAAGAGATATCAAATGCGATGGTCATAGTAGAAGACAGACAAGATATTAAAGTCCAGGAATAGAAACAAAACGTTTTAACCCTTATTAGTGACAATTAAGAAAACTGGCAGATAAGCAGTAGACACAAATCAAAGCATAGGAATGCTGGCGATCATCATGGCAATCTTTATCTTATTTGTAGCAGCGCGGAAAAGCTGCACAGATGTTTTATTGAACCAGATTCTGAGGTTCTTTAACCAAGATGTTCTTCTTCTTCCTGGACATCGCTTTCCAAATATTTTTTCTTGCAGGATGGCTTGAAGGAGAGCATATCTGGATTCATTTCGCATAATATGTCTGAAGAATTGTAACTTTCGAGATTTAATGGTGGACAGTATCTCTCGGTTCTTATTTATTCTTCTGAGGACCTCCCCATTTGTGACTCGGTCAGTCCACGATATCTTAAGTATTTTCCGATATCTATAAGCCACATCTTAAATGCTTCCAGTTTTCTGCACATATCTTCGTTTAAGGTCCACGATTCAACACCATAAAAAAGGACAGAGAAGACATAGTATGGCAGCATTCTTATTTTTGTATCAAGAACTCTAAGATTTACTGTTTGATTCCAGTAAAGACTTCTAATTATTTTCAGATCTTGGTTGTTAATTCCTACTTCTTTTAGTATTTGCATCATTTTGGCATGCTGTACTCGATCAAATGGTTTGTGGTAATCAACCAGAAATGCGTATACGTCGCAGTTGACGTCTCTGCATCTCTGGAATAAGACAGCTTAGTGAATCCAAACTGGTTGGGCGAAATTTGACTTTCACACAGCTTGTAGATTCTCTTATTAATTATCTTTGGGAATAATTTTAGGAGATTACTCATGAGGCTTATAGGACGGTAATTTTTGCCTTTTGCGGCTCCTGTTTTTTTTGTAAGTGCAATAAACTCAGATTTCAGCCATTCTGTTGGTATTTCTCCAGAGCTGTATATGTTTTTACATATCTTTGTAATTATTGCTATTAATTCGTTGCCCATTATTTTAAGTAGTAAAGAACAAGACAATACCAATTATTATAACTGACAGTAGTGACAGTCAATGCAAGGCAATATGGTAGACAGACGCGAAAATTGAAAACTGGAGAATATAAATTGAGTATCTGTACAATGAATTCATAGTAAATCAAGAAGAAAAAATGATAGAAGGCATAGGTCTACGTATCACAACAGATAATTAACGCATGTTATTCAAAAAATTAAAGAAAACCAACCTCCTGGTTGGATTTGCAATTGCAACAACAGCATATAAAACCGTCTATATATGTAAATAATACTAAACTTGAGTAAGTTGATAAAATCGTTTACTTTGGACAGCAATTAAATTGTAACGCAGAAAGTCACGACGAAATTAGATCTACGATATAGCAGGCTAGAGCTGCTTTTAGAAGGATCTCCAAGGTGTTATGTAACAGAGACCTAAAATTAGCATTGAGGGTCCGCTTACTGCTACGTGTTCTCGGTCTTACTTTATGATGTCGAGTCCTGGACTGTAAATAAAATTGATATAAATCGCCATGAGGCTTTCTAAATGGGGTGATATAGAAGAATTCTAAAAGTTTCCTTGTTGGAGAAGATTCGAAACTCCACAATACTAGAACGTCTCAGCAAGACTACTGAGATAATAAAAAAAATCAAGCAGAGAAAGCTGGAGTATTTCGGACATGTAATGAGAGGTCCCAAATATAGGTTGCTACAAAAATACCATGCAAGGAAAATAGCAGGCAAACGCAGTCCAGGACGAAGAAGAACCTCATGGTTAAAGAACTTTATAGTGAGATTTATATGGTGTTAATACAAGCATGCTATTTAGGGTGGTAGTGAATAAAATTAAGATAGCTATGATGGTAACCAACGTTCTGAAAGGACATGGTACATGAAGAAGAAGAAGAACCTCCTGGTTTTAAATGAAACCAGCGAGAATACTTGTATTTAAAGGCTTTTGAAGGACAACTATTTCGAATTTTTTGCAACGACTTTTTGAAGCTAGAATAAAATAAAATATAAATATGTTTTATTTTGACTGAAAATTGTACAATTTTATGGACAAGGCTTACAAAAAGGTCAGAAAATACCAATAGCAATAGAATTAACGAAAATAATTACATGATTAGTCAATATTACAAAATGAATCATATTAAAATAAACAATCCATTACAAATAACAAAATTAAACTGAAGATAAAGAAATTAATAAATTAATAAAGAAATTAAAATGAAATGATTATTTAAATATAAATTAATAGAGATGTGACGTTTATAACGTTACACATGGTGCCAAAAAAATAATTCCACCACGTTAAAAGTTGTTTTGACAGAAAGTGGGAAACTAAATGAAGTTAGCACAGGACAGATGTCATAGGATGTTCCTATACATATCAAGAAACTATCTTGTCTGTCAACACGGAACAGAACGATCTGTCGGACAGAAAAAAAGAGGGCGAATATTTATTCTACGGGACAGAAAGAGAGAGTAATTACAGACCGAGGAAGAAATGAAAACAGGGGAAGAAATATAGAGGGCGCCAACTATTTTTAAATAAAAATTGTAAAATTAAACTGAAGATATTAATAAATAAGAAATTAATAAAGAAATTAAAATAAAATAGTTATTTAAATATAAATTAATAGAGATGTGACGTTTATAACATTACAACATCCTTCAGTTACTAGTACATAAAGGTAATGTAAGTTTTTAGTTATTTGTTAAAAAACTCTCCGCTGAATAATATGGTCCTTCAGATAGATAGACTTTTGTCAGTTCACGGAACTTGGAGAAAGATGTTGCAAATTTAGGTTGTAAAGGGAGATGGTTGTTATAGCTTTTTGCCATATATAATATAGATTTCTTTACTAACACAGTGGATGGGATTTGTAAATAAATATCAAAAACTAAATGGTGAAATATTTACCATTATATCTTAATAGAAAAATATGTAGGTATTTACAAATCAAGCAAACAGTTTCTAAAACTTATAAAGAGGAGCGTTAAAATCCCGTGATTTCTGAAGTAGCTTCTGTAATAAGTTGTTCTTCTAAGGTCTAACAGATACTGTGCCGCTATTTTTTGTAATGTAAAAATAACATTAGACTGGACAGCTGTACTAGAACCCCAAAAAGGAATACCATAGCGAAGATCAGACATGAACATAAAAAAATATATTATTTTAGAAGATGATAAATTTATTTCATTCGAAACAGGTATTATTGCATTTGAGGTTGATGCTAGTTGCTTACTTAATACAACGATATAAAGCGACAATTAAAGGTTGTTGTCTATCAAAATACCAAGAAATTCTACAAAATAAACGTTACCGGTCTGGCTGCTAATCGATTTTTAAATGAGTGATGTCATTTATAAAAATAGGAAAAAGCATTCTTGTACTGAACCTTGTAGTACTTTACATACAATCTTTTTGTGACTAGAGTCAATATTGTTCGCTCTAACCAGTTGTTTCCTATTTTTCAGGTAAAATTGGAACCAAGTTAAAGAAATAGCTCAAACAGGTGAACAACACGTTTTATGAATTAAGAATTTAAGACAGCTGACCAAAAAACCTTCGTAGGAATTATTAACAAAAATACCTGAATAAAGCTTTGTGATCTAAAGTGATCGTCAACTTCCAATAAGGATAGGGTACTGCAAGAAGAAGAAGATATTAAGAAGTCATAGGCTACCATGTTATAAAAAAAATCGATGACGCCACTACATCTTTTAACATCCACCACAATATATTTGCATACTTGTTTTATTGCGCATTTAAGTTAAACAAAATACAGAAGTGATTAAGTCTTCTATAAACAACATCCATTTTTCTTCACTTTTAAATTTAAATATTAATAGGAATAACTTTACTTTATCATTAAATATTATAGATTCAAGTTTCATAAACAAATGAGGCGCATTTATTAATGCAGCAAGTATTAGATTATACAATATTAATAATAATATACAGAGCGGTGCAACGTGATCACTCGCAAACATGTGTGAATATCACAGGAAATTAAAAAATAAAATTAAAATATAATATACTGGTGTAATCCTAATGTTTCGTATACACAACATTTTCTTATCCTTTTCTGGGAAAATAAACTTCTTTTTCAGTTAAATGTAGGTATGTATTTTGATCCATAATAATTCAATCATCCAAAATTATACATTCTAGCATTGGAAATTAACAATACTTATAATAAAATTTAAAAATTACAATTATTTGATTACAATGTATAGTTGACATATTCCATAAATCAAAAGATATAATTTAAAAATCTTAAGAAACGAAAATATAGACTAACCTTTGATAAAAAAATATAGTCCTGGTTAAATTGTATGTTTTTTAATATCGCACTATTTACGGGAAATTAACATGTCTGTTCAGGTAACTGGTATTAAACCTAACTAACTATTTTTATTGTAAAAATTAAAAATAGCATTAAATCTCGTTTTAGCTTTGTTTGCAAAATATTAATTGCGTATTTTGAAGTTCATTGTTATAATCAAAAAATAGTAGACTTGTCATGATTAACTATGTATTCTACGATATATACTAAGAAGGGAGGATTATCAAGATAATATTTTTAATTATACACTGCCATTATCTATGCAGTCAAACTTATATGTAGTAAATTCCTTGTTCCTTTTGTTTTCTTTTATTTTGCACAAAATGTATTAAAATCTACCATTAAAATACAAAAGAACTAGTTAATAAAATACAACATTTTATTACGTTACAACTCTACATTAATTTCATTTGACGTAAAAAATCTTTTTCCTAGTATTCCTCCAACAGAAACTTTTAAACAGTAAAAAAACTTTTAGACCGTAATATTACAAATCGAATCATTACATCTAAACTTTTACGTCTTCTTGAAATTTGTATGAATCAGGAATACCTTGAACTTAGTAATCAAATATATGAAAATAACAGTGCAGGACTTATAATGGGTAATCCTCTAGGCTCATTGCTATCAGTTATTTTTATGGATCATCTAGAGACAAAGATTTCAAAACATCCCGTATTCAAACAGTTTTTATATTGGTGGAGATACGCAGACGACGTACTGGTATGTTTTACAGTAACTAACTTACAACTTGACCAATTTTTATCATATATTAATTTATTCCATAGTTATATTGAATTTAAAATGGAAACAGAACAAAATCAGTCCATATTTTTTTAGATTTAAAAATTATCAGAGTTAAAAACAAACATGAGTTCTTCGTATTTCATTAACCTATCCATACTGACACGACTATGCACAATTCATCATCTTATCCCACACAACATAAATTGGCAGCTTACCATAGCATGATACATATATTACATGAAATAGAAATTCCAACGTCAAAATAAAACTTTGAGATATAATTAAATATCATTAAGCAAATAGCAGTAAACAATGTGTACAACGAATAAACAATTGATACAATTTTAAATCAAAAACTACACAAAAACGCCCTGAAATAGTATTTCCACCACCAGAAAAAAAGACCCATTACCTTCTGCTCGTTTACATATACAGGCAAAATATAAAATATATTTAAAACAACAAGAGCCAAAATAAAAAGCACCTACACAGTTCTACCAGTTTGATCTGTGTAAATTTTTGGATAGATCAAACTGGTAGAACTTTTAACAAACGAACAGCAGAACATAAAAGGGCTTTTAATAACTAAAAATATATTCTTCATACTCACTTCACTTTCTAGACCACAATAATTTTTTTAATGATGAATTTCAAATCCTCACATCCAAAATAAAGGCCTTAAGCTATCTTTATTAGAATCTATGGAAATTAGCGATTTAAAAAATATAGCCATAATGACCAACTTGAGACAAACAGTTCTTCCTTACTCAACCTATTCAGTTAAAGACTATAAAGTATACACTCTAAACAGCTGTAGTGATAAGATATTTCAATGAATTTTATGGAAGTTTTAAAAACAAAGTTTTCAGTATTTTATTGTTATATAAAATGAATTTCCATTAAGTAACGGTCAAATTCATTACTTATAAAAAAATATAATGTTTGCATACGTATTGCGTATATTATAATTATCACCAATCAGCCCTGATGATTGGTGATATAGACCTTTTCTAGATATTTCCATTTACTTCTGGTCTCCTCTGTGGTAGCAATTCCATTGGTAGAAATTTTTTTAAGGTCGTCGTTTCACCGTGTTAAGATCTGTCACTAATCACCGTCTCCAGTATGTTAGTAATAGATACGTTACAGTGGCAAAAAATACAGAACAGCATTTAACAGCCGGCGTACAGCAAGGTTCCCTATTAGGTCCGACACTTTGGAATATATTATTTAACAGGGTACTAGAAATTGACTATGTAGAGATACTCTAGCTAATGCATATGCAAATGACCTGGCGATACTAGTCATGACTAACATAAACTGGAAAATCGAAGTTAAAGTCAACATATGCTGCAGAAAAGTCAACAGCAGGATGGCTAGAAACGATCTCGAACTAGCAGGAAGCAGAACGGAAGTGGTCATACTAAAAGGACCACGACGAAGACCCGAGAGGTCTTTTCAAATTGGTAGTACTATTATAATGCCTACAAACTGTGCAAAATACCTAGGCATATACATCGATACAGGCCTAAGGATCACGAAACACTTGGCAAATAGTCCAGAGCTATGGCTGGATCACTGGCCCACGGACCTATTGCTACATTGTCTTGTAATACATATCCTTGTAATACATTTTAATACATGTAATAATTGTAATACATACATTGTATTATATATAATTATATTATATTGTCTTTCACGCGATATCTTTTTATTTGGTTGTGTCCTCAATTTTTCAGCTCATTTTTTTTTTGAGAGAAATTTCTGCTCCGTATTTGAAGAGTGGTAGAACATACAGGTTGAAAGCTTCTCTTTTGAAATGGAGCAGTACATTGGCTTTAAGCACGCCTCTCATTTTTCCAAATGCAGACTAACCTAAACTTAATTTTATGATTGGCTAATATGTCGCTTTTTCTCACTATGATCTTATTTCGTGGCCTAAATACACAAACCTGGCTCTAGGTCATGTTTTCCCCTAGTGTAATCTTATATAGACTCCGTTTCTTACTGTAGTTGTTGTGGCACAATTTTGACTTTTCCTTAGTTGACTTTTATGAGAGCGAGATCACCGGTATATCAAAAATTATTTACTTGATGTTAAAGCTCTTTAAGTCTCACTATAATCGTTAAAATACTTACTCTATGACTGTTATAAATAATTTTCGGAACCAAGTATCTGTTTACCACATCTGCCAATTTTTATCTTCATGCAGCCAAGGTTTACGGTTGTTGTTCTTTTTTCGTATACAGGGTATTTTAAAAAAGATAACACCGTCTCTAAGACGGGTAAAAAACTAAACAATATTTGACGTTTGCTTGGTGAAAACGCCCTGAATACTTTTCAACATACAGGACGTCGAAGAAAAAAAAATGTTACATATTTTTTTTTACGATTTTGCCGAAACTACTGGCAAATTTGTAATGAAATTTTATACGAATATGTTTTGGAAGCTGATACATTTGTTTTTATATCTAACTCTCATAAAGGACGATAGTTACAAGGTTTATATCAAGTATTATTTAACATAACTTTTTTAAGGGTAAAATTATTAATCAAAATTCCAAGTGTACTTAAACATCATACAAGTTTACACCAAAAAGGTCCCCTGTTAAAACCCAATACTGGGTACCGTTTTGGGAATATTTTGATTTAAAAATTATACAGTAATGACTAAGTGGTATGAAGTAATGATTATGTTCTACAGTAATGACAAGAACATGAAATTTTCGATAAATGATAGGAAGTCAGATCATCTGATTAAGAAAATTCAAAGAATTTTAATTGACATTCTAGGAATAGGAACAAAAAAGTGTATGGTATCGTGGTTATGATTTATTACATTACATAAATAGCGTTAGTGTAATAATTAGGGAAAACTCAAGTACTATGTGGTTAATTGTATCCCAAATTCAGACAGGATATCGTTTAACCCCATGATATAAAAAGAAACAATCAAAATGTTGTTCGGTTTGACCAGTTGTCACATTTGTCATTCTTTCAACTGTAGCCACTAAGAATCTTGTAAAAAAATAACATCGAATAACCCCTTACATTGAAGGTAGTGTTTTTTTTATTATCATATATCTCCAAGATAATTTGTTAAATTACAGCGAAAATAAGATGGAATCTATATTGCAAATGGTCTTAGTTCAACTTAATCTTGTGTGTTACCTCACAATACAAAACAAATTAACAAAATGAATACCTATTTAACAGTTTAACTGCGTTACCGGTCCCCTGGGACCGGTGTTCGTTATTATTAAAGTGCGGCGTGTGAAAACTGCTTTTAACTTTTAAAAAATTGCGAAAGGCATATCTTCGTTAATATTAGTTTGTTTTAAATGCTAAAAACAGCATTATACTTTCTTAAGATTCTAAACATTTTTAAAAAAAAAATGTACCAGGCTTTGGGGGCCGGTAACGCACAGAGATTACAAATTTATTACTCAGGTGCGAGACCGGTCTTGCGAGACCGGTGCATATTTATATATCTGCAGGCTTGCGCAGTCAATCGACATTTAGTGTCGTTTGTATTTCAATAGCAGGTGTATTTACGTCCGTGTTTTACGAGGTTTTACTAGTCTAAAAATGTCGTCTCACGTTAAAAAGATTTTGTTTTTAGCTCAAACAGCTGATACAAACAAAAAAAACTGTAGAGTGTAACGAACCGAGTACTTCAGTTGAAAATAAAAAATATGACGAAGATAACCCAAGTATTGTAAATTCGCGCCAAAGTCCAACTGATTTAAGAGATCATGTGCTTACAGAATTGCCAAATAGTGACAGTGAAAATGATCGGGACGATCCTTTTGATTCGGACGATTCTGTTATCGACAAAAACCATGTTCTTTTTTAGATGAATCGTACAGTGATGTAAGTGAGAGTGATTTATTCGATGATGATAATGAGACAGAAATTGATAACGAAAAAGTGTCAAAATCTGTAAAATGATGATGAAAACGAGTGGCATGATATAGATGAGAGTGACAATGAAACTGGTGAGTTAAATCAATATCAAGATATGCCTATATTAAATTTTAACGTTAACGAAATAAAAAATTCTTACAAAACGCTTACAAGTTATTTGTAACCGATGATTTTTTACAGAATATTGTCACTGAAACAAATAAATTTGCTCGGGAAATGTTAAATATACATCGATCAAAATCACGTATACGTATACTGGGTTGACTGCGATATAGTCGAACTAAAAGTTTAAAGTTTAAAAAGTACTGAATAAAAATTTTCAATCTGCATTAACTCCAGAACGAATTTTGGTAGTCGATGAAAGTATAGTACCTTATCAAGGAAGACTGCAAATAAAGCAATATCTGCCAAATGAAACACACGTATGGAATTAAATTATATTAGTTATGTACAGTGGATGGTTATACTAACAAAATAATCGTTTATCGTGGTAAAAATGTGACTACCAATGCAAATACTGCTCAGAGTGAGCAGATAGTGTATGATCTTCTTGAAAATGTTAAATTCGAAAAATGCTACTATCGCTACTTGTATGCTGATAATTATGACTCGAGTTTACCTTTGGCCAAATTATTATACAAAAAACAAATAATTTATTGTGGAACCCTGAGGTCCAACAGAAGAGGTATTCCCAAAACAGTACCTGAAAAATGAAAAAAGGAGAAATTTGGGGTACACAGAACAACTCCTTATGTATTATAAAATGGATTGACAAATGGCCAGTTCTGATGTTAAGCACTGATCCAACCCATAAAACTACTTTAGAACCAACAGGAAAGCGAAACTGGCAACGTGAGTTTGTATTGAAACCAAAGGCAATTATTGAATACAATCAAGCAAAAAAGGAGTAGATTTTAGTGATCACATGAGTTCTTATCATTTCGTTTTAAGAAAAAGTTTTAAATGGTACCGTAAACTAGCCTTTGAATTTTTGCTTGGAATATCTATTGTAAATGCCTGGATTGTTTATAAAAAGACTAGTTGTTCCACAAAATTATTTATAATGGAATTTAAAAGAAGATTGGAGCAGAAGTTACTTGTTACTCCAATGCATTTTGCAGGGTAAAATTGAAGGAAAAAGAGCCCCAGGACGAAGAAGAATATCTTGGCTTGCTAACCTGAAAACATGGTATAGAAAGACCTCAACACAGCTATTTCGTATAGCAACCAATAAAATCATCATAGCCAGAATGATCGCCAACGTTCGGAACGGACAGGCACCCTAAGAAGAAGAAGACAGCTGCATACGAAAACACCACTACTCCCAAAAGAGTTTCACATACTTTTATTAAACCATCAGGACCTGAAAAGAAAAGGAAAAGACAATGCCAAGGATGCTATCATAAATTAGGAGAAACACATTCAAGCTTCAAGCAAACAGGCAAGTAATATGGTGACAAAAGTAACAAGTTACTGCAATGAATGTCCTGGACAACCAGGAATGTGTTTGTCTTGCTTTAATAGCAATCATAAAATATAATCTATTTTTTCTATTTTCTATTTGTATGCTTTTCTGAAACTTGATTGTTTTTTTAATAACTACGAAAAAATCCTTTATTTTCCTGAATCTTTATGTTTTTTTTTGTTTAATAACTAAGGACATAAATATTATTTAGTTTACATGTTTTTTTTTTGTTTTCAAATATCATTTGCACTATTAAAATATTAAGAAGTTTTGATCTTTTAATCTAAATCTGTAAAAAACGGTAAGCTGTCTTGATACTTTAAAATATTCTTAACAGGAATGACAATGGTAAGTTTTAATATGTTTTTACCGGTAATAACTGATATTAAAACTCGTATAATTTATATTATAAAACTGTAAAAATGTCGGTAACGCACCGTGTTCGCGTTACGCCATTGGTCCCGGGGGACCGGTAACGCACTGTTCTTTGGTTCAAATATTTTGGGAACGCAGTCAACCTGGTAAATGATCCAGACGAATCAAACGTATACAAATTTTTTCTTCTTCTTCTTCTTTTTCTTTATAGGTTATTCTGTTTGTTCACTGGTGGATTAATATCTCTATGGCGATACTTCTTCTGCCGATTGGTGACGTATCTCTATCTATTTTGACGACACAGGTCTTCTCCATTCTGTTTATGTGGTAATTCCATTCTTTCTTTCCATTTTGTGTCTATTCATTTATACACTGTACGTTACATTTTCTTTTAAACTCTTCACTTCCCTTTCGATCTCTCAGCGTATTTCCTGTAATTATTTTCTGTGCTCTCATCTTTGTCGTTTCTAGTAGCCTTTGCGTTGTGGTTGCGTGGGGTATTGTTTCTGAATTTTTGCAAAAAATTCAGTAAAACACGTTTCCGACTAATATGTTTATTAAACGATATATTGCCGATATATCCTGTATTTGTACTAAATATTTATGTATACAATAATATACATATTAATTTAGATTTATTATTGCGCACCTTACTGAAGGTAATACTAATTTTTTCCCTGTAGTTTTGAAGACATTATGAATTATGTAAGTTTTAATTCGTTAGACCTTGATTTCTACAGTCCGGATTTTCAGTTCTTAAATATTCACAAAAGATCCCACTGAAGGGTCATTAACAAATCAAACTCACATTTTTACATATATTTAAAATTAGGAGAAAACATTGATAATAGAGTGCCAGTCAAAAAGTGGCCGCAAATATGTTTAATTTAATTATTAGTAATTAATTCTTGACAAAATTTTTATTTCGTTTATTTATTTTATAAATAAACTACGCTGCTCGTGGTCTATATGCATGTTTTATATCTAATCGAAGCTATTTTTTTTTAATGTAATGACATAAAGTTGCCTGAAAAAAAATGGTCGCAAATTAATGTTGTCAGCTGTTAAAAGCGCGATATATTAAAGATAAAATAAAATATAGTTAGGGCGCAACGTCACTGGTTTGACAAGTGGTAATATACCTATGTATAATATTATATATTTATCGACGCATGCTTTAAAAACTCACACAATGGACACTTTACCCCTTCATTAGTCGGGCATAGGTCCTTTGGACCTAGATCCCAGTTTTTTGCCTGTAATTTAAAATAAAATTAATATATATTGTTATGCTATTTAAATTGTATTCTATTGCTTATTTAGAAAAGATCCTGTCTATATTTATTAAATGATCTAATCTCCAATTAATCACAATAAATCAGCATTAATTAATTACAATCTCAGGATATTTAACTTGTACTATTTACCTTTGATCGTGGATTCAAAATATTTTCCAATTGGCTTCCTAATTGGGATAGGTAATATGACCTGAATAAAATACACAGAATTTCAACTGAAGTATATGTGAGATGTCCTTTATTTTATTGAAATTTTATATAACAATCAATCCGGTAATATTTGCAATACAATACTTTAAATATATGAGAAGTTGTTTTCTATCATGGACCCAAATGTTATTTTACATTGATTTTTAATATGTGTTATAACTAAGCTCTCTTTATAATTTTTTCTTTTTTAAATGATCGCAAAATTAACTGTCTCTATAATTTATTCAATTTATTTAATTTATAAATGAAAAACCACACTCCTGCTCTAATGAAAATTGACTGACCTTTCGTTATCTGCCGTTGCAATTCTATGGCCACGCCATAAAAAAAAAAACCTTTCTCTGCTTCTGCTCCTATTTTGGTCCAGAAGACGTACACCTTTCTCCTCTCTGTCCTTGTATCTGCAACCCAACAACTCGTGTAATTCTATGCAGCCTCCTTTTGAACCAATCTCCGCGCCTGTTTATAACTTCAAATGTTTCCGGCTTCGTCTGCTATTAATATTCTTATAACCTTTTGGTTTTTCTATCTCTCTGTACCCCGTTCCTCACACTCATCAGCTTTTACACCGCAAATAAACACACCCGGTAAATTACGTCTTCGGGACTTCAAACAAACACAAAACCACAAAGCTCCTTCCTTCTTGGGCGACGAAAACTAACTGCCTCCTTTCCTCTCTCCTATCTCATAGCCAAAACCACCCCTCCTTGCATTCAAAAATTGACCAATAAGAATCTTCTACCTCTGTGACGTATATCGTTATCAACCAACTCTCTCTATTAAAACGTCATTCGGGTAATTCCAGAAAACAACATTCTTTAATTATTCTAACTAAATCTATCTGCTTTACAAATATTTCTTACTAATAGCTACAAACGATACCTGTTTCTCAATTCAATGTCTTTTGTTAATAAACTTTTACCGATATAATCTTTCGGGGGGAAAAACCACCGCACATCCCGGTCTATTGTTTAAACACTTTCTATATACACTTTTATTACGGGTAAATCCATTTCACAATAACCGACTTATTTAAATTTCTTATCGATAATATTTGAAAGTCTTGTCTCTGAGGCCTAATGAACAATTCTTTGAACAACTTAAAATACATATTTTGTCTTATACAGGATGTTTGAAAATTTATATGCCCGTGTCTTTATGAAATATCAATAATTTTAATTTTTATTTAAGTAATAAAATTTGTAGATCGGTTTTTTATTGCTTATGGACATTCAAAAGTACAACAAATCCCCGCCTTTGCAATCGATAAAATTTATCAATCTATGCAACTAAATTTTCTCGAGGCAAACTAAAACGCACTTCCTGTATGCTATCTGTACTTATGCTACGTATTTTGTGGCCACTCGGTTTTCCTTATTTATCAGCGTTTCATAGTCTCTTAAAATTTTACGCAAATCATTTTCTTTGCCTTCTCCACATATCAATTTTTTGTCTCTCCCATCAAATTCTTCGCACATATTCACCGTGTACTCCGTGTCTTTTTCAAACACCACTGTCTCCATTGTGTCCTGTTCATTTTCCTTTGTTTTTTTTTTTTTTTTTGTTGGGCTCGTCTCTTCTTTTGAGGAATCCCCATATGTTCTTTTCAACTGAATCCTTTTCCTTTTCTTTCATTTCCTTTGTTTCTTCTTCTGTTGGGCTCGTCTCTTCTTTTGAGGAATCCCATATGTTCTTTTCAACTGAATCCTTTTCCTTTTCTTTCATTTCCTTTGTTTCTTCTTCTGTTGGGCTCGTCTCTTCTTTTGAGGAATCCCAAGTTTTGCTTTCATTTCTTGTCAAAATCTTTCCATCTTCTTCTCCTGAGCTCGTCTCATCTTTTGAGGAATCCCAGGTTTTGTTTTCTTTGATCGTTTTCTGACCTTTTCCCCCTCTTTCTTCCTTTTCCTTTCTTCGTCACCAGGTTCATTTCCACCGTTTGTTCTTTCTCTGATTCGTCCGTAATTTGTTTCTCTTGTTCCTTATCCTGTTCTTCTTCTTTTTCCTTTGTTATTTTCATCGTATTGGTTTTGAAGTCGATCACTACATGTTTTTCCGTTAATTCGTCAACGCCTACAATCATGTCATGTGACATATTCGGCATTATTACACATTGAAGTGCATACATATTTTTTTTCAATCGTACCAATACTCGTATACCTTCATTTATTGTTGCCAACGTCCGTTTATTTGCGCCCACTAAATTCACCCTAGGTATTTTATAAATTAGACTTGTTAAATTTACTTCTTCGATTAATTTTCTGTTGACCAGTGTTATTTCAGAGCCTGTGTCTATCATAATTTTAATTGGTTTCTCATTTATAAATCCATCCACAAATTTTAAATTAACTCCATTTCTCTTTTCATTGTTTCCTGCCAGTTTAATAAATTCCTTGGGGTGACAAAAAATTCCTGTTTGTTTCTTCGTTTTTAGTGAGCGCCTTCTTGAAAACACGCCTGTTGTTCTTCTGTGTTTTCTCGCCCGTCATCTTCTCTCTCATATTCATTTTCTTCTCTTTGCATATTATTTATTTCTCTTCTGTTCTCTTTTGGTCTATCATTCCCGTATCGGTTACCGCGAGATTCCTGTTCATTCCGTGGGTTATTGTATCTGTTTCCTTGGTATGGGCGGTTATTTCTACTCTGATTTTCCCGATCCCTGTTTTCATTCCATCTCTGGGTTCTGGGTTCATAATTCTCTCTTCCTTTCGGTCTATTTTCGTATCCCCGTCTAGTTATGAATTCTCGTCTTGGATAATCTCTTCTAAAATTTTGACCTCTATCTCTATATTCTTGGTTTTCTCTTTGTCTATAATTTTCTTGCGGTCTTCTTTCTCTTCTTTCATGCCTACGTGATTCTCTCATTTGCAAAAATTGACATAAGCTGTCAATGTCCTTGTAATTTTGGAGATTTATGTGGTCTTCCAAGGTATCTTCAAAGTGTCGCGATATCAACTCTACCAATTGTTCTGATGAATAATTATATTGCAAATGTTTTGCATTATTATAGAGTTGTAATGCGTACATCGTTTCTGATACGCCCATCCTCTCATGGTATTTTCCATTTTGTAACTCTTTATTTACTTGTAGTTGCTGGATTTTTCCCCAGAAATAATTTAAGAATCTTCTCTCAAAATCTTGCCAATTGTCAAATTCTTCTTCCTTGCTGACAAACCAAAGATTTGCCTCTTCTTTGAGATGGTTTCGGATGGTTTCCTTTGCTGTTGCAAACGGTCCTATGTATGTGACTTTTTTCTTTAGGTTATTTATAAAAGGCACTGGGTGTAGTTTCCTTATATCCCCGCCAAATCGTACTTTAATGTCTTCTGTGCTATGTACAATAACTTCCTTTCTTTCTACTCCTCTTATCTCCATCTCTGCAATTTGTTTTTCATTTTGCTTAAGTTTCCTTTCCATTTCTTTCCTGACTTCTAGTAACGCCATTTCAAATTTTTCTTCTAACTGTTCCAGTTCCTTTTTCTGGACAGCCTTAATATCCTTCATTTTAGTTTCCATTTCTTCTCTCTGTATCTCTAGTTTCCTCTCTGTTTCTTCCCTACTTCTTTCTAAACAGACTTTTATTTCGTTTTCATATTTGTCCATACGCGTTTCCATTTTTTGTTCCATTTTTCTTTGGTTTTCTTCCAATTTGTCCAATTTTTGTTCCGTTCTTTGTTGTGATTCATCCAATTTTTGTTCCGTTCTTTGTTGTGATTCATCCATCTTCTGTGATTGGAGTTGCATCATTTGTATTAATTTTTCTATTCCCGATTCTTGTTTTTCTGTCTCCATTACTGTTGTGTCTAATACGTCTTCCCTGGTCTGAATATTCTTCCTGTTCTGATTTATCTTCTTGTTTTTTGTTCTCTTTGCTCTTGTTTCTTGTGTTTGGCATTTATTCTGTTTTTATCCCCGCCAAATATAAAATTCTACTGGTCTGTTGCAAACAAACGGGACTTTTCTTGTTCAAATGTAATAACTCTTGAGTACGAGTATCAAATTTCAATATCCCACAAATAAATCAAATGGTAAAATATCAAATGTCAAATTCAATCAAATAAATCACGTATGGTAAAATTATCAAATGTAAATATCACACAAATAAATCAATTATGGTAAATTGTATCTTAAAAAAAAAATATATAAATCTTTATGTCCTCAAATTTTACATAATATTTCACTTTATCCACGGCATATAAACTTTCAAATATCTGCTCGTCTACTCCTATCCTTTCAAATTTGCCAACTAGAAATATTTTTCAAAGCTTTACACGTTGGGGGCCATTTTGTTATGCTATTTAAATTGTATTCTATTGCTTATTTAGAAAAGATCCTGTCTATATTTATTAAATGATCTAATCTCCAATTAATCACAATAAATCAGCATTAATTAATTACAATCTCAGGATATTTAACTTGTACTATTTACCTTTGATCGTGGATTCAAAATATTTTCCAATTGGCTTCCTAATTGGGATAGGTAATATGACCTGAATAAAATACACAGAATTTCAACTGAAGTATATGTGAGATGTCCTTTATTTTATTGAAATTTTATATAACAATCAATCCGGTAATATTTGCAATACAATACTTTAAATATATGAGAAGTTGTTTTCTATCATGGACCCAAATGTTATTTTACATTGATTTTTAATATGTGTTATAACTAAGCTCTCTTTATAATTTTTTCTTTTTTAAATGATCGCAAAATTAACTGTCTCTATAATTTATTCAATTTATTTAATTTATAAATGAAAACCACACTCCTGCTCTAATGAAAATTGACTGACCTTTCGTTATCTGCCGTTGCAATTCTATGGCCACGCCATAAAAAAAAACCTTTCTCTGCTTCTGCTCCTATTTTGGTCCAGAAGACGTACACCTTTCTCCTCTCTGTCCTTGTATCTGCAACCCAACAACTCGTGTAATTCTATGCAGCCTCCTTTTGAACCAATCTCCGCGCCTGTTTATAACTTCAAATGTTTCCGGCTTCGTCTGCTATTAATATTCTTATAACCTTTTGGTTTTTCTATCTCTCTGTACCCCGTTCCTCACACTCATCAGCTTTTACACCGCAAATAAACACACCCGGTAAATTACGTCTTCGGGACTTCAAACAAACACAAACCACAAAGCTCCTTCCTTCTTGGGCGACGAAAACTGACTGCCTCCTTTCCTCTCTCCTATCTCATAGCCAAAACCACCCCTCCTTGCATTCAAAAATTGACCAATAAGAATCTTCTACCTCTGTGACGTATATCGTTATCAACCAACTCTCTCTATTTAAAACGTCATTCGGGTAATTCCAGAAAACAACATTCTTTAATTATTCTAACTAAATCTATCTGCTTTACAAATATTTCTTACTAATAGCTACAAACGATACCTGTTTCTCAATTCAATGTCTTTTGTTAATAAACTTTTACCGATATAATCTTTCGGGGGGAAAAACCACCGCACATCCCGGTCTATTGTTTAAACACTTTCTATATACACTTTTATTACGGGTAAATCCATTTCACAATAACCGACTTATTTAAATTTCTTATCGATAATATTTGAAAGTCTTGTCTCTGAGGCCTAATGAACAATTCTTTGAACAACTTAAAATACATATTTTGTCTTATACAGGATGTTTGAAAATTTATATGGCCGTGTCTTTATGAAATATCAATAATTTTAATTTTTATTTAAGTAATAAAATTTGTAGATCGGTTTTTTATTGCTTATGGACATTCAAAAGTACAACAATATATATATATATATATATATATATATATATATATATATTATATATATATATATATATATATATATTATGATGTGTTGTTGTCGTATGAGCTATGAGTAAATTTGAAAGATATATGTAAGTATAGGGTTTTTATCGCGGTTCTCAAAGAATTTGTTTGTAAGTATTTTTTAAACTATTTGTTTTAAACTATTTGTTTAAAACAATCTATCTAAAATTTAAAATTCTTACAATTATTAAATTTGGTACCTTCTTTCACTGAACGCTTAAAGTTTTTCCAAAATTAAAGTATTATCACCACTTGATATTTTCTTACTCTGCCTTGGTTATCCAACAATTTTAATATGCTTCTTCTTAATTATCTCCACTTACCATATAAATAGATAAATTTATATCCTTGTAATTTCCATATAATATACTTTCAAATATACTGGATCTTGTGGTTGTATTATTGAATGCTTACTTCAATCAATTAACTTCATATTATCAGTATTTTACAGTAGTAATAATTAATCTCCAACTGTAGTTGACTTATTTAACTATACTTCTCTGTACTTATTTTACTGTACTTCATTTAACTTAATCAATGCCTTCTTCTAGCTTCAAAATAATTAACTTAATAATCTTGTAATTGATTTAATTTCTTCTAACTAACTCCATTAACTGATAAATAATCTTCTTGTAACTAATCATAATCTGTAACTAACTGACTAATAATATTCTGTACTTGACTTCCTCTAACTGATAACTCTAACTGATAACTGAACATACTGACTGCTAACTCATAACTGAACTCTCACTGACTTCCTCCTCCAAATTACATGGCTTTTTATATCTATTTCATTGTTTCCAGAATAGTCTAGCAATAAATAATGTTCGAATCATTCTATTTGTTCTATCTGAATATTCTGAAAATGGTTTTTTTGTCTGTGATGTATTATGTAGATAGTCCCATTGACATTTCGAGAACTTTCTATTTACAATTTACTTGACTTTAGGCTCTCCAGATCAGAACTACACTATTATATGTAACTTAAACATTTATATAAAATATATTTTTACTATTCTACATATGTTATTTTATTTTAAATTGAAATTCTCAAAATAAATAACTTTTTGACTTTGACACTACAGTGTATGTTTGGTTGCATAAGCACATGGCTGAATTAAAAATATCTAATATTAAATAAAATAAAAAAAAAACTTCTTAAACTTAATTCTTATGCTAGATTCTTAAAAATACCCTCATATAATTATTCTTTAATAATACCATCCAGTACACAACCTATAAATCATGTCCCCAATTACTATCTAAATAAATCTACTAATCAACACTGCATATCTGGTTGTATATATTTCTATGTTAATGTTAATTTATTTTATTTCTGTTCTCATTATAATATATATATAATATATATATATATATTATATATATATATATATATATATATATATATATATATATATATATATATCATTGAGCCTAAATGACATCTAATAATCTTCTTCTTCTTCTTTGGGTGCCGTGTCCGTATTCAGACGTTGGCCGTCATCATGCTTACAATTTCCTGAAACCTTTCTCTGTCGGCTGCTGCGCGAAATAATTCTTCTACTGTGAAACCACACCATTGTCTAATATTACGCAGCCATGAAAGTTTCTTTCGACCAATCCATCTCTTTCCTTCCACTTTTCCTTGTATTATAAGGCGAAGTAAATGGTATTTGGGTCCTCTAACTATATGGCCGAAGTATTCTGTTTTTCTCCTCTTTATGATGTTTATGAGCAGACGTTCTGAGTTGATCATTTGAAGAACATCTTCATTGGAAGTGTGCGAAACCCACGATATCTTTAGGATTCGTCTATAGCACCACATTTCGAATGCTTCTAACTTGTTTAGCATTGTGGTTTTTAACGTCCATGTCTCACAACCGTACAATAGGATCGACCACACATAACATTTCAGGACCTTCTTACGAATGTTCATTGACAGGTTTCTGTTGCATAAAACTGGTTTCCAGGTCATAAAAGCCTTACGTGATATTTCGATCCTGGATATTATCTCTTCATCAGAGTCACAATTTACATTTAACCAGCTGCCAAGGTATTTGAAATGATTTACCCTTTCTATCTCTTCTCCATTAAGAGAAAGCAGACCTTGATCTATATGGATCTTTCCAACTGCCATCCACTTTGTCTTTGAAATGTTGATTTTTAGGCCTCTCCGATAACTTGCTTCACTGACTAGATTTAGTAATGTTTGGAGATCTTGTAAACTTTCTGCAAGAATGGCTGTATCGTCAGCGTATCTAATATCTAATAATCTACCATAGTAATATTTTATTCTGTGTTTCTTATTTTGTACATATTTTTTTGTTGTTGCTCATCTTGTTTGTATTTAGCCACAAAACTTTTAAACTTTTGTTTTCTTGAATTATTTAAGGTATTTCTTCTGTGTTATATCAGTGATAGTTTATATCTTTTATTTCCTTTTCCATAAATCTTTTAAATATCTCTTCTGGTTAGTGTATATATCTTTATACAGGTCAGTGTTCAATAATAGAATTACTAGAAAACAACAGCACAACTGCATAAGCTATCTCTTGTTAATAATAAACTTTTAAATAATATAAAATATTTATTGAGAATTTGTACAAACTTAATAATTTTTTAAAATCTCTTGAATTTCTTTTAAACTCTTACCTTTTGTTTCTGGTAAATATTTATAAATTAAAATGGTACCTACAAAACAACTAAAACTAAATAACCACACTGCCCAATGGGTACCAATGGTAGCAGCAACTATTGGATAACTGGACGTTAAAGAAAGTACTATTAGGCCGACTATAGTCATAACAAAACTTCCAGCGACTGCTCGAATTTCTGGAGTGAAAATTTCATGCATTATTGCCATAGGTATGGGACCTAATCCCAAAGAATACATTAAAACATTTGAGAGCATAAGTATGATTGGTAACCACTGATATTGGTGAATTATTGGAGAGTTTATGTGTTTTAAATAGAAGAAACAGCCTAAGAAAAAGAGTGGTATTCCTGTTCCAACACTAGAAATTAATAACATTTTTTTTCTTCCCACTCGTTCTACTACACTAGAAGTAAAAGTAAACGAAGACATTTTTACTATGGAGACGATTACAGCTACTTTATGTCCAGAGAAGCTAGTACCGGCTGAATTAAAAAATGGAGCTAAGAAGCTCATAATTACGGCAACCCCTGAAAGATGCTGTACAGCAAGTGGTAACATTGCTAGCAATATCCCTATTCTGGCTTCTTTGGTCTTAAATACGGTTACTAAAGTAACGGTCTTTTTAGTGTTTTGTTTGGTTTCACATTTGCCTCTAAAATTTCTATATCTCTACTAATCTCGTTACTAGTCTTATTACTTCTAAGTCTTCTTAAGGCATTCTTGCATTCATCTTTTTTACCCTTAGAAATCAGATAAACAGGACTTTCCGGGAAAAATATAAAAAATAACAAAAATGGAACAGTAAGGAATGCTATAAAAAGATTATATATTTTATAACTGAACAAGGGACCTAATATAAAACTATAAAAGTGGCCAATTTGATGAAACAGGCCTATAAAACAACCGAATTTTGCTCTATTATGATCTTCACAGATTTCTGTAATATAAATTGGCACAATTGCAAATGAACCACTCAAAAATATGCTAATAATACATTTTGAGATAATTATCATAGTCACAGATGTGCTAAATGTTAACAATATTGATCCCAATAAAATATTCAATATCATAACTTGTAAAAATTTTTTTCGTCCCAGAAAATCAGTAAACTTCGGCAATATAAGGGTTCCTGCTAGTCCAGTTAGATGTGGTATTCCAGCTATCATCGATATATCCATGATTGTCGCTGGTTGATTTAAAGGATTTATTGTGGTGTCATTCGAGATTATGTTTGGTATTGTTGGCGAGGTCCATACCGTATGAGCTCCACTTATTAGTATTGGGATTTGTACTAAAAAGATATAATTGGTCAGATTATCTAATTAAAAACATTATTTAGTAGCAATGTATAAGCAATGTAGCAATGTATAAGATTAATAACGATTTTATGGAAGCCATTTATAATAAACAAAAGTTTCTTATAAATGGCTTGCATAAAATCGTTATTAATCTTCTACACCAATATACTAAAGTATATTCAAACGCTTATTAATATCATTAAATTAAAAAAAAATAGAAAAAATAAATAAATAACAACGATCTCTCTAATATTAAAACATATTAGGTTATTGTTAAAGATGCCCTTTCACCTATGGACATTCATTGAACATTAATAAAACAAAATGTGTGATGATATCTACGAAATATCAGGAAATTGAAACAATTAGTGCAAATGGTCAACTAATATAAAGAGTAAAAACATTCATCTACCTTGATACGAACGTCAATGAAAATTGGGACTGTTCGCTAAAAATAAAATCTATAATAAAAATAGAATTGAGAAAGCAACATTTGCATTTCAAAAAATGGCTAAGCTATTCAAATGCCACGATGGGTCAGTACCCATAAAAATGAGGTTACTACGATGTTATATCTTTCCTATACTGTTGTATGATGCTACTTGTAAGAAAATTGAGGCTTTCGAAATGTGGTTTTAACGTAGAATTCTGAAGATATCCTACACTGACCACGTTACTAACCAGGACGTTTTATTAAGAGTGCAAAAAGGAAAAGAGTTGTTAACCACAATAAAATAGCCAAAATTAAATACCTTGCTCACTTCATGAGGAATATCGAAAGATATGGGTTGCTTTAATTAATTTCATAAGAAAAAGTAGAAGGAAAACGCGGACCACCAAGACGAACATTTTTTGTCTGAAAAATGTACGTACGTTGTTCAATATAATAACCACAAATCTTTTCAGAGCCGCAGATTGAAAACTGCAGATTAGGATGATGGGCGGAAATATCCAAAACGGACATGCATTATAAGAAGAAGAACAAAGATGCCCAAATTAGGCAGCGAGTAGACATTTACTTTACAACATCGGTGAAGTTAGGTTTTTTTCAGGGTGACCACCCTAATGAAGCGAGTAGTGGTCAATCTAACTGTCTTTAACTGAGAAGCTACCACGTCCCAACCTATCATCTTTGCCAAAGACGCCAAACTTCCAATTCTTATAGCAACCTTCTACTAACCCCCACTGGCAAGCTTGGTATGGACATGGTCGGTAATTCCAGTAAAAGAATCAACGGAAATGACCAAGCTACCTTTACAAATGACAATGACGAATACTATGATCAGAAGAGTAGAGCACGAACACGAGCTCAAGTTTATCAAATGAGCTATACTTGGGTTATTTGAACTACGTGGAAAATATGAAGAACAAATTGTACTTTTGTAAAAAGACCTATTGCATTAAAGAGAAGAGTCTTCTAGTGGTATCGTCGGATTTATAGTAAATTAAAAACACTCAAAGTGAACAAATTCAAATTGTTTTTAATTCCCTTTGTCCGATTCTCCTCGATCGACGATCATAAAATCATTCCTACAAAATGTTGAAGTCATTGAGTATAATATAGTTTTATTGACAGCTACTGAATTATTACGCTATAGTTGTTGTTGAGGTAAAAATTTTTAATAGACTGCGTTCCAAATTAGTCCCGAAGCTATATCTATAATCTCACTAAAATGCGACGATAAATTAAATTTTTTTAGTTATTTTAAAGGTATATTTCTCTGCTTAGAACCAAAACCTTTGACTTTTGAATTGAAAGCTGGCAAATATAATTTGAACCAAGGAAATTATTACAGGCATTTTCTCAATAAATATTAGGTAATGATTTGCAGGAATTTGAAGAATCTATAATTAAGCAACTAATCGATAGGTTTTACAATTATACACGGTGAAACTATATAAATTCAGAAAATTAAGGATAATTAGAGACTACAAATTAATGGACTAATTTGCGATTGAACACAAAGAATATAATATAACTTAAAATCATAAGTGATAAAGTTACATATCTTATCCATAAAAAAATCGAACACATTCGATTAAAGATCGTCTAGAACAGTGGTTCCCAAAATTTTTTAGTTCGCGGCGCACTTAATAAACTAGAATTTTTCCGCAGCGCCCTGAGTCAAAATATTGATTTAACATCTAACTTTAACTGTAGTTAATACGGTTTTTGTTGCAGTTGATATGGTTGGGTTAATTTAATAATAATGAAACATACTTTAAATTCACAAACAATTTATTGAAAAAATAATCTTGTTTATTACACAACTTTTCAATTCTCGGAATCAAACTGGACACAGCTACCCTCATTTCTTGTTCCACGTTAATTTTCGCATGGTATTTACTTTTTATTACAGAGACCACCGAAAACCCAGATTCGCACAAATAGGATGTTGCAAATGGAATTAAGATGCGCAGAGCTTTACGACTCAGCAGCGGATATTCATCTTTTACTGATATCCAAAAATCAGTTAGTTCCGTGCAGCCAAACTTTGTCTTCAACGTATTGTCGCAAGCCAAATCAATGGGATTTTCTTGTTCAAAAGAAGTAAATACAGAAGGAGCTTCCGCTTTAAATGGATCTTGAATCCATGCAAACTGGTCGATATTATCAGATTGAAAGTATTTTTCGAACCATTTCATAAGCTCTGATAAGTGATCCGCAAAAATAGATTTAATATTGCAAGAGATATTAACTTCATTGGAGATAATAAACTCCTGCAACAAGGAACAACAATCATTGATATTATTATCATTAATTTTTCTCTTCCATACTTCTAATTTTTTTCTGAAAGCTGAAATATTCTCCGCTAATTTTAAAATGTGCGTGTTGCGGCCTTGCAGGAAGAGATTCAACGCATTTACCTTTTCAAAGATATCACATAAGTATGCTAGTTGAATAAAAAAATCCGTTTCTACAAAGTACTTGGCATACTGGTGTTTTTCTTCTTCAAGAAAAATGTACATTTCTTGCCGTAATTGGAACGTACGAGAAAAAACATTACCACGAGAGAGCCATCGTGAGTGGCAGTAGTATAACAGAGACGTGTGTTCTGCACCCATATCCTGACACATTTTTTTGAAAAACCTTGCTTTCACCGGCCTAGTTTTTATATAATTTACCAGAGTTACCACACGTTCTAAGACCAAATTTAGTGAAGGATTCTTTGATGCAAGCGCTTCTCTATGAATGATGCAATAGGTCCATACTGAATCCGGAGCTTTGTTTCGAACAAGCGCCTGTAATCCTCCATAACGGCCAGACATTAAACGACCACCATCAGTGCAAACAACACACTTTGTTCACTCCAAATTGTTTTCAACCAAAAATGTGTTCAGGATCTCGAACAAGTCTTGCGCCTTTATACTTGCAGTGATTTTTTTGCAAAACAGAAGATCCTCCACAATAGTATTATCATCCAAGAACCTTATGTAACAAATCAAGTGAGCATCTTTACTAGAATCTGTTGCCTTATCCAACTGTAACGCAAATTCACTTTCTTTTATTTTTTCAATTATTTGAGCATTAAGATCCTCCGCCATACGCTGAATTCTCCGACTGATGGTGTTGTTAGATAAAGGCACCGATGAAAGAAGTTTTTCCGCAGATTCTCCGATCATAATGTTTACCAAATCTACAGCAGTCGGTATAATTAATTGTTCTGCGATTATGTGGGGCTTTTTACACTTTGCAACTTTATACGCAACCTTGTATGATGCCAGCAAAGCATTTTTAGGTATCGACAAATGCTTGGAAAAGTTACCTTTTTGTTGCTTCAAATTATTTAACTTCCTGGTAAAAAAGCTACGAAGTTTGTCAGCAAAGTTTGGATGATTGGCTTCCAAGTGGCGTTTTAACTTACTTGGAAGCATGCATTCTGAAGCCAAAAGTTTCAGGCACAATACACATTGTGGTCTCTCTTCATCATTGACGTTTGTTGATGTAAAGCCAAAAATCCAACTAGCTGTCATCATATTTACGGTATTTTCGTTTCTTCACGATTCTACCACTAGTTTGTGGTGCATCCACTTTATTTTTAGACCCACCTTGTTTATTTAAATTCAAAAACTTTTCCATTTTTACAGCAACTTTTGTACACAAGTAGGTGAAACAACCCTGTTTATATTCACACTGATGAAACGATGCGAACAGTATGAAACTACAAATTCAACTATACTAAAACATTTTTTAATTGAAGGTGATTACTTTGCAACATCGCACTTAACTAAGCCCTCAACGATAACATTTCAACGAAATCATATTTCACTTATCAATTTTGCAGAGGCGTACCAAAAAAAAATTAATTATTTATTTAAACACATAAGTAATTAATTCAATCTAAGACCGATGTAGTTATTAAATTATCATGTGTCTTTTAACAGGTATCTTATTCGCTCCGTGCGTAACCATGGTAGGGGTAACTTGAAACAATGCCAGCGTGCGTAGCGGCGAAATATGACAAAATTGGACCTATCTTTTACGCATAAATTTTATCAAAAATGGGTCCAAATACATGTTGCGTATTTAATTGTGCAAATAATAGCAAAAATAGTGAGTCTAGTTTTTATAGGTTTCTAAAGATTACATATAAATTCGAGAAAAGAAAAAGATGATTTCGTGCTATTAATATGAAAAAGTAAATATCACATAATTTCATTTTTATGCAATTAAAGTAGGAAAAATTTAAATAAATAACCTTAAATTATATTTCATAAGGTTTCAAGCTAACAGCTAACATATGCTCTTCCACATGAAAATATTGATTTGTCAGTACTAGATTTTTCCCTTTCTTTTTCGTTTGGGGTTGCAAAGATAAATTATGATGAATTTTTAGAAACTCCGTTTTAAATACTACATTTATTTTGTACATAAACTAAAAAATATAATTAAAAAACTAATTATTCATAATTGTCAATTTCTTATATATTTAACATATTTTTAACATCAAATTGGGAGGTCCAAAACTCTCAGATGAAGGCAATAGGTCAGTCAAGCACGGAGTGAATAGTTGTTTAACAAAATAAAGGAAAATTTTATTGTTTTTATAGAGTACCTAATACAGTACTTCAAAAAACAGAAATCTTTGCAAAATACGTATTTTTTCAGTAGACTAAAACAATCTGAAATTTTAACATACGATCTCGTCGTTGCACTTCATTCTCTATTTATAGAATTGCTGTCTGATTGTTTTTATTCCAATCTAATAAATTAATTGACAAATTTCTCTTTGTATACTGACCGGCCGTTAGCGGGTTAATACTATATAAAGAATAAATTTGCCGCAAATTTACTTTACTTACCTCAAAACTATTTTAAAGTTAATAATAAAGTCTATTTAATAAATATATTCCCACGAGATAGAAAACGCTACGCCTATGCACATTAGAATTTGGAACGAATAAACATAAACTAAAATATCATATTTCACTCATTAACATTCTTTCTAAGAACGTAAATATATATAGACCAGCAAAGTATTGATATGTTTGCGGATGTTTTAAACTATTCAATAATCTTGTCTCACTACACACTCGTGAACCGCACCAATTTATATTGTTACGGGGGAAAATGTTATGAGGACTATATTACTTTTTCGCTTATTTACATGGGCGAAGTATACGCAATAAAAATGACCCCTGTAAGAATTTACTACTGACATTTTACACGGTTGCCGCTACCGTTTAGTTCAATTTGTAGATTAATCACCTTTAATTGAAATCTGTCCGACTATAACTAAAATTTAGATAAGTAAAAATTTATAGTTTTAAAATGTGCACGTGCAAAGAGACGATTGAATTTGCCGACCGGCAGTGATTTATGGCCTGTCGGTCCGAAGTCAATTTACAGTAGTGACAGAATTGTTTCGTGGAATTTAAAATATAGAGGATATATTGTCGGCATCAAATAAAATTACTAATAACTGAACTCGTTTATCATGGGAAACATTTTTATATAGGTATATTTTAAAAGTTAAAAAGTTGTCATAACAACTTTAGTTTAATGTTTATTTAATACTTGAAGGTAATTATGTGATTATGTCTAATATTGGAAGAAAACTTTCGCGGCGCCCCTGTAGTCGAACCACGCCGCCCAGGGCGCCGCGGCGCACATTTTGGGAAGCACTGGTATAGAAACACGGACTTACCGGTGCTCACACAGACGAAAAAGTTAAACGGTTTAACGACAACGTTAACTCTGCGATACGAGAGGTAGCCACCGATTATACTATACTGATGGAGACCTAAACGCCAAAATAGGCCATGAGTAAAATGATTTGGAGTTTGTAGTTCGACCTTAAGGATATGGCAATCGAAACGAAAGGCAATAGAGAAATAATCGTATTGCATAAACAAGGATACGTATTAGAAATTGGATTCTACAGACATATTAACACGTTATCTCATTTATGCAAGCTCTTTACGAGAATAATTACTAACAGACTGACACCTAAGCTAAATTTTCACCAATTACTAGAGCAAGATGTATTTTCGTATAAAATATTTTCCACAGTACCATGCTATGGTACTCTAGAACTATGGTTTTAGAGGTAGCAAATTGACAATTCATCAGATTGCGATACTAAAACAAATTTTGGAAAAAAATACTGGAATATGGCATTGATACTCATTACATATTTATAGACTACACAGCAGCCCACGACTTTGTTAATAGACGAGATATGTTCAAAGCAATAAAAGAGCTAGGAATAATAAATCAGGTGGTAAATTTAATAAAATCAACTCTTCAAAAAGGTGAATGTGTAGTACGAACTCAGGGGTAACTTTCTGAACCTTTTAAAACAAATAACATACTGCGTCAGGAAGACCCTCTGTCCTATATACTGTTCAATCTAGCTCGAAAAATAGTAATACGTATGCCACAAATCACAACCAATGGTTCAATTCAAAAGTGGTCCAACTTTACATCCTAATGACCTTCAGAGATGTTATACACGAGGCTCTAATTTTTTTTTCAAAACACATACATGATCAATCTTATACTGCATATAAACTAACGGCACTCAAATTTACAGTATACCTCTAAGTATTTGGGTTACGAAATTAAATTAGGAAGCGCCAATATAACAACAGAGTTAATCAGGAGTATAGAGCTAATATGTCTTTAATAAGTCTTTAGATCTGATATTACTATGTGCTTGAAAAGGAAGATCAGTGTGTACTCCTAGTTCTACCCTATGGAGCAAAAATATTGACCCTTACCAGATACGAAATCAATCAAATATAAGTGGCACAGAGAGTGGCAAAAAGTTTAATGTTGAATATATCCTTCAGACACCGAGTTTAAAATTAAATAGTTTTGAGAAAAATTGGTATTACGAATGTAGCTAAAAGAATTATAACACTGAAATGAAACGAAAAAAGACATGTTGCCAAAGTCAGAGATTAAAAATGAACCAATAAAATTTTGTAATGGAGATTTAGACACGATGTGTAACGAAATGCAGACGTTGTCCAACTCCAGCATAACTGAATTCAAAGTGCTCAAAATCGGACGAAATGGAATTATAAACTTAAGGACAATATTCAACAATGAACTCAGAACGGCTAATGCTAATAAAGCTAAGGATTTTAAGATACAAATTTCGTTACATAAAATGAAAGTCTTAATAATACCAAAGAAATCAGTAAGCTGCAAATCTGAGATTAAAAATCAAATGATAAAACAAGTAATAAAACCATAGTTAAATACCATAACACACTTACCGAACGATAATAATATTAAAGAGAAAAAAGTAAGGAAACATAGCAAGAGATACATACATAGCAGACACTTGGATACCGAGACAAAAAGAGTAAATAATTATGTATATCTTGTCATTACATATGCCACAGATACAAATCAAGATGTAAGAACAAGAAGATATTTGGAGACAAACCAAATGATAACACGAACAGAAATATTCGGAAAAAGTAGACAAAACAAAAAATAATAAGACTAAGGACTTATGCAGAATAAAGAATATTAATAAATAGATGAAAAGAAGAAAAACAAAAAGGGATATATCAAAATGGAAGAGAACAGAGTGGTAAGAATACGCTGTGGTAAGTCCTCAAATTAAAGAAAAAGCAATTAAAAAAGATGAAGTAAAAAAAATATATTGAGTATAAAATTATAAAACAAATATAAGACAAAACAAATATAAAAAATTATAAAACAAAACAGCCGTAAAACGAAAAAAAACCGAAAAAAACGTAAAAAAGTCATGAGAGGTGATAAAATATTACAAAGAATGCAGAAATATGAATGAACGGATAAAAATAATATCAATCTGTAACGTACACCTGTAGGGAAAAAACGTAAACAAAAACATTAATATTTTTAAATATGCTTACTCATAAAAACAGTTAAATATAAAAAGAGGGTATTAGTTCCTGGAACTGCGTTATCAACTTTTAAGGAATGTGCACGCTCAGTTTCAAGACCCACATATGTAACTTCTTGCAATTCTGCTCCATTTTTTTCAACGTTGTCTGGAGTTTTACTCATTTTTGTCAAAACTGTACACTTTTTTTTATCACAAAAAAGTTTTCATTTAGTAATTTCACGTACATAAAGATGACGATTTTTTATATAAATAAAAAAACTGTAACTAAGACAAACATTCTTTTTGCATTTTTATATAAAAAAATAATGATATCCAGGCTTATTTTTATCTATATTATTTAACAATGATTAACAACGAGTATAAACCATGAGGTAAAATTTACATATTTCTGAAGATAATCAGTTGGAGCAAGGTATTTCTCTCCACGTGTACTATGTCCGAGATATTTTATTTTCTTGTTTTAATTGTATTTAAAATTTCCATTTCTTCATTTATCCTTCTCAGAACCTCTTTGTTTGTGACGTGTTCTATCCATGATAGTTTTAGAATTCTTTTGTACACCTACCGCTCGAATGATTCAAGTTTTTTCATTGATGTTGCATTCAATGTCCAAGATTGCATTCCTCAAAATAAAGTCGAGAAAACATAGCACCTCGCCAACCTAACTCTTAGTTCCAGTTTTAAATCCCTGGTACATAGTACTCTTCTCATTTTGTTAAAATTTGCTCTAGCCTTTAAGTTTATATGTCACCCTCGAAGTCGAATTTATTTAAAAAGCTTTAATTTCTGCTAATAGACAAAAAAAGCACAAATATACCGTTTTTGAGGTTAATTCGTTAATAGCTGATTAAGTTGAAAAACAGAATGCGGGTAACATAGGTTCTTGTAATAGAGGTCCATACTATTCAAAACAACTGTCTTTTACCTAGAGGAGCCTGTGTTGTGAACAGAAAACGTTTTTTGCTTATTTCTCTGAACTAGAAGACTTCAACAATTCAGTGTCCGGTCATCATTAATCTATAATGTTCGCTAATAATTATAGTGTTCGCTCTTTTGGTTATTTGTTCTATCTACTGATTTCATATGAGCTACTAGTCCAGTATTACCCCAAAATAATTTGCCCTCCAGACTTACATGTATAAAATATATAAAACTTGTTCATTTATACTTTACAACTGGTATCCGTGTAAGACGGGGTTCATTGTAATTTGAGTTATACAATATCGGTGACATAATTTTTCTTTGCAATTTATATTGCGAGCGTAACCAATGACATTGCATCATCTTGTGTTTTAAATACAGGTGCGAAAAACTGTGTGACAATGGGTAGAATTCTTAGTTGGAATTTATAACGTTAAAACAAAGAAGGTAATCAACTGTAAAGTAATAATTATAGGTTGAAAAAGTCTGTCGTTCAAACCAAAGATTTGAGTGAAAATATATACAATTAACGCAAGCCTTATTTTAATATAAAATTTTAACTTGTTCAGAGAATAAAACCGTTAAACAAACTTGATTATAAGGTTACAACAGTCGTCTAATTATATACAACCAAATTTAATGCGTGCCACAATATACCTAAAGCTAAAGATATTTGAAATTTGTTGCATATGAGGCAAAGGGAAATAAATGATGGCGATATAAGCAATATTTTTTATGTACATAAAACCGTAAAGCTCCGTTATGGTTGGCTCGTGTTTGTTGGTTATTGGCTTAACCCTTTTTTGCCCGACGGGACTCTGAAGTCCCAAAATTTTAAATCGTTATGATTTTCTTATTACGGCAGAAGTTGGCGTAATGTGACGGGACGGACGCGTACAACGGTTATCTAGCATAAGAGAATCTTTCACCGGGTGTATTCGTTGACAATCGTGGGTAATCGAATTTAGTGTAACCGTAACTGCTGGCGGTGGACGTTTGTTGATGCAAGCATAGTTATTCGTGTTTACAATTATTGTTTATGCTGTTTCTGCGGAATTTTATTTGTGAATCAGACGCAATATACTTTAGGGTAAGCACCAATTAAATATTTATTTTGTTATGATGATAATTACGTCTCATATTACTTCACAATGCCCTGGGACTCTCAAGTCCCGTTAGGATTCAAAACATGTTTTTATTTTATATTACTTTCTTTTAGAATGTCACGTAAGTGGAAGGATTTTATGAAACAGCCTTTATCAGAAAAGGAACTAGAGGAACTGGCAATACAAATTCTGGACCTACCGGATGATGTCGACATTAGTGAATTTGAAGACAGCGATTTTGACCATAATGAAATAAGAGATGTTAGTCCGTCTGCAACTGAAGAAAGTGAAGTAGTTGAAAATGATGTAGGTGAGATTGAAAAATCAGGAACAGGAGAAGCTATGGTTGAGGACGAACTAAATGAAAAAGTTGAACTTCTTGAAGCTAACCGGAAATGGCATAAGGAAGATGTCATCGAAATTATTCAAAGTTACCACTTAGAAGAAGGAGCAGCGAGTCCAGAGTTCGCAGGTTGCACAGCGCCTACAGATGTTTTTCTTAGACTACTTGGAGATATTGTGGAGAAGATTACCTATCAAAGTAATTTGTATGCAGTGCAGAACAACAAGATACTGAATATGAAGGAGGGTGAATTACTGGCCTTTATAGGGCTGAACTTTTTAATGGGGTACCATCAACTGCCCTCGTGGAAAATGTACTGGAATACTTCAGAAGACTTACATGTGCCTCTTGTTTCGAAAACCATGTCAAGAAATCGTTTCGAGATGATATTAGCAAATCTACATGTCAACGATAACCATCAAATTTCCAACGACAATAAAGATAAGGCATTTAAAATTCGACCAATGATAGATACTCTAAACAAACAATTTACTAAATGTTATCAGGGTACAAGAAAACTAAGTGTGGATGAAACTATGATCGTTTTTAAAGGGCGAAGTAGCTTGAAACAATATAATCCGAAAAAGCCCATCAAAAGGGGCTACAAATTATGGTCTATTGCAGACCAAAATGGTTTTATTTTATAGTTTGACTTATATCAAGGCAAAAACGAAACATTGCAGACCGAATTCAAGAACTATGGTTTAGGACAAAGAGTAGTCCTATCATTAACCAAGATGTTCTGGAATGAAGAAAGAATTATTTATTTTGATAATTTCTTTACGAGCGTAAAATTACTAGAAAGATTAAAACTAGAAAACACATTAGCATGTGGTACAATTCGTAAAAATAGGAAGGACTTGCCTCGAAATGTAAAAGAAAAATTAGTTTCAGCGCGGAGATTTCGATTATATGTATTCTAATACTAACATCAGTTATTTTGTGTGGATGGATAACAGAGCAGTTCACATTGCAACTAACTTTCATTGATCAGAAGTAAAACATGTTTCCAGAAAACAAAGAGATGGTTCGAGTATAAACTTACCATGCCCTAGCGTTGTGGAAGACTACAATAAAAATATGGGCGGAGTTGACCTTGCCGATCAACTACGTAGTTCACCGTCTATTCTGGGGTATGTTGGACATGCCTTTGTGAATTCATATATTATATATAATGACTTATACGAAAAAACCAGCCAGCTGGAGACAAGAAGATTGGTTGCTATGGGACTTATAACATACGCAACTGAAGCAAAGAAGCGAGGTTCCCGAAGTTTTGAGTCACCTACACCAAACAAAAGGAGGAAGTATAAATACAGCGTGTTGGATGACCTCAGATTGGGAAATTTGGGGAAACACTGGCCTGTTTTTTACCACCAATGGGGAAGATGTGAATAGTGCAGCTCACTTGCATTAGAGTCTAGACCTCAATCAAAGTGTTCATTTTGTGGTGCCTATTTGTGTTGTAATTCAAATAAAAACTGTTTTGCGATGTACCACAGCCTTCCTACTTCGTTGTAACTTCTGTCTAATAGTAATCATTTATAGAAAATAATAAAAGCTTTTATTTTTAGCATTTTATGATTATACATCTTATATCTTTGATAACTATAAGTAATTTAAAGGGTTTTACCCATGTATTTTTGGTGGCTCAGGCATTTAACCTAGCAGATTTTAAACCTGATGATGGACTGTTTAGTCCGAAAACGTTTGTTTTTTGATGTAGCCCTTTTAAGGGTGTTTAAATAAATAAACCCACTTACAAAGATTAACCTCTTTTTTTGTGATACGTGGTATACAGCCAGCTACAGTAATTGTTTTCCTTGTGGATTTTATTTTTATTTATTGAAGAGATATGTTTTTTAAATATGTGTTATTTTTTTTAATTTATTAATAGTTTCTAGAAACACCACTATAATAAAATGGAGTAAAGATCTTTGTTATTTTTCCAAATATTATACAATAGGTACGCTAATGGGACAAAATTGAAACAAAGATCCCTAAAAATCTCCCGGGTTTGACTTCAAGTTATTCATAAAATAGCTACGTGGAACGTCAATAGTTTGCGCATCCCAGGAAAGTTACATAACCTACTCAAAGAAATGCGGCGCCTAGAAGTGAAAACAATGGTGTGAAAGTGAATTGAGGTGGTCTGGGTCAGGTATTTCTCACAAAGACAACTTTACAGTGTACTATTCCGATAGCGATGCCACAGATAATTACCACAGGCATGGAGTTGCAATAGTGCTTGATAATAGAATTGTGATGTCTGTTATAAATTACATACCTGTTTCAAACAGAGTAATCATAGTGAAGTTAGTCGGTCAACGTATTAATATCAATCTAATCCAAGTTTACGCACTCACATCTAATAAACCGGAAACAGAAGTTTTAGATATCTATAAAAACATAAAGAAAGCATTAAAGGTCACAAAGAAAAACGATATCAGCATTATAATGTGCGATCTCAATGCCAAAGTCGGTAGGGGTAGATGTGATAATGCGGTCGGTCATTTCAGTCTGGGTAACAAAAATGAGCGAGGAGAGTTACTAATTGAATTTTGTAATGACCACGATTTCGTCATACGTGCTATCAACTCCCACCAAGAAGATTGTATACATGGAGAGCACCAGGAGATCGTCCAGGTCATATGATACGAAATCAAATTGATTACATCTTGATAAACAAAAGATTCCGCAACTATATAAAAAAAGTGGCCGCTTACCTTGGTGCGGACATTTCGTCTGAACACATCCCCCTAATCGCGAATAAAAGGATTCGATTGGCAAAGGTTAAAAAGCCATCTAATCAAAAAATACATAAACACTAGAGAATTAATGAGAGATGAAGAGCTTAAATCTACATACAGTAACAGGAGAATTTGAGAAACATACAAGGAAATTGCATAGAGGAAATCTGTGAGAAAATAAAAACAGCTATAGTCGAGGCTGACTATATAGTCGCAAGTAAAATAAAAAGAAGTCATAAAAACGAGTGGATGACGGAATAGATACTTGATCTAATGGAGCAACGCAGACAGTACAAAATGCATCAGAATCAACAGGAATACAAAAAAATACAACGGACGATAAGGTCAAGAATTAAAAACGCAAAGGAAAGCTAGATGAAAGAACGTTGTGAAGAATTGAAATCACTACAAGGAAAGGTAGACAGCTTTAAACTACATAAAAAGGTCAAAGAAATTTCTAGTATATACAAGAAACAATATGAGACTCGCCTGAAGAATGATCAAGGATTCATACCCAGGAAGAACTAGCTAAAATCTGGGCAGACTATGCTTCGTCCCCATTTGCGGACAATAGACCGAATCTGCCAACTACTAACTTACACACGGAAAATTTATCCGGCCCTCCCATTATTCGCGCCGAGATGGAGTACGCTATAAAAGTAGCAAAACTAGGCAAGGCCCCTGGACCAGATGGAAATTACTACGGAAGTCATAAAACTGTTGGAAGATGATAACATCGACATGCTGGTAATAATTTTCAATGCCATATATAACACCGGCTACATTCCAACGAATAGGCTTTATTCTACCTTTATAATGATCCCTAAATCACAAAGAGCGACAAAATGCAAAGACCACAGACTGATAAGTTTAAGCTATTTGTTTAAGGTGTGTCTTTGCATCCTTCACACAAGAATGTTCAGAAAGCTGGAAGATCTAAGCGGTAAGACACAATTTGTTCTCTCACTTGTTCTTTTGTATGATTTTCCGCTCCAATCTTCTTGTTCCTGATGTGCCTATCCGTTACGAATGTTGGCGATTATCATGACAATCTTTATATTATCTGCAGCAGCGCGAAAAAGCTGCACAGATAGTTGTATTGAACCAGATTCCGAGGACCTCGTTTTCCAAATATTTTCCTTGCAGAATTCTGCGAAGAAGAGCATATCTGGATTCATTTCGCATAATATATCCGAAGAATTGTAACTTTCGAGATTTGATTGTGGTCAGAAGTTCTCGGTTCTTATTCATTCTTCTGAAGACCTCATTTGTGATGTGCTTTTCCGATGCGTGATCTAATCTCCTGGTTGTTGGTCCATTTTTCATTTATTATGGTTCCGAGGTAGTTGTAGTGCGCCACTCTTTCTACAGGGGATTAGTTGACGTAGAGTTAACTTTCTGTTATCCTTTTCTTGTAAATTATCATAATATTTGTCTTCGTGACGTTTACATTAAATGCATATTGTTGATTGTAATACGTGATTTTGTTCATAAGATCTTGTAGGTCTTCTAAGTTGTCTACAAATACTATGGTGTCATTTGCATATCTGATGTTGTTTAACCAATTACCATTAAGTACAATGCATTTTCAGTTTCGTGCAAAGAATCAATAAATATTCTTTCAGAGAACAGATTAAAGATTAGAGGAGACAAAATACAGCCTTGCCTCACTCCATGCATGATTTTCACATAGTCAGTGTGTTCACCTTCAACTCTGAGATTTGCTGTCTAATTCCAGTAAAGATTTCTAATTATCTTCAGATCTTAGTTGTAAATGCCTGCTTCTTTTAGTATTTGCATAATCTTGGAGTGCAATACTCGATCAAATGCTTTCTCGTAATCAACCAGACATGCGTATACGTCGCAGTTGAGGTCTCTGGTAGAAAATTACCAATAATACAACTAATACAATAATATAATCAAGAATATTTTCTTATTTAAAAATGAAAGACGAATATTTTTTATTAGTGCATAATATGTACTATCTTAATATCACTTTTTATAGGAAGAGCTCTACCACAGGAAGAGCTCCCGTTTGATTTTTTAGACGTTAGATATTTTTCCCTAATCGTTTGGCAATATATTGGCTTTGTTGTTTTAGGCACTGCTGCTCTGGTTTCTATAGTTATTTAAATTTTGATAGACATACATGTATATACTACTATAAAGATAGAATAATATACAATTTCCATAAACATACATTTATATACTGAGTCATGAATATCAAATAGCAAACTTATTACGTGGTAATTGGCTTGTTACTTTGTTAAATATTCGAATTTAATTATAGCCTTTTCTGCATAGCCAATTTGTATTTATGAACATTTCAGTTTAATTTAACTTCTGGAGTACAGTAATTATTTCATTTTAATACCATTGGGTGCACAATTATATACTTTTTAACGGTTATTTAAATTTATATATTATTATGTTTATATATAATTTTATATTATTATATTATATAATGCAATATACATATAAACGTATTTTATACGAGATTAATCGAAACATATATAACGAGAAAACACATGCAAGCAAGCAAGAAAACCAACCTGTGAGACATGCACACGCCTTAAATATTGAGATATAGGTGTTAATTATTATTAACTGGGGTGAGGGAGATGAATCCGAGTAGATCAGGAACCACTCCAGCTCGCCCCAGTCTTGATGATTGACTCTGTTTACGAGGTGGAGAAACCACATGAAGTGGAGCAAGTTTGTGTTGGCGGAAAGGGTTGATAATAAATTATTAACAACATAAAAATATTAATAAAATCATCAATTTATTTAAATAGATAGTTAAAAAGATATATAGTGCTAGTAAAAAGTCTCTTTTGAACGGTTATTGTTATAATAGTGAAATTTGGAGGGAGGTAATTAACAGACGTAGGCTTCTCAACTAGTCATAACAGGTGGCGTAATAGTGACAGATGACGTAACTGCGTTACTGTGATAGATAATTTTAAATGAAACCTTATGGCAAGTAATACATCGTTTAAGTGAAAATACCTATTCAACCATAACTTTTATTTGAGTTTAAGCTCATTTGGTAAATAAATTAAATAAATACTAAAATTGTAGTTTCGCATTTAATTAATAAATATTAAAACATCCGCCTCTGGTTACTTGTCAAAAAGTTGACGTTTTTTAAATCTTTAATTGCATTTACGTCAACGTTAACTGTTTTGACAATTAATGTGAGGTATTGGAGTGATGCAAATCCTCACGTGAAACACATACTCAATTACAAAAAAAAATAAACATTCTGTATATTGCCTTGATATCATTCTATTTTAAAATAACGAAAGATTTGTTAAACAATTTGTTATTTTTGTTTATAACTTTTTTATTTTTCATTTTACGATTAAAAGTATTGGAAATAAAGTTGTAGATATTTTGGTTTGCTACAAATAACACCTGATGAAATTTCCTGCAGAGTTGCTAGTTTACGAGATACAGTGCGAAAACGTTTGCGCTCCTTTTTCTAATAAGGTAGCCGAAAGAAAAGGGTGGCGACATCATGGACCTGAATTTAATATTATACCTAGCCTGATAATACATCCGAAAGATAAAATTACGTCTGCTCGGAAATGCATGCTAAACCCTAAAAAATGTAGGTTTTTATTTAAACATAAACATTTTAATGGATTAATGAGCATTTATGCATGAGAACCAGCTCAAACTCCTATCGAGTCTACCGAAAAAAATCTATTAAACTGCAGAATTTCCTACAGATTGGCTAAATCACACCTTCATCCCTCTCCCCAAAAAGGCAAATGCCACCAGATGCTCTGATTACAGAATTATAAGCTTAATTAGCCATGTACTCAAAATCTTTCTGTTATTTACTCACTCATATAGTTTGAGATAAGAAGAGGTTGATGGTTTAAGAGAAGATATAAAAATTAATGGTGAAATTATAAAACATTTAAGATATGTGAACGATACGGTTTTGATTGCTGATAATGCGAAGAATCTGCAAACATTGATAGACCAATATGAAATTAAACTGTAAGAAGACCAAAATTCTTGTAATATATAAAATCGACGTAATACAGTACCAATTCACAGCTAATAATGAACCTTTGAAAATAGTCGACCAAATTACATATCTTGGATGCAGCCTAAATAAGGAATGGGACCACTCACAGAAAATAAGACGTCGTATAGAACAGGTGAAAGCTGTCTTCAATCGCATTAGGAAGATTTTATGTCATATGCGCCTGAAAATTGATATAAGAACACGAATCTCAATATGCTATGTATTTTCTACCCTTTTATATGAAGTCGAAGCCTGAACCTTGACGGAGGCAACACCCAAACGATTAGAAGCCTTCAAAATATGGTGCTACCGTCGCATGCTCAGAATTTTCTATATCCATCATGCTACAAACAACACCGTGATCCAACGTATGAACAAGATCTGGAAATATGCATATCGTGAAAATCAGAAAGATAACATACGTAGGACATGTGATGCGAAATGAGAAGTATAAACTAATTCAACTAATTTTACAAGGCGAGATAGAAGGCAAAATATCTCAAGGGCGCAGAAGGACATCGTGGTTGAAGAACATCAGACAGCGGGCAGAAATGACTACCATCTATTTACAGCAGCTGTCAACAAAGTTGTATGGACCAACGTTATTGTCAACATCCACAGAGGATAGGCACCAAAAGAAGAAAGAAGAAGAATGAGTATTTAAATGATGTGTTACGTACGATTATGAAAACGGCAAAAAAACTGTATTTTAAATACACAAAATTAAATTTTATTTAGCATAAAATTAATTTTTGTAAGTTTTATCGTTTAAAAATATCTTAGGGCGATAATTTAGACCCTCACTGTATATAAATACTATTGAACGAAGAAATATGTCGTAGTCTCTATTTATTAAGATTAAAATGTCTTGTAAGAGCTTTAATTGATGTAAAGTGTTATCTTATCATGTTGAATCTGTGTATGGAAACAATGAGTTGAACAGTTTAATTCAAATTTTATTTAAGACATTAAAATCCACATACGAAAACAAAGAATCTTTTATAAATCCTACCTAAATATCAGAAACATGTGGAAATATTTATAAAATGTAAACTAACCGTATAAGAGACTTTTCTTCGCAGACGTATGAGGAATCAGTTTTTATATAGGCTATGGCGAATTATGTACGAATATAAATCAACGTACTTCACTTTAACTAAGAGACTTTTATAAAGCACTTTAACGTTATAAGGGGCACATGTTTGTTATTTTTATTTAAATACCTATTTTATTTGAATTTGTCTTAATTTTAGTCAGTTGTTAACCTTCTGTTACAACAGTAAATATTTTTGAGACAATAAATATTAAATTCAGAGAGGCTACTTTTCATGAAATCTAAAAGTTTCATGTATCTATAAGAAACTTAAGAAAAGTGGTCCCTGAAGCTTACCGTAGGGTCAAAAATTACCCCAAGATCCTTAAATGTTGTGATTACCTCTAAAATATTTGGTCCAATATGGTATTAAAATGAAATCGGATGTTTGCTTCTAAAAAATAGCATTACTATTTTAGAGTAGATGCTTAATAAACATTTAGCACACAAATTAAATTCAAGGCCAGAATTCGCTCAATGTCCGAGAGAAATTGCGGGGTACGGTCAAATGTATAGAAACCACGTAGTATCTCAAACATCCAAACACAATTAGATATTCTGAAATTATAATTTATTATTGGACGCCACCCCCGGTTTATCCTCGAAGGGGACGAGAAGAAAAAAAAATAAGATTTATAGAAAGTTTACAGCGAAATTACACTTTATTATTTCTCAGTAATAAAAAGAAACATTAAAAGTTATGTTATTCCCAAAGGATCCTAAAATAACATTTCATATTTACATTACTATAAACAAAACAACTTTATATCGTATCAAATTAAGAATTGGATATTAAAAACAAATGAATTTATATATTATTTCCAAATTTCGAAATTAGTTTACATTCAAAATACTATAGTAGTTATTTATTAACTAGGCATAATAGAAAAGTTAAATCTTTAAACAAAATAAATGCTATATTTTCTTTCTCTGAGTCCATAATTATTTCTCGCTTTCTCGATAGGACATAATAAAAAAGAATGGTACAACCTTAATTATCCAATAGCTGGTAACCATATAAAAAGGATATGCTCTGTTTCTTCCCACCCTCTAAGTATTTCATTAAATTATTTATTAGGGGTCCATTTAGATCATAATGAAATATTGGGCTGCGTTTACAATAGCATATGACTTCTCAGTTAACTTCGAGCCAAATAAACATAATCAATGATCTTTATCCTCACCGGTAAAGGTCTAAAAATAATTATTTATCTGAAAATATAGACAAAAAAAGGCCTTTTTTTCTTTGGTTTATCTCCCTATAGAGACCCACTTCACAAAACACGTTCTAACAGTTAGATGTTTTTAAGAGAAAAGAGATAGACGCTATAACTTACCGGTTTGAATTGGGGCGTGATTGACAAGTTAATAATCGTTCTCATCTATCGGATGGTTTTAGAATTACAGTAGAAACCTTGAGTCGACTACAAGTACCCGGCAGATAGATGGGATTAGCAGTTTTATTAAAAAAAAATAATCGAATTTATAACGAATTTCCTAAAACTTTTGAAACGGTTACACTGCTCTCCCCACGATTTCAACTGGATACCAGCGTGGAATCGGACTAGGCATGCTGGTACACCATACTAAACTTCAAAAGTGGAAACAGATGTACGGAAAGACAAGACAAACAGAATGGGCAAATGTAACCACAATCTGGACTCAAAGAATCCTTCTTTCACTACTCATGTGGGAACAACTCAAAGATTTCAGAATAAACCGAAACAAAACGCATAGAATATTTATGACTCAACTAAAAAAATGTAAAAAAAGTAATTGCATTCCCACTCTCAAAATGCATAGGGCATTTCAGCTACGACCAATATTATAAACAAGCGAAATAAAACAAAGCATATGTACTAATCATCATTTGAGACCAAATCTCTCATTCAACGGAAATAACAATTAAGGTATTATAGGTATTATCATTTGAAATTTCACAAACGATAAAAGAATAAAGCACACTAGGGTTGTCATAGAGATACAAAACAAACAATTTACTGTGTAATTGTTAGGAGACCTTAGACTCAAACTAACAATACTATACAAACACAAATGTGTTTATAGATCCGCAATAAAAAAAAACAAAAATGTTATCGTTTGTTAGGAAGCGTAGAGTCTTTCATCTATAACTTAATCCACGAATAACATAAGATAAATAACGCAAAGCGTCTGTTTTGTATTGGATTGCCGTAGTTTTGAAATAAATTATATCCGTTCGATTTTTGTGGACTGTATATTTTTCTTAATTACAAACAAAAAACTGTATCCTATAATAAGTAACAAATCAAAACTTAAAATCTAAATCTGTTTAAGTCGCCATCGTGGATCTCTCTCTCCCCTCGTTGACACTTGCTCACGAGTCGGCGCGTGGATGCCGCGCACAGAGTCGGCTTTGCTACACTGTTCATGCCGCCCCCCTTGAAAGGCTGAAGTAACACATGCCTTTCAACAGACTAAACTTGTGTCAGTAAACTATACAACCGGACGAGCTAATTGTCACTAATCGGTAAAACACATAATTTCGCGCATGCTCTTTTGAATGTACCGTGAGCAGTATGAACACACACAACGCGAACTATCCCGTCGCTGCCCGGATATACATCGACTACTCTTCCTAGTTCCCATTTCATTAGAGGAAGTTTGTCATCTTTAAGAATAACCATCGAGCCGTTTTGGATGTTAGGACTTGCTGCTTTCCATTTTGTACGTTGCTGAAGAGATGACAAGTATTCTCGCGACCATCTAGCCCAAAAATGTTGAATAACTTGCGTAAGGTGATGATATCGCTTGAGTTTGTTTGCATGGACATCTGTGAGATCCTCTTGTGGTACAGCCATTAATGAATCTCCAATTAAAAAATGTCCTGGCGTGAGTACACCAAGGTCAAGTGGATCATTGGATAATGGTAAGAGAGGTCGTGAATTTAAACATGATTCAACCTGTGTCAGAAGAGTATACATCTCATCATATGTGTATTTGTTTTCCCCCAATACCCTTTTTAAATGATATTTTATAGACTTAATAGTTAATTCCCATACCCCGCCAAAATGAGGAGAGTGGGGAGGTATGAATTTGCAATTGATTTGGTGATCAGTAAAATGCTCAAGAAACTTTGACTTGATATTTGAATCACTTATAAATGAGTATAGTTCCTTCAAATGATTGTTTGTTCCCACAAAATTTGTAGCATTGTCTGAATACAAGTTTTGACAGAGACCCTTTCTAGCAACAAAACGTTTGAAACAATTTAAGAATGACTCTGTATTCAACTCATAAACCAATTCAATATGAGTTGCCCTAGTTGCAAAGCAAGTGAATATACAAATGTAACTCTTAACAATTTTACAATTTCTTAAGTTGCTCGTTTTTAACTGAAAAGGACCCCCATAATCAATACCGCAATTAAGGAAAGGTCTGGATGCTACTACTCGTGATCTGGGTAGTTGACCCATTAGATTATTTATCGTAACTGGCCTTGCCCTAAATCATGTTATCCACTTGTGCAGAATATGTCTGATTGTATTACGATTAAAAAAGTTAAAATATCGGTGCGGTTTTACCCTTAGCGGGTAGCCCTTGAGCTCCTCACTTGAAGGTCTCTGCAAGTTTTTCTAAGACTCTGAAGCTGAGTTTTTTTCTCACTCAGAAACCTGTGTTTTATTTCTACGATTAAACCTACAAGCATTGTCTTTTTCAAGACAATGTCCAAATAAGAGGGTATTGGACTGACATCGCAATATTGTGCAATATTGCGCAATCTTAGACAATATTAGTAACTATGGGAAATGCACCAAGTTGCAGTCTACTTTTCCACTTGTTTATTTACAAAATTATTAACATTTATAAATTACTGCAAAATTATTATCTTTAAGTGCCATCTCCCAATCAGAGGTTGGATATCATCATCACTATCTGTACTCTATCTACTGCTGCTCTGAAGAGTTCTATAGAACTTCATTTAGAAACCAGTCCCTTAAATTCTTCAACCAGGACACTCTTCTCCTTCCTATTCTCCTTGCTCCTCTTATCTTTCCCTGTATTCTCAGCCTTAACAGTTCATATCGCTATCCCCTCATTACGTGTCCCAGATATTGGCAAAAAATTGCACAATTGCAAAATTATAGGTTTTCACAACTATCTTGGTGAATTCTTTATGTATTTTAATTTAGGTATTCGCAAATTAAACAACATTGTAAGATATATAATTTTTTATTATCATCAGTAATTTACATCAGCCTTACTCTATTTAACTTTCCAACTCCACTCCAAAAATATAAGGGTTAAGCACATTCCTGCCTCTGATACTGCATTTGACCATAATTCCCTGGTTGGAAAATTGAAATCATACCCAAAAAATGTCAAAGAGAATACTAACAATATTTGTTTAATAATAGAGGGTAAAATTGTATTAAGGAAGAAATTTACAATAACCTTTAGGGTCGTTCGATATTGGAATCTTTTTAAAGGAATTATAGCCAACCATCTTGTAAAGAAAACAACACTACAGCTTTTGTAGAAAATCTTTATTATGTATTCCAGTTGATAATTTACCTTTCTTTCTTCTACTTTTGAGTACAATAAAAAAATATGATTTACTAATATTTTATTTAATAAAAGTCTAAACAATTAATATTGTTTTAAAAGCTCTTGAATTTCACTTAAACTCTTACCCGTAGTCTTTGGCAAAAATTTATAAATCAGAGCTGCACCTACCACACAACAAAAACTATATAGCCACACTGCCCAATGAGTTCCAATAGTAGCTGCTATAATAGGGTAAGTGGAAATTAAACTAGAAATAAGTATACAATTAAATGTGTTGATAAAACTTCCCGCAGCAGCTCTCTTCTCAGGAGTAAACATTTCGTGCATAATAGCTGTTGGAATTGGACCCAATCCAAGAGAATAAAATCCAACATATAAAAGCACCAATAAAAGAGGCAACCACTGCAGTTGATAAATTATAGGAGAATTTATGTGTTTTAAATAGAAGAACCATCCTAATCCAAACAAAGGAATACCTGATCCCAGTGCAGAAATGAGTAACATCCTCTTTCGCCCCACTCGTTCAACTACAGTGGAAGTAAAACTTATGCAAGTTATTGTAACTGCAGATACAATCATGGCAACTTTATTACCAGAGAAGCTAGTACCTGCTGAATCAAAGAATGGAGCCATAAAGGATAAAATTACGGAAATTCCAGAAAGGTGCTGCACTGCGAATGGTAGTAAAGCTAAAAAAAGACCCAATCGGCTTTCTTTAGTTCTAAATAGGGTTACGATATTAAAATTTGTTTTAGTATACTGTTTGGATTTTAACACATCCTCTAATTTTTCCATATCTTGTTTTATTTCGTTGTTGTTTTTATTACCTCTAAGCTTTCTTAAAGCTAGTTCGCATTGAGTCCGCTTTCCTTTAGAAAATAAGTGAAACAGGGCTTTCAGGAAAGAATACAAATAATACTAAAAATAAAATGAGTGGAAATGAAATAACAAAATTTAACAGTCTGTAGCTAAATAGAGGACCTACAATAAAAGTATAAAAATGTCCAAGTTGAAAAAAGAGTATTATTAAACAACCAAATTTGGCTCGGTTATGGTCCTCACAAAGTTCTGTAACATAAATTGGTACAATTGATGGTGCACCCGAAGTAAACATGCCTGCTATAAATTTCGAAATTACCATCATTGTTACGGTTGTACTAAAAGTCAACATCATCAATCCCACTAGTGTCATAGAAACCGTTATTTGTAAAAATAGTTTTCGTCCCAAATGATCTGAAAACTTTGGTAATATAAGCGCTCCAAAAAGTTCTGATAGGGCTGGCATTCCTGCTATTATTGATATCTCTGCTGTGGTAGCTGGTCTTCCTAGAGGATTTATTTGGCTGTCGTTTGACATTAACATGGGTACAACAGGAGAATTCCATACTACGTGTGAACCAGCCGTAAACACTGGAATTTGTACTGCAAAAAAAATATTTTTATAAGTATATACTATATATAGAAACTGCTCAATTATTAAAGCTGTCAAGATCTGCAAATTAATTTAAAAAAACTAGTGTAATACTAAAAAAGTACAGTACAGTAGTGTAATATCAAACAATAAATACCACAGCTGCTGTAAGTTACTTTAATCACAACAGTTTGTGACGGGTAGCTCTTTTAGACAACAGACTCAGTAAAAGACAGGTTTAAATTTAATATAAATATATTCAAACTAAATAAATAACAAAATAAAATTAGATCCTAAGTAATATATACAATAAAAATTAAAACGTCAATCCTGTTCAATATCTTAATTAAAAATTAGTGACATACAATCTAAACGGCAATTACGGTATGTTAATAGACGAGAAGTAACGGGTCAAAGGAATAGAGATGAAATGGATCAATCAACACTCGACCCGGCGAAGAACGGATGGTAACTAATCAATAGTAGATCACAGCAGGAAATAGTTCTAACTCAGATCAATAATACTAGACTATATACGTAACTGCCACTAGATCACTCCTTCCGGTCGAGGAGATAAGAATACGACCGGGGCCAGAAGACCCTGCCTGTCGTAAGAGGCGACTAATGGGTGGATATGAGAGGTGGAGGGCCGTCGTTTGAGGTGTCGGGTTGGTAGAAACGCACAGAGATGCTTAGTCATCTCAGTCACCGGTCTACATTCCTAGTATCCGAGACGAGCGCCGCGTGGGACCACTCTACTCTCATTTTCCACAAGAGCCGGGTGTGGTTAAACGAGCCAGGTACGGAGGTTCCCCAGAAGCTGACACCGCGGAAGGGGAACGGGTGACCCAGCGCGTAACCACACCTCGGAATGATCTAACGAGTGGTAGAGGAGCGATTCCTCGGCGGCGACCTGTCTACGTGCGAGGTGGTATTCCACCACCTGCGTGCCTTTCCGCCTCCGGGGGGAGGACTCACGGAAGGGTGGCGTGACCCGCAACACAGGTACTACGGGGGAGGTGGAGCCACACGATGTGCAAGCATCGTGCCACCTCCATTTGGTGTCGGACTCGTAGGGGCAGTGGCGTGCGCTAACGGTCGTATGCCGAAAGGCCAGGTAGACCAGGGTCCTGCCAAAAATTTATTTTGGAGGGCACAAAGCTCAGCTATGCCACTAGATCAATTCTCTAACAGAAGCGGTTTGTCTTTAGTCAATGCCCTAGGGCTAATGGAATTATTTTTATATCAATCCTCAACAAAATTTTAGACAGATGGCCTTCAGTAAATATCCAGTGGTCCGGTTGAATTTCTACTACATCAGTACTCTAGCAAAACTAGACTCTCGCTTGCGGTGGCTGCTGTGCTGTTTTATACGGTCGTAAGCCTTCTCTCTCCTCCAGGGCGTATCGATGGAACTTATGGTGGCAGTGCGTACGTACGAAGCTTTGGCGGTACCGAGGCGATGCATGTCGTTACAAGTTTTTAATATTATTGAATATATCGAAATATAAACAGATAACATACAAAAGCTAGAGCAGATAAACTCGTTCAACTATTGTACGGAGGTTGTTTGCCAGGACCGTAGTTCAATTAATCAAATGATCACCAAAAATTAATAGTTCTTTTCAATCTGAGATTTCCACTAGTAATAATATACCAAATAGCTCCTCTTAAAATCAATTAAATGGATCACCTACATATTTTTCCATAGCCAATCAATCACCACACACCAATATATTTTCATTAAGAAAACAAGCAATTATATTCGATGCTACTGTTTTGATGATGTTATTTTCTGATCAATATCAGCAAATAACAGAATATCGATATATGAAGCAAAGAAACCACTAGTTAAGAATTTTATAAACAAAAATGACAAAATTTAAATTAAAGCAACAACTCTTACAGGTTTGTGGACTAGTAAGCCTAAATAAGTGATTTAAATTATCCAATATCTGTCCGTCAGTCCTACACTCAGTCCTAATAACTGCATTAAAATCACATAAAGAAATGAACACAATTCTGCCAACGAATACACTTTTTAAATTACACCCAAGAAGACTTTATGCATGAAATGCAACTGGTGATACCCCATGGTAAATCTTAAGAAACCAAAATGATTTTATCCACATAAACAAAAGGTTTAGAAATGCTATCACCTCAACAAAAGCATATCCAGGCGCAGATGTCTTCTCATATCATAGTCTATTGATTGCAAATATCAACAAACGACTCAAAATAGTTCATAAGAAAATGAGGCCCAAAATAGATATAAGACTAATAAAGGAAAATGACACCCAGACAAAAGTAAAAACAGAAATTAATAGGAATTTTGCAAAAAAAGTTGAAGACCTTACTAGAGCCATAGAAGAACAGTGGAACGAAATGAAGACATCTATGACCACAATTTCGAATAAATATATAAAATCAAAAAGAGAAACGAAGTAAGAATGGATGACAGATAAAATCTTGCAGATGGTGGAAGAGCGAAGAAAGTTAAAAGGTGAAAATGTCAACGAATACAAAAAGTTGCATAGGAATATACTAAAGAAGATAAAAGGAGCAAAATAATCATGGCTGATGAAAAAATGTATGAAAGTTGAAAGACAACAACGCAAACATGATGATTTTTATATGCACAAAAAAATTAAAGAGGTTCAGAATACCAGAAAACAACGTCATACAGGCATAGTTGTAGACATTGAAGGCCAAATTTTGACAACTATTGAAGATAAATTACGAATATGGAAAGAATATATCCAAAAATTATTCGAAGATACAGCACGAAGTCCGACTGAAATAAACAACCTTTACGACCCAGAAATAACAAACGAAAAAGTAACTATAGCCATTAAGCGGATTAAATATGGGAAATCACCAGTACCTGATGAGGTGCATGGTGAAATTTTAAAGCTAGGAGAGTCACACCAAATCACAATTCTTATGAAGCTATTCAACAACATCTACGAGACTGGTTAGTTTGCAAGTTCTAATACAGAGTGCCAGGGATGTCAACTGCGATGTGTATGCATGTTTTATTGACTTCGAGAAGGCATTTGATAAAGTCCTACATAAGACACTAATCAATATTCTAAAAACATCAGGACTCGATAGTAAGGATATAAGAATGATCTGAAACTTACATCTTCAACAAAAAGTAACAGTACGATTAGAAAATGAACTTTACAAGATATTTACAGTCAAAAAATGAGTTAGACAGGGTTGCATATTATCACCGGCATTATTTAACATATATTCTCAAGACATCTTTAAAGAGGCCTTGGACGAATCAGAAGATAGGATTAGTGTAAATGGTTAACTTATTAACAACATTAGATATGCAGACGATACAGTGTTGCTGGCAGATAGTGCGCAGAAGCTCCAAAGGATGATGGATAACGTTGTAGAAGCATGTAACAAATACGACATAAAATCAAACTGCAAGAAGACAAAAGTAATGATAATAAGAACACCGGCATAAACGCCCAAATTACAATTAACAGTACACCGTTAGAAAGAGTGGAAAAAATATGCTATTTGGGCTACAATATTAAGGATACTTATGATCACAGCTACAAAATAAAAACACGTATTGAAAAAGCCGGCTCTTTCAAAACCCTTAAGAAGATTCTCTGTCACTTATCGTTAAGTATCAACATACGCATCAGAATTCTTAGAAGTTACGTCTTTAGCGTTCTCCTCCATGGAGTAGAAAGCTGGAGCCTTACAGAAGATGCCATAAAATGATTGAAGGCATTTAAAATGTAGTGCTACCGTTGAGGGTCTCATATATATACCACACAAGTAACATAACTATTCTGCAAAAGCTAAGAAAAGACAAAGAAATTGTTAACACTATAAAAAACAGAAAATTGGGTTACTTTGGCCACATCATGCGTAATAATAAATACTGACTTAAATGGACTGGTCTAACATCAACTGATCTATTTCGAGCTGCTCTAAAAAGAATAATATGGGTCAATGTGGTCGCCAACATCTCTAGAAGATAGGCATATTTAGAAGAAGAAAGATAAAATCCTCTACCACTTTAGCATTTCTAAGAATAGACACATAAACACCACAATTTCAAGATAGTTTGAATTTTTAACGCCAAATTTTCACTAAATAACCAAAACCTACCTGATTAATTCTTAGGAGTAAACGACATACAGGATTATATAAATAATCGTGTACAACCTGTAAACGAACCAACCCTTTAACAAAAAAAACTTTCCAATGTCTATTGCGATTACAACATATAGATCCAATTGAAAGGACAACTAATCTACTAATTTAAAAACACAAAATAACGCTCATCAACAACAATCAAAAGAAGAAAGCATTCAACAAAAAACCCAACTATGTACTAACTATCCGATACCAAAAACCAAACCAAAAGAAGATTCACAAATAATAAACGACCTAAAAATTTATCTAGAAAATGGGGCAATGCATATAAACATAGGCAAAACACAAAACAAACTGACACCATCTCAAGTTTCTGTATCAGCTACTACACCTACAGAGGCACCTACTTTTATAACACCATAAAATTAAGAGAAGAAAGTAAAATCAGATCAAAATATTAAAACAAAAAAAATACTTATAAGAAATGCTAACTTACAATAAAACATTATTTGCTAACCCAAAAAGTAAGGTAAAATTAGTTAGAAAGGCAGTAATGATTAAAAATTTTAAAACACAAAAAAACTGAAACCATAGTGAATAGAAAAAAACATAAAATAAGGTTTAACAACTAAAACAACAAAATACTTCGGTTAAGGATTATATTATGGTCAAGATCATAACTTGCAATCGAAGAAAACAAATTTTACCACTACATTATGAAATAAAAAGCACACATATTAACACACTTAGAAACGTAATTTTTAAAATATACTCACACAGTATTATTGTGCAAAATAAGAATAACGTGCTAGTTTTCTTCGTCTCATGTTCAGGTTTAAGTGCATGTTCACATTCAGTTTCGTCAGAAATATACATTACTTCTTCTACTTCTGGTTTATTATCTTCATTATAGACTGATTTCCGGCTCATCTTTGTAGAGAATCTGTTGAAAAATTCAATTTGTCTTACACATCTTTTCTGTAAAAATTAAATTTGAATAGTTTAAAATTTTAAAATTAAATAAAAATTTTACTGGGAATGAGTAACATGTAACATATTAAAGATATTAAACATATCTATAATAATTTTAATGAAAAACACAAAAGGTTGGTTGCAAATAAGAATACGCAGTTTCAAGTAATGTTTTCTGTGATAGAAAATCCAAAACTCTCATTGTGTAAGAGAAAATCGTTGATGCAACAAACTTTAAGTAAAAATACTATAGCAGGCATTTTGAAGCTGGTGGTCTGATGAAAATCCTAATTTAAGTATTAAGTCTATTGACCAATATTCATTTAAGACGAAGGTGTGGTGTGGCATTTATAACAGGTTAATAGGACCTTTTTTTTCTATCAAACTATAAATGCGCAAATTTACTTGCAGTTTTTACAAATTTATATCAATAATTTCGTGGACGACTTACACTTACCACGACGTCAATGTATTTATTTCCTACACAATGGAGCCCCATGCCACAGAACATTGAATGTAATGCATTAATTACCCATTTAAATTGTTAGAAAAAATTTAAAAACGATAGGGTTACCATGTGCTTCTTAATCGCATGAAATAAAAAATGTTCAGTCAAAATAAACATATTGGTAGAAAATAACAAAATTTATTTTTTCAACATAATTGTATGTAATTGTAGTTTTGAACGTAGTTTCTAGTTTTTTTTTATCTTTTCCTAATTCCAATTTTCGATATTGTAAAATATAAAGACAGTTCACTCCTGAGCGAAATTCATATTTTTTGATATTGTCGTATAATATTAAATTAATAATAAAAACGTTTTCCATTTCGTTCCAACTTAGGTTGGTTGGTTAGAAAATTAAAAAGTAGACGAGATTTCAAGTGGAAACTGTGACAAATCGCATATGGGACAGACCAACTGAAGAATCAATGTTAGACGAGAAGAACATCGAAATGCCATCTGTACAAATGTATACTATAAAAGACACTTGTACATAATTGTTTAGTTAGGTGCTGGTATTATTTTTAATATGTAAATAAGTTTTATGTAAATTTATTAATTAATATAAATATGTTGTGTGTATGCAATTAAATTACGGTACCTGTGATGTTGATCTACGTCTGCTTCTTCCACAGTGCACTGGGACAACTCAGGACTCGGGGTGGCTTCAAGGACTCTTGTTTACACAAATAATACTGAACTGTTTAGCGCGCCGATTTATACAAGACTCTGTCTAATTGATTTGCGTGTAGCCTCGTAGCTTCGCATCCCCTTACTTAAGTATAGTAGTGGTAGACTGTCCAGGGCCGTATTAATTTACGATTGCAAGACATACACACACGTTAATAAAATAATTAAATATAAAATTAAATAATAAAAAATACTTAATAAAAATAAGAATATGTGTGGAGGGACGTAACACCATCGAAAGGAGAGAAAAAACGTCTTCCCTTGCCCAACATGTCTCAAACACAGGACATACAATAAACCTAAACCAAACTACGATGTTAGGTAACATTAAAATTAAAAGAAAATGCGAAATCAGAGAATCAATAGAAATGAAAAAAAAAAAAAATCCGTCTAAACCAAAGAGATGATACTCAAAGGCATCGAACAACATAGAAAACGGTAAAAATAAAAAGTCAAAAACAGACCAGACTGCAAGACCAACTAGTAGGACCTCGCCTACCTACACACGGACAGGACCAATCACAAGAAGCCTTGCGGCTATAAAAAGTTAACGCATTGACCAATGCGTTTACTTCGGGCCAACGACTTCAGGCCAACTTATAGGCGACTTCCATACAAAAATTGGGGAAAGTCGACGAGATCAGACTGTAGATTCTTATGGTCTAGGACGACCTAACCATGAAGGACAGAGATAAATGATAAATTGATAAATTTTGCAAAGAAAACGATATGATCATTGCAAACACCTGGTATAAACTACCCAATCGACACATATACATTTGGAAAGCCCCATTTGATGATGACAATAACCCTGAGTCCTTAAGAAATCAAATAGACTATATACTTGTAAATAAGCTTTTCCGAAATGTCGTCAAAAAAGGCGACACTCCATGACTGGGGCAGATATTGGATCTGATCATTAACCGCTTGTAGCAGATATTAAACTAAGAATAAAACAAATACAGCGATTGTCAGCGACAAAAACCAAAAACCAATGTATTTAACGAATAAAAAACATCGGAGAACAACTAGATGATCCAGAAGAACTATGGAGTAAATTTAAAAATCATATTAACGAAATCTCCACAAAAAAATGATTATAAAAAAAACTTAATCAAGAAAAATAAATGAATAAATCAAGATGACAGACGACATCTTGAAATTAATGGAACAACGTCGATTGATCAAATCTAATAAAACAGAATATAGGCACCTGCAGAGAAGAATACAAAAGGACATCAAATTAGCCAAAGAAAAATGGATGAGGGAAAGGTGGGAATGGGACAATTCGCCGTCGCCAATTCGCCGTCGCCGATTCACCGTCGCCCATTCACCGTAGGGACAATTCACCGGCAGCCGATTCGCCGTCGCCGATTCGCCGTCAAAAATTTAATTTTGAGCATGTTTATTAATAACATTTGGTTATAAAAATAAGATTTTAGGCAATGCATTATTTTATGGTAAGTACCTATTTATTGATGTTTATTGAGTTGGTGTTTTATTTTTATTAGGAATAAAAGATTTTACAAGAACTGGAAAACAATTAGGGTGGTTTATCTTTTAATGTGGATTAAAGTATTTGTTGTTCATGTAATGACCATTAAAGTAAATAATGATTCAAGGATTTAAATTTCACTATTAAATTATAATTAGAAAAAAATTATTTAACAGGAAGTAGAAAACAATTAGGGTTGTTTATCTTTTAATGTACATTAAAGTAGTTGTTGTTTATTTAAAACTAAGTGTTTAACAAGAACTAGAAAGATTAAGATTAAAGTAGTTATCCCTCCTCTAATGAGTATTAGGGTGATTCTAGTACAATATAAATATCGACGTTAGGTTCAGATCATAGAGTATATTATAGATCAGTATAGATCACAGATATAATTGAGTATCAAAGTGTTTCTGTAAACAAACAATATAATGGAGATGCCAATTTTGTCAGAAAAAGGAAAGGAGAAGTTTTCGGCAAATGGATATCTTTACATATTCGATGGATTGAGCAAAAAGGACGAAAATGTTAAATTTTGGAGATGTGAACGAAGAGATAGGTGCAAAGCAAGAATTCATACGAGAGATCACGTAATTATTAACGAAATCAATGGGCACACACACGACTCTGACGCAGCCTCTGTAGAAGTAGCTGAAATAGTTACAAAAATAAAGAAACGTGCTGCAGAATCTAGAGAGACTACAGTACAGGTAATTTTTTTTTTAATTTTTAAATAAGCTCAGTTTAACCATTTCACAATATCTAATGTGTTATATTATAAACGTTTGGTTACTGCGTTGAAAAAAAGCAATAACAAATTTTTTTATTTTATTTTATTTTAAACTTCGGTTTCAGGTTATCAATGAATGTATTAGCAATGCTTCACAAGCTAGTCAGGCTAAATTACCTAATATCTGCGCTTTAAGAAAGGTAGTCAGGCGAACACGTAATGAAATAAATTCAGCACCTGCAAATCCTCTAAATCTCGAGAACTTGGTTTTGCCAGAAGCCTACCGACTGTATTACAGCCAACCTGATGTAGCAGAAAATTTTCTAATGTCCGATTACTCGGATGGACCCACTAGGATACTGATTTTTGGGAGACAAAGTTGGCTGCAACATTTGCAAACCTCTACAACTTGGTATGCCGACGGCACATTTTCGATAACACCACCATTATTTTCCCAAGTTTATACAGTGATGGCAGTCAAAAACAATGGTGTTCATCCCATATTTTATGCTCTATTACCGAACAAGCGAGAAGCTACCTACAAAAAAATGTTTGATCTCATCAAAGAACTTATACCAGATGTAGAACCTTTACAAATCCATTGTGACTTTGAACAGGCTGCATTTAATGCCATGACGGACTGCTTTCCAAATGTAAGCCTTCACGGATGCTTTTTTCATCTGGCTCAGAACATGAGAAGGCATTTAGCAACAATGGGACAATTAACGGAGTACAAAAACAATCCACAATTTGCACTGAACGCAAGAATGGTAACATCCATCGTTTTTGTTCCCATAGAAGATTTGAATGAAGCCATTATTGTACTAGGCGATAATCTACAGGAAGAGCTTCAACCACTTTTGGACTGGTTTGAGGACAATTATGTGGGTCGCCGAAACAGGTAACAGTAAAAATATTGTTATAAAACAAATTTGATTCGTTACCAACTTCACAAGTTACATTTTTTTTTTATTTTGATATGTCAGAATGTTCAGTTAGTGTAGAAATAGCATATAAAAAATTAAAAAAATTGAATGATTATTTTAGCAACAATTTAATTTTGTCAATTTTTCAAATCTTAAAATTAAAACAACACATTTAAAAACATTTGTTTCTAAAATATTTTAAAAATTATAGCTATCAATTTAAAACATTTTGTTTTCGGTTTTGATAGGTATTAATGATGATTAAAATTTTTAAATTTATTAAAAGACATTCTTAATTAACAAATTACCTTTTTTCATTTTTCCGGTTATTTTCGGTTTCTTATGTTATACGTTATTATATAGGTAATCATTTGAATAATTTAATAGTATCATTTACAATTATCTCAATAAAAAAATATTTCTTTTAAAAAATGAAATTTTTAACCGATCAGCCGTTTCTTAGTTGCAAAATGCAATATCTTGATCAATTTTCATCGAAATTGAACATTTTTTTACTTTATCGTTTTTTTTTATTTACAGACGAGGAAATGATAGACGTGCCCCACTGTTTCCACATCGGATGTGGAATCTCTATGAGAGGACATTAAATGGACAAGATAGGACCAACAACCACGCTGAAGCTGCTCACAGAAGGTTGCAGTTGGAATTAGGTACAACGCATCCTTCAATCTGGAAATTTATAGACGCGCTAAGGAAAGTGCAGAAAGGGAGAGACGTTTATTACGAACAACTTGTGGCTGGTCATCAACCTCCTCTAAAATTAAAAAAATATAGACTAGCAGACCAAAGAATTTTACATTTAGTAACAAATTATAATAGAGAAAATATTTTAGAATATCTCAGAGGCTTAGCCCATAATTACGAAATGTAGAAATTAATTTTTTAATAAAACAAAACATAAAACAATGGATTCCTTGTTTCATTTACTTAGCAAAAATATTTAATTAAACATAAAATTATATGAATTAAGTTTTCGTTAAACACCAACCCTCAATAAATGGGTACTTACTAAAAAAAATATTGCCTAATTTTTTTTTATTCTTGTTAAACATTTTTTATTTCAACAATAATTTAAACAAAAAATTAAATCTTTGAATCATTATTCACTGGTTATTAATGGTCATTAAATAAACAACAACTTTTTTAACCCACATTAGAAGATCAACCACCCTAATTATTTTCTAGTTCTTGTTAAATATTTTATTCTTAATAAAAATTTAAACAGCAACACGCCATTAATTGGTACTTACTATAAAATAATTTATTGCCTAAAATCTTCTATTTACAACCAAGTGTTAATAATAAACATTCTAAAAATTAAAATTCTGACGGCGAATCGGCGACGGCGAATCGGCTAACGGTGAATTGTCCCTACGGTGAATGGGCGACGGTGAATCGGCGACGGCGAATTGGCGACGGCGAATTGTCCTAGACCCGGGAAAGGTGCGACGAAATGGAGTATGTAATATATAAACACGATTTAATCTACACAAAAAACTGAAAGAAATGAATAACATATTTAAAGACGAGTTCCCTTTGTAGTCGTTGACAATAATAACAAAATTATTATAAATGGCACGAAATAAAAAAATAATGGCAGCAATATATGTCAGAGTTGTTTAAATATAAATACAGAAATAATATTGCCGAATTCTACCAAAACTGTACGGACCCAGAATTTACGAAATGCCATGTAGATAATGCTATAAATAATGCTAAAATTAGGAAAGTTTGTGGTCCAGATGATATGCCAACTGAGTTGCTGAAACTAATAGAGGACGATAACATAAAAGTAGTAGTAAGACTTTTTAATTCAATATATAACACCGCAGTGATTCCCACAGATTGGCTCAAATCCATCTTTGTCGCAATACCTAAAAAACACAATGCGAGAAAATACTCAGAATATCGATTAATTAACCTAATTAGCCTTAATCTTAAAATTTTTCTAAGAATACTTTACAACAGAATTGGACGCAAATGCGGAGAATATCTCGAAGACACCCAATTTGGTTTTAGAAATGCTGTGGGAACCAGGGACGCACTTTTTGCGCTTAACATTATATTACAAAAATGCCGTGACCAAAGAAAAGATGTCTTTGCTTGTCTTTTGGAATTTCAAAAAGCATTCGAAAAAGTCCAGCATGCAAAATTAATACAACTACTAAAAAAAAAATAGATAACAAGGATATTCCTGTCATTAAAAATTAATATTGAATTTAAACTGCTATCGTAAAAATTTCAGATAATTACACTAAATCTCCATACAACGAGGAGCCAAACAAGGTTGCATTTTAGGAATAGGTGTAAATGTGTTTTTTGGTTTCTCGTTGAATTGTTTTTTGCCAGACAAGAGAGTTTAAGGCACGGGTTGCTGCTCTACCCTTGTTTATTCTTTCCCGGATTTCATCCGCGCTATTTCCCTTCTTATTGAAAATGGCACCCAAATATTTGCAGGATTGTACGCCTTTGATTTTGTCGTCTTCCAAGACTAGGTCACATATTTCATCTGTTCCCACTGATAGATATTCACATTTTGTCATATTCATGTTTAGACCTGCCACCTCCTATTCTTCTTGCAGTTTTCTTACCATATAGCTCAGATCGTAGCTATCTTCGGCAAGTACTACCTGTTCATCCGCAAAGAAAAGTGTATATAGCGTGTTTTCTTCCACCGCTATTCCCATGTTTCTACATTTTTTACCCATTTCACTAAGGATCTGTCCAAATAGATTTTAAATAAGGTGGGTGACAGACAGCAGCCTTGTCTTAGTCCCTTTGTTGTTTGAAAAGGAGAGGTGATTTCTTGTATCCTTTTAATTCTTGCAAAGTTTTGTTCGTAGTATTTTTGATTGGCGTTAATAAGAATTGGGTTTATTTTCAAGTTATCCATTTCTATCCATAGTTGGGAGATCGGGACACTATCATATGCTTTTTTAAGGTCTATTAAAGCTATATGGGTTTCTCTATTTCTCTGCACTCGTTTTTCCATTGCAATTTTTAATGTGAAAATATTATCCATAGTGGAGCATCCGGCCATAAATCCCGCTTGTTCTTCGGGTTGTTTATCTTAAATATCATTTTCTATCAGGTTTCTCAGTACTTTTGAATATAATCGACCTATAGTAGCAATCACTGCGATCCCTCTATAGTTTTTAGGATCCGTTTTTGTGCCTTTCTTGTGTATTGGAGAGATATACGATTTTCTCCATTCTTCTGGAACTTCTTCTCCGTTTAAGCATCTTTCGAATAATTTTCGGATCAATTCAAGCAGTTTTGATGATCCATATCTAATCAACTCTGGATGTATTCCGCCTGGGCCTGGAGATTTTTTTAATTTCATTCCCTTAACTGCTTCTTTCACTTGTTCTATTGATAGTTCTATTCTTCCTTCTACTTGCACTTGTTCATTTGTTTGTTTAAACCTTTCTCTTCTCTCTGTTAATAAGTTCTCAAAATGCTCTATCCATGTGTTCTCTGGCATTCTATTTATTATGACTTGGTTTTTTGTCGTTGTTCTCATTGTTTTTATAGTTCTCCAGACTTCAGAGCTCTTTGTCCCTCCAATATGGTTGTCTAGGTATTGGCATTTTTGTTCCCATGCACTATTTTTCTTTTTAACGACTTCTCTTTTGACTTCTTTATTCAAGTTTTTATATTGTTGTTTTGTTTGTTCGTCTCCCTGTTGTAATAACTTTTGATATACTTCCTGCTTTCTTTTTATCTTTTCTTCCACTTCTTCCACTGGTGGTTCTATCTATGAGAAAAGTAATTCATGCTAAGTAAAAATAAGCTAGTGCTTATAACTGAGCCCTAACGCAAATCGTTGTACAAAGCATGTGGTTTTGATATTTTTTCATTTGTTAATATTCTAAAATATTGATTTGTTAAAAAAAATTTTAAAATAAATAAATGTTACCAGTTATATTCCGTTAATTGTCTTAGAATAACAGGTCTTTGTAGAGTGTCAAAGACACTTTGGATATCTAAAGTTACTGCCATGACTTTGTTTCTATTCGAAAATCCGTTAACATTGTAAGTGTTTAGTGTGACCAGGTTATCCATTGTACTTCGATTTGATCTGTAGCATGTTTGGAATGGGTCAAGAATATTATTTCTTTCTAGATACCATAGTAAGCGTTTATTTACCATCTTTTTTAACAGTTTACATAGTAAAAAAGTGAGAAAAATTGGTCTATATGATTTTAGAAGATATGGAAATGAATCATTCTTTTTGATAGGGATTGTAGTTGCTTGTCACCTTAAGGTTGAAAACTGGTTTTGAAAACAGATCTTATTATATAACTCTAGTAATTTGAGATGTGTGTCTGGATTAAGATTTTTTAAGAATATTGATGGGATATTCTGAGTTTTTTAGTAAAGGTATGGCTTCGGTTAATTCTAGATTAAAAGGAAGATTTATAGAGCTAGTGCTAGAAAATATTTTGGGGCTTGATATGTTGGTATCTGGAATAGAGACCAATATACTGGAATGGAGACCAAGAGATGATGCCTACCGAAGCAGAGGTCGTCCACTAATACGTTAGACTGACGATATAAAGCGTTGTCATAGGAATTGGATGCGAGAGGCACAAGATCAAAATAGATAAAAAATTATGAGGGAGATTTATGTTGAGCAGTGGATAAGCGAAGATTGAATGAGGATGTTGGTATCTGAGTTATTGGGAAGATTAGGGATGTTTGACTTATCTGAAAAGTGGGAGGCAAAGATATCTGTAATATGTTGATCATCGGTAACTGATTGATCCTGCAGGGACATGGCGGGAATTTTTCTGGATGTATTATGACCTTTCCTACGTCTTATCTTTGACCACATTTGCGCGGGTAAAGTATCTTTTGTGGTTGAACTAACGTTCTGATTCCATGAGGCTTTTTTACTGTTTTTTTTTTTTTGTAAATGCGTCTAGAATTGGCTCCAAGTTTATAAACATTTATTAAATCCGTTGTAGCACTGGTCTTCCGGAATTTATTTATTGCTTTTTTGCATTATTTAGCAGGCTTCTTGGAAGGAACAACATCATTGTTGAAAAGTTCATTCATCGGTTTTTCAGTTACCAGTAGTTCTAAACAGTGGTTCTAGAAGATTCCAGTTTGCTTGAGAGATTTTCTATTTTGTTATACTTCTTGAGGGGATTTTTGACTGGTCAGAAATGATAATAGGAAAGTGATTATTTCGTAAACTAGATTTTAGTTTTAATTTTTTTTTTAAATAAGCGTGTAATCCTGATTTTTGGAGATCTTTCTTTAAAATTTGGGTTTATCGTTTGCAAAGTTAGAATGAGCGATTTAATATCTGTTGTGAATTTGAATGCTTCTGAGACAAGGTCACAGCTGCCGTAAGCGTTCTCGATAAATTCAATGATATTATCAGAAGGGGCTGCAAAAGCTCCTGTGTTTTGTTTATAGGTTTCGTGTATGGCTTGCTTGAAGTAAATGGGTAGACTGGGGTCGAGAGAATAACTACGTTTTCGTTTCCTTTTTCTATAGAAGGGGCTAGAGCAACTAGAAACTGTTTGTTTAAGAGGAATCATAATTTGTTCTGTTGCGGGGTTTTCTTCAGATTGAAGGTTCTTATCGCTTATAGATGATACAGATGAGCGTGGCCTCTTCTGTGAAAGTTTAGTAGTTAAACATAGTTTATCTGACTTTTTAGATATTGTATTATTTTCGCAATTCTCTGGGGAGGAAGACGGATCAAATAGATTTGTTTGAGAGGGAGACGGTTCAGAATGAGATAAAGATTTGTGTATTCTGTTGCTGTTACGTTCCTTCATTGGGGGGACTAAGGTCATAGGAAAGAGTAGGATTTTCAGATGATAAGTTGTCAGATGAAGTATTGGGACAATTAGAAGCAACATGTCCTGATTGTTTGCATAAGAAACATTCCATCTTGTCGGTAGACAGAAAAGTTCTATTATCATTGCCTGCAAAAGGAATTAACAAGGATGTGTTTTATTTGGAAACCAAGACTCTTCACTGCATTTTTAGTCAATTCATGGGGAATATAAGAAGAAATGTTAGAAATAATTTTCTTTTTGTTTGGGAGACAAGTTTACGAATACTTAAAATGAGGCGTCCGATTTGACGGTTGGGTGGAATTTCAGAAGTTGATCAACGAGATTTAAGTTCCCTACACAAGGTTTCCCGTTTTATTTTTTTGGGCTGATTTAGAAGAATTATCCTAGCTTCGTTTTTTTTTAGATTGAAATTTTAGATTTTTTAGATTCAAATTGATGCGCGCTGACAAAATTTGCAATATTTTTGGCTTATATCGCCCCTAGAACCTTCTCAAGGGGTAGCTCAATAATAAGAATTGTGCTATTCTCGTCTCTCGTAAAACCCCGTAAAAATAAGTTAATTGTATTTCTTCATAAAAAACTTATTGAATTTTACTATTATTTCTTAAAAAATGTTTAAATTTTGTTAGTAAGTGTATATTATTTATATAAACATATATGTCTAACTGCATTTCATGAAGATAAGCAGCTAATACATATAAATAAAATTTTTGTAGTTTTTACCCTCAACTTTTCCATGGCGCTAATTTCCAAGTGTACCATAATTTTATCCGGTTATAACTTGACTGGAAAATGCGATCTTGTTTCCTATTTGTCATAGAAAGTTTTGTTTCATTTTGAAAGTGTTTTTTTTTCAGCATTTCGTTGAGCCTACTAACAAGCGTGTGACTTTAAAAATTTCAAAGTTATTATAATCGTTTTTTAGCTAAAAAGTCAGTCAAAAGCAAAAGTGTTGCTATTTTTTTTTTAATTTAGTATCTTAAAAAATTGTGGGAACCTCTCTCTTGTTCTTACACGATGTGCCAACTAACGTTATACCACTCCAATATCTTGAAAGTCTTGTTATATTATGGGCATCGTTCTTTAGTTCACATGGACCAGTTGGTTGTTTATTTGCATAAATTTCAATGTTATGTGTATAAAACATTCGAAAGTCTACAACAGCGTAAATTTTTATGCCATATTTTGCAGGTTTATTTGCAATATACCGGCATACTCTGAAACCCTCAAGCATCTCATCCACTGTTATGTAACTACCCACCGAGTAATGTTTTAAACACTTCACAACAAAGTTATCCAGAACGTATCGCACAGGCGCCAAACGATCTTCTTGGACTCTTTTTACTCTAGATTCAATATCATCAAAAATAATAGCTTATACTAAAGAGTGAAAACGGCGTTCTGACATAGTAGCAGCAAAGTAGTCTGGGGCCGTTCCGTCCGTGCTCCAAAGTTCTTAAGTATTTAAATGTTGGACTCTTTTTACACCAGCAAGATATAAAAGTCCGAAAAATGTACTCATTTTGTCAAAATCTGTAAAACTGTAATATTTTGTGTTTCTGGTGAGTCTAATTTTTTGAATTTTTGTGTTGGTACAATCTGTAATATATTAAATGATTGCATCCGAGATAAAAAGTTTCTAACAATCCAATATTGTTTTGGCTTCTCTTGCAACACCTTTTACACCTGGTATCTATGTAACAATATCTTGAGGACTGGTTTTTCCAACTTTGTTTTGATTTTGGACACTAACCATTTAGTACCATCTTTACCAGTATAATAGGAACCACATCTTTTAGATCTTTCTAAATTTGATTGTGTAGAGGCAGGGCTTTGTGCATTCTCTGTATCAATTCCGTCACTTGAGAAAGCGGCCTCTGAAACATCTGTGTCCGATTGATCGACTTCATCTTGTTACATATCATCTTCTACAGAATTCCAAAGGGCTAGTAACGGTTGCTAGTCTCTCTCGTACGCCATCACAAATAACAACAAAGTCCAAAGTTAGTCTAGCTCACAAAAAATACTTTATTATAATTCAAAATTCCTAACTACGTAATCAGTACCGCTTTAGTTTTATACTAACATCCCGACCCTGACAACTTATAGCGCACTGAACAGATTCGTGTTGATTTCAATCTAAATTAAACATGGGAGTGACTGACTAGAGAAAACATTAAGTAAGGCATAGTTGGCCGGAAATGTACAGATTGAACGAATTTAAAACGGATCATACAATTTAATATATGTCTGTATTTGAAATAGTGTACCAATATAAAGCTTGGACAAAAATAAATCCATACCTGGGTATAGACATTGTACAAAATATCGTTCAACTATCTGTCTCGCAACAACGTTGTTTGCGTAAAGGAAGCGATAATAGTTTAGGAAATGAATCTCGACAAAAGTTAAAACTTCGCAATTTTTTAGTCCTGCATGGATTGAGTTTAAATTTTAACAGAAGGTAGGTAATAGTCCAAGGATCAAAATCTATATCGAACCGAAGTGCGTTGAAGGGTGTTAGGGGTGAAAACTACCCCTAATTTCCAAAAATTATAAAATAACATATTAAACCTGAATATGGGTAAGATTTGGTTTGAATTAGTTAAATAATAATTATTTTATAGTTTTGAATAAAGTTCCATCATATTTCAACCCTCAAAAAACCAACTCTTGTTAGAGATTAATGTAAAAAAATTACTAATTCCAAAAAAATGATTTCGCCTTGGATCGATTTGGATAAAAATTTGGATTTAAGCTCAATTCACCCACTGCTTTATAGTTTATGGGTAAAATTTGGTTTAAATTAATTAAATAATGATAGTTTCGTGCTTTTCAATAAAGTTCCATCATAGTTCATCCCTTAAAAAGCGACCCTTGGTAGAGATTAACTTAAAAAAAAGGAGTAATGCGAAGAAAATGATTTCGCCTTGGAACGATTTGCATAAAAATAAGGAATTAAGCTCAACTCACCCTCTGCTTTATAGTTTATGTCATTCAGATGAACCCTGATTGTTCTTAGGGGTGAAAACTACCCCTAATTTTAAAAAAATGTAAAATAACATTACAAATCTTAAGATGAGTGAAATTTGGTTTGGATTAGTTAAATACTGATTTTTTATACAAATTCATACATTTTCAACTCTCAAAAATCAATTGTTATGAGTGCTATAGGTGAAATCAATTTTTTGCCAAAATTTTGCAATTTTTCAACTTTTAAAAATCATCCTTTACAACATTGCAGTTTTTCTAAACTAATTTAATAGATATAAATTGAAAAAAGTAGAATTAAATACAAAAAAAAAATATCAACATAAAAATCCACCATATATTCTTATACATCTACATAAATTGTTGAAAATATTTACATTTATAGGTAAAACAATTATAATATTAATTTTATTCGTCATCAATTACATCTTCATCGTGATCTATGTCACCCTCATCTTCTTCAATTATTGGTGGACTATTATTGCACTCTTCACCTGAGCACCCAGAACAAGTAGAGTTACAGTATAAACCAACTTTTTTGCACCCACATGAAACGCCGCATCCTTTTTTGCATTAACAAAAAATAATTTTCTAAAGTTCATCGGGTGCAGGTTGTTTGTTCATGAGTACGGGTAATAACAAACCATCTTTGGAATACCATCCCCAATCTGTTGCTCTGATATTTTCATTGCCAAGCCATAGACATATGAGCAGATGTTTTATTCTGTTGTGTGGGATTTCAAAATAAGAACGCTTAAAATTTCGAATGTATAACGCCCCACTACCTAATATGCCGGTTCTGTAGATTATTATGATCAGAAATGTACTGTACTATATTAATGGATTTTTCAGGAAAAAAAATTAAATGGTTTTGTTAACGTATTTCCTTCATTTTTAGCGATAAAGTGTTTCTTTAAAAACGATTTTGTAGAGGTTTTTAAGAGCTACAAGGATCTGTGAATTAAATCTTGTTGGAACCCTTGGTTTTTAAATGGGGCGAGTTTAAAGTGCTCGAAAAAGATGGTGCTTGATCGTAAATCGATGCTTTAAACGACTATATCTCGCCAATATTTATTGAACAACAAATCTAAATAAAGGAACATTTTAGTCATTAAAAAAGCTACAGTCCAGTACATTTTTATTTTTTTTTATATATTCAGTATTATCGGGGATATTTAAAAAAAAGGGGGAAAAAAATATGAAATTGTAAATCGTTTCTCGCCTTATGCTGTACTTTTTCTAAAACTAAGCATTTTAAATAGGTCAAACTTCTTGGACGTATTAACAATACATGTACAAAGAACATTGCAGAAGGGTGAAGATCGATTTTAATTATGAGGATGGTTAGGGGGTTGTTTTCATCGATTTTTTCGTAAAAAAATGGGGTATTGACCTTATTTTCATCATAACTTACTCAATTTTTGAGCTAAAGTCTTTTTTGTGATAGGTCTATGTATGCTCTTTAAAAAAGGTCCTGTGAGTTTTCTTTCAAAAATGTATCATTTTCCCATTTAACTTTAAATCTTTCAAATTTGGCATTTGAAGAAAACCGCTGAACATTGATAGGCCGTATTTCGGTACCTGTTCTATCGCAAAATCATTTTAAAAAATGAATTGTATTTGCCTTTTAAAAGCTACAAATTTGTTTTCTACAATTTTTCTTGATCAAATGCACCATTTTCGAGTTATTCGCGAAAAATCTATTAAAAACGTCGATTTTTTCGTCTAAAAGTTGTTACATTCAATCGCGAATAACTTAAAAAATATCAGTTTTACAAAAAAAATGTATAGCACATTTTTTGTTTAGAATCACTTTTTTAATCAAAACCTGTAGTTAAAACGTAAAAAAAAATTTCACCCTTTAGATGGGGTGGCAACCACCCCCAAGGCTTTGGCGCACTTTGGTTCGATAAAGATTTTGATCCTTGGCTATTACCTACCTTCTGTTTAAATTTTAAGTCAATCCACGCAGGACGAAAAAATTGCGAGGTGAAATGTTTCATTTCCTGGACTATAAGTGGTTTGTCAGCATAATAAAATAGTAGATTTATGTGTAGCTTTTAATTTTTATGATTTCAGAATCCAGCAGTCCGCTGAAGTGTTGGATTTTTATAATATAATTATTTGACAACCTTTTGTTGGTCAACCACCTACAGCAGAATTGAGTCGAAATACATAATATATAGGTATACTCTAGGCGCGAAAGAAAAGTAATACAAAAAAAATTAACAGCGATACTGATCGGGGGTTAAAAATTTACAAAATTATTAACATTTATAAATTACTGCATAATTATCTGCTTTAAGTCCCGTCTCCCAATCGGAGGTTGGATATCATCATCACTATATTTACTCTATCTACTGCTGCTCTGAAGAGTTCTATAAAACTGCATTTAAACCAGTCCCTTAAATTCTTCAACCATGACACTTTTCTTCTTCCTTCTTCCTTTTACCTTTCCCTGTATAGTATTATCAGCCTTAGCAGTTCATATCGCTGTCCCCTCATTACGTGTCCCAGATATTGGCAAAAAATTGCACAATTGCAAATTGCAAAATTATAGGTTTTCGCAACTATCTTGGTGAATTCTTTACGTATTTTAATTTAGATACTCGCAAATTAAACAACATTTTAAGATATATGGTTTTTTATTATCATCAATAATTTACATCAGCCTTACTCTATTTAACTTTCCAACTCCACTCCAAAAATATAAGGGTTAAGCGTTAAGCGGTCCATTTGACCGTAATTCCCTGGTTGGAAAATTGAAATTATACCCAAAAAATATCAAAGAGAATACTAACAATATTTGCTTAATAATAGAGGGTAAAATTGTATTAAGGAAGAAATTTACAATAACCTTTAGGGTCGTTCGATATTGGAATCGTTTTAAAGGAATTGTAGCTACCATCTGTATAGAAAACAACACTACAGGTTTTGTAGAAAATTCTTATTATGTATTCCAGTTGATAATTTACCTTTCCATTGATTCCAGTGACTGACTAGAGAAAACATTAAGTGGCCGGAGATAAATATACTAGGCGCGAAAGAAAAGTAATACAAAAAAATTAAATATGTTACATAAATTCTTACAGCGGTACTGATAGCAGGTTAAAAATTTACAAAATTATTAACATTTTTAAATTACTGCAAAATTATCTTCTTTAAGTGCCATCTCTTGTTTAACCTAAATGTTATAACACCTTATCCGTGGTCCAGTTTTGTTTGTCTACTAAGAATGGCTTCCCTAGACAAGAAGCAAGTGACCCTGTTTCCTTGTCGTATATTCTTCTATTAATTATCCGTTAGTTTTCTATTAGGGATAGAGTTGTGCATTTGTCTGATTGAAGAATCTATTGCAACTGGCTGAATGACTAATGTCAATGCCATTAAAAAAAGTGCAGAGTGCAAATTAGAGGTTGGATATCATCATCACTATCTTTACTCTATTTACTGCTGCTCTAAAGAGTTCTATAGAACTGTATTTAAACCAGTCCCTTAAATTATTCAACCATGACACTCTCCTTCTTCCTGTACGTCTTCCTCCTCTTATCTTTGCCTGTATTATCAGTCTCAGCAGTTCATATCGCTGTCCCCTCATAACGTGTCCCAGACATTGGCAAAAAATTGCACAATTGCAAATTGCAAAATTATAGGTTTTCACAACTATCTTGGTGAATTCTTTATGTATTTTAATCTAGACACTCGCAAATTAAACAACATTTTAAGATATATAATTTTTATTATCATCAGTAATTTACATCAGCCTTACTCTATTTAACTAATCTATCCTGCCTCTGATACTGCATTTGACCGTAATTCCCTTGTTGGAAAATTGAAATTATACCCAAAAAATGTCAAAGAGAATACTAACAATATTTGTTTAATAATAAAGGGTAAAATTGTATTAAGGAAGAAATTTACAATAACTTTTAGGGTCGTTCGATATTGGAATCTTTTTAAAGGTATTGTAGCTAACCATCTGTAAAGAAAACAATACTACAGCTTTTGTAGAAAATCCTTATTATGTATTCCAGTTGATAATTTACCTTTCTTTCTTCTACTTTTGAGTACAATAAAAAAATATGATTTACTAATATTTTATTAAATAAAAGTCAAAACAATTAATATTGTTTTAAAAGCTCTTGAATTTCACTTAAACTCTTACCCGTAGTCTGTGGCAAAAATTTATAAATCAAAGCTGCACCTACCACACAACAAAAACTATATAGCCACACTGCCCAATGAGTTCCAATAGTAGCTGCTATAATAGGGTAAGTGGAAGTTAAACTAGAAATAAGTATACAAGTAAATGTGTTGATAAAGCTTCCTGCGGCAGCTCTCTTCTCAGGAGTAAACATTTCGTGCATAATAGCTGTTGGAATTGGACCCAATCCAAGAGAATAAAATCCAACATTTAAAAGCACCAATAAAAGAGGCAACCACTGCAGTTGATAAATTATTGGAGAATCTATATGTTTTAAATAGAAGAACCATCCTAATCCAAACAGAGGAATACCTGATCCAAGTGCAGAAATAAGTAGCATCCTCTTTCGCCCCACTCGTTCAACTACAGTGGAAGTAAAACTTATGCAAGTTATTTTAACTGCAGACACAATCATAGCTACTTTACTACCGGAGAAGCTAGTACCTGCTGAATCAAAGAATGGAGCCATAAATGATAAAATTACGGAAACTCCAGAAAGGTGCTGCACTGCGACTGGTAGTAAAGCTAAAAAAAGACCCATTCGGCTTTCTTTAGTTCTAAATAGGGTTACGATATTAAAATTTCTTTTATTATACTGTTTGGATTTTAACACATCCTCTAATTTTTCCATATCTTTTTTTATTTCGTTGTTGTTTTTATTACCTCTAAGCTTTCTTAAAGCTAGTTCGCATTGAGTCCGCTTTCCTTTAGAAAATAAGTAAACAGGGCTTTCAGGAAAAAATACAAATAATAATAAAAATAAAATGAGTGGAAATGAAATAACAAAATTGAACAGTCTATAGCTAAATAGAGGACCTACAATAAAAGTATAAAAATGTCCAAGTTGAAGAAAGAGTCCTATTAAACAACCAAATTTGGCTCGGTTATGGTCCTCACAAAGTTCTGTAATATAAATTGGTACAATTGATGGTGCACCCGAAGTAAACATGCCTGCTATAAATTTCGAAATTACCATCATTGTTACGGTTGTACTAAAAGTCAACATCATCAATCCCACTAGTGTCATAGAAACCGTTATTTGTAAAAATAGTTTTCGTCCCAAATAATCTGAAAACTTTGGTAATATGAGCGATCCAAAAAGTCCTGATAGAGCTGGCATTCCAGCTATCATTGATATATCTGCTGTGGTAGCTGGTCTTCCTAGAGGATTTATTTGGCTGTCGTTTGACAATAACATGGGTACAACTGGTGAATTCCATACTACGTGTGAACCAGCCGTAAACACCGGAATTTGTACTGAAAAAAAAAATATTTATATAAGTATATACTATATATAAAAACTGCTCAAGTATTAAAGCAGTCGAGCTCTGCAAATTAATTTAAAAAACTAGTGTAATACTAAAAAGTACAGTACAGTAGTGTAATATCAAACAATAAATACCACAGCTGCTGTAAGTTAATTTAATCATAATGTGACAAGTAGCTTTTTTAGACAACAGACAGACATTAAAGACAGGTTTAAATTAAATATAGATATATTCAAAATAGATAAATAATAAAATAAAATTATATCCTGGGTAATATATACAATAAACATTTAAAATAAAAATAAAAATAAACGTTAATCCTGTTCAATATCTGCGAAAAAAACAAATGACATAAAATCTAAACGCAATTACGGTGTGTTAATATACACAGACGAAAAGTAACGGGTCAATGGACTAGAGATGAAATGGGCCAGGCAACACTCGGCCCGGCGGGGAACGGACGGTGACTAATCAATACTAGGCCACAGGGGGAAATAGGTCTAACTCACATCAATAATCCTAGACTGGATACGGAACTGCCACTAGATTAATTCTCTAGCAGAGGTGGTTGGCATTTAGTCAATACCCTAGGGCTAATGGAGTTGTTGTCAGATCAATCTTATGACAAAATTGCAGACAGGTAGCCTTCAGTCAATATATAGAGCCTGTTGGAGTTTCTACTAGATCAGTACTCTAGCAGAACTCGACTCTCGCTTCAGGTCACTGAATGTTTACTTTGTGAGATAGGATTAGGTTAGCTTTATTTTGAAGAGGAATGAACATATTGTACCCGTTTAGGATCGTTTCATCCTCTTCAGGCTTGCGTTGAATGTATATAAGAAAAAGCAAAACAGTCCAAAAACCCGCTGGGGCGTTAGCGTTCTTCTTCTGGTGAGACATCTTTTAGGCTGTTGAGATGGAGTCATTATTCGAATCAGAGGTGAAAGGCTTGTCTGGATTGTGATGTTCTTTCCAGAGAGAGCATGTCTGTTTTTTGAGCTAGATGCACCAGAGTCGGGTCTCTAGTTACTATTGTTCCTGTGTCATTTTCGAGCTTATACTCGACCCCAAAACCAGTGTATTGCACTATAATTTTGTGGTCAAGCGTCAATAGAGACCCTTAGCTTTCGAGAGTCGACTTGTCACATTTTGCCAAGGTATGAATGTTCGTGTGTGTGTGTGTGTGTGTGTGTGTGTGTGTGTGTGTGTGTGTGTGTGTGTATGTGTGTGTGTGTATGTTTAACCAAACAGTGGTGGACGCTACTATATCGATGTTACTTGGCTCCGTCAAATCACCTAGATTTTCCCTGTCTGACCAAAGACCCCGTGTTAAGTAGAAGGATGGATTAGTGTGAGTGTGATTTTTGTGAATATGTTAAAGTGTTGAATGTGTGCGAGTCTAAGTCGGCAACGGCTAAAACCGTGTTCTCGAGTGACCATAGTTCCTGCAAGCCCTTTTTGCGATTGCGATCAACTTCAGACTAGTATATTGAACGGCCGGGCTTCATCAGCGTTCGATAGACGGTTCTAGCAATTGCCGACTCAGCTGAGAAAATAGTTGCGGCTATTTTCTTAGGGACGAAAAGGTATTGTTAAGTAGTGAGATTGGAAAATTGCAAAAAACCAATCCCCTTGTTCGGGATAAGGAAAAAGAATTGCAAAATAAAGATGGGTTTTGTGAGCTATTGGAGTAGCTTCGAGGATATCTGCGAATTCCCCCAGAAGTTCGTTAATGTATGCCTTCATTAGAATGGACGGGACGTGATATTTTTTGTTTTTGGTTTACGTGACCACGAAAAGAACAGGGTTTTTAGGGTATCTTGGGTATTGAATGATAGCTGTTTATGGTTCTGAGAGTAAAGTTCCTGTTGAGAGTTTTTATTCTCTCGATTACTGGGGTAACATATGCTACGATATGGATTTTATGGGATGGAAAATACCAACGTTTTCTGCAGACACTACGCAGAACTCTGGACTCCGCAGTGATCAGCTTTTTCGTTTGATAATCTTTAAGAAGGCAATATAAGATACACTTGAAATCGTAGGCTTCCACGGTCAGAGTCAGAATTATAGTTTATTAGTCTTCCGGGTTTGGACCGTGTCATTTGTGAGTGACCCAAAAGTGGGTTCATCTCGACGTTTCGCTACAATTCCATGGAATGAGGAATGGAATTTCGCTCTAGACTGAGATTCCATGGAATCTCAGTGTCAGTGGAGTAAATATAAGGTAAGAATGTATGATTTTTATGAATTGTAGGGGTCGCCTAATATTAGTTAGTCTCCAAACCAGTTCGTCATACTAGACTTGGTCGAAGGCCTTTTGTACATCCAGAAAAGTATCAATGGGGATGAAATTATTATTTAGTGACTATCGCTTAGGTGAAATCTATTCATGCATTTTGCGTTGGTTTGTTTGCTTGGAATCCATACTGAAATTTATGGATGATATTATGAGTTTCGAGAAAGTCGCTGAGTCTCTCCTTAAGGACAAGCTGGTCTAGTCTGGTCTGGTCTAGTCTGTTCTGTATGATTCCACATTTGTTCGATATTTACCCGGTTTGAGGAATACTCTATGTTCTGGAATTTATTGTCTGAGAGTAGTTCTTACTACTACTACTACTATGTATTCGGTGATGAGTTTGAATAAACGATCAAAGTTTAGGTTGTCTGGGGACTGAAAATTTTCATGAAGTGATGGTTAAGAAGATTTTTGATTTGTTAGGACTTTGAGATTGCTTCAGAACTTTGGCGGTACCAAGGTGATGCATATCGTTATATACAAAATTAATAGTTCTATTCAATCTGAGATTTCCACTAGTAATAATACACCAAATAGCTCCTCTTTAAATCAATTAAATGGATCACCTACATATTCTTCCAAAGATGGGTCAATGTGGTCGCCAACATCTCTGGAAGATAGGCATATTTAAGAAGAAAGATAAAATCCTCTACCACTTTAGCAGTTCTAAGAATAGTCATATAAACACCACAATTTCAAGATATTTTGAATTTTTGACACCAAATTTTCACTAAATAACCAAACTCTACCTGATTAATTCTTAGGAGGAAAACGACATACAGGATTTATCTATCATTATATAAATAATCGTGTACAACCTGTAAACTAACCAACCCTTCAACACAAAAACTTTCCAATGTCTATTGCCATTACCAACCAACCGAACCAACCGCCTAACACATCAAGCTCGATTTCTATCAACCTATCGAGCAGGCTGGATTCAGAAAACATTTTAATACCATAGACCACTTGCACACCGTAAGAACACTGATAGAAAAATGCACCGAGTATAATGTTCCAATTCATATGGCGTTCGTCGATTTCCATAAAGCATTCGATTCCATCGAATTATGGGCAGTGCTTGAATCTCTAGAAAATGCACGCATAGATTCAAGATACATTAACAGAATTAAAAACATGTATGAAAATGCAACCATGCATATAAAGCTGGACGAAAGCTTCTTCTTCTTCTTCTTCAGCCTTTATTTATCCAATGTTGGACATGGGCCTCCTTCAATTGCTTCCACGCTTCCCTATCTTTTGCAATTTTCATCCACTGCTTTCCAGCTACAGCAGTTATATCGTCTATCCATCTCTTTTTAGGTCTTCCCAAGCTTCTTTTTGTTTCTCGAGGTCTCCAGAATGTCACTTTATGAGACCATCTGTTGGTGTCTTGTCTTGCTACATGTGCTACCCATTGCCATCTCAATGTCGCTATTTTTCCCATGATGTTGGTTACTTTAGTTCTTCGACGTATTTCGGTGTTGGGAATTTTGTCTCTGAGGCTTATATTTAACATGGCCCTCTCCATGGCCCGTTGAGTTACTCTTAATTGTTCTGCCATTTTTCTTGTTATTGCCATAGTTTCCAATCCATAAGTTGCAACTGGTAGTATACAAGTGTCATAGGTTTTTTGTTTTAAGTGAATTGGGATTTTTCTGTCTTTTAAAATGAAGCTCAACTTACCAAAAGCAGCCCATGATAATTGTGTCCTTCTTTTAATTTCTAGCGTTTGATTGCACGAAATTGCACGATTGGACGAAAGCACAAAAATAATCCCATAAGACTACAACGGGGAGTAAGACAAGGAGACGCTATTCTCTCCCAAACTATTTACCCTTGCTCTAGAAGATATTTTTAAGAAACTGGAATGGAACAATAAGGGTATCAACGTCGACGGATCATACTTAAACCACTTGAGATACGCAGATGACATAGTTTTAATAGCCGATAATATCCAAGAACTAAATGATATGTTACAACAATTAAATGCAGTTTTAGGAGCGGTAGGCTTAAAAATGAACAACAGCAAAACAAAAATACTGAGCCAAGACCAGACAAATATAACAATACAAAATCATACCATAGAAAATGTGGAACATTATGTATATCTAGGTCATGTTGTCAAACTAGGAAAACGAAATCAAGATGCTGAAATTAAAAGAAGAACACAACTGGCTTGGGGCGCTTTCGGTAAACTAGCACATATCTTGAAAAACACCTCCATTCCTATAAACTTAAAGAAAAAGGTGTATAACACATGCATACTACCAGTTTGTACCTACGGCTTGGAGACAGTAGCACTTACCAAAAATCTGCCAAAAAATTAGAAACAACGCAAAGAGCAATGGAACGAATTATGCTTGGAATATCACTAAGAGACAAGATTAGAAACACCGAGATAAGACGTATAACGAAGATTGGGGATATTGTGGAAGAAATTACAAAAATGAAATGGCGCTGGTAGGTCACGTAGCCCGATATAATGACACAGTATAATGAACAGGTGGACACGGAGAATTCTAGAATGGAGACCAAGGACGACAACAAGAAGCATGGGAAAACCTCAAAAAAGATGGGTAGATGACATAAGAGCAGTGGCAGGCAAACAGTGGATTAGATTGGCGCAAGATAGAGAAAGATGGAAGCAATTGGGAGATACCTACATTCAGGAGTGGATGGAAAATGGTTGACAAAGAAGAAGAAGAAGATTGCGATTACAACATATAGATCCAATTGAAAGGACAACTAATCTACCAATAAAAAAACCCAAAACAACGCTCATCAACAACAATCAAAAGAAGGAAGCATGCAACAAAAAACCCAACTATGTACTAACTATCCAATACCAAAAACCAAACCAAAAGAAGATTCATCAATAACAAACGATCTAAAAATTGATCTAAAAAATGAGGCAATGCATATAATCATAGGCAAAACACAAAACAGACTCACAACATCCCAAATTTCTGTATCAGCTACTACACCTACAGAGGAGCCTACTTTCATAACACCATAAAATTAAGAGAAGAAAGTAAAATCAGATCAAAACAATAAAACAAAAAAAAAATACTTATAACAAATGCTAACTTACAATAAAACATTATTTGATAACCCAAACTCCAACTACTTTGTAACTTACAAACAGTTTTAGAAAAGTAAGGTAAAGAGTAGTTAGAAGGCAGTGATGATAAAAATTTTAAAATACACAAGAACTGAAAAACATATTGAATAGAAAAAAACATAAAATAAGTTTTAACAACTAAAAGAACAAAATACTTCGGTTAAGAAGTATATTATGGTCAAGATCACAACAACTTTCAAACGAAGAAAACAAATTTTACCATTACATTATGAAATAAAAAGCATAAAATTTTAACACACTTAGATACATTATTTTTAAAATATACTTACACAGTATTATTGTGCAAAATAAGAATAATGTGCTAGTTTTCTTCGCCTCATGTTCAGGTTTAAGTTCATGTTCACATTCAGTTTCGTCAGCAAGATACGTTACTTCTTCTACTTCTGGTTTATTATCTTCATTATAGACTGATTTCCGGCTCATCTTTGTAGAGAATCTGCTGAAGAGTTCAATTTATCGTACACATCTTTTCTGTAAAAATAAAATTAGAATAGTTTAAAATTTTAAAATTAAATAAAAATTTTAGTGGAATGAGTAACATGTAACATATTAAAGATATTAAACATATCTATAATAATTTTAATGAAAAACACAAAAGGTTGGTTGCAAATAAGAATACGCAGTTTGAAGTAATGTTTTCTGTGATAGAAAATCCAAAACTCTTATTGTGTAAGAGAAAATCGTTGATGCAACAAACTTTAAGTAAAAATACTATAGCAAGCATTTTGAAGCTGGTGGTCTGATGAAAATCCTAATTAAAGTATTAAGTCTATTGACCAATATTCATTTAAGACGAAGTATGGTGTTGCATTTATAACAGGTTAATAGGACCTTTTTTTTCTACCAAACTATAAACGCGCAACTTTACTTGCAGTTTTTACAAATTCATATCAATAATTTCGTGGACGACTTACACTTACCACGACGTCAATGTATTTATTTCCTACACAATGGAGCCCCATGCCACAGAACATTGACTGTAATGCAATAATTACCCATTTAAATTGTTAGAAAAAATTTAGAAACGATAAGGTTACCATGTGCTTCTTAATCGCATAAAATAAAAAATGTTCAGTCAAAATAAACATATTAGTAGAAAATAACAAAATTTATTTTTTCAATATAATTGTATGTAATTGTAATTTTGAACGTAGTTTCTAGTTTTTTTTATCTTTTCTTAATTAGAATTTTCGATATTGTAAAATATAAAGACACTTCACTCCTGAGCGAAATTCATATTTTTTGATTTAGTCGTATAATATTAAATTAATAATAAAAACGTTTTCCATTTCGTTCCAACTTAGGTTGGTTGGTTAGAAAATCAAAAAGTAGACGAGATTCCAAGTGGGGACTGTGACAAATCGCATATGGGACAGACCAACTGAAGAATCAATGTTAGACAAGAAGAACATCGAAATGCCATCGAAAGGAGAGAAAAAACGTCTTCCCTTGCCCAACATGTCTCAAACACAGGACATACAATAAACCTAAACCAAACTACGATGCTAGCTAACATTAAAATTAAAAGAAAATGCGAAATCAGAGAATCAATAGAAATGAAAAAAAATCCGTCTAAACTAAAGAGATGATACTCAAAGGCATCCAACAACATAGAAAACGGTAAAAATAAAAGCTCAAAAACAGACCAGACTACAAGACCGACTAGTAAGACCTCGCCTACCTACACATGGACAGGACCAATCACAAGAAGCCTTGCGGCTATAAAAAGTAAACGCATTGACCAATGCGTTTACTCCAGACGAAGACATCGACTTTATAGAAGAAGTCGAAAGACAAAGAGAAAGACCGGAAAACCTAAACGAAATTATCCCTCCAACAACACCGGAGGAGTAAACGAGCTAATCAAGAACAGCTCACCAAAAAAGGCTCCCGGTCCAGACCAGATCACGAATAGAGCTCTAAAGTACCTACCAGTAAAAGCCATCGTTTATCTAACCAATATCATAAACGCAATGCTAAGGTTTAAAAAATTCCCAAACAGATGGAAAGAGGCCCATGTCATAATGCTACCAAAGCCCGGCAAAGACAGCACATTCCCACAAAACTACAGGCCGCTAAGCTTACTACCAGCAATCAGCAAAATAGTGGAAAGAGTGATACTCAGCAGACTCTAAGCTGAAACTGACAGATTAAACATCATACCCGAAGCCCAATTTGGCTTCAGATCAGAACACTCCAGCGAGCTACAAGTACTCAGACTAACAGAGTACATAGCAGCTGGATTCAACGATAAACAATACACAGGAGCTGCATTCCTGGATGTAAGTAAAGCATTCGATAGAGTCTGGCATAAGGGACTACTATACAAAATGAGAGGATACGGGTACAGCGGAGCAATGACAAGTGACAAGGCTGATCTCTTCTTACTTGAGCAACCGCAGTTTCAGAGTCCGGATAGGACAAGTCCTGTCCGAACTCGGGAACCTGGAAGCTGGAGTACCACAGGGAGCAGCACTGTCACCTCTGCTATACACGATATACACAGCAGACATACCTAGAACACCAGGTACATTATTAAGTCTCTATGCCGACGACACAGCGATAGCGGCCAAACACAGAAATGTAGACATAGCAGTCACCAACCTACAGACAGCGTTAGACGACATTGAAGAATGGAGTCTAAAGTGGAAAATTGCAATTAACTCAGATAAGACGCAAGCTGTACTTTTTCAAAAGAGGCGAGAACGACCGGAAGAACAGGTAACTGTGCAAGACAATCCCATTGAGTGGAAAAGCGAAGCAAAATACCTCGGGGTAATAATGGACAAAGGACTAACCTTTAAAAAACACGTAGAAGCTACGGTACAAAAAGCCAACATGACAAGGGCCGCAATAAGAGGCCTAGCAGGAAGGAAAAGCAAACTTCGCATAAAAACCAAAATAAGACTTATAAACAGTATAGTCCTTCCTATACTGACCTACGCGTCACTTGCATGGGGACATATATGCAACACAACCAAAAAGAAAATACAGGCACAACACAACAAAAGCCTAAGAGAAGCGGTAAACGTACCAAGATACGTAGCTGAAAGATTCCTTTTCAGAGAATTACAACAAATCAGAGTGACTGACACTATGAAAGAAAAAGCTGGGAAAAAGTTCGCAGAATTAGAGAACCACCCCAGTCACATTCTACGAGAGATAATGAGGTATGACGCTTTCCACAGATGGAAGCACAAAAGACCAAAACAACAAATAGTAGACTAAAATAAAACCAGAGAGAGAAATAAAAAACCCCCCAAGATGGACAGAATTCAACAAAAAGCCCAGAGTGAGAAGAAACTTCAAATCATACCACACACACAAGGAAGACAGTTCGTAGCTCAAACCACCCAGAATATCGCTTATCGCCTCATACACAGTGGGCCCAGCAGCTCAACTAGGATACAGTCTGTATTGTGGTATCGTATAATATTTATATATTTTCTTTATTATAATATAGATTGTACACTAATTATGATTTTTTTGTCCACAGGTCACCTACAAAAAAAAATTAAAAAAAACACAAAAAACCGGCTTTGGCCACCAAAAAATAACAAAAATCCTAAAACCCGGGCACGTAGGGCCCAACACACCTTGCTCCAATGAATTGTTACACCCGATCGTACTACCTGGGTGAACATTTCTCATAGGCTTGGTTCAATCAAATTGCGTGCTTGAATGCGTTTAATTCGGGCCAACGACTTCAGGCACGACTTCAGGCCAACTTATAGGCGACTTCAAAATTAAGAAAAGTCGACGAGATCAGACTGTAGATTCTTATGGTATAGGACGACCTAACCATGGAGGACAGAGATTGTATGAATTTTGTAAAGAAAACGATATGATCATTGCAAACACCTGGTATAAACTACCCAATCGACGAATAACATTTGGAAAGCCCCATTTGATGATGGCAATAACCCTGAGTCCTTAAGAAATCAAATAGACTATATACTTGTAAATAAGCTTTTCCGAAATGCCGTCAAAAAAGACACTACATTGACTGGAGCAGATACTGGATCTGATCATCAACCACTTGTAGCAGATATTAAACTAAGATTAAAACGAATTCAGCGACAAAAACCAAAAACCAATGTACTTTACTTTGACAATATAAACATAAAACATAACATCAAAAAAAGAATTTAACAATAGAATAAAAAACATCGGAGAACAACTAGATGATCCAGAAGAACTATGAAGTGAATTTAAAAATCAAATTAACGAAATCTCCACAAAAAATGATTATAGAAAAAACTTAAGAAAAATAAATGAATAAATCAAGATGACAGACGACATCTTGAAATTAATGGAACAACGTCGACTGATCAAATCTATTGAAAGAGAATATAGGCACCTGCAGAGAAGAATACAAAAGGAGATCAAATTCGCCAAAGAAAAATGGATGGGAGAAAGGTGCGACGAAATGGAGGATGTAATAAATATAAACACGATTTAATCTGCAAAAAAACTAAAAGAAATGAATAACATATTTAAAAAATTAGTTCCCTTTATAGTCGTTGACAATAATAACAAAATTATTATAAATGGGCACGAAATAAAAAAATAATGACAGCTGTATATATCAGAGTTGTTTAAGGATGACAGAAATAATATTGCCGAATTCTACCAAAACTGTACTGACCCAGAAGTTATGAAATGTGAGGTAGAACATGCTATAAATAATGCTAAAATTAGGAAAGCGTGTGGTCCAGATGATATGCCAACTGAAATGCTGAAACCAGTGACAGTGATTCCCACAGACTAGCTCAAATCCATCTTTGTCGCAATACCATTGATTATAAACCACTACCTAGATACCTCACTCTAAGGTAAAAACGAATTCAGTGTTAAACTCCGCCCACTTACACCTCTTTGCCCCTCACAACTAAGTACTACCTGACTGTATGGTGGCGAAATAAATTTCAGTTCCCTGGTCCGACAATTCTCTAGTGCATTAGAGGACGATATAAGGATGGCATTCAGCATTTTCACAAGTAATTTTTAACGTGCTTGTAATCTATATTATGAAATTAATATTTTACTTAGAAAAAACGCTAAAAATTGATTAATGAAAACAGTAAAGGTTTTCTAAAAATTATTTATTTATCAACACAATACAAAAAAATAAACAAAATATAAAATACATAATAAAATTAGCAGTAATAAATTACATCTCATGTAAATTACTTTTTTGTAACTTTTCAAACAAATTTATTTCCAGAATTGATGCAAACTAAAATATTTCAAGCTAATATACAGAATTTATTTCCAAATTTAGTCCATTCACTCACGGTAAAATATTGCAAAACCTCATAAGTTTCAAGAATCACTTGGATTGACATGAAATTTGGCTTATGCCTAGCTAAGATGTCAAAGGAAAAAAGATTATGCTTTTGCCCTATGGATCAGTATCACCCCTTATCGGGAGTGAAAAAATATATGTTCAAGATAAGTTCGGAAGTGCCTAAAATCAGTAATTCTAAGCAACTTTGGTTTTATAGAGGTTTTTCACTATGTCAATACTTTTCAAGTTATTGAAAAAATGGGTTCTTATTCGTCAAAGATACCCAATTTGGGGTTAGATATGCTATGGGAACCAGGGATCACGTTTTGCGCTTAACATTCTATTACAAAAATGCCGTGACCAAAGAAACAGATGTATTTGCATGTTTCGTGGACTTTGAAGAGGCATTCGAAAAGTCCAGCATGCAAAATTAATGCAAATACTAAAAGAATAGATAACAAGGATATTCCTGTCATTAAATATTCGTAATGGAGTCAAACTGCTATCGTAAATATTACAGATAATTACACTAAATCTCCATACAACGAGGACTCAAACAAGGTTGCATTTTGTTCGCCAACATTATTCAATGTTTACTTGGACCAGTTATTTAAAAAGGCACTTAAGAGACAACCATACGAAATAAAAATTAACAAGGAAATATTTAATGTGATTAGATATGCAGACGATATAGTAGTTCTGTCAGATAATATTGAAGATATTTAGTTTCTACTTGATATGTGTACCCAATGTGGAGTTCATAATCAAATGCTGAAGATACTTTGGACAGCAAGGAAAACTAATGAAAACGTACTAATGAGCGTCAACAAAAATAGAGAACTGCTAAATACTGTTAAACATCGAAAAATGTCTTATCTGAGACATATAGTTAGGTGAACTGCAAATCCATGCTAACTGAAATCTATAGGACGATGTGAGGAATAATATATTATTCTGAGAACCAAACCATCTACAGTTTACCGTTGAATAACACTATCCTTTGCACTCTTTACGTAGATAAAAGACGTTGAAATGAAAGTAGACGATTGTATTTATTTTCAATGTATACAAAGCTTGCTCTTGTTCACCACAGGGGGAATAAAATGGTTCTAATCGCCTTCTACTGCCTCCGGGTGCTCTGTAGAGGGCTTCGGAAACGTCGACGAAAGCACCTCTACCCAAGCCTATTTCCAGTGTATAGACTTGTAAAAAGTTTCAGCTGATGAGCTCGTCTTGAAAAAGACAAGCTATTTCTTACATGACACAAAAATAATTGCGAGGTTAAGTGGTCGAAATATACATCAGGTTCCATGGCTTGCCTTAATAAAGGCAAGACCAAATATTCAGTCGAATAAAATACTCAGCCACAGAGTATAGGAAAGCTAAAAACAAGAAAAGAGCGCCCCAAGAGCACCAAGCTCTCGGAGAGCCCGTGAGGGACTGACCTGGTTGACCTGAAAATCGCCAATATTTATATACGCTGATGTAGCGATAAATAGGGATTTCCAGGTCAGGGACCAATGGGAAAATTCGAGGCGGGGCGATACGCATCGAAGTGCGTACTAGTCTTGCGACTATCGCATTCGATGACACTCTCTAATCAAGTTATATTATAGTAACATAACCGGTCTAAGTACGCTAGTAGCGACATCTTTATGAATCTATTCCGTAGTTGTGTGGATGCGTGTGTGATAAACTTCTTTACCACGGAAACAATAATAAAATTAGTAATTAAATTGAATAAAACGTAAAGAAAACTGTCAATAGTATTTATTTGGTAATATGTAATGAATTCTCGAAGGGATGGTATTTTTGTGTATATGTATCGCGGCCGAAGCGAGCGGTGTCTTTAAGAGGATTACTGAAAACTCAAACTAAACTACAACCGCGTTCTTTGATTTTAAAAGCCAGACCATAAACTTTTATTATAGGGCTTGGTCGCTATTATTATATTTCGTTCCCCATAAAAATGCAATGCATAATTAAAGTGTCGAGCATACCTAATTTGCTCACATTTCTATTTCTTATGTGTATAAGCAAATGTGAAAATTTAAATTTTAGTATGAGATTGTTTTATTTTTAATACTTGAATACAAAAGTTAAATTATTCGTAATTAGCTTGTTGCTACAATACCCCCCTTTGAGAAATATGGAAAATTAATACGTCGTTATAATGAAAATTGAATAGTTATATAAAAAAGACAATGTTTACACGAGAAAAAAATGTTACACTGAGAAAAAAAATTTAACTGACACTTGCTTGATATCTTCCCATAAATCTCGTTTGTCTCTTGGATCTGCTGTTCTCAAAATTGTTGTAGGTGTTTGTTTCTCTGAACACTGTGATTTTCTCTGGTTTTTGATTTACGTTAACCTCATACGCAGGTTTCAATCTTCTTCTTCTTCTCACTGGTCCTCTCTTTCCAAATACCTTGCTCTAAAGAATGAGTTGCAACAAGCCGTATCTCTGTTCATTCCTCATAACATGGCCAAGATATTCTAATTTGCGCTCTTTGATGGTGTTAATAATCTCGCATTCCTTGCCTATTCTACGTAGGACCTCAACATTAGTCACACGATCCACCCATGAAATTCTTAAGATACGTCTGTAACACCACATCTCGAATGCCTCGAGTTTTCTTAAGGAAGCTTCGGAAAGTGTCCAGGCCTCTACTCCGTATAATAAAGTAGAAAATACATAATGAGAGAGATTTTGGTAGCAAGTGGTAAATCATGACTTCTGAAAAGAGACTTCATCATTATGAACGCTGATCTCGCTTTTCCTATGCGTTGTTTTATTTCACTGGAGTGATCCCATTGGCTGTTAATGTTGGTACCAAGGTATGTGTAGCTGTCCATTGTGTCAATTGGATGTTGGTTAACCAAAAGCTGTGTATTTAATATTTCGCGCTTACTGACTACCATGTACTTTGTTCTCTTCGTATTAAGATCAAGTCCGTGTCCTCTACTTATATGTGATATACCCGACATTTTTGTTTGCAAACCGTCCAGACTATCTGAAAAAACTACTGCGTCGTCGACATATCTAATGTTGTTTAGACGCATTCCGTTGACTAATACGCCTTCTTGTAGTTCTCCCAGCGGTTGCTCGAAGATATATTCAGAGTATATATTAAATAACACCGGGGACATAATGCATCCTTGCCTCACTCCTCTATCTATGGGGACTGCATCTGTCAATTGATCATCCACTTTAATATTGGTTGTTTGGTTGTAATATAAATTATAGATGATTCTCAAGTCCCTATCATCTAACCCCACTTCTTTCAAGATGTTTATATATGTTTTACTCTATCAAATGCCATTTTGTAGTCGATAAAACAAATATACGCATCGTAGTTAACATCCCTGCATTTTTGCATAAGCACTTGGATAGCGAATAGAGCCTCTCGGGTGCCTAAGGAATCGCGAAATCCAAACTGCGTACATGATACGGTTTCAATCTATCGATGGAAATTGGTACTTCTTTTCCGTTTACACGAAAAACGGGGCAAATGTTTTGTCTCCTCGTTTAACTACTGGAAAAGGTCCGTGATATAGGTTATCTAAACCGTTTTTGATTGTGTCACAGCGAACAAACACGTGAGTGGTGGTTTTCATCTCTTTGAAAATAAAAGTGCTTTTGCACCCATGTTGCGTCTGTTGCTTAGGACGGAGATTTTCGAAATTGTTTCGAAGTGTCTTTAAGTAAATGTGAGCACAGTCGGTGTTTCTTTGCGACGAAAACAATAATTCACCGGGCAAACACGAGTTTGGCGGCTGAAGTAACTAAATTTTCTCTCCACGCTGCTCGTATGCCCAGTAACTCTGAAGGTAGGCTTTCGGTCCATCGAATATTTTCATGGCATCGAATTAATGCTTTTAATTGTCGATGAAATCTTTCTATCATGCTATTTGCTTGAGTATGATAGGCGGTTGTTCTTAAATGGAGAGTTCCCTCCATTTAATTCTTAAATGTTTTGAAATCTTTGTCTCTAGATAATCCATAAAAACATCTGATAGCAATGGGCTTAGAGGATTACCCATTATAAGTCTGCACTGTTATTTGTATATATTTTATTATTAAATTCAAAGTAGTCCTGGTTTATGCAAACTTCAAGAAGATGTAAAATTTCAGATGTTATTATTGGATTTGTACTATTTTGGTCTAAAAGGTTTTTTACTAGAATAAAAGTTTCTGTAGGAGGTATACTAGAAAAAAGATTTTTTACGTCAAATGAAATTAATCTGGAATTGTCAGGTAATTGAAAATGCTGTATTTTATTAACTAGTTCTATTGTATTTTTTATGGTAAATTTAGGTGAAAATTGAGTGTGTTCTAAAATAATCTCTAACAGTTTTTTTGAAATTTTTTATGACGGAGCTGTATAAAAAGAAACTACAGGTCTTATAAACTGTGTTACTTTGATACTGAAACTTTGATAAACGAATAACAGAACATAAAAGGGCTTTCAAGAACAGAAAAACAGATTCGACATACGCACTTCACCTTCTAGATCATAATCATTCTTTTAATGACAAAGTTAAAATTCTTCACATTCAAAATAAAGCCTTAAGCTATCTTTGTTAGAATCTATGGAAATCAACAAATTAAAAAAACACAGATATAATTCTGAATGACCAACTTGAGACACACAGTTCTCCCCTCCTCAACCTTTTTCATTAGAGACTATAAATTTGTAAACCCAAGCCAAAATAGATCACTTGAGAACGGCAATCAGCCGAAACAGCTGTAGTGATAATATTTAAAATAAATTTTGTGGAAATTAGAAAACAAAGTTTTCAGTGTTTTATTGTTACATAAAATGAATTTCCATCAAGTAACGGTCGAATCCATCAATTAAATTATTTGCCTTTGTGAAATGTTTGTACACGTTTTTTGACTGCGTGTGTAAAGTTACAGAAAAATTTAATTATGTCTGAGAGTGATAAAACATCGACGAATCATTATAACTACATTTCACAATTTCATAAATCAGAAAATACCGGAATTAATCGATAGCTATAATTTTCTTCAAACAACGTGGTAGATCAGACTTGAAAAATGTCGTCCAATTACATTTATCAATAATCTTTATACGTTACTTAATAAAATGTCAACTACCCGATTAACGGCTAAGTTCGATGAATTTAATTACTTGCTTAGATTTAAAATAATTATAAAATGTTAATATTGAATATTATATCATATATAATATTTATAGTCCTAGTTGACTTAGAAAATATGCGATTTTATCGATGACTGGTTGATAATAAATGTGAATTGTAAATATGCCACCACATAATAATGACATTATTTAATGTAAGAATACACATTGAAATAGTTCAGTTGTCAGATTTTTGATCTCTAAAAACAAAACGAACAAGCTCAATTTTACTCAGAATGTCAATTTTTGTTCCCCCAAAGAAATTAAAAAGTCTCCTACCCTCCAGCTTAGCGACCGAAGCTAAAGAACCCCACTTCGAGTGAAAAAACAGAAAAAATTGATGAAATCTGTACGTCATAGAAATATATGTTTCAAACAAGAAAAGTAGCTGTGTTAATTTTAAACAATAATGTTTATTAGCTACTTTTGTGTTTACTTCAGTCGTCAGAGATAAAATTCCACTGAACCTCTAAAAATGATACGAACTAGCTGAGTTTTGCTGAGAATGACAATTTTTGGACCCCAGAAAGATACAAAAGTCTACCACTTTTATCTAATGGTTTTTCTTTTAAACGGCGAGTAAAGAGGACAAAATTTTTGCTGAAAAACCGTAAACTCATAAAGAACACTTAACCCTCTCCTAGAAAGAGGCATTTTTGTGCCTCTTTCTAGGAGACAGAACGCGGCGATTCCTGAAGAAGGAAAACGACACCTCTGCAATTTTGAGGCATATACCACGCAACAGACTCATATTGTCAACGCATATTGTCGTGTAAGAAATAGGGCGTTCCCGCATAAGCGGGCACAACCTAACCAAATATATTTTCCTCAAGGCACTGCGTCACAGTGTTGCCGTATTTATTTTAGTAAAATATGTATATGAATGCTACAAATATAAAGTTACTTTTACGAAATAATAATTTGTGTTATGAGAAGCTACATATTTTAAATAAGTGTAAAACTTGCCGTATTTTTTTTGTAAAATGTATATGAAGGTTTAAAATATAAGTTACTTTTACGAAATTATAATTTGTATTATGAGAATCAATATATCAATATATCAATATGATATATTATATATTTAATCATATGATTTTTAATATTAAATTATTGATAATATTAAATCTTTAATTCAATCTAAAATCTATGAATTTTTATATAATTTCAATGCATTTCTATTATATACGGTAATTTAATTATTACTATTAATTTTTTATATCCTTTTAATCAATTTTATTGTATATGCATTTGATTATTATCTTTAATTCAACTAAAATCTATGAATTTTTATATAATTTCAATGCATTTCTATTATATACGGTAATTTAATTAATACTATTAATTTTTTATATCATTTTAATCAATTTTATTGTATATGAATTTGATTATTATCTTTAATTTAACTAAAATCTATACTATTAATTTTTTATATCACTTTAATCAACATTTGTATAATATTATGTGAGAGTATGAAAAACTGGAGACTGCACTCTACACATTAGCCTATGTTAAATGTCATATAAAAGCTTGGTTAGGTTTAGAGTGACCACTTATGCGGGACGCCCAAGAAATATATTTGTCATTGTAAGAAAGCTTGAAAGGTTAGAGAGTTCGTTTGCCGGTGTCACATCGCTTGTTGCAGAGGGCTCGATAGAGCTTCTTACACGAATAAGCCGATATCAGTACTAACTCCTATACGAAGATGGATCATCGTAATACGAGATCATCTTCAAGAGCGGCGGCCCGCTGAGCGTCCAGGAACTCCGGATAACGGAGAGGATGCTACGGCCGTACGACAGTAATTATAGTGGAAATATTACTATGAGGTTTTTATTACTTGTGTTAAACCGTTAAAATTGCATGAGTTAATTGCAGAACTTGAGACAGGAGATTCCAACGCCTTCTGATGGTATAATTTATTTTGCCTCCAGACAATGCAAATGATAATATAACAGACTGCGATTCAGGAGACGAGGATGTCACAACGATAGACCATTGACTAGGAAGCCAGCTGAGAATTGACGTAGAAATTATTTTTCGACAATTAAGATCAGAGTGCAGAAGAGTCATTTTCCAGACGACGATGGTGTACCTCTTGCTATAACTACGCAAAGAAGAAACAACGTCTTCGATTATTCTGGAAAAACTAGGATCTGCACAATAGCTTAAAGGTGATCTGTACCAGCATCCTAAAGATGTTTACTGAGACCAGAAATCGAGCCCTAAACAAAATAGCGCGCCATTACAGTTCCTTAGGCTATTTTTTGACGACAACCTATTCAATATGATAACAACACATACAAATACATACCGGTACAAAAAAGTTTGACTAGTATTGTGACAGGTAATGATATTAGGTGTTTTGTGGGTGTGCTTATTTTGAGTGGCTACGGGGTGTTACCAAAAAGATGTATGTATTGGGAGAATCGTAACGATAAAATGAAAATATCGCTGGATCTACCAAGAGACAGATTTTCCCATATAATAAAAACACTTTATGTGTGGGATAATAATAGTTTGGATAAAACAGACAAGTTTGCTAAAATACGACCATTATGTGATGCATTGAATAAAATATTTTAAATCACGCTCCTTTCAAACAAGAACATAGTCTTGGTACCATATTTTGGAAGGCACCCTACGAAACAATTTATACGAAAGAAACTCATTCGTTGATGTTATAAGTTTTGAATGGGTACTCCCCGTCTAGGTTATTATGTATAGTTTACACCATATCAAGATGCAGTCAAAGAAGATCTAGAGAAAATGGGAGTGCGACAAGGGGAATTACTGGCACAGGACCGACAAACATGGAAGGCAATAGTAAACGCGGCAAAGACTCACGAAGAGTTGTAGCACCATTGATGATGATGATGCCGTATCAAGACAGCTCAGTGTAAATACCAGTCTCACACAAAAACTTAGGCCTTGGTTCGTCGGTTGTTTTGTCTTATGTAGATGTGCTTCAATCAAGCTGCCCAAAAACGAGTTTCCACCATTTTTTGATAACTTTTTTATGCATCTACTAAATATTAACTCATTTATGCATCTACTAAATAAGTTAAAAACTAGAGGTCTTTTCGGTACAGGTACAAATGAACAATAAAACACTAAAATGCGCCCTATTCGCTTCAACAGCTATAAAATATAAAGGTAAAGGGAATTGACGATTACAGATTAAAAAAACACAAGAATTGTGGTTTGTCGCTGACACGACAATCATGTCATTAAAATTGCATCTAACTTTTGTTCAGTAAAACCACATCACCTAGTCAAACGACTTTTCCCATAAGGAGAAGAGACACATTTCTGTTTCTCAACCAAATATGATAAAGCAAAACAATTCTTTTATGAGTGGCGTAGACCAAAACATTGTCTTTACCGGATCTCTATAAGAGGGAAAAACGGTTCTTTCCGTTAAAAGTACATGAAATTGTCATGGCTATTTAAAACGCATGGCAATTGGACCAATAAAAACGGAGGAAGCCTTGATCAGCTATAAATTTATTATTTATTTAGCGTATGGACTTTCACAGTACGATAAATATACAAATACAATTACAATAATATACACATATATATTATATATATATTATTCACTAAAACACTCAAAACACTAAAAGTAAAAGTAGAATAAATAGAATGAATGACACTAAATATTAATGTCCAATTTACATAGCCATTCAATTGCTTCTGGGGAAACATTCCGCAAAGTCCTGGAGGTTTCCACGGTAGGCACGATTCAAGCAGTCTGAAACACAATGGCTTATGGTCTGTCTAGATTCTCCGCAATCGCACTGTGGACTTTCTGCACGACCCCACCTGAACAGCGAATCAGCACATTTACCATGTCCGGTACGTATACGATTAAGCCTTGCCCAAATGGCAAGGTAATTGCCGGGGCAGATTTGATCCGATGAAACCCTGAGTTGGGGTGGATATCTTAATATAGTATGATTCTACTGTTGGCCATCCATCTTGTTGTCCATTACCAATGTATATCATAGGAATTACCAATTTTTCGGGCAGATCGTATTGGAGGATTTCTAGATCTCAATCGTTGGTGCTCTTTTGAGATGTCTGGGATATCTTGATGTATTGGTAATTGTACGTTGGCTACAATTTTCTGGTACTCTCTCACTAATGCTGCTGTACGGCGTAGATCTGGTGGAGCAATATTGCTTAGAGTAGGCAGCCATTTCACTGGCGTTGATTTTATTGTTCCAGTGATTATTCTCATAATTTGGTTAAGTTGGACATCGATTTTGCTTGTATGTGCACTATTTAGCCACACTGGTGCACAATATTCTGCCACTGAAAAAACCAAAGCTAGAGCAGAGGTCCGAAGAGTATCTGCAGAAGCACCCCAAGTTGTTCCAGCAAGTTTTGATATTAAGTTATTTCGTGTTCTTAGTTTACCGGCTGCGTTTTGTAAGATGACTTTTGAAGGTGAGTGTTCTATCAAGTGTGACGCCTAGATATTTGGGGTTGTTGTTATGTTTGATAGCTGTGTCATTTAGAGTTACATTGAGAGTATCGCCCGCAAGTTGATTCGACAGGTGAAAGAGACAGGTTTCAGTTTTGCTTGTGTTAGGACGTAAGCGCCAGTTCTTAAAATAGTTACTTAGTGTAGATAAGTCCTCGTTTTAGAGCTCGTTCTCCTGCTTCTTTACTATTATCTTGGAAGCCAATGGCCAGGTCGTCAGCATAAGCAAATTTTCTCGATTTTGTTTCAGGTATATCTGCTGTATAAAGGTTAAATAATAAAGGAGCTAGCACTGAGCCTTGAGGTAAGCCGTTGTTAAGTTTTCTAACGTTACTCTGTGCATCATTCATATATACCTGAAACAGTCTGTTAGTCAGTAGATTGTTTATCAGCTGACAAGTTTTGAGGCAAGGTATGATTTTCATCAGCTTATAAATAAGGCCCTCTCTCCACACCGTGTCATAGGCAGCCGTGAGATCTATAAATGTTATGGCAGATTTTTCGCGTCTTTCAAAGCCAGCTTCAATAAATGTAGTTAAGGACAGCACTTGGTCACAGCAACTTCGTCCTCTTCTAAATCCAGCTTGTTCAATTGGTACAGCATCCTCAATGGTGTTACATATTCGGTTATATAAAAGTCGTTCTTGTAATTTATAACAGCAACTGAGTAAGTCAATAGGCCGGTAACTTTCAGGCAGCTTGTTGTCTTTGCCAGGCTTCTGGATTGCGATAATTTTTGTTCTTTTGAATTCTGGGGGTAGCACAGTTGTATTCACAATGTTGCTAAAGAATTTTTTGAGCCACTGTCGTGTTTTTGTACCAGTGTGGACTATAAACTTAGGATACATTCCATCGAAGCCTGCTGCTTTTCCTGTTTTAGTTTGGTGTAAGCGCTTCGTTTATTTCATCCAATGAGAAGGCACGTGAGTATTCTGATGTTACGGTAAATTTAGGTGGCAAATAGCTTGCAACCTTCTGTAAACCTACAAAAAAGATACCAAACGCGGCTCAACTAGACGGAATCCCAACACAGTCTTACATTCAAGATATGATGGTATGAACCATTTAATTGTTTTAAAAAGGTTTTTCTCGCAAAGTTTTTCTCACGTTTTCTCGTAAATTTTTGTGTTAAAAACGATCGAAAAGTATCTAACAAAACAACACAATAAAAGTAAAAGTAGAAGAAGAACTAACTGGCTCTATGAAGCTTACTACGGGATAAGACAGATATATTTTCTGAGTCCTCTATTGTTCAACCTTATTATTTATAAAATAATAAAACAAGTAAGAACTAAAAAGGGTTGAATTGTATTGTAAAAGCTTTAATACAAGTAACTATTTAAAACATTTTGCAGTGTATGCAAATAGCATCATTACTGATACAACATCCGATAGAAATACAGGCCTTGAGAATAATATTCATTTAACCTTCTCAAATACATTTTTTTTTATTTATGCGTCTTAATTAAAATTCTTTTCTATCGCGCTATATTTTTTTTATTCGTAAAACAAATAATTGCATAAGATTACGTTTTTAAGTTTCTTAATCTTTTATAAGAATAAGTCCTTCCAGTTCCTTAATTAACCGTAATATCCAAGCCTTATCAGTACACTTTACTCAGTTTATAACTCGTGAGTTTTTTAAGCTGCTCTAAGTCCCGCTCAATATTCTTTAGATTTTTAAGTTTATAAAATTGTCTAGTCTTTCTCTTTACAACCGCCACATATAATAGACATGTAGCGGTGTTAGATGTATTTTATTTTTGCATAAAAATGTTTTTTAAATTTTGGAGTTGAATAATTAATATATTGAATTAATATTCGAAGGAGGAAGGAAATAATTGGGTAAACATCCTATTTTCATAGCGTCATTAGTTATTGGGTATATGTTATAAATGATGAATGTTTTTTTTACTAACTATGTAAGGTTACACAAAAAAGAAAGAAATCACTGTAATATTGGTGATTTAAATGCAAAGATACAAAAAGGCCGAATCGACAATATAATAGGTGATTATGGTTTAGAAATAAGGAATGCTAGAGGCGACAGATTGGCTCAATTTTGTCAAGAAGAAAACCTGGCGATTATGAACACATGGTTTCAATTACCACCCCGTAGATTGTATACCTAAAGGTCACCACAGGATAATGAACAAAATTGCATTAAAATCAGATTGAATTTATTCTAACGGATCTAAGATTTAGAAATTCCATTGTAAGCGTTAAGACTTTTCCTGGAGCAAATGTCCCCTTAGACCATAACTTCCTAGTCTCAAAAATGAAACTGAGGGTAAAAAAAAATAAAATTCAAAAGTTCTAAGGTGAATAAAATCCCTGCTGATGCTTCAACTTATATCAATCAAAAAAAAAATTAACATCAGAAATGAAAAACACTGAGAATGTAGAACATTAGTGTGGAGCAAAATCAAAGAATATGTTATAAAAACATAGAAAGAAACTCTACAAAAGAAAACAGAAAGCCGAAAACCTTGGATAACTCAAGAAATACTGGAAATCGTGGAACAAAGAAGAAAATATAGAAACAAAAACCAAATAAGTATAGAGAAAAATATAAATTAATAAGGAACAAAAAAAAAGGCTAAGAAAAAGTGGATAATAGAAACATGCATCGATGTGGAGGGACGCCGGTTTTAACATCCTTCATGGAGAGTCTTGTATGCAACAGTGTCTCTTTAGCGGTTTTGTACTTGCTGTAAGTCCAATTGGTCCGCTAGCCTTCGACAGCTCAGTAAAGAAACTTAAATGAACTTTTAAAGGTGCTTTAATCTGGCCTAGTGAATAGAAATAAAGCAATTGTTTGTTTAGCTAGAACTGTAATTGAAAAAGGGCAAGAAATAGAAAGTTATAATCTGTGAGTGAATAACTACACGTAAGGAACCTAATTAGAAATTTACAATTTAGGAACTTTCCCGAAAACACCATAACACTATTCACATTTTACGGCTTATTACGTAAGTTGCAAACGTGGAGAAAAACTCTCCGAACTTGAAAGATAGGTTTAAGCCCTACTACTGTCGCTAATGCACTGTCTTCCCGCAGCCCCTCCGAAAATACTTGTTTATGCATTTTGAATAGCGCCCGTCTAAGGTCCAAGTAGGCGGAGACTAACATTCTAAGAAGTAATGCAGACTGGATTTATTTAGGTAACCGGCCCGAAAATATTTTTATTTGCTTTGAATTGAATTATTTGTTTTGAAATATAATTATGTGGTTGGAGATTATAGTTCTCCAACAAAGTGGAAGAAATACAAAAAAAGCATGATCATTATAATTTACATAAAAAAGTAAAATAATTATCTGGAAAATCACGAACAAATACACCTAACTGATTTTCTAACAAACCAATAACATAGTAACAGTTACCTGTTTACCAACACAGTTGGTTTGTGTCGTTTTAACTGACAAGAACCACGTTTTCAAGTCGAGCAAAGAAACATGTTGCTCTTTAAGTATTAAAATCTTTATTCATTGTCATCGACCTATGGTCGCATTAGAATTTAAATTTTTGAATATGTAAAACCATATATCGATGTCATTGCTACAATTTAAGTGTTAGCTTCAATTACAAAATAAAGCACTGAGGATGATCTGAATTAGATCGAAAACGTTACGTTATGCACCTGTAAATTTTGGACGACACTTTTAACAAGTTTTAAATTAAATGTTTTATACCAAGATACAAATTTTAAGTGTTTTACTTCTGTATAAGTTTTTAAACTATGGTAAACAGGCCAACTACTGCGATTTTACCATTAATTTTTATTTTTAAATAAAAATAAATTCGACATAGAGATGACAAACATGCGAAAAGAAGAAAATAGAAGAAGGATATAGAAAATATAAGGAAACAAGAAACAACAAGAAGCATAAACTCACCCAAGATACTAAAGATTTTATAAACAACAAAAGAGAATTAAGAAACAATATACACAGAAAATTTTGGAACACTTAGACAGCTAAAAACATCTCAAAATCAATTCGAAAAGATGTTGAAATTAAAACACTAAACACATAACTTAGCCATTAATTAAAATTTAAAGTTCTGCGCAAAAAATGACTGCAGAATAGAAAAATTTTGCAAACTTGTCAATATAAAGGGAAAAACTAAAACAAATAAGATGGATACTTATAAATTACTCAAGATTCTCAAAAGAACTCTCTTGGAAATGAACAACAATAAATCACCTAGAGAAGATGGAATAGCCATAGAACAAATCAAAGAAGGAGGAGAATAAATGTGTTGAAAAGGATGTTTAATGTTTATTTGACCAGAGGTGTAGACGCCCCCTCCCAATCGCAGAATACAATAGTAACTATAATACATAAAAAGATGAAGATAATAACAAAACGGCTTGTGAATATACTGGATAGTTACAACCTTGCAAACAGGCTAGGTTCCGCTCCAGATACGGAATAAATTATCATCTACAAAGTATTAAAACACACAGAATACATAAACATATGCCTATTCCATATGTAGATGAAGATACCACAAAGTTCCGAATAAAACGTGGAATTAGACAGGGTGATAATATCTCCCCGTAATTATTTACAGCTATACTCGAATATATGTTCATGAAATTGGTACAAGACGATTATATGGGAATTAATATAAATGGAAGAAAATTCAGATTTGAAGCTATAGTACCGACCAAATAATAGCTTAACAATGTCAGTCAAATAGGGCATAACTCGTTTAGGCCGAGATCGTCAGACAACTGAAATACAAAGAAGGATGGATTCGGTTGGTTTTTATGGTAGACAGGTGATAAGAGCGATGAAAAATTGTCAACAAAAAGAAAAGGTCGGTTATTCAGGTTTCCGTAGTACTTCTTCATCTCCGCGACGAAGGTTGGCAATCATCAGAGCTATTCTGATCTTCGAGGCAGCTGCTCTGAACAATTGCCTTGAGCTGGAACTAAACCACTCTCTCAGGTTCTTTCTCCTACTCTCAATTTTTCCTTGAATCCGTAGTACTGTATAAAGTTATAAGTATTTTTATTTATTTATTTTAAAATTTAAGTCCAAAATGCACAGAGGTGGATCATAAAAGGAAACAGTTGCAGTTAGATTGGAAAACTACCGTAGTTGTGAACAGAACTGGAAAAAGAGGTGAAGAGGAGAAAGTGAAGATAAAGAGGTTTTTGAAAAGAGCAAATTAACTAAGGGATTGCTGAGCAAGAACAGCCTCCAAAATATGGATATGTTTAAAATGACGAGTGAGCTTTTGGCGATGAACTAGATTGTGATGGCCGAAATAAGAAAGCTGCGTAAGGAACAGACGGAGACAATAAAAATTAAAAAATAGAATTAGAAAATTAAAGGGTGTTAAAGGGTAAGAGTGTTAGGGTAAAGGTGAGAATTGAAACAGAAAAATTCAGAACTAGAGAAGGGATTTAAAAAGGCAAAAAAGAAAATCGAGCAGTTGGAGAAAGACAAAATAAAAAGAAATATAATTATTAAGGGCTTAGATTTGAAAAGTTTTGACTGGACAGATACTAAAAATAAACTGGATTAATTTAGAAAAACAAATCTTTACGTCAAAATTATATTAATTAAAAAAAAAGATTGCAAAACAGGTCACAAATTGTTAGTCGCTGAAATAAAAAGCATAACAAAGTGGATGTGCTGAAAAGCAAAATCAAATTTAAAGATATATTAGGACAGAGCATATATTTAAAGTCGGATATGACAAACATAAAAGCAGGAATAGAGGCTACGATCAGAAGAATAATAACACAAGAAAGGGAAGGAAAAGGACGACACAAATAGAGTATATGAAACTGAAAGTTGATGAATAGAATTAAAGTGGAAAAAAGCTAAAGGAATTTTGGAAGACATTTGGAAGACCAAACAAGCTAATGAGAGAGACGAGCAAATAAAAAGAAAATATAAATTAAGTGGAGTCTAACTAAAAATAACTAAGTGGAATGTTAGAAGTATTTATGAAGAGAGAGGAGTGGAAAACTTAATCAGCATTTGGAATCAATACGAACTTAACCTGCTTGCTCTCCAAGAAACAAAACTTAACACAATAATATCAGAAGTTGATAAAACAGTCTTTTTCAATAGTGATTTGGCAAATAGACTACTGAGTATGGGGTTTTTAATACTAAATACAATCTCGGAAAGGAGCTTCTGGTTTCAACTAATGAAAATTGATTATTACTAACACGTAGAAAACTTTTTAAACGTCCTACCGAAGTACGATTAATTGGATATTAAAGTAGAAGACATATACAAAAACACATAGATCTTCCTGGATGGTAACACTGCCAATCAAACAAACCACGTTTTAATTTAAAATAAGCATAACAATTACGAAGTTTTCGAGGGGCAGGTAGCAACGCGGACCGTTTTATTGTAGTAGTGACTATAAAATAACAAATTCCAAAGAAACGCAGAAAATAAATGCAAACCAGCGTTATAGTGTAAAAAAACCAAAAAAAAAAATGATCAAAACTATATAAAATGAGAAATAACAAAAAAAAATGAAAGACACAGTTCCAAATAAAGAGACTGACCAAGAATGGACACAAATAGAGAAGACAATAACGGAAGCGGAAGAAAAAATATAATAGGAAAAATAAACAAAGCAAACAGTAAAAATTGGTTTAATACATAATGTACAAGGAAAGTAGAAGCTAGAAGAAAAAGTAAAATACAAATAAATATACCTAATACAACAGAAACGACGTAGAGTTATGAAGTAACAAAGAGAAAAACAAACATCTGCAGAAAAAAGAAACGAGAATACTAGGAAATGAAGTTACAAGACATGGAAAATCATATGATAAACAAAGATATAAACAATTTTTACCAGAAGGTCATAGTCAATAAAGCTACAGGTCATGGAATCACATGCTTTTACAGAAGTGAAAAAGGCACGCTAATAGTTGATTTACCAAGAAAACTCTATGAAATAACAAGAATCTAAAAGAAAACCATAATGCAGTAGAAATATTCAAGTAAGATTGAGAACTATTACCCAAATAATTAAGCAACCTAATAAAACGAATTTGAAAAAATGAGAAATTGCCATCATTCGATGCATCGAATTCTTGAAAATCTGATCGATTTTTGCGGTACACAAAAATGGAGACATCTATGCCAAAATGATAGAGGAATTGCTCTATTAGATGTAGCATAAGATATTGGCTTTAGTAATAAAAAACCGACTAATAGAGTATGAATCTGAAATAATACGTGAAGATCAGGGAGGCTTCAGAAGAGGCAGATCTGCAATTGATTATATCGATTTTTACGATGATTACGATGATGAACAAATATTGCACTACAGCTACTAAAAAAATCTAGCTTTTCATAATATGCTCATAGACTTTATTCAGGCAAACGACTCAATTAACAAAGAAAAATAAAAACTGTACAAAGCGAGTGATTCATTAAAAATGCCTACGCAACTTATTAAGTTAGTGGAAATGAGTTTAAAAGAAACATTAAATAAAGTGATACTGGAAGGAAGTTTGTCAGACTTTTACGGTAAGGAAGAGACAAGAAGATCTACTATTCACAACTTATTTAACCTTACACTAGAAGCTATTTTACAGCAAAGTGGTGTAGATGCAGATTGTGTAATATACTACAAGTTTTTACTTTTGCAAAACGATATATCATTGATTGCGAGATCAAAATCAGAACTAATAAAATTATTTAAAAAAATGGAAACAATTTAAAAATTCTGACTATCCATAAACAAAATAAAACAAAATACTTTAAAATGAGAGGAAAGAAATTGGAGCCCGAAGATAATCTAAGAATAAGTAGGGGAAGTAGAGAATATTGTTTTGAAAAAGTAAAAAAATGAAAATCAGAGGAAGTAAATCTGTGTGAGCAATAAACAAAATAATCAAATCAAGTTTATATGTAGGAAAACAAAAATCAAGATTTTTCAAAACAATTGTGCAAACCTTCGATGGCAGCCCAACTGGTGTTAAGTCAGTTAAATACACAGAAATTGGAACGATGGAAAAGAAAGATATATAATGCAGGATATATGGAGAGACAAAGGAGAGTGATTGTGTCTGAAAAAGAAAAACAAATAAGGAAGTAATGGTGCTCATAATCAACCAAGTACAATCACAAAGTAACAGAACAAGTAAAACAAAAAAGTACAATCACAAAGAGAACGTTGAATAAGACACGTTTATAGGATGCCCACAAACAGAGTTGCAAAAAAGGATTAACAAAGGTAGTGGGTGAAAAACGCAGAAGAGGAAGATAAAAAAGCAATGGCTAAAAGAGATTAAAACCGATGTAAGTAAACTAAGAAAACCAGACGAATGAGTGAAAAATTTATTATTTTTGAAATAGAAGTCAAAGTGAAATGTCGATAGCAGTTAAAGTAAACTGTACAAGCTTAATCAAGCCATTAAGTAAATTTTCAGCCAAAAATTTGCATTAAAACGCAATCGTCTTCGTATATTTATTTTAAAAATAGTCATATTTATTTTAAAATACTCATTTACAAAATAACAAGAATCAAAACTTAGTAAACGTTTTTGACTTGAAGGCTCAAATATTATATAAAGCAGTTTATATTTCATAATTATGGTTTACTTTTACTTCTTAATATTTATTAAACTTAAATTTCACAAGAAACTAGCTTCAGAACTTTAGATCAGAAGTATCAGCTGACTTTTTAGGAAGTTTAAATTAATGTTAAGTAGGAAGATAAACTTACCTTTTAATATCCAAAATCACTTAATTTTTAACTAACGTACAGTAACTATATACACACAAGTTCGTTTAAAAAATCTTGAGAGTACTCAAATTAAATTTTTTTATTTATTGTCTATAGTAGTAGTTTTCTTTTAGTATCGGTAATGTAAAACAGGTAAATGTCACTTATATCATAAACCATTTGTTATTTATAATACAGTAATATTTATTAAAATTAATACAAAAAACTGTATGGAAGGGGCACGTGTGATTTTTTATAAAATCCTCGTATCTCAGTTACCCAAGAGAAAGTTACCTGCAAACATTCCTTGCATTAGCGGCCTCCACAAGGCGTCGTGGCGCGAAGAAAAATTAATATAATGTAAAAAACGCTTTATTTGATTTTTCCTATATAATTACAGAACTGAGGCGACTTTTAGTTGATGAAAATAAACTCCTCAGTATATAGATTAACATAAGTTTAACGTGTATAATCTATGTTTTTGTAACTATCTATGACACAAAATTTGTAATACCCCTAGCCTTTATGTGAGCGACATGATACAAATGTACCAATAGAAATTTAAAAGAAATATGTCGTCGCTTAAGATGCAAAAGCTTGTAACCCACAAATAAGTTTTTTTACAGGAGAAAAAAAAAACACTCTCTGCGTGCGAAAATCGTTAACCCTAAATACATAAATAGATAAATAGATAAACCTAACAGTGGGCTAATAAGAATTGCTAACAAATGATAATGCAGAATGTGGTTTAAGTGTTTTATTGAATTGAAGAGTTTTTTTTTTCGAAATTAAATTTTATTTATAACTAAAGTAGATATTAAAAAGCTTTTAAACGAAATAAATAATTATCTCCGATATTATCGTAAAAGTCATGACAATCAGGAGGGATGAAAGATTTTAAATCTTGAAGATGTTTCCATTCCTGAGCCTTTATTTTTCTATTTACTAAATTCATTTGGGGCCAAACACGGCATACTTCTTGTCTGTTTCTACTATCTGTCATAAATTATCAAAGTTGAGTTTGTAGAAAATAACACCTTCGGTGTATATTTAATAGCTCTAATGTCAGTCACATTTTTGTTCTCTGCTGGCATACTATGCGGGCATACATCTGGTTTGCCTTTTTCGAATAATCTTTAAACCGATCGTACGTTACCCATAACGCTACGTACGTTACTCCTACCTTCAACCCCCTTAGAATGACAGGTACAACCCCCAATTTTTAAAATAGGAAGTATAGGCTTGTGATATATCGTTTGAAAGGTCTTTTCATTCTCCATTCAAAAATGTTGTCGTTTTCAAGTTTATTAAGATTAATTAAGATAAAATAAATTAAAATCATGTGGTTACCGAAATTCGCTACAATACAATCAAAAACTAAAATGTAATGCAAAACGTAATAAAATGTAGAACACGAGAAAGAACTATGAATGTTAATGAAGTAGATGTTCAAAATGTTCACCGCGAACGTCTTGACAACATCCTAATCTCAAATAAAACTGTCTTCTAACATTATTTAACATAACAGGCGTGATCGACCTAATCGCAAGCGTTATTCGTTCTTTTAAGTCATTTAAATCAGAAGGTTTAGTTTTGTACACATGGCTCTTCACATATCCCCATAAAAAGAAATCTAATAATGTAAGATCAGGTTATCGCGCTGGCCATTCAATCGATCCTCGCCTCCCTATCCACCGATTGGGAAATATTGTATCGAGGTGTCTCGATACTGCCGCACATTAAGTTGGTAATGTGGTGGTGATCCATCCTGCTGAAACCATATCGTATTCGTTGGAACTTGAGGGTTTCCTGGATCAGGATATAAATTTGCAAACGTTGGAATGACATCATTTTGAAGTAGTGCCAAATAATTGTTGCCCAGTCAATGATATTGTTTCCTACAATCACTGTCCAAACGACATTAACCTTTTGAGAGTATTAAGTGTGTTCTTCTTTCATCCAGTGAGGATTTTCCGTGGCCCAGTAGCGGCAATTTTGCCGATTAGCATGACCGTTAAGTGAAAAAGTATACTCATCAGAAAACATAACGTCTTCTAATTGGATAATATTGTTATCCAACATGTCCATCATTTGTTCACAAAAAAAAAGTTCTCCTATCAAAATCGTCTTCCATGAGCTCCTGCGTAGGTATCATCTTATAGGGATACCATTTATTTTCTTTTAATATGTTTACTATCGATGTATGGCTAGCATTGAATGTAGTGGATGACTGTCTACTCGATGTATGTGGATTTTCCTGAAACTCAAGCAACACATCTAATTTGAGTTCATCACTCAGTGCATTGGCAGCTGCTTTTTTATCTGCCTTACATGACCAAACTCGCGGAACTGCTCTATTTTACTTATTGTTCCTTGGGATATAGGCGGTAAATTAGGAAATTTTTCATGAAATAGGCCAGTTACTTCCTGTTCTGTTCGGGTGTTATCTCCGTAACCAATCATTTGTAAAACTGTTATTTCATGCATTTCCGTTAATCTAACCATTTTTCAGAATTGAATTAAACGAACTTTTTACTTAAATTAAAATACTGACAACTTAAATAAAACAATTTAATAATGCGTGTTAAAATAACGTTGCCACGGAAATTCTTTAAAGTTTTTTAATGGTTACCATCTAAAAACCACATTGCTATGGTTTTTGTTCACTTTCTCATTATCAAGACCTAAACAGGCAACAAGTTTTAAGTATATTTTAGCGAATTTCGGTAACCACATGATTTTAATTTATTTTATCTTAATTAATCTTAATAAACTTTAAAGCGACAACATTTTTGCAATGGAGAATAAAAAGACCTTTCAAACGATATATCACAAGTCTATACTTCCTATTTTAAAAATTGGGGTTGTACCTGTCATTCTAAGGGGGTTGAAGGTAGGGGTTGCATTTTCACGTTAAAGAATGTCAAGTTATAATTTAAATTTGACGTGTTTTCGGGATTTCTTATAAATATGTACAGTAACCTAAATAATGAATTTATTCCATTTGGCTTTTACACACTGTATATCATGTCCTTTAGTTTTAGTTTCTATTCGACCGTGAATGGAGTCACACTCTATTTGAGTATGTCCATGTTCTAAGTATTTTTGTTCAACTATTTGATTTTTACTTATAAAGCAAAAAGCAGTGGATTTGCTATGATACTGTTACGGTTTTGATATGTACATCCATTACTGTACACTGTAAGTGGCAGGTTGCTATCTGTAAACCGTGTAATATAGTCCACATTCAAGGAGGCAAACGAAGAGTCGGACAAATCAATTTCTATTTCGCTAAATCAATAACACACAACATGTTTTGTCTTTATATTTATTATGGTGAAATTATGGCAACATAATTTTGTTTTATAATATACAGCACTTAAGTTAAGGCTGGGACATACCTTAACATCTTGTAGATCCATCAATAAAACGATGCTTGATTCATCTTGAACTAGCTTGGTGTCATTTAGTTTTTCTTGTCTTGCTCTTTCGTTCTTAGTAATATGAATGGCAAAAGATTCCCATCCAGGTTCCCTACTTCATGTTGACAACAAATGATGTCACATTTATCTTTTTAGGCATATAAATGGAAATCAAATAAATATAATTTGCTTGAGCTTTTACGGTAGTAGTGGGATGGCAGTTTTGGTAGCTCATCTAAAAACTGCTTGTCAACATTTATTTTGGGTTGTGCTCCTCTCATTCCTGTTTCTTTTGATACATTGGATTCGCGAATATTGTGTTTAGCTTTCTTAACCCATGAGGTCACCTGAAATTCACCTAAGCATAAACTAAATAGAAATAATTTTTTACATTCATTTGTCTTTTGGATTATCAACTGGTAAAGTAGAAAACATTAAAAAATATTTGAATGATGTTTCATTTTTTGTATACCTTCATTTTACAGATGTGCGTGTAATATTATTAACCACAAAAATTTTCCGTGTTGCCATGTCATTTTCCAAATTTTGTTAAAATATGTCTTTTCTAGTATCTTCTAAAATGTTGGAACAAGCACGTAATTTACTTTTCTTACACTGATTTAAATCACAGCGTGATCCCATTGTTTTCTCAGGTTTCGGAGTAATTTGTTTGTATACTTTTGTTTCAGGACCTTTTTGAAAACCAAGATACACTTTACCGCTTTTTCGTAGTCTTTTGTTTGCTTCTCTTTTCTAAGATTGCCTCTCCGGTTTCCTCTTTCTAATTTTACCCATTTGTATGCCTTCAAAATCACTGGATACACTGCTTAAATGTTCTTCATTGGTAGTATTTTTCTTGATGTTCAAATCTAATTCTTGATTTAATTTGGAAATTTTGTATTGTTCTCTATTCGTAGATTCTTGTGATATTTCTTTACTTATACTGGCTGCGTTGGTGTCGGTTAAAACTTCGAAAACTTCTCTATATTCTACACCTCTTACATTTTCTATATCAATAGCATTTTCATAGATATTCAACTCTAATTTTTCACTTCACTAAGAAATTTTGTATTGTTCTTTTTTCGTAGTTTCTTTTGGTATGCCTTTACTTGTGCTGGCTGCGTTGGTGTCCGTTAAAATTTCAAAAACCTCGTCATGTCCAGACATTTTAATCACTATATCATCAGGATTGTAAACATTAATATTATGGACTATAGCTTAGTTGGCAGGCGGAACAGTTATAACTATAGGCGGGAAAACAGAATCAGAACTTGAATATTAGTATAATAACAATTAAACATAAAAATACGTTTATTGACGTTTCAATTTCCACTTCGGAAATCGTTCTCAAAATACAAACAGTAAATTAAACAAATTTTGTTTTTTGTTACATATTGGAAAATCCTTCTAATAATTTAATTTTATCTGACTCATTTATATTGACAATTCAGACATACATTATGCATTTTAAAGTAGACGACTTTAAAATGATATTGCCAATATTGTTGAGTTGCGCTCCTGGGACGACTTTACTTATAAGATAGTTCATTCGATTACATGAATTCAGCTTTAACTTGGGAATATCCGTCAGAAAAAATCATAGCATGTAATTCGTCTTTAAAAAGACAAACACATGACATGATGACAGTAAAATTCTACTGTTAGTGATTCCATAGTAAATTATGAGGGAAAAACCAGGAAAAAAAACCTCATAATACTATCCCGACATTGTAAGTATTTGTTCGTGAATTTAGTTCGTGATTTTATATGTTACGTTATTTAAAAAACATATATGATGTATCCTCTATATGTTACTGACTTACTAATACTGGTATTTTCTTATTAATAACTTCCTATTTCAATATTGGTAACCAGATCCTACTACATTCTGCCGAGGAGTTTGCGACACAATTGGCCTCATTTAGCATAATTAGAGTTGCTTCTTTGATTTTTCTTTTTTTACCATCCATTTCTTTTAGGACTACATTTGAATTATTCCATTGAACCCTATGTTCATTATCCCATGCGTGTTTTCATATTTGAGACCTATCAAATTACCTATTTTTGATATAAGATTGATGTTCACTTATTCTAACATTTAATGGCCTTGATGATTCACCTAAATAAAACTGATCGCATTTACAAGGTATCTTATAAATGCAATTCTTTGTCCTTTCTTGTTCATTGTTAGGTTTGGTTTTGGACAAAATAGATCTCAACGTGTTTGTTGTTTTGAATGTTTTGAAATGTTGAATTTATTTCCTATCCTTTTAAGTTTTTCTGATAATCCTTTTATGTACGGTATTGTTATTTTCCTCATATTATTCCTTGTGTATGCTGTAGGATCTCAAGATCTCATATAGTGAGTGTTCGCTCGTCGGCACCTACCCCTGTGTGGTAGATTTAAAGGGATTCCTTTAGTTAGCAGAAGAATTTCTCTTAGCTTAGTCGCCTTGATGTAGTCTCTCTCCGATCAATAGGATGGTGGACGGCTTATCCAGGCAGAGTTTTCGGAGTGCAAAGGGCTCAGACGAAGATCGTTACCTCTATAGCCATCCTTAACTTTCCCAACTCACGTGCGATCGATGCTTAACTGATAAAAGTAGAATGGGTCCATTTTAATATTTTCTTCAAGAGATGTAACATATATGGTAGTGAAAAGGTAAGACACTACCTTTTTAGTACCATACGGTTAATAATAACCTTAATAGCTACACTTATGTACCTACATTCTCATACCAGCGTTTATGTACATTCCTCTCTTCTCGAAGAATTCGGAGGATACTGTCTGGTACCATCTTTGGCCGATACGGATAGCAGGATTAAGTCATCAGCGTAACCCAATACTGAGATCTTTCTGCCATCTGAATCAGAAGGCCAAGCCTATATTTATCGAGCTTGCATATCAGCTCGTCGACCACCATATTGAAAAGGTAGGGCGATAGGGGGTCTCCCTGTTTAATGTCTCCACACAATTGATGTTCCCCGCCGATCTACTGCCGGTGGTGATGCTCGCTTCATGTACTATTTGTCCTTACATTCATTAACATAGTTACCTTAACTTGTATGTAAATGAATTTTACTAGTAGTCATTTAGAAGGTTTTTTAAGGTCTTTTAATAAAAGATCTACTATTGAACAACCATAACTTTATTAATATGAGGTTTACGATGATAATAAAAAACAAATCTCTTTATTTTATAAGATTTATTTGACATCTAAATAGTTTTCCCGATAAAATCTAAATTTTTGGAGTTATTTGTTAAAAACCGTTTAAAAGCATGCTTTTTTTAACGTGTAATTTGTGAATTTTGATTTCAGAATAACTCCAAAAATTCACTGCACTAGCAACTGTCACGGATTTTTAAGAACCTTTTCCTGCCAAGATTTGGGGTGGTAAACATTCCAGTGAAAAAGCACGGATTTAAGCACGTAAGATAGGTCTGTAGGTGTCTATTTTCTACCTACTATCAAAAATTTCAAGCAAATCAATGAATATAAAAAATCTGAGCAGAAAACCATCTATCCTGTATAAGTAATTTTTATTTTTTATGATAAATTGATTTTTGTCCCCTTTTTTAAGTGTAGAATACTTTGCTTCGGCACTGCCTTAAATGTTCATGGTTTTAAAATTTTCTTCTACATTGTCTATCCACCTTTGATGACGTCTGCATCTAGTGCTAATTGCTTGAAGTTTTTATCTCTGAATTACTTTGATAGCTCAATAATCTGACATTCTTTCAAAATGGTCAAGCCATTTTAGTCTTTGTGACTTTACAAATCTAATGATATCTGCGCTCTGCATTAATTTATCCAGCTCATAATTTATTTTTATTCTTCAGAAACCATCACTATATTATATTCAATCAGGACTTATTACATGTATAAATATCGTCATATATAAATATATGAGGCTAATCAAACACTTATCACTGCCTAACTACAAACGCAAAGATCATAAGAAAACCTTCATATTTCAGTTCTAGTGTACGATTGTGAGATATGGTTTCTTTCCAACATAAAAATGAAAATAGGTCATTTGTATTCGACAAAAAAGTCCTGAGAAAAAAACTAAGTCCAATAAATGAAATTGAAACCTGGCGTAGTCGATATAATTTTAAACTATACAATAAATAATATAAAGAATTATCTGAAGCCTTAGATGTAGTTACTGGAAAAAAACTAGACGCCTATGTGGTCAGGACATCCAGCCAAAGTAAATGAAAGCTACTCTGTACGATCTATTTTATTGGTAAAACCCGAGGGAACTACACGAGGAGGTAGCCCAAGATTCTGATGAAGGGATGGTGTAGATTAGGATCCAGAAAGATCGTTCTTGTCATCCTCTACCAACCTACACAGAAAAGGGCCGAATAAAGAAATCAGTCTCAATGGAGGCTATAGCACCAATGATGATGATGATGGTGAGAGTGACTAATTCATGTTTATATTTAATATGGTTTTTATAGAAGCTGTTGATTTAAAATAAGCCGTCTTATTAGGAAGTTTAACAGAGTTTTTCCCAATAATTTCCAGTGCCATTCCCAAAGCTGCCCGAAGATGTTTTTGTGTCATTTGATTTGACTTATATGTTCGCATTAGAATGTCCATTACTGTATTCGTTGGAGTGGGTACTGGAAGACTATAACTTGAATTATCTTCAAAATGTTACGAGATTTTAATTTTGTGGTTAAAAATGTTGTTTATGTTTGTTATTGATGAAACCGATTCCACTAATAGACTCATCTTTTTTATCCACATGATAAAAGCATGACCGCATTTTGGTATGTACCAGCTTTCTTCTATTTGAATATAAATTTCCCGATGTATTTTTTCCAATTTCTTTTCTAGTTTTAGAAGTTTGTTTTTTTAATGATAACGTTTTTCCATTGTTGTAGCAATTTTCAGTTGAAGTTCCTCTACTTTAGGGGGAAAACCTGGCTCCTAAACCTCTATGGGTCTGTAGAAACAAATGGTAGAAAACAAATTCTAGATATTACTTTATTTTCATTTTATACAAAAAAAACTAATCCGATGAATACAAAAATAGTGTAATACTTTATATTATAATTATACAATACATTTTTTTATTTTATAACAATATCTGTTTAGATTATAAGAAGTTATCTAGGCATTTCATATTCTTTGGGTTTTATAATGAATATTTCAAATATTATGTGGATATTGTAAATATGACTAGAAAAGTTTCATAGCAGTTTATTAACAATATTTCTTTAGGATTTCGATATATGCATTGAATTTTACAAATTAGATTCAAATTTATAAATCTGTTTTTGCATCTTTTTCATATCGTAAATTTGCTACATTGTAAATAAATAACATAATTAAAAAAACGTTAGGGAGAAGGAGATTAAAATAATATGTCAACATCGATCAATTAGTACTTTAAAGTATTACTGATATTGACAACAAAAATATTCGGGTGCATTAGATTGTGTTAAACAAAAAATAAAGAAATCTTATTCCTTTTTTTATTAGCTTGCTGACAAAGACAGTTATTTTAGTCATATTTGTTGGCCACCATCACTACAAATTTTACTCTGTTTTGGTATATTTGGGTAAGGATTAGAAAATATCTGAAATAATGTAGGGAAAAAGCTATTGGAAAACCAAAAACCACGTTTATGGAAAAGAACAACAGCAAGAAAGAAGCTACTTAAGAGGCTGAGGCCCAACTTAAGGCCGTAATCGCATTAGATAGATGAATTATTTGAGATCGTTTGAGTATCTGTATTTGCGTTTACCTCAAGATATAGATCTTGCCTCCTAGTATTGATTTTACCTTTTTTCATTTTGCGTAGCTCATATTAAATATGATTGCAAGGCAAGGTCATAAAGCACATCAAAACAAGAAAGCTGGAATATTTAGGATACATTACCAAAGGTGCAAAATATGAGATATTAAGGCTCATGTGATTATGGTGCCCTATTCAATTAGTGGATGTTGGCGACAATTCTGGCATAATTCGTTCGATCTTGTGTGGCTCTAAAAAGTGCATGAGTGTCGAGGTTTGTCCAATCCCTTATGTTTTTAAGCCATGAGTATTTCTTTCTTCCGATGCCTCGCTTTCCTTCTATCTTCCCTTCCATAATAAGCTTTAAGAACTGGTACTTAGAATTTTGAAATATATGACCCAGTTAAGCAGTTTTTCTTCTTTTTATTATTATCAGCAATTCTCGTTCTCTGACCATTCGATTTAATACTTCGACATTTGTTGTGTGATCTGTCCAGGGAATTTTAAGTCGTCTTCTAAATACACACATTTCAAAGGCCTTCAATCGGTTCATCACATTGGCCTTTATGGTCCAGGTTTCTAAACTATCTAGCAGTATGGAGTAAATGTAACATTTTACAAAGCGATATCAAAACGTTAAGTTAAGGCTGCTGTTGCTTAGCAAGGTTCTCATATTAGTAAATGCTATTCTTGTTGGCTCAATCCTGCTACGTATCTCTATATCTGGATCTAGATCTTCAGTTATCCAACTACCGAGATATCTGAACTTGGGGACCTTTTGGATGTTCTTGTTGTTTACTCTTTGGATATTTAATTGCATATTTCGTATTCTACTAACATTCATTACCTTCGTCTTGTCTATATTAATCTTCAAGCCCAGTCGTTCTCTTTCAGTGTTTATTCTATCTATTAGTCGTTGTAGCGCTTCTTGGCTATCAGCTATTATGATTGTATTATCAGCATAGCGAAGACTACTAATAGTCTGTCCGTTGATTTTGATTCCATCTTCAGTGTTACTTAAGGCTCTATCGAAAATCGATTCAGAGTAAAGATTAAAAAGGAGGGGTGACAGAACACAACCCTGTCGTACACCTTTTTCGATTGAGAAATATGATGTAGATTCCAGTCCTACTATCACAGATGGCTCATAATGCAAAGTAAAATCAGAGGTAAAAGATCCATAGGAAGACGAAGCATTTCCTGGCTGAGAAACCTAAGATAGTGGTATAGTTGCATCTCAGTAGATCTTTTTAGAGCAGCCGCCAATAAGGTACGGATAGCTGTGATATAGTAGGAATAAGCCACGACTAATGGAAGTGTTCAAACAAATTGATCCTGAAGCAAGAAAAAGAGGTTTCAAAATAAACGAAACAAAAACGAAGTATATGACAGTCAAAAGAATACCTGACAATGAAAATAATATCACAATAGACAACTATACTATTCAACGAGTGGATAGCTTTACATAACGGCACAGAAATCAATCAGAACTCCGTAAGTAGCGAAATTAATGCATGTATTTCCAGCGGGAATCGTACATACTATGCCAATAAGAGACTGATGATATCGAAATTATTAGACAAAAAATCCAAAATGTAACCGGTAGTAACCTATGGATGTGAAACTTGGGTAATGACAAAAAAAGATGAAGCCCAACTCAGGACATTCGAGAGAAAAATACTGAGGAAAGTATATGGCCCGGTACAAGAGGAAGATGACACATGGAGAATTAGGAGAAACGACGAGGTTAATGAGTTAAATGAAGGTTATGACATTGTAAGATTTGTGAAAAGTCAAAGACTGTCATGGCTGGGACATGCGCAGAGACAAAACGATGCAAAAACAACAAAGAAAATGTTACAATGGAAGCCCATAGGAAGGCGAAAAAAAGGAAGGCCCAGAACGAGATTGTTGGATGACGTGGAAGACGACTGGAAACAATGAACATAAGACAATGGAGAAGAAGGGCACAAGAGAGATCTGAATGGAAGGACATAGCCAGGCAGGCAAAGACCCATCCAGGGTTATGATGCCAAAAGAAGAAGAAGAAGAAGAAGCTGTGATGATAGCCAACCTCCGATAGAAGAAGGAACTACAAGAAGAAGAAGAAGAAGTAGCCCATATTGACAATGTATCTGAAATATGCTGTATTGTATTTACCAATAAATTCATTTTTGTTAATGTAAGTGTAAATTTTTTTAAGGAATTTTGCATTGATCGTTTTTTATATTTCGATCGATTCGATCGATATTTCTGTTTTAAGATCATATTTCGTCCCCTTTATGTACTGCTGCACATATTTTGTGTGACACAGCTGTTTCTACATATTAATTATTCCAGCGCTTGCTATAAAGCTCATCTTTCTATTTCTTTTATATGCTTGAACTAGAATATATAACTAGATATTAATGTTGCTATGTCCACATTTAATGCTTAGTGTGAACTATCTCTATACGCCCTGTGTTTTATGCTTTTTCATCTGAAACAAAGACAACAATTCTAATCTTTTTATGTATTTGGGCCAATAAAATTACTTCTACGTTAAATATAAGTATAGTCTTGTTGATATTATTATGGTGTCTGCCAGTTTAATAATGAACATTATTACAAAAACATTATAAACATTTTTCTTGACTAACAAACATAGGACTTCTCTAAATGTTTTAAATTTTCTCTATCTTGTGCAGTTAAAGTTGCCTGTTATCCTCTTTTGATCATTTGTCTATCTGATAGTTATTTCTCCTTGATTCTACTTGTTATTACCCGTTGGTCCCCATTTTACCATTTTCTTTATCATCATCATCATCATTAATCAGCACTGATTTGTAAATTAATAAATATAGGCTTCCTACAGATATTTGTATATATTTTTGTTCCTCACCACTGCTATCCAATTGGTTACAATTACATATAAATCAAAATAAAATCAAATTTAGAGAGCAAAACATTTTAAAGCAGAATCTTATTTTCAATGATCAAAACTTCAAAGCGGTTAAAAATTTAGGGACATCGATGAACCCCAATAAAAACACAACAGAGAAATAGAAAGGCAAATCTTGTGAAAGGCAATTGTAATTATGGCATATTATGATCTATCAAAGTACATAGTTAAGAGACGTCTGTCTCAAAAAGAAAACACGTATAAGACTGCATAAAACACTGATTGTCCTTGTTTTGGACATATATAGATGCATACTTATAACTTTGAACTATAGAATATTCTGAAGTTTAATTTTGGTGGAAAAACTTAACCACTATAATCAAACTAAATCGTCTATGGTGGGCACCACATGCAGCTTGGCTCTCAGAATCAAACATGATAAACAGGATTTTGACAGCGCAGCCAATGGAAAGAAGAAAAGCTAGGGAAGAGCAAAGCTAAGATGGGTAGACGACGTAATACAGAATACTGAGAAGATCGGTGCTGCCAACTGGAAAACCAAGCAATAGAGTGTACAATGGAGCAGTAAGCTTAAGAAGGTCGAGGCCCTTTAAGAGCTGTATCAGCGTGATAATATCAAGTCCAAATCAGGCAATTAGAAATCTATGAGGAATATAAATAACATTTTCATTTGGTGAATATTGTGTAGTAATAGGTCAGAAACCAACGTTACGATCTCCTATTATTGCTACTAAATTATATTTGACAAAAATTTCTGCAGCTTATTATTAAATATATAATAATAGCCAAGAACAATTCACACGATACTTTTCTAGGTCGATATTTATCAAGGGTTTTTTAGCAATACTTTCGATTTAATTTAATAATATTTGTAAACACACAAGATAATACTACTATTTCTTCTTATTATAATAGTATTGTCTCATTTGTTGGTTAATTATAAAAAAAATGAAAATTCTATTCATTAAACGTCTATTGATTCTAAAACTATTTTTTAATTATTATTATTTGGCTGGAATTTTAGTTTTTTGACGATTTGTTATTAAACATAGTTTGACATTATCTTTGTCATAAACTATAGTCTATTTAGTTTGTTTTTTTTTTTCAATATTCGTACAAAACTCTTTCCTGCATCTTTTAAATTTTAATATTTTAAATAAGCGTATCCAATGACCCAGATAAAAAGATAATTACAATAACCAATAACATTTCCTATAATTATTAAAACTTTGCAGCAATGTATATCGATTGGAGTTAGTCAATAGTTAATTGCTTAAAGCTTCCATCTACTCCAAAGAGATCGTCGTAATTGGTAGGTTTACCTGGTCGTTCGATTCGTCGGCTTTGATGTTTTCTTGTTCCTTGAACCAAGGTGTGTATTCCTTTAGTTTTTCCATCCATTGATCTAAAAATAAAATTATATAAATAATGAATTAGATGAATATGTTAGTCCATTTCAAACAAGTTTGTACAAATTAAAAATAGACTTACTTACAATAACTTGGACCACCAGTTTGAACTACTATAATTTTCTCGTCATTTTCACGCCCTTTTAACAGCCAGCCTTGTACCACTATCATTTTAATTTAACTTATCCAGAAGACGTGAAGATGGCCAGAAAAATGTAGTGGTCAAAAACACTAGTCTTTAGGTTATAAAATATATTCTAAGTAAGTCTATTGTTTATTTCTATAAACCTGCTTAAAAAATTAGATATTTAAATCTACTTATTTATTTAATGCGAATGTAATCGCTACAAATAGTTAAGTTTATAAATGTGGTAAACTTTGTGAATATAGTAAATAATTAATTATATAATGAATTCGACCGTTACTTGATGGAAGCAAACATTAGTAGGGTATACAAACGTACATGTGGCGACTGTCCAAATATCTTACATCTGTCAAAAGCACAGAAACTTTAAGAAACGTATGGCAGAGCACAACAGGGCTTTCAATAATAGAAAAAGAGATTCTACTTACGTAATTCACTTCCTAGATCATAATCATTCTTTGAATAATCAAATTAACATTCTTCAAATTCAAATAAACAAATTAAAAATACAGGTATAATTCTGAATGACCAACTAGAGATAAACAATACTCCCCTTCTCAACTTATTTAGTTAAAGATTATAAAGTGTTAAACGCAACAAAAATAGCTCACTTAAGAAAGGCACTTTTTTGCTTGTAATCTTAGAAAATTCGGATTTATTACTTTTTGGGCATAACTATTTTTGGATGAAGTCAATAATATACTTCTTCACAGTTTTGATTTTAAGTTAATGTTATACGTTATGGTACTCTTTTACATTTTTAAAGGGAAGAAGGAAAATCTGCAGACAGATACCTGTGACTTACACAAGTAATGTTGGGTTCCTAATGAAGGAAGTTGTGCTAGAACGAGTTTCCTGAGAGAGTTAGACCTTTGACACTTTGTCCCGTTACCACTTCGGGACAGTCGGCATCCAACTAAAAACCTCATCTCTGACACTCCCAATATCAGGATGAAAGGGCTGGTTAAGGCAAAACATCTCTCCTGATGCTCTGCTATCACCCGATTCCTGTTCTTTCTCCTACATATTTATCGGGAAAACCACACCCACATGAACCACCCAAGACTTTCAACCCCCTGCCTTAGCGAGGCTACTATCACTCTCGCGTCGTTTACCTCGAATTCGCTCCTATTTCTGCCTGCGATAGTTCGAACTCCACATCGTTTTAAAATTCTGTTGTGAGTTCCTCTTGTCTCGTCCTTGTGACGATAGCAACTGCTAGATAAATTTGTGGATCCGTGTCCACCACTACTCATCCCTCATAATTGTATCTCTTTCTTTCATCTACCAAACGCTCACACTTTAACATCGTGTGTATCACAGTATCCGAGCGACCATAAAGGAGAAATCAACCATGGCCTGTGAGCATTTGCAGCAGATAATAATCCAGCTACCTATACACACAGTACACCCAGCTTCGAAGGTTCAGGATTAGTGACTTAGTCTACTCCGCCACATCAGATGTTGCCGTTTACTCTCGTTGCCACTGACCGATTGAAACTAATTCCTCGGCCAGTTCTATATTAGTCATCTTTTGCTCTCCAATCTTCAGCCTCCTACGACTATTATTCCTGATCCTTTCACCTACCAGCACATGTAAAGGAACACAGCCAGTGATTACTCACAGAGCGGCAGCAGACACATTCCTGTAGGTGCATGCTATCCGCTGCAGTATACGTTATGGTACTAGGCAGATAAAAAAGGGCGTAAGTCATTAACATTAAGATTTAAAACTCGAATATTTATAACAAAGCGTTACTAAATCTTCTTAAACTTGGTTTTTAAAGAATTTTTGAAAACCAATGTTGTATGTTCTATTAAAAGTCCCTATTCTTAAGTTATGATACTCAGTGTTTATTGACAATGTGTTTCACCAGGTTAATATGAGATCAAGATATTTACTGTAATTTATATAATTACGCTAATATTTTAAGCCAGAACTATGCAATGTGGTACATGGACTAAATAGAGCACCCTAGAGAAAAATAAATGGTAAGAAAAATAAAAAAAAAGTTAAAAAAAGATTTAAATAAATTCTTACAAATACTATGGAGTTCTGACAAGTTTTAAATATTTCTAGAGACCGTAAACTGTAGTCGATAACTTGTCAAATTTTTGTAAGTTAAAAAGATAAAGAATCGACAAAAATTGGACTCAAGATGAATTACAGTAAAACAAAAACCATGACTAATCAACCAGAAGAACTAATAATTACAGTGGCACAAACAAGAATAGAAGTAGTAAAAGAGTATATATATATATATATATATATATATATATATATATATATATATATATATATATATATATATCCAGGCCAAATCACTAAATTAAATAAAGAAAATCAGACCGAAGAAATAAAGAGAAGAATAAGATTGGCCTGGGCATCATTAGGAAAACTGTCTTATATTCTAAAGAATTCAAAATACCCCCAATACCTAAAAACGAGAGTCTTCAATCAATGTATACTCCCTGTCCTCACATATGGCTCTCAGACATGGACGTTTACAAAGGAAAATATGGAAAAAATAGCAAAGACAGAAAGATCCATGGAAAGACAAATGCTCAACATTAAACTATCAGACAGAAAAAGAAACGAATGGATCCGCAAGAAAACAAAAGTGGCAGATGTCTCAACCCAAGTAGGAAAGCTTAAATGGAAGTTCGCCGGACACACCCTAAGGCAGAAAGATGAAAGTTGAACTAAGACAATTATACATTGGAGACCATGGAATCACAAACGGAAAAGGGGAACTGAAGAAACACGCCGGGTCAAAATGGATGCAAATTGCCCAAGCTAGAGAGGCATGGAAGAAGCATGAGAAGGCCTTTATCCAAGGATGGATGTTTAGGGCTGTACAGATAGATAGAAAAAGTGAAATAAGTTTTGTGAGTTGTAGACAACTTTATTCATCCACAAAAGAACTTTTCTGGAAAAATGCTAGCAGTATCTAAGTATTTTTTGTCCTCTCGTTGTGGCTGTGTTACCAAAATACCCTATTAGTGCCCAGCGTAACCGTATGGTAACAAAGATCGATCACTTGCAGTAAATTGCCCAAGTTCTTTGTGTAAATTTTATTAATTTATGTTGACTGCAGTGTATTTTGTTTCATTCACGTTGTTCTAACTGGAAAAGTGTCTGTGGACTTGTTAATAGCAACTGATTAAAGTAAAATACTCGTATTAGGATGAAAGTCTGAACAAAACAGTCAATGTAACAGGATGTTTGTGTCTAAATATGACAGTTGCCAACAATATGTATAATCTAATATAGTAAAATTTGATTGATTCTAACAGTAGCATCTATCAATATGTTGGAATTTGGAGTATTTATCCTGAAAATTTGATGGCAAAAAATTTAAATTAGGCAGTATTATGGGTGGATTGAAGATTGATAAAAGTTATGATTGTAGGTAGGCAACCAATTATACAGATATCTGATTTAATGGTGGAGAGCTAAATTTTTTTATAAAAGATCTTATGTTTTATTAATATTTGATACCTGAAATATGGAAAACATATATATTTGTTATACAAAGTGAACAGAATAATTGGTGTAATGTACTTCTGGTATATTACTTGACTTAGCTTATATACTCGTAATAGGATGAAAGTCTGAACAAAACAGTCAATGTAACAGGATGTTTGTGTCTAAATATGACAGTTGCCAACAATATGTATAATCTAATATAGTAAAATTTGATTAATTCTAACAGTAGCATCTATCAATATGTTGGAATTTGAAGTATTTATCCTGAAAATTTGATGGAAAAAAATTTAAATTAGGCAGTATTATGGGTGGATTGAAGATTGATAAAAGTTATGATTGTAGGTAGGCAACCAATTATACAGATATCTGATTTAATGGTGGAGAGCTAAATTTTTTTATAAAAGATCTTATGTTTTATTAATATTTGATACCTGAAATATGGAAAACATATTATTTGTTATACAAAGTGAACAGAATAATTGGTGTAATGTACCTACTTCTGGTATATTACTTGACTTAGCTTATAATTTAACTATAAGAAAAACAATATTTGATACCTGACAAATATAAGGTGTCTAAGTTATATAAGTTTATGAACGTTAGATGGATGGAGAGAGTCGATTTAATAATAAAGTATGTTATTAAAATGAAACTGAGATCTCCAGAGGTCCGAAACCGTAACCTAAGACAAGTGTGGGTAAGAGAAAATAAAGTATTCTTAAAAAAATTAGAGAAGGGATTATTTTGGTTAGAGCAGTTATGTTGAAAATGGTGTGGACGTTACTTGTAGTATTACAAATAATAAATATAAATTCTGATGTGTGGCTTGGCTTTAGATGGACCATGGAATTATCTAGGTCTATGAAAAGAGGATATATAAATAAAGGCTTAATATTATTGTGTGGTTATGAATAGTTTGTAAAGGATGAATATATCTATCTGATCTGAATCTGTGAAGAACATTGGGCATAAGGGTCAGAGGTAAAATTTAAAATACTGAAAAATAGTGAGGAGTGATGGATAAGTTAAATACATTTGTAAAGATTGGCTTGATGGGGACTAAGAAAGATAAATAAATGGCAAAAGCAGAATGATTAGTGGGAGATAGATGTAAATGGTTGGGGAAATCTGGGGTAAATCTTCGTAGAGAAGTAGCTCAATATTACTTAAAATGTTACAAAACAACAATCCATACCATAATCGTTTCACAGGTTCAGTTTGAGCAACTTGCAAGAATTATTGAAATAGCGGCTTCTAGTTTTTGTCAAAAAATGTTTTTATGGCCTTTGGAAGACTTTAGGTCCATCTGATATAATTTATTGTAATAAGTTTTATAACAGGGGAAGACTTGGAAAACTTGTACGAAAGCGCATATTGCATTAGATTGAATATAAATGTTGGTAACTAATCTTAACAAGCACAGATTGAATTTGATAAATGTTAAATATTGTATTTATATGGGATTAAATGTTTCTTGATGGTTTTAAAAATAACATGTTACATTTGTTTTGACATTTTGAATTCTAATTCTCCATTTCCTAGATTTTCAATGCAACGTAATTTTAACAATTGTGATTTAATCCTTATAAATACAATTATTAATTTAAATAATTATGCGACAAGAAAACAATATCAGAACCTCTTTGATAAATGTTACATAAATACTGTTTACCGTAAACAATACCGTTTTGTAGGCAATATACTAAAACAATTATATAAAACGCTCTTATCTTCTATATTCGTAATTTTTTCCAAAAAAACATCAAAATTGTCCACAAAATCGTCTAACGATGATAAAATTAATAAAATAGCAGAAGAGAGAAAATCACAATGGATTTAAAAAAACCTAATATCCCTGATCTATTTATATATTAACAAATTTATTACCATGGAATACTTGTAGTGGACCAGCAGTTCCATCAAACTCTTCGGGAAGTACATCTTTTGGTATAAATTTATGTAGAGATTCGAAGTTGGAATGAACGTGAATTCGTTCTCTAATCTTTTCTTTTAAGAAAGGTTTTACCCAAGTTATAATTTTATCTACTAATGGTGAAACATTAACCACATGGACTTCCTTTAGCTTAACTGGGTACGCTTCCTGAAAACAATACAAAATAAACAATCATTATCAGTCTAACAATAATACAATTATTAACATTAGAGTGTCAGACAAAAAAAATAATATTTGGAAAGAAAAAGTCACAAATGTTAAAGATACTACTATTTAGATAGCAAAAAACAAAAGTGAAAATTGGCCAATAGACAAAAAAACTGGATAGATGGAAGATTATTACAAATTGGAGACCCTGGACACCTAAACAAAAAAGGGGAAGATAACAGATGACGTGGGGGGATGACCTAAAATACCATGTTTGTTTGAGGTGGATACACAGATAAAAAAAGATGGAAAATGAAGGGTCTATGTTCAATATCAGATGTCTCAAAGCTTATAGATAGATAGATGGTTTCTGTATTTAAAGGATATAGAGGAAATTTTAACGAATTACTTTTATTAAAACTACTTACTTGAACAATAACCAAAAATTTACGTATCATTGCGGGATTGATTCTGGAAAAGTGAGCGGCTGTGGCTACTGTTGCATCTAATATGTAAACATCTCCAGCTACGCCCACTTCTTCGGCAGCTAGCCTTACGTCACCGATCATAAGAACAACTTTCATAATATCAGCTATATCATAAGTATCAACGTCTACCTTTTTGGATCTAAGAACTACTACTCGGCGACCGTTTGGAGTTAAGCCTGGTAGAGGAGGAATGTGTCTAAAACATAGAAAAAAGATTTATTAAAATCGTTAGTTTCAGTATTTATACTAAATAATAATGTTAATCAGAACTAACAAAACCAAACCAAGAATCCAACCTGAGAGCAAAAGCTATATAAATAAAACTAAATAAAAACTAAAATAACAACTAATCAGTGATGGATATAGTTGGTAGCAAGTTTAGCCTTTTCCTTCTAATGAGTCGCTGTACTTTACTCCATGGTGGCTTCTTTATTTATACCTTTCTATCTCAAGTCCTCCGCCGCCCAATCCTTCCACCTTGCCTTTGTTTTGCATCTACTTCTCTTTCACTCAACTTCCTACAGCTTTATCCTTCATCCCACATAGTTTTTATTTCCACATCTGCCGTGACCAAACTATTGCAGTCTTTCTTTTTAAACCTTTTTCAGACTATAGGCAATCCGGCTCTTTCCATAATCGCGTAGATCCTAATCTTGCCTCTTCTTGTCTTGCCCAACATTCACCATAACATTTTCAATATATTTACCGCTATCTTCTTTGTCTATATATAGTGACGGATATACTTTGTAGCAATACTTCGATATAAATCGCAGAAGAGCATATATTTATTTACAATATTTATTTAAGAGCATATATTTTATGTAGTTACCTTCTACTAAATTATAATAAAACTTTAATTCTTAATTTTCTTTAAGTTAACAAGCAATAAAAAAATAAATTTTTGCCATTTCACAAATAACAAGCATACGGTATTTAAAATTTTTAATTTTATTGCAAGCGTTAATGTCAACATGTACTAGTCCACCGTGTCCTTTGGAAAGTTTGTCGATTTTTTTTTTAATTGTAGATTGTCAAAATAGGTTTAAATTTTCTATTTATTTGGAGCTGCTAGAGAAGGAGGTAAGGAACTAATTGCAATTGTAACTAAGCTTGTGGACAGTTATTTATATCAGGGCAAAGTTCCTTAGAGCTGGGACAATTCTAAAGTAATCTTATTGTGTGGATGATGTGATTACAAGCTAGTTACCAGCTGTTCTCCGTGTGAAGAGGTTTACTCTCCGGCTCTGGAACTCACTTCAGCCATGTATGTTACCTGAAGTCATATTTAATTTAATACTGAACATCACAGTTTCTTTACAACATGATGTATAATCTTTTACAACTATATGTAATTTAAAGGGTTTTTACCCAGGTATTTTGGTGGCTCAGGCATTTTAACCTAGTAAGTATAACCATTTTTGCGTTTTAACCATAGTCAAAATTTCATAACCACGTTTGTTTTAACTAAATGGTTTATGCTTATTTTAGTCAATTTTAAAATTTAAACCTAATGATGGACTGTTTTAGTCCGAAAACGTTTATTTTTTTGATGTAGCCCTTTTAAGGGTTTTTAAATAAATATACCCATTTACGAAGACTAACCTCTTTTTTGTGATACGTGGTATACAGCCAGCTACAGGAATTGTTTTCCTTGTGGATTTAAAAAAAATAGGCTTTTTTCTATGTAGTTTAGAAAATTAACGATAGTTCCGTATTTACGTTTGGCAAAACGAGTCCCGTATTTTAGGGTTAAGTTAAATGGCAACCACAATTATTTTTTGTTAGTTTTATGGTAACTAAATATCCCAAGACTTTTCTGCCATGTGTGCAAAGTATAGGATATTAACGGTTTAAAACAACATTGATTGGTGTAGCCACGTATTTAATATGGCTGTTAAAGAAAAATGGTCGTTTATAATTTATTATTAAAGATTTGACGAGTAAACTATTAAAATCTCAAGAGGTACAATTACTAGTTAAATGTATATAAAAATAAATACATAGCCGTGGGAGAGGGCGTTCAAATCTAAGTAATAATTACCGCCCAAAATGTTAACACCAATCTGTATAGTTACTTTGTCTCTGTCAGATTTTTAATATACACGTGTAAATGTCTATCGGTACACGTCAACTTGTTCTACACCAGAATAAAAAAATAGGTTTATGAAAAACCTGTCGATTTAAATTTTTTTGTATTTGTCATGACTTGATGTTAGTTTTTAACCCTACCATCAATGTATATATTAGTATTTCTTTTTTCACATCATAACCATTTTTAAAGGACGGAAATTGGAATAGAAACGTGGACATTAAAGGCGGAAACTCTATCAAAACTTCAGGCGTTTGAATTATGGTTATACAGAAGAATCCTGAAGATACCATGGACAGACAAAGTCACGAATGAAGAAGTACTGCGGAGGATGAACACAACCGCGGATTTGGTCAACATTGTGAAGAGTCGTAAGCTGGAGTACAGAATGATCGCCAACGTTCGGAACGGACAGGCACCCTAAGAAGAAGAAAGGACGGCAAAACTAAAGTTTTACCTCATTTAGTTCCAAAAGATAAGAAAGAAAAGAAAGCATATAATAAGTAGGAACGAAATATCTAAGAAAACTGAGCGAGGTCGAGCTGCAGGCTATCAGCAGAAACGCAAGTTGCGGACAATGAATGGCCTTTAAATTGAAAGGTTAGCTATGAATATATAAAATAAACAATCCCAGACCAGACTAGGAAAACATAACTTCAAAACTGCTACAAAATCGAAAAATAACTAATACCTCAATGAATAATCCTCTACTTGTTAGTCAATATCTACGGATGAAAAAACTCTAAAAACTGAAGGTAAAAAATCTACTCTGTATTCCATACACTCAGGCATAACTCAGCATATTGTTTTCTAAAAAAAAACTTTTAAATCACTAGCGAAACTACGAAACTCGGTTTCTGGTGCATCATTCCTGATAGCGTAAAGGGTGCGATCATTACAGAGACCATGGCATCGTATCCTCGCCTAGAGCATAGCACTACAGTGAATGCTTGCATTTAAAATAATGCATTTATTTTACTTGGCGATAATAATAATCATACCATCTTATTGTCCAATCGAGGATCTCGGCGCCTCGTTATAAACGCAAGCTTAGGCTTACTAATATCTGCTTGCCCAATTCTTTATTTTCCTATATGAGATGGTATCCACAGGAAGTTAATTCTTCTGGAGTTTTCTTGAGCTTTTTTAGCTTAGAGTATTAGACAACAAGTAATGTTTTTAATATTTATGTGTTTTAAACAATCTGTATAGTTCCGCATTCTAAATGGTGGAATGTGAAAGTTTAAATTTAAAATAGTCATATGTAGTTACGACTGCTGATTCAATCCCAGGTTCGTATTGCTTACAGTTTACAGTTTACAATTTACTAATTAATATTTTAAAAATGAAAAACATCGATAGCCGCGACATCAGAGTAATCTCGAACCTCTACTGGAACCAGAAAGTCAAAATAAGAATTGAAAATCAAATGTCGGAAGAAATAGAAATTCTTCGGGGTGTGAGACAGGGCTGTGTATTGTCACCACTGCTGTTTAATATATATAGCGAAGCCATTTTCCAAGAAGCTTTAGGAGAGTGTAACGATGGAATGATAATAAATGGTGAAATTATTAATAATATAAGATATGCCGATGATACTGTCATATTCACTTCAACTCTGCAAAGTCTAACAAACATACTGGAACGGCTGAATGAAAAGTGTACCATATATGGTATTAAAATGAACTTAAAGAAAACAAAATTCATGGTCATTACAAAACATCCAAAAGACAACGAGACACTCCATATTAATAATATCCAGATAGAAAGGGTAGATAAATACAAATATCTAGGAACATTGGTTAGTCAAAACGCAGAACAAACGCAAGAGATTAAAAGCCGTATAGAAATAGCAAGGGCAAAATTTGTAAAAATGAAACATCTATTGTGTAGTAGAGACCTAAGAATGGATCTAAGGATAAGGTTATTGCGCTGCTACATTTTTACAACTTTGCTCTACGGATCTGAGGCATGGACATTGAAACAACTGGAGATTAAGAAATTGGAAGCTTTTGAGCGTTGGTGTTATCGAAGGATGCTACGAATAGCATGGGTAGACAAAATTACCAATATTGAAGTCCTTGATAGGGTTAATAAGAGGGAAGAAATTGTACAGACAATTAAGAGGCGGAAACTTGAATATTTCGGTCATATATTAAGAGGTCCTCGTTATGGGCTACTACGTTTGATTATAGAGGGCAAAATAAAAGGTAAAAGAGATGTAGGAAGAAGACGAACCTCCTGGCTACGAAATCTAAGGGAATGGTTTAGTCTGAGCTCTAGCCAACTATTTAGAGCTGCTGTAAGTAAAATAAGAATTGCCATGTTGATATCCAACCTTCGTTAGAAGATGGAACCTTAAGAAGAAGACAGTTTACAGATCCATTATTCGCTCCAAAATAGAATATAGTAGTTTTGTCTAAATGTCTGCCTCCAAGTCACATTTGAAAGCTCTTGATTCCGTACACAATACGGGTCTTAGGATCTGTATAGGTGCCTTTAGATCTAGCCCAGCTCAAAGTATGTACTGTGAAGCTAACGAACCACCACTCTGGTTAAGGAGACAACATCTTTTTTTGTCATATGCAGCTAGCTTATCAGCCAATCCACAAAATCCATTCTATCAGTACTTAACAATCTCAACATTCTCAGACCACTAGAGCTGCACAACCCCTTTCTTGTATACTAAATTCTATTCTCGACGATTTTGATCTTTCTACAACTGCACCCTTTTATATCTCTACACATCCTCCGTGGCATAAGCAACTTCCGAATGTCAACAACTCCCTTTACTCTTTCAATAAACATGATACTCCTAAAGCTATAATTAAATAATTGTTCCTAGAAATACTTAATCGAAATCAGTTTCATAAAGTTCTTTATACAGATGCCTCTAAAAATGATGTAGGGGTGAATAGTGCTGTTGTTTCCTCATTCAGCACCAGAAAACTAATAAAACTTCCTGCCGTTTATAGTGTATATACTGCAGAACTATACGGTATCGTCGAGGCTTTTCGTTTGTTGGAAACAACTGAGCGCAATATAGCGATTTGCACAGACTCTTGTTATCAGATCATCCTCTGGTAAATTTAATACATGACATATATAATAAACTTACGGATCATGGATTAATTGTCACTATTGTCTGAGTACCTTCACATGTAGGAGTTGTAGGAAATGAGGCTGCAGATGTAGCCGCAAAAGAAGCTTTAACACTGGATATACCTATATCAAATATCCAGTTGCATAATGATATTAAAAAAAATATTTAAAAAGCGTATATATGACAAATGGCACGCTAATTGAAACACAACTCCGAGACACTTACACGATATACAACCAGTTATACCTGCCTTAGAGCTACCACCTATGCCCAGAAGACACAAGGTTATTCTAAGAAGATTAAGACTTGGACACACTCATCTGAAACATGGCTTTCTAATGGCATCTACCGATCTACCTGCATGCGGCCATTGCAACAATCCCTTAACAGTCAGACATTTCCTTAAAGAATGTACGCATCTTTCTGCTAAAAGAAAACAACACCAGTTGGGAGATAATATTAAAGAAATGTTGAGTGAAACTTGTAAACCTGTTTAAATATTTAAAAGGCATTCAACAGCTTAGTAAACTCTAAATTTTAATAATTATGTGTAACGGTTAAATTTGTAATTTATGTGTCTTTTTTGTACTGTGTATTGTTAAATGTAAAACTGTATATATCTTATATTGCATTATACTGTCAACGTGTCAATGACCTCGTAGTTGAGACACGTGAATTGAAATAAAAAAAAATCCTAGGTTAACCTATGAATTTATCTGTATATAATAATTCACTCATTGTGGTATTTTCTGGTATCTCATGAAAGTAAATATACAAATAAAATGAACCAACCCGAGGTTTTTGCCTCGTCTAAAAGTAATTTTCTTGAGGAAACTAAAGATAGTTTATGCAATTAAATTTGCAGCGAGCGGTCAAAAAAAGAAGATATTAAAAGTACATTACTATTGTCCTTGCAAGCCTTCAGTCGATGAAGAAAAAAAATCAATCAGTATAATTTTCTAACGATCATTAGGTTCGGTATAATTGAAAAGTAATTTTAATTTCATTGATATTGCTATATTTGTATCATAGTGATCGTATTGTCCTTGAAGGTATTACTTTCTATGTTTTTAGTTTGTGTAATTTACTTTTTATTAAAAATAATAATATAGGAAATAAACGTTTTTAAAAAATTCATTACACTATTGTAAAATTATTAGATGTACTGTAATATTATGTATAATTTGTTCTCTATTTTTTATTTATTCGAGCCGTAAATCAATTTCTTAGAGAATGGAAACTCATAAAAAACAAATTGGTAAGTATAACACCGATTTGGAGCACATTTACGCTTGGTTATACATTTTCTAAACATAAAAGGTGGATTCAACATATATAATAGCAGGATTGGAGTAGGAATAACTTAATTGAATTTAATTTTTAAAATATCTTTAAAACGTGATAACCATTTTTTGAAACACAAATATACAGCAGTGCCTTAGTAGAATTTCGGTTATTTCGTTACAGCAAAGTTTGCAGTGTCCTTAAGACACTGCAAACAATAGGATAATGTTGGCCAAACAAAGAATGAATTTACCTTACTGTACCCCGAAACTTATTCCTAGAGTAACCAAAAGCCACGTCGGGAGAAAATTCATTACCTAGCGACATAATGGCATACTCTTTAACTGCATAATTTTATTCTGCAAATGGACTAAAAATTTATTATCTTTAATCTACAGTTTACTAGTTAATAGTTACATGTTGTCACTAATTAGTGCAATGAATCCTGAAGCACAGGCAACTAGGCCATCGTCTTTAAGGAGTCTTAAAAAGATGTCTTCTAGATGCTAATTAGGTAGGTACTTCAACAAAATTGTTAACATTTTGATTTAACGAAATTACGGTTATGCAAAAAATACCTTTTAGATAAGATGCAGAGAGAAATACTATATATTATAATGTATGTAATTTAAGTGATAGATAGCCATACAAATACCATTTACATTGCCAAAGTTATGCAACCAAACACTCATTTATCAAAAAATCTAAATTGCAATAAATTAGATTTAATGTTGTAAATGAATAATATTTAAATTGTTGATTATGTGTTAATAAAAATAAACTATAATGAATATAAAGTAAATAAGAATTCGACTAATTACCTAATTGCTACAAACACCACTGGATTTGGACCACTAAATCAAGTGATGAAAAACAAAACGGGGTGTTAATGTTATTTTGCATATTAAATGAAACGGGTCGGAGATGTTGGAGGAAAAGAAAGAGAAAGTAATGGCGTTCGAGACATGTACAGGCAGGCCACAGAGAGGCAATTGCGGGAAACTGGATAAAAAAGGACACAAGATATAGAGGAGTGACAAAAAATTATGTAGGCTTACGTTCAGCAGTGAAAATTTAGACACAATGACTTTTTAAAAAACAAAACAAAAGAGTTAAGGAAGAATAACATGCAAGGAAGTACCTAATTGTGTATAAATACCTAAGAAAAACGAGCTTAGATTTTTGGTTTAGTTTATTTGAATAATAATAGGATTTTGCTACTTAACTGGAGCAGGGAAACAACGTTCTGCAGCAGAGTAATTTTTGATTTAAGGTGGCTTCAAAAAAATTAGTAGTGTTAAAGTTATAGTAACCATAAGTTAAATCGTAATTAATTACAAACACTATTTAACTGGGAATAAGCCACAATTAAAGGTTAAAATACGTTAATTGTGGCTTATTCCCAGTTAAATACTAATTAATTTAAAATTCCACAAGGAAGGAATAAAGAAGATTGTTGTAAAGAATTTTATAAATGTGGATTATTAAGTGATTTATATTATTTTTTATTTCATCATCATCATCATCATTATCATCAACATGTGTGCGTCAACTGCTGGACATAGGTCTCTCTCAGAACTTTCCATCTGGTTCTGTCTTGTGCGGCTTGTATAAACATCGGGCGCTCCATAGCCATCTGAGTCACGCGAATAGTATTAACTACCTTTTGTGTGAGTGTTTATATTTCCGCTCCATAAGTAAGTACAGGTAACACACATTGGTCAAAGATTTTCCTTTTGAGGCATGTGGGTAGATCCGATTTAAGTACATAGTTTAATTTACCAAACGTTGATAATATAGTATCTACATTCATGTTTTAACAAGTTGTGTAATTATTATTCTAAAACTTACATACATTAGCTCCCATCAGAATATTAGATATACAGTCACATCCATAGATATTTTGGTACACGAACTCTAAACTCTATTTACCTATTTATCTATTAGGTAAATGCATGTCTTTTTTCTATGGAAAAGACTTGCATGGAAAACAGTGGAAAGTACAATGGTTCTTCGATTGAAAAAGCTTTTCTCATTTAGAGATATAAATTGAAGATTTATACGGACATCTACTTTGAATCGGTTGGTAGGTATATAGGTGATTAAAGAACAAGAATGTTGAAGACCTATACCATTTATACAACACAACCAACAGCGGCTTATTATTTTGTAGTATCAGTATAAATTCAGCAAAAAAAGTTTTTTGCTGTACTACTAATAATTGTTTGTGAAAAATTGAATATAGCTGGAGATAGGACATAAGCAGATATAGCTAGAGATATGTCATAGTTAGAGCCGAAGAAATTAATTTCTTCTTTATTAAATCACTTAAAGTGATAGATTTCGAAGTGCAATATCTGGAGTAGAAAAAATTCATTTGCCTACCATATATTTGTTAAATTGTCAAGAGAGAGATAAAAGATTTTTGTAAAATTCTGTTTTTATTGTTGAATTTTCATTTAAGAATAAATTATTTTCTCAAATAAAATGAGATATGTCATTACAATTTTTGATTGTATACAGGTCGTCATAAAATAGAGATTATGGAGCCAATGCATAGAAAAAAAATCCATAATTTAGATAGTAAAGTGCGCAAAACCTTCTAGTAAGATCGATGCTATTATTTATCAGATTAGGGGGAAATTCATAAACGATATTGTTTAAAAATAAAATATTAATATGAAAAATTATATAAATAATATACGTACCCCAATTCACGTATGAGCTTCAGTTCTGGGTTCGTTATGTCCCTGTTGGAAAATAATTCTGGGCAGGCGGTCCTCATCGTGAAGTACATATCTAATTTACTTTTGCATTTTTCTAACGAAAACTTGCAACCGCGCAAAAAAGTCAATAAACGGTTCTCATCTAAAAAACAAGAAAATAAATTATTACTAACAAAGCTTTAACGAAATTTAATATTACAGTAAAATAGTAGTTAAAATATTTCTTCTGTCTTGTATCCCCGGAGAGAGTGTAGAGATAGTCTATTCCATCATTCTCTATCTGTTGGTATTACTTCTAATTTGTACCTTGGTCTTTTACAAATTTCTTTGAGTTGGTTAATTCATCTGGTTGCGAATTTTTTTGATCTTCTACCGTTTCTTGAATTATGAATTTCTCCATATTTGCTTTTCTGATCTCATAACTTTAGTTCTTGTCTATAGTTCTCTTAAAATCAAATTATTTATTTTATAGTATGATATTTTATAAAATTCGTAACATTTTTCTCCAGTAGAGCATTTTAGTGGCGTCTGTCTTTCTCTTTTCTGATTCTCTCAGTGGCAAAGTTTAGCATTCGTATGTTAGTATTGGGAATTTTAAGCAATTAAAAATTGTTTATTATTCTAAGCAAATAATTAAAAAAGTTAAAGCAGTAAATAAAGAATATAGTACAGAACAAAACGTAAGCGTGAATTGAAGATGAGTGACTGACTGTATAACATATTTCTCATCTTGTTAACTGCTGATCTCATCTATTATATTTGGATGTAGATCTAACCGTGCTGATGTAGTTTCTAAGAATGAGGGGTTTTAAATTAAGTAGGGCATCTTTAGTACTTTTTGAGAAACACATTTGGAGGGAAGTAGTTAATCTAAACACGGCGCGTCCCAATGAGTAATTGGAAAACTACACATATTTGGGACAGGTGTGAATAAGGCTAAGGGTATCCCCAGGACACCACAATAGCTGAAAATCCAACAAAAAACGGCCCTCACTCCTGGGAACCTTTGTGCTAAGAATGCCCCGGTTAGCCAATATTGTCCCAAAAGTTAATAGAATCGATACGTGGAACATTAGAAGCATGTAGGTACTAAACAGGCAAAGCAGCCAATAGTATTTAAGAAATAACTCGACTGAATATAGATATTTTAGGATGCAGTTAAATTCGATGGCCAAATTCTGGAATAAAAATTACAGATGAACACCTTTTCTATTATTTTGGAGACGACACAACAAGAAACAGAAATAGAAAATTTCTATTAGACTCCAGAAGATTCTCTAAAACTGATCAAAAAACATCAACTTACCATTATCATGGGCGATTTTTATGTCAAAATAGTACAAGGTACAGTCGAGAATGTCGTGGGGTCATATGGTCTTAGCATAAAAAAATGAAAGAGGAGAAAGACTGATCCAATTTTGCCAAGAGACAGATATGGTTGTAAAGAATACAATTATTTAAGTTCACCCAAGAAGGCAGGCATTATACATGGAAAGCACCCGGTGATACTGAAGGGAAAAACCATAAGAAACCTAAATCAACCTAAACAAAAGGTTTAGAAATTCTATCACCATAACAAAAACATATCCAGATGTCTTCTCAGATTATAGACGATTGGTTGCAAATATCAATATACGACTTAAAACCATTTATAAGAAAATAGGGCACAAGATAGATAAAATAAGACTTCTAGAAGAAAAGTCATAAAAAAAGAAAAAACGGAGATTAATAAGAATTGTGCGCAAATACTTGAAAACACTTTTCTAGAGGCATAAAAGAACAGCGGAACGAAATGAAAACATGTATTGCCACAATTCCACATGAATATCTAAAATCAATAGATAAAAGAAGCCAGAATGGATGACAGATAAAATATTGCAGATGATGGAAGAACGAAGAAAATTATAAGGTAGAAATGATAACGAATAAAAAAAAGTTGCCTCAGCATATACTACAGGAGATGAAAGGAGCAAAGGAAGCACGGCTGACGGAGAAATGTATGGAAATTGAAACACTACAACGCAAAGTGAAGGTAGAATTTTGACTACCATTGAACATAAATTAAGAAGATGGAAAGAATATATGCAAAAATTATTCGAAGATTCATCACGAAGTCCGACTGAAACAAACAATCCCTAACTACACCCATTAAGCGGAAAAAAGATAGGAAATCACCAGGACCTGATGAGGTGCATGGTAAAATTTTAAAGCTCTTAGAGGCATACCCAATCATAGCTCTTATGAAGTTATTCAACAACACCTAAGAGACTGGATATTCACCAAAAGACTGGCTACTATCAATATTCAGTCCATTTTCTAAAAAGACCAACGCTAGAAAATGTGAAGAACATAGATTAATTAGTTTGGTAAGCCATGTACTTAAAGTACTCTTTACTATCATTCACTCGCGCATATACACCAAATTAGAACAACACCTTAGTGAAGTTAAATTTGAATTCGGAGCAGGACTCGGACCGACGGAAGCACTTTTTAGTTCTAATATAGAGAGCCAGGAAGGTCCACTGCGATGTGTATGCATGTTTCACTGATTTCATGAAAGCATTTCATCAGGACTCGGTTGTAAGGATATAAGACTGATCTCAAACTTCAAACAACAAAAAGCATCAGTGCAAGTAAGCTGAACTGTCCGAGATCTTGAAAAAGTTGAAAACACTTGAAACAGTTGAAAAAGGAGTTAGACAGGGTTGCATATTGTCACCGGCATTCTTTAACATATACGCTGAAAACATCTTTAGAAAGGCCTTAGACGAAGCAGAAGATGGGATTGCTGTAAATGGCCAACTTATAAATAATAATAGATATGCAGACGATAGAGTGTTGCTGTAAGATAGGAAACAGGGGCTCCAATGCTCCCATGATGACTGATAACGTTGTAGGAACATATAACAAATACGTCCTATAACTAAATAGCAAGGAGACAAAAATAATAATAATTAGTAAGAACACCAACATAAACGCCCAAATTACAATAGGCGATATACCATTAAAAAGAGTGGAAAAAATACATTTCGGTGGCAATATTAAGAATACTTGAGAAATAAAAATTCATATTAAAAAAGCCAGAAGCTTTTTTAACAGCCTTAGGAAGATTATCTCTACAGAAGATGACATAATTAGAGGCATTTGAAATATAGTGCTACCGACGTATGTTGAGGGTCTCATATATACCGGGTGGTGTGAATCGCCTAACGGGCCATAGGAAATTCAATGGGAGTTGTTAAATTCCTGCTTCCCTAATTATTTTACATCAAAAATCATAAAAAACTATTTGTGGAGGACTGAAATATGTAATAAAAACAAATGTTAAAATTGCTTACGAATTAAATGTATTCCAAAATTTTGTAAAAATATGATACATCTTTCAGGCCACCCCTTACAGTCAGGTCACACGACGTACAACAATATGTATGACATGTTGTGTTTAGTCATATTGATGATTCTGATATTTGACAATATATTTAAATTGTCAATATTTTTATTTTGTGATTAGATTATACACAAATACTAAAATACGCAATTTTTTACAAATACTACTACTACTAGTTCAGTGCTATTTACATGGCAATAAAATTGATGAAATGTATTCAGTTCATATGAACGGAATTTATTCCTTTTCAAAATTTTTAACGCCGTAGAATTATAAATATTAAACTGGTCTGCAATGGTCCGAGAACTTATTCTAGGATTTTCTACAACTGCTGCATTTCTACAAACATTTATTTCATTTTTCATCCCTTTAGTTACAAAATTTTGTAAAATCCTTTGGAGTTTGAATTGGTCTATTGGAATATCTCACGCTAAATAAAAAACTGACATTTCGCGCAATATGGTCTGAATAAAACATTTTTATTATTGCTTGTTTCTCCTCAACTGAATACATTTTTTAATTAACTATATATTTTTTTAAACAATAAATCACAAAATTTAAATTTTGGAAATTCAAATATTGTCAAATATTATAAACATAACTATGACCAAACGCAACATGTCATGCAAATTTTTGTATCTCGTGTGGCCTGAATTTAAGGGGTGGCCTGAAAAATGTATTATATTTTTACAAAATCTTGGAATACATTTAATTCGTAGGACAATTTTAATATTTGTTTTTAATACATATTTCAGTCCTCTACAAATAGTTTCTTATTACTTTTGATGTAAAATAATTAGGGAAGCAGGATTTCAACAATTCAGAATTTCCCATTGAATTTCCTATGGCCCGTTTGACGATTCAGCACCCTGTATACCGTACAAATAAAATACTTATCTCCAGAGGCTAAGAAAAGTCATTACTAAAGAACAGAAAATTGACTCACTTCGAGCACATCGTATATAATAATAAATACCGACTTCTACAGTTGATTCTACAAGGCAATATTGAGAGTAAGAGACTGGACGTAGACATATATCCTGGCTGGCCAATCTTAGAAAGTGAATTGGTCTAACGTCAACTGATCTACTTCAAGCTGCTGTAAATAGAGTTAGATGGGTCAATGTCTAATATCTGACTTAAGGTGCACACAGAACCGCACACAGAAAGAGCAAAACTGTTTTAGTCAAAAACGTTTTTGACTAAACGAGTCTGATGCTGATGTTTCCATATAAATGAAATGAGCTGACGCACACTGATTAGTCGTGTGTCTAAAGCATGTTTAGGCTCATTTAGTTTCAGTCAGTCTGTTTGATGTTGATTACCTGATCGTCGTTTTGTCTCGAAACATTTCAATGTACGCAGGCGCAACGTGTTTTTGGAATCCCTTTCTTGAAACCGCTAGAATAGTCAACAAGAAGCACATGTGAAAATAGCGATATTTTGTTTTTTCGTCTTGTAGGAGGTACCACTGCCTGAAAACTAGTGCAATTTCGTCGTTATCTGTCGACATCTTTAATAAAACTGATTGCAAACATTTTGTTTCTCTTGAAAACAAAATGTTTCTTGTGGAAACAAAAACGTTTTCGTTTCAAACAAAAGCGTTTTTGACTAAAACAGTTTTGCTCTTTCTGTGTGCGGCCACTCTTAGTCGTACCAGAGCAGGTTAAAGTCAGTCATCTCTGTTAAAATTCTTATTCTATTTAAAAATGGTCTTCAAACGTAATTGTCACAGCAATACTTGTTAGTTTATAATGTCAATGGTAAGAGTAAGTGATAATTGGTGCGTCTTCTTCTTGTAGTGCCTATCCGTTTCGGATGTTGACGACTATCATGGCAATCTGTATATTGAAAACTGCGACTCTGAAAAGATTTGTGGTTGTTGTGTTGAACCACGTACGTAGATTTTTACGTACGTACGTACGTAGAAACCCAAATATCCGAAAAATTAGTTCAGACACAGGATATTATATTAATTTTTAGCAATAAATATGTCTCTAAATATAGAATATACACTTACCCCAAGTATCTGGCAAGTGCGGTTGCTTCTTTAACCATTCTTTGATATGCTCTAAATCTGATTCTCGTGTGTTAACGTCCTCGTTGAGTTCGTGTCGGATATGGATTTGAAGTTCAGGACTCGGTTGAACAAGAGTCATTTTGATTTACTAAAACAAAAAACAATGGTCACTAAAAACAAAATATTTATATATGTATAATACATATAATGTACGATACGTATTGTACGCAGAAGTAAATTTATGTTTTACCTGTAATGACTTTTAACATTACTTGTCTATGAATAGACACTTAAATAAATGAAAGTTTAATAATTTAAGAGTTAAATAATAGCGTAAACAATAAACTGTTTAACATCGAAGGTCAATTAGTAGTATAATAAAAATATATTTTAATGATAACTTACTTTCTAACTATTTCAAAATTTAAAAGATTTAGGGATAAGCATTGTGCTACTTTATTGCTTTGTTACACGCAATATTAGTAAAACAAAAAGGAAAACTTAAGTGTTATAAGTGAGAAAAGAAGCATATATATTTGCAAATATACAAGCGATTATAATTATATCAAAAGTTATCTTCTACAATTATACAAGGCCTTGTAATGCAATACTAATCCTTGGTTAAAAAGATCTACAATTTAAGGTTTGTATATTTTAGATCCTTAACGACCCGTTTGTTTTACGGCTGATATACTCTTACCAGGATACTTTACAAATAATTCAGATTTATGCGCCAACATCTACACAAACAGTAAATGACGTATCGAAACACTACCTACACGATTATAATGGGCGATTTTATTGCGAAAATGGGCAAAAAACTAGAAGAAACCGATAACTGTATTGTAGAATTTGGACAACAGAAAGAGGAGATCTATTGGTTAACTATCTAGAAAACAACAAATTATTTGCCATGAACTCTTTCTTCAAGAAAAAGCCACATAGGAAATGGACGTGGATGTCGCCACATGGACATACTAAAAATGAAATTGACTGCATACTAACAAACAAAAAAAACATTTTCGTTACAAAAGACGTTACAGTAATAAACTCAATCTCTACTGGTAGTGATCAAAAAATAATACGAGCTAAAATAAGTATTAAACACCAAAAATATCAAAGACAATATGTGCACTCTAAGAAAAAAGTCCACCCAGAAAAATAAAAGAGAATAAAGAACAATACCAAAACAAATTAAGAACAGTTGAAGAAATAAAGCTACAGACCTAAATCTAGATCAACTAAACAAAGCCAACACTGAAGAAGTTCTAAAGACTAGTTTCGAAATAGCACCAGCAAAATCAGACAAAAAATCAAAACTAAGTGCCATATCTTTAGATATGCTACAACAACGGAGAAGCCTACTACAAGAAAATAAAAGAAATCCAACTGAATACAAAACCCTTAATACATAAATAAGAAGACATATAAAATAAGATCTCAAACGACATCCAGAAGACGAATCGAGACACATATTACTGGTAGGTATAACTAACGATATAAATGGTATATTTGCTCATATGAAACTTTGGTTTTTTAACGAACAATGTATTTATTTATTGTTGTCTTGACACGAATATTCAATTTTTTTTCTGGTAGTGACTCATGTTAAAATTATTATCTAATATTCTAACCTACTTACTAATTGTTACTCCCAAAGAATGTTTAATATTCAAGTAAAAGTAAAAGTAAAAGTATAACAATGTTGGCGGCATCGAATCAAAAGCAATTAGTTTAGCTGATTATTATATTATATTGTTTTTTTAATAGAAAATTGTAGAAACCACTGAAACAAAGCATATTTAATTTATTCAAGGGTAGCAAATAAAAGCCATAAAGGTGACAAAAGGAGCCACATTTTTAAGATAATGCTAAGAATCGTATATCAAGATTACAAATCTTCGGTAGTCATTGATGCGTTTACTATCGCCTTCCATGTTTGTCAGTTGTGTGCCACTATTTCCCATTACCTTACTCTTATTTTCTCCAGATCATCTCTGACTAAATTTTTCTACCTTTTTCTTGGCCCTCCTATAGACCTTTCTCTATTATATGGTCTTTCCCAAAACACATTTTTTATGAGGCGATTATCGTTACTGTGTCCTGTTACATGTCTTGTCCATCTTATCAATCATGCACCACTCTCCAATAAGAAATGCAGATGGTAACTAAGCCAGAAACAGTAAATTAAACACTAAACGTTTTACAGAACATTTAAAAAACACATTCCTTTGAAACGATAGAGATGACCTTAAAGACCTGACTGATATTTATCAAGACGAAATAAGCTAAGAAACCCAAAAGAAGGGTTTAGGAATATATAAAATTAGGAAATTAGGGATTATTTAATACAAAAACAGACGTTAACAATACTAACCGTGCTTTTTCCAAACATATTTTGTCAACAAACCACTTACCTTCTAGACGGTAAAATCTTACACACGTTGAACGTGAAATTATTTTTAATGAACAGCTTCTGTCAAAAGAGTCTTACATTTAAGTGAACATAAACTTTTAATTTCTACTAAGGCCTACGTAAATGACATTGACATAGTAACACGGACAAAAAGAGACATAATACAGGCTTTTGAAAGATTAGAAAAAGCCGCGAAGACAATGGGACTGCAGGTCAACGTATCCAAAACAAAATACATAAAGGTCACGAACAGCACACAAATAGCGGAACCACAAGATCTGGTGACAGAAGCACACATATTCGAAGGGGGGATCTCGGAGTTTAAATATCTTGAAATACAACTAAATAACAGCAGCCTAGTAAGCGTAGAAATTAAGAGAAGAATATACCTGGCGAACAGAGCTTATTTTGGACTAAAGCAGTTCTTAACATCACAAATAATTAGCAGAAATACCAAGATACTATTATATGAAACTCTTATTAAACCTGTCCTGACATACGCGTTAGAGACATGGACTATGGTAAAAAGCGACGAATAACAGTTAGGCCACTTTGAAAGACGAATACTTAGACACATATACGGAGGAGTAAAAGAAAGCGGGATATGGCGCAGGGCTACAATTTTGAGTTGTATCAATGCTATGAAAAATGCAACATCGTCCGGTGTATTAAAATTTATAGACTGGAGACCCCCAAAGACAGATATTCTATCAAGAGCCAGTAGGAACCAGGAATAGAAGCAGGCCAAGATCTAGAATCAAAACTCAAATCGAAGATGACTTGAGGAATCTAGGCGTCAGAAATTGGAAAGCCATGGCGAAAAATAAATAGGGGGGAATTAAGACTAATTCTTGAACAGGACAAGACCCACCCAGGGTTGTAGAGCCAAAGATGATGATGATGTTATGTGGTCAAAATGGACATAGACAAATCACCAATCGGTAGAAGAAATAATGAAAAGGATGGAATACATCTTCCATAGACGTATCAATCCGCAATTAACAAGCAGAATTTCTTATGATGTGGAAGAAAATAAACAAGACAATTTTAAAATTTCTTGTTCTTAATTTCACTGCCAAGTTATTCTTATGTTTTAAAAAAGAAACACAGATATTTGCATTTGTAAACATCACGTTTCATTGACAGTAATGGATTCTTCTTCAAGTTCCACTCCTATCGGAGATTGGAAATCATTCTGGCAATTATAATTTTATTGGTTACTCGCCTGAATAGTTCAATTGAACTGCATCCAAACCACTCACGGAGATTGCGTAGCCACGAGATTTTAAGTCTTCCTACGCTTCTTCTACCTTTGATTTTACCCTGCATTATATTCCTTAGTAGTTCGTACTTTTCACCTCTCATGATGTGCCCCAAGTATTCCAATTTCCTGATCTTTATGGAATTTAAAACTTCGCATTGTTTTCCTAGTTGTTCGAGAACTTGTTCGTTTGTTTTGCGATCCATCCATGATATTTTCAAAATGCGTCGGTAACACCACATTTCGAATGCTTCTAGGTTTTTAATGTTGGATTTTTTAAGTGTCCATGCTTCAACTTCATACAAAAGGGTAGAGAAAATATAACATCGAAGCATTCTTATCCGGAGCGATATATTGATATCGCGATTACAAAAAAGTTTTCTCATTCTATTAAAAGTTGACCGTGCAATTTCAATGCGGCATCTTATTTCTTTTGTCTGATCAGTATCTTCTGTGATTCATGCTCCAAGGTATTTGTACGAAGATATTTGTTCAATTTCTGTATTATCTAGTACTAGCTTAACTTTGATGTTTTGTGCTTTTGTAAATACCATGAACTTGGTTTTCTTCAAATTGATTTTTAGTCCATAATCGTTGCAATATATATTTAGTTGTTCAGCAAGGTGTTGCAGTTCTTCTAGTGTTCCTGCCAAAAGGACAATGTCGTCAGTATATCTTATGTTATTAACTGGCTCACCGTTTATTATAAGGCCCTCACTGATCTCGGCAAGCGCTAATTCTGAGATAGCTTCACTGTATAAATTGAATAACAAGGGTGATAAAATACACCCTTGGCGGACCCCACGGCGAATCTGGATATCCTTGGTCAGTTCGTTTTCAACTTTCACTTTTGCTGTTTGATTCCAATAGAGGTTACAGATGATTCTAATGTCTCTACTGTCTATGTTTTTATTTAATAAAATTTCTTTAAGTCGATTATGCTGCACTCTGTCAAATGCCTTCTCAAAATCAATGAAACAGGCATATACTTCCTGATTAATATCTAAGCATCTCTGCGAAAGAACACTTACTGCAAACAGTGCATCTCGTGTTCCCAGACCTTTCCTAAATCCCATTTTTGTATTACTTATGCCTTCATCTAATTTCTTATGTATGCTATTGTGAATTACTTTCAAAAACAATTTCAAGACATGACTCATTAAGGCTATGGTGCGATGTTCATTGCACTCCTTTGTATTGGCTTTTTTGGGAAGCAGTATGAATGTTGATCGGAGCCATTCTTTAGGTATTATACCTGTTCTATATATGGTATTGAATAGATCCAAAAGAAGATCAATAGATTCAGTATTCACAATTTTAAGTAATTCGATAGGAACTTCATCAGGCCCGGGAGATTTACCATCTTTAGCTTGTTTCATTGCATATTCAATTTCTTCTCGTATAATGTCAGGCCCAGTATCATCCTTAAATTCTTTTGGGGCTTCTGTTCTCTCTTTGTCTTCAAATAGTTGTGCTATATATTGTGTCCATCTCTGCATTTTTTGGTTTATATCTGTTATAAGTGCACCCCTTACATCTCTTAGTTGCCTAGTTTGAAGTGTTTTTCTCATTCCTGTTAATTCTCTAATTCTTTTATGCATGTTAAAAAAGTCATATTTTTTCTCAATTTCTTCTAGTTCTTGGCACTGCTCATGTAACATTCTCTCCTTAGCTTCTTTTATTCTCTTTTTTATTAATCGATCAGTTTCATTATATTTAATTGGATTTTTTGTTTTGAATGATTTTGTTTCATTCATTAATAGTAGTATTTCTTCAGTCATCCAATCTTTATGTTTTCTATTCTTTGGTTTTAAGTTTTCATTTGCTGTTTTAATTATTGCTGCTTTTATATTTTCCCATTTCTGATCAATGTTATAGCTACTTTTATTCAGTTCTTGGGCATTACGTATATGTTCAGTAAGAGTTTTTACAGTTTGTTCCTTTGTTTGTGGTTCCCTTAATCTCTTAATATCAATTCTACTTTGTGTGGGTTTTTTAACCAGTTTTAATTTGGTTTGTAATGTGACTACTATGGGGTTATGGTCTGAACCGATGTCTGCTCCAGGGTAAGTTTTGGCAGACAGTATAGAATTACGAAATCTTTGTCTAATAAGGACAAAGTCAATTTGATTTCGGGTTATTCTATTCGTTGTATCACCGGGAGATTTCCATGTATACAACCTTCTCTTTGGTAGCTTAAAAAGTGTATTAGCTATTACAAATTCTTCCGTCTGGCAAAATTGTATCAAACGGTCACCACGTTCATTTCTATTTCCTAGACCATATTCCCCCACATATCCATCCACTCTTCCCTGGCCAACTTTGGCATTGAAGTCGCCCATTACTATTGTAGTGTGATGTTTTTTCATTGATTTTAAGACTTGTTCCAAATCATGGTAAAACAGTTCGATATCGTCGTCATCTTTATCTGCCGTAGGAGCATAAACTTGAATAAAATTTACTATACCTTTTTTAGACTGTAGTTGTATTGATAAGATCCTATCAGAATAAGGAGTAAAACTTATCACAGAGTAATTGACCTTTTTTGCAACTAAGATAGCAACACCGTAACGATGATTGACCTCGTTGTTACCTGAATAATACATGGTTCCATTATTTGTAATTTGTTTGCCTGAACCTGGCCACTGTACGTCACTTATACCTAAAACATTAATTTGGAGGTTTTCCATTTCAAGCAGTACGTTCGCTAGTTTACCACTTGCATATAAACTTCTGACATTCCAGGTTGCTATTTTCAATGTCTTAAGTCCACAGGGATTTCTCTGGTTTACGACCTGGGAGACCCTGTGCTCTACAGTTATTCCTCCCCTGCCGGATCTTGGATTCCGTGCTCCATAATCAGTAAGTTTGTTTACTCTACTTGTCATTTGCCATTCATGACTTTACTAGGGGTACTCTAAGAGTCTTTAATGCAGTGGTTCCCCGTTGCCTTCTGCATCCTTACGCCGTTGACATATTCTTCGATTCATCCGCCTTTAGGACCAGTTTCCCAACCCTTGGACAAAAGAGTGCCCTTCCACTTATTATCTCATCCGCCCGCAGCCGTTGGTCATAAGTGGGGGATTAATAATTTTGTTTCTTATTAATGAAAATTAGTTTTATTACATTTTATGTATAAGCCATAATATATGTTTTTTTAACAAAAAACTAGAAAGAATAATTTCTAGAAAATATTTAATATGTAATTTTATTTTTATAAAGAACTAAAATTAAGAAACTTTGTATTATCGTTAATTATTGCCTTATTTATGGTGAATCAATATTACGTATTTTCATAAATCATTTTAATATTTTCGTTAATGAACATAAAAAGGCTATTTTTCATTATAATTAACTAGTACATTTATAACAGTTTTTGTAACTTGGTATTGAAATTATTTGATTTCCAAGTAGAAGCATATTAATGATATTATTACTATTAAAAAATATAGCATTTATTGCTTATAGTGAACATTGATCATACAGGTAATGAAAGCAATATTTATGACATACTTGTTTGAAATAATCTTGCAAATATAATTGTTTTTTATTCTAGGGAAAGAAAATCATGAAGAAAACTCACGTGGATTTTCACCTGCATATAGAAATGATGAAGGAACTTAAATATATAGAAAATCTCAATAGAAAAAAATTTAATGCATTCTATAAGAAAGTTAAAATTAACAGAAAAGACTTCAAGGCAACCACAAGACAATGCGGAAGTCAGAATGGCGACCTGTTAACAATAAGGAAAGATGTATTGAGTAGATAAGTGGAATATTTTAACCAGGCACTTAATATAAAGGTAGAAGAAATAAATCTGGAAGACGAGATAGAAGAGGTAAGAGGTACAGACAAGAGGGAAGAGAAACCACCAACGATTCTTGAAGTTAAAGATGCAGTTACACAACTAACCAGAAACAAATCAACTGGAATAGACAATCTCCCAACTTAACTATATAAAGGAGGTGGAGTAACTATGTAAAGAAGGTAAAGAAATATGGACACATAAATCCCTTCACAATGATTGGAATATTGGAATATTTTGTACCATTTATAAAAAAGAAGATATCCTTGAATGCTCTAACCACAGAGGAATTACGCTTCTAAATGCAGCGTATAAAAGATTTTCCACTGTACTATGTCACCGCATGGCATGATATGCAAAATGGGTAATAGGAAAATATCGGGCTGGTTTCAAAGGTGGTAAATCGACAATTCATCAGATTTTAACCCTGAAACAAAATTTGGAAAAAACACTAGATTATGGCATTGATAGGTACATAACAGATATTTATAGACTAAAAGCAACCTAAGACTCTGTGAATAGAAGGGAAATGTTCACAGCAAAAAAAGAGCTAGGAACACCAAATCACTTGGTAAATTTATAAAACTAACTCCTGAAAAAGTTAAGTGTAGAGTACAACTTCGAACTTTATAGAATATACCAGAACGTTTGAGGTGGATAGGCAAAATATCAAACAAACAAATAAGCAGCAATGGGATGCAGATGAAGTTCACGGTTAGGGATGCTTATTCAGAATGAAAATGGGGCTTATACATCCCAATCACAAGAAAAGGAAAAAGTAAGAGTGCTACAAATGTAGCAGGATCAATTTCTGCCAAACTGAGTTGCTGAAAATAATAGAGAATGATAACAAAAAAGTAGTAGTAAAACTTCTTAATTTAATATATGACACCGGAGTGATTCCCTCAGATTGGCTCAAATCCATCTTTGTCGCAATACCTAAAAAACACAATGCGAGAAAATGCTCAAATTATCAATTAATTAGCCTAATGAGCCACACTTTAAAAATTTTCCTCAGAATACTTCACAAAAGAATTGGAAGCAAATGCGAAGAAGATCATGAAGATACCTAATTTGGTTTAAGAAATGCTATGGAAACCAGGGAGGCACTTTTTGCACTTAACATTCTATTACGAAAATGTCGGGACCAAAAAAAAGATGTATTTACATGTTTCGTGGACTTCGAAAAGGTATTCGATAAAGTACAGCATGTAAAATGAATGCAAATACTGAAAAATATCGGAATAGATATCAAGGATATTTGTGTCATTAAAAATTTGTACTGGAATCAAACTGTTATCATAAAAATTGGAGATAACTACACCGATGAAATCCCCATACAACGAGGAGTTAGACAAGGTTGCATTTTGTCGCCAACATTGTTCAGTATTTACTCAGACCAGTTATTTAAAACGGCACTTAAGAGACAACCATACGGAATAAAAATCAACGGGGAACTACTTAATGTGATTAGATATGCAGACGCATTAAAATAAACTCAAACAAAACCAAATTTTTAGTGTTTAGTCGTGACCCACAAAGCAAAGCCCCCGATGTAAAGCTTTAATTGAACGGAGTCCAAGTTGAGACAGTTCACAAAATGACATATTTAAGAACTATGATAACGGAACAACTAAATCCAGAAATAGAAATAAGACGTAGAATAGCAATGACTAAAACTACTTTTATGAAAATGAAGTCATTTCGTTGCAATAACCATCTCAATTACTATTTATAACTGGGAATAAGCCACAATTAAAGATCAAAATACGTTTATTGACGTTTCAATTTCCAATTCGGAAATCGTTCTCAAAATACAAATAGTGTTTAATTTAATACTATTTGTATTTTGAGAACGATTTCCGAATTGGAAATTGAAACGTCAATAAACGTATTTTGATCTTTAATTGTGGCTTATTCCCAGTTATAAATAGTAATTAATTTACAATGCCACAAGAAAATAGCTTCAGAACAATATAACCATCTCAGTTTAGAACTAAGGCAAAGAATGGTAAAGTGCTATGTTTGGTCTGTACTTTTGTATAGTGTAGAAGTGTTGACGCTAAAAGTATTGATCGTGAACAAAATTGAAGCATTGGAAATGTGGGTTCATAGACGAATACTGAAGATACCTTGGACAGCTAAAAAACTAATGAAGAAGTACTAAGGAGCATCAACAAAGACAGAGAACTGCTAAAGACTGTAAAACATCGAAAAATGTCTTATCAGGGACATACAGTAAGGGAAAGTCGATATAAAATTTGACAACAGATCCTTAAAGGCAAAATAGAGGGCCGTAGAGGTGTAGGAAGAAAACAAGTTTCTTGGTTAACAAACATTCGTGAATGGACTCAGATACCAAATGCAGGACGATTATTAAATATTGCAGAAGATCGAGAAGCCTTCGCAATGGTGATCACCAACGTCAGATAATTCTGATTTGGCACGCAAAGAAGAAGAATATAAGATTTTACATATATTCCCCAGTAGTACACTAGTAAGAGAATAAACTTACTAAGAGTTCGAATTAGGATAGATGTGTATGTTGTAAAAATAAAGAATTCGACTATACTTAGCAACAAGATATTTACTCAACACAAATACTCACCTTCACACACACTAAATCATATTGATCATCCCGCTAAAAACCGTAGTAGTGAGCGCAGTTAATACAAAATATTTTATTATTTATATCTGTAAATTAAACACTTACATAATTTAAAATATTATGAATTTAGTTCTTCTAAATCTTGTTATTCAAAGAGAACTAATAATTTATGCTCTAAGTCAAACCAAACTATTGGTAGATTTAAATTATGACACAACTTACAAATAAAGGCTGATTGTTTGCATAACAAATTTTAATTCATTCCACAAAAATACGTGAGCATACGTATATATTTATAATATTGGATGTTTAATAATGTAGTTCTTTCATCACCTTAAATTGGTGACATTGACATAGATTTTATAATAATTTTTTAACTATTATTAGTTTTGTTTTGAGAAATTTGAACTTAATTTAAGGATACACAAGTAAGTGACGTTAGTTCATTTTAATTTGTTTATTATAATAAATGTTTCGTTTATGTTTATAGTTTAGTTATTTGAACAAAAATATTTCGATGGGTAATGCTGAAGAAAAATATAAATAAAAGTTTACCAGAGACAAATGCGAAATATTCAAAAATAACTAAAGGAAAAGCAATAGAAATTCTTTAATTAAAATAAACTGCTGGAGAATTATCGACAATAACAATAATCATCAACAATAACTAAAGATTGAAAAGACAGCTCTCAAAATATCAAGACGAGACTGTTGAATGCCCTTGTACTCTCAATACTTTTACACGGGACAGAGACTTGACTCTTCGCGGACGCAAGAGCCAAAAAATTAATGCTTTTGAGATATGGTGCTAGAGAAAAATGCTGCCCATATCTTGAACAACTCATAGAACAAACGTTTGCAATATGTCTGCAACGTGTTCTGCAATTATTCGGTCACGTGGTTAGCAGAGGTGACGATAGTTTGGAGAGATTTATTGTTTCTGGAAACGTTCCAAGGAGAAGATCAAAAGAACGATCACCATCTAGACTGACAATCACCATTTGAACTGACCAAATTAAGAATTTAGCTGGAAACTCATTCTGCGAAGCTCTCAGAGCAGCTGAAGATACAGACCAATGGAGAAAAATTGTTAGGAATATTGGAAAAACTCGCGATCCTCAGTAATGGGGAAACGACAAGAGAAAAAGAGAGAACCGATGCTGTTCACTGCTGAAAACAACGTTCCACCAAGTTGCTTTATGTCTCTTGATTCTGAGCTGTCGTCATCCAGTCTCCAGCAGTTATTTTTACGTCATTGCACTACAGCGTCGATGGTTGACCTCTGCTAGTTTGTCTGCTCGTAGTCACCATTCTCATATTCTTCTAGTGCATCTGCCCTTTTATGATCTGGGTCTATGATCTAGCCATCTCCATTTTAATGTTGTTACATGTTTCACTATATCTTTAACCTTTGTCTTTTTTTAATTAAAAATCCTTTGTAAAAGGTATATTTTAGGCCCAAACGGGCTAAGTTAAAAAGACAAAAACGTTTTCGGAAACCATGTTCCATCATCAGTGTCCTAGAAAATAGTTAACCACTTAATTAAAAAGAACATAGGTTAAAATTTGACTAAGGTTAAAGAACAATGTGGTTAATACTTACTAGGAGTACATGAATGAAGCCACCAAGATTAAATATGTGGGTAAAAACCCGATTACATATGTTTGATTACATTTAGTTTTAAATTAATGTTGAAATGATATAAGATTACAGAGTTACCGATGGATTTGGTAACATGGCGACATATGACTCCACGTTGAAGTTGCTAGTCCTGAGACGGTATGTCTTCGAGGACTATATGAGTGCAACTGATTGGCAATGACATTTGATGACAATATTGTTAAGTTATGACGGAAATAATCACAGAGCAGTCAATGTAGCTGTATGTTTCTACTTAAGACAAAAGCCAACGTTATTTAAAATTGTGAAAATTAAGTACATTAATATAACAGTATCAACCATCAAAGTTGTAGTTTTTAATTTATGAAATTGAGATGATATAAGGGGGCAAAATTTTTATGGTTGTAGTTAGGCAACCAACTATGCATGTATGTAGTAATGAAATATAGAAAAATTTTTAATTATATGGCCCTTTATGTTACTTAAACATTTGGTACCCAGAAAATATAAACTAGACACATGTGGAAGGTTGAATTATAGAAAATATTGATGTTAATGGTTGGATCTAAATATATTTATTTATAATTGGAGGTGTTCTTGTTTGAATAAAATAAAACTGTTTTAGTGAATGTTCACATGTTATTTAACTTTCAACTCAAATATAGAGGTCCTGTATGTCAGAAGCAACATTTGGTACCTAGCAAATGTGAAAATTTATTTTGAGTAATAAGTTCATGAACATAAATGTCTGACAAGGTAGTAACAGACTAAAAGGTGTGGAAGTTTTATTGTATTAACTATTATATGTAATGAACGAAAGATTTTATTTTGATGGTTGGAACATGATTATGTAGTATGTTGCAAGTGTGATAATCTGCTTATAACTTAAGAAAGGTCCTATCTGTCATAAGGCAACACTAGGCACAAGAGAAATAAAAAGAATAAGTTATAAGTTAGGTTTGTTGAAGGTATAAGTTGTCTCAAAGTGTGACGATGGTATGGTTGGCTTTGTTGATATTAAGTGAAACTAAAAAGTTTTTGCAATGTCATCTTTGCAGAAGAATAAGTTATGTGATTGGATATTATTCAAATGGATATGGGATCTTAAGGTGTTCGTTCAACTAATGTGTGAAATTAACAAAATTTGAAGGTTAATTTCACACATTAGTTGAACGAACACCTTAAGATCCCATATCCATTTTGAATAATATCCAATCACATAACTTATTCTTCTGCAAAGATGACATTGCAAAAACTTTTAGTTTCACTTAATATCAACAAAGCCAACCATACCATCATCACACTTTGAGACAACTTATACCTTCAACAAACCTAACTTATAACTTATTCTTTTTATTTCTCTTGTGCCTAGTGTTGCCTTATGACAGATAGGACCTTTCTTAAGTTATAAGCAGATTATCACACTTGCAACATACTACATAATCATGTTCCAACCATCAAAATAAAATCTTTCGTTCATTACATATAATAGTTAATACAATAAAACTTCCACACCTTTTAGTCTGTTACTACCTTGTCAGACATTTATGTTCATGAACTTATTACTCAAAATAAATTTTCACATTTGCTAGGTACCAAATGTTGCTTCTGACATACAGGACCTCTATATTTGAGTTGAAAGTTAAATAACATGTGAACATTCACTAAAACAGTTTTATTTTATTCAAACAAGAACACCTCCAATTATAAATAAATATATTTAGATCCAACCATTAACATCAATATTTTCTATAATTCAACCTTCCACATGTGTCTAGTTTATATTTTCTGGGTACCAAATGTTTAAGTAACATAAAGGGCCATATAATTAAAAATTTTTCTATATTTCATTACTACATACATGCATAGTTGGTTGCCTAACTACAACCATAAAAATTTTGCCCCCTTATATCATCTCAATTTCATAAATTAAAAACTACAACTTTGATGGTTGATACTGTTATATTAATGTACTTAATTTTCACAATTTTAAATAACGTTGGCTTTTGTCTTAAGTAGAAACATACAGCTACATTGACTGCTCTGTGATTATTTCCGTCATAACTTAACAATATTGTCATCAAATGTCATTGCCAATCAGTTGCACTCATATAGTCCTCGAAGACATACCGTCTCAGGACTAGCAACTTCAACGTGGAGTCATATGTCGCCATGTTACCAAATCCATCGGTAACTCTGTAATCTTATATCATTTCAACATTAATTTAAAACTAAATGTAATTAAACATATGTAATCGGGTTTTTACCCACATATTTAATCTTGGTGGCTTCATTCATGTACTCCTAGTAAGTATTAACCACATTGTTCTTTAACCTTAGTCAAAATTTTAACCTATGTTCTTTTTAATTAAGTGGTTAACTATTTTTAGGACACTGATGATGGAACATGGTTTCCGAAAACGTTTTGTCTTTTTAACTTAGCCCGTTTGGGCCTAAAATATACCTTTTACAAAGGATTTTTAATTAAATTTTTAATACTATGGTATACAGCCAACTACAGGAACGTAGATTCCTTGTGGACTTTGTCTTTTTATGATGGTGCTATTGGGTATTCTGTCTCTTTTAACGAAGAAACTTGAGTTGAAGAAAGAACAGTTTTTTAAAGACAAATATTAAGGTTCAGTGTTTTGTTTGTTATCTAGGCTTATTAACAAACATGAAGTAAAGTAGGTATTAACAAAATATTCAAAGTTGATACTTTTTTTCTCAGTTAAAAGACATAAAAATATATTTTTTATTTCTTATAAGTTTTTTGCGCATGATTATTATTTTTTTGTAACCTGTACTTACTGTATTTTTAAGTGTAAGCAACTGTAGTGTATTTATTGGTTATCGTATTTGAGTTTTACATAAAAAAATGTAAATTTTTTGTTTCCGCTTTCGAATGGCAAGCCATTATATAGGGTAGCGTCATTTTCAGAAATTTCGTCAAATAGATTGAACTAGTAAATAGTATTGTAACTTTATAATGTTGACTTTTTTGCAGAATGTCAAAAACATCATATTCTTATAGAGATATTAAAAATATGAACACAACACAGAATACTTCAATATATTTAAAATGGACTACAAGCATGCAGTAAATTCTGACTTTAACGTAGATATTGATGCTGAGGATGCCCGACAGTATTCTGCAAAAGCAAGAACGTCAACAATAAGTAATTCTATAGATATACTCGATTGTGACAGTATTGACTCAATTTAAAATCCTGAATATGAACCTGTAATTAGAAAACCTGGAATAGCCGAAGCAGATGTAGAAAGTGAAAGTGAAACAGAAAGTGCAACTGAAGGAGATGGAGAAAAATCGATTCAAACTTTTTTTTTGAAGAAACACACCTTAGATTTAATTCTTTTACATAGAAACGTTCATTTGGTCCAAACATACCGGTAGATGTGTTATCTCCAATAGCAATATTCTTGACAATTTTGACAAGTTTTTTAGAAAAATTAGTAGCATCTAAATTATAAGCATCAGGATAATATTAAGCTAAATATTAGCGTTAAAGAACTGAAAGCGTTCTTGGGAATACTGATTATTATAGGGTTTCATTAATTACCATCATTAAGACTATATTTGTTTTCTAATGAAAATTTCTTAGTCTCCAAAATTGACAAAAATATGCCTCTTAGAAGATTCCTTCAGATACTAAGATATTTACATCTGAATGATAACACAAAGATGCCGGCTAAAAGCAAAGGAGGTTTAGATAAATTGTACAAAGTTAGCCTTGTAGATGATTTGAATACACGTTATAAATTCTTTTACATAAGTCGTAACTTGTCAATTGACGAAAGCATGATTGGTTTCAAAGGTGGAACAGCCATGAAACAATCATCATCATCATCGGCAATTTTGAGTCTACTGCTGGACATAGGCCTCCCGTAAATAATTCCAATGCATTCTGTCTTGAGCACCCTGAATCCAGTTCTACTGAATGCGCTTGATGTCATCTGACCACCTTGTTGGAGGACGTCCTTGATTACGATAAGCATCATGTCTAGGTCTCCATTCCAGAATTTTGTTCGTTCACTGTCCATCTTTATTTCTGGCAACATGCCCCGCCCAGTTCCATTTCAATGTTGTAATTCTTTGAACTGCGTCAGTAACACCAGTTTTTCTCCTAATTATTGTATTTGATACTCTGTATCTGAGGGATATATTCAGCATTGACCTCTCCATCGCTCTCTGTGCCACTTGTTTATTGATACTTTTCTGGTAAGTGTCAAGTTTCTACTTCATACGTTAGAACTGGGAGTACACATGGATCAAAGAGTTTCCTTTACAAGAACATGGGAATATCTGATCTAAAGACTTCTCTAAGTTGTCCGTAAGCCGCCCATGCAGTCCTATTCTCCTGTTTAGCTCCGTTGTTTGATTATCCCTTCCTAATTTACTCTTGTGGCCCAGATATTTATAGCTATACACCTGTTCAACTTACATGCCGTTAGTTGAGATGTTTTTCGCCAGTACAAGGTTGGTCATATATTGTGTTTTGGAGAAATTAATTTTAAGTCCAACTCGTGTACACGAGCTCTGAAGGTCTTGAAGAAGATGGCAGGCATGATCTACCCGGTCTTCAATAAGAACTATGTCGTCTGCAAATCTCGAGTTGTTCAGAAATTCTCCATTTATGTTGACTCCAATATTCTCCTAAATATTGTTTCTCATAGCACTCTGCAAAAAAGCGGTGAATAGTGTAGGGGAGATGGTATCTCCTTGCCTAATACGTCTCTCGAAGTGAAATGTATTTGTGCTACCATAATACATTCTACCTGCAAATGTTGCGCTATTATATATATATATATATATATATATATAGATATATATATATATTCTGACTTATGATGAAGAGTTGTGTACCTATGATCAATACTGCACTCTGTGAAAGTTCTTATCATGGAGCTATGCTGGACTGAGTCAAACGCTTTCACAAAGTTTACAAATATTAATATCAATGGCTTGTTGCATTCTGTAACTTTACCTATTAAGGATTTTATTACTTGTAGGTGGTCATTCGTTCTAAGGCCACTCCTAAATCCGGCCTGCTCTAAAGGTTGGTCAAAATCCAGCTTAGGTTCCAGTCTGTTAGTAATTATTCTCTTAAAGAGCGTATATACATGAGATAACAAGCTGATAGATCTGGAGTTTCCAATTTCTGCCATGCCTACAATACCATCTTCTCCAGGTGTATTGCTGTTCTTTATACCGTTCAACTCTAATTCTATTTCCTCTTCGGTTATAACTGGAAGTTCCTCTGATCCTTGATTTTGTATGGCTGGGATTTTCACCTCTTGAATGTGAGCATATCAACGATATAATGTTGTATAGTACTCTTCGATAATTTTCGTAATTTCTTGTTGTTCATATACAGCATGTCTTTGTCTAGTTTTTAGAAATATGAACAATATCTACCTTTGAAACCAATTAAAAGTGGCTTCAAAGTGTGGACCATAGCTTGTGCTGCTACTGGATTTCTTTTATAATTTGATATATATTAGGAAAAAGGAAGTATTGTTACTGAAAAATTTGGACTTGATGAAAATGGTGTACTGACACCAAGTTCAATATTTTAGGCATGTGGGTAGTATTAGTTTTTGGCAGATTTTTTACTTCAATACCTTTATTGAGTAAACCGCTTAATTTTGATGTATTTGATTGTGGAAGTGTTATGTCAAACAAAAAGTATTTTCAATAACATGTATTGTGTTTACAGAAAAATATGAAATATTGTGAAGATGATTATGCCATGTTTGACCAGATCTCACTCACAAAATGACGAGATCGAGGAAAAAAATCTGTAGTAATGGTATCTAATATGCATAAACCTACAATTAAAGGAACGGTACAGGGAATTAATAAAACTGGCACTAAAGAGCAGATTATATCTACACAAATTACCGATTATAATATTAACATGCATGGAGATGTATTTGATCAGCTAATGGCTTGTTATTTTATTTCATGGAAACTGAAATTAAACACCAAATTAATCAGGGACTTAAAATTGTAGGATATCTAAACTCCTTACGGTATGATCGCAACATTTCCAAGAGGAACAAAAAAATAATAAAGCAAACCATGGTTGAATCAGTTCTTTGTTATGGCTCTGAAGTTTGAACAATTAATGCAGACCTCAAGAGAAGATTGTTGGCAGTTGAAATGGATTATTTGAGAAAAAAATGAGAAGAAGAGGCTTAAAATGGTTTGAACACCTATTGAGAATGCCTGAAGAACGTTGTCAACACAAACTCCGCAGTTGGAAGCCCCCTGGAAGAGGAAAAAGATGTAGATCTCGACGCTCATGGAATGAAGGAATTAGAAGAGCGATGGAATCGAGAGGTTTGGAGTAGAAGCATGCCTTGGACTGGGAGGTTTGGCCGAGGAGGGGAATACGGCGACAGCCGTCTCCAAAATGTATAGTATTTACAAGTTGGATTCTGTAATATTACATATGATTATGTTAGCTGACCAATTAATAGGAGACGTTACGAATAGAAAGAGGCCAGGAAGAAAAACTGATTAAGTTATTTCCAGTTTTGACGAACATTTACTTGAAAAGGGGAAGTGTAATAGATGTGCTTTTTGTAGCACTAAAAAAATTTAAAAAGATCCAGTTTACAGTGTACATAATGCAAAGTAGCTCTTCGTATATAACGTTTTGAGTCTTTTCATAAAAATGAACTTAAAAAAAATTTAAGGTGTTATTGTAATACCTAATAGTATTTATTTTATTTTGTACTTTTATTTTAATTAGAATATCCTTTTTATTAAAATTGTAGCGTGCTAATTTCGTTTAAAATTATTGTTTTTTTTTTTATTAAAAACAACATTTACTTATTTGTGCGTATATTTATTTGTGTCCACATTTTTAGCCACTATTCTAGCGTTGGTCGTGGTCAGGAAGGTTAGGTGGCTAAATTATTAGTAATGTGTATTATCAAAAAATAAAGACATATTTTCAGTATAAAATAGCCTTATTTGCGTTACCCAGCTCCATTCCCAACTGAAATAACCTTAATATTATAAGAAAAAAATATGTGCATTCAGAGCATTTTTTAGTGGCTACAAATGTAGCCACTAAGCGTTAAAGGGTGAAGCATTTTTCAATATAGAATGACTATGTATTTTATATATTTAGTTTTCTTTATTAATTATTTTTTCAATACTACTAATGAAAACACCGTAACAAATTTTATTTATAAGCGTTTGTTTTTCGATGCTATTAAGAGATAATATAAAAAATATCATTAAACTGCGTCATAATTATTAGTATAATTTATTCTTTAGTCTAGTTTTTATGAAATTTGTCATAAAACTTCTGCGAACCAAATATTCCGTCCAAAATATCATTACATCTAGGCTGCAAAGTCTAACAATAATTGACGTCAGAAAAATTACCTTATTATAAATAAGTAATGAGTGTGCGACCTTAAACATCTTTGCTCTATTTAGGTGTAATTACTGTTGTTTATTATTAATATAAAATCGACAGACTTGCTCGAACTGAAGGTGAAAATGATGATAAAAGGATGATACGAAGAACACGTCAAACGTCTAAAAATTACTATACAGCAATCGTTAGAAAAAGTTTAATTTGGGGTAAATTCTCTTAGGCGTGACTTTGGACATTTTTTGAAGTAATTAGTAATATATTTGTATGCTTAGAAAAAGTTTTTTCCGATAAATATGTGTATAGTTTAAAAAAATAGGTCAACAGTATCTGTAAAAGAAAAAATAATAGATCATAGTTGCTCTAAGAAATTAATTGAAATATAATAAATGACCATATGTTGTGTACGAGGTACTTAATAAATTTGGTCTCTGACTATCTTTTCTTCTTAATGTGCCTTCTCCATTACTGAAGGTTGGCTATAACTACAGCAAATTGCTCTCTATCTTGAGCTGTTCTTAGTATCGAATGTGTGTCTATACCTGCCCAGTCTCTTACATTCTTCAACCAGGAGCATTTTCTTCTTCCTGGACCTCTTCTTCCTTCCACTTTCCCTTCCATTATAAGTCGTAGGAAGTTATATTTTTCTCCTCTGTAAATATCTCCTAGATAACTCGTTTTTCTGTTTTTTACAATATCTAGTAGTTCTCTCTCAGTACCCATTCTTCTTATCACCTCGTTGTTGGTCACGTGCTCTGTCCAAGAGATCTTCAGCATCCTTCGAAAAACTCACATCTCAAAGGCTTCTATAAGCCTCATATAGCCTCATAACGTAGAGTGTATTAGGATTTTTTTCATTCGTTTAAATGCGGACCTAGCATATTTTAGACGAGCACGTATTTCGACCTTGTCGTCAAGATCGTTTGTTATCCAGCAACCAAGATACTAGAATCTTTTTACTGGTTTTATATGTTTTGTCGATACGAATATTAATGTCGACATTTGGTGCACGTGAAACAGCCATTACTTTTGTTTTATTTGTGTTTATATTTAGTCCCAAACTATCTCCCTCTCTGGTTATGACATTCAAAAGTCGTTGTAAACCCTCAGCACTGTCCGTAACAATGAAGGAGTCGTCTGCGTATCTTAAGTTGTTTACTTATTTTCCGTTGATTTTTATTTCTTCTTCAATATTTTCGAGGGCATTTTAAAAGATCTTTTCGGAATATATATTAAATAACAGTGGAGAAAGTACACAGCCCTGACGAACTTTTCTTTTTATTTGCAATTCTGATGTCAGACGATTGTCTATTTTGATACACGCAATTTGATCCCAATATAGTTTTTTAATAAGTGCTACAGTGTTATGGTCTATACCATGTTGTGTTAGGGTTTCTATGAGTTCTATGTGTTTGACTAGATCAAACGCTTTTTCGTAGTCGATAAAACAGAGAAACACGTCTTTTCGCTGATCTCGGCATTTTTGTAGTAATATCTGGAGGCCAAATAATGCCTCCTTGTACCAAGCCCCATACGAAATCCAAATTGATTGCCGCTCAGGTTTCTTTCGCATTCTCTGTATATTCGTTGATGTACAATTTTGAGTAAAATTTTCAGAAAATGGGTCATCAGACTAATTAATCTGAACTGTGAGCATCTATCTTTTAGGGAGAAAAATTGTGCTAGAGAAAGAAGTAATGGTTGATGTGACCACTGGAGTGGCACAGGTGGGTCTAGGACCGACGCTGTGGAACTTGGCATATGACGGGGTGGTGAGCCAACAATTCGGAGAGGGTATACCCCTTTCGCACTTGCGGATGACGTCTACGTGTATAGCCTCGGGTAAGACCGAGGCTATAGTTCTCAAGGTACCAAGGAAAAGGGACGGGATAACATTCGAATGTGCAGGAAAGAGAGTGGTTCCAAAAAACGCGTGAGTTATTTAGGGGTAACTCTGAGTCAAAATGGAAAGCAGGGGGAGTACGTAAAGGGCGGTGATTTAAATATCTACGGTGAGATCCGCAGTAATTATTATGTATAATCTGTACATGTCTAACACTTAGACTATTTGTATTACATGTCTATTATTAAACCATAGACTTTTAATAAAAATGGACTCACTATTGCACTACTGGCCCGTTACCTTAGTCCCTACATCTCTTTTTAATGTTTCGGGTTTATTGACCAATGGGAGGGTCACGTAGTCCATAAACCCAGTCCATAATAAAGAGATGCAGGGACTGATTTACGTCAGTTTTCTCTGTCACACTGAGGGAACAGACCTGTAATGCAACAGTCAGTCTATTTGTATTATATGTGTATGGATAGAATGGAAGGAATGGAAGAATAAAAGAAAAAGAAAAAACTTTTATTACCAAGAAATTAGCTTAGCTATACATTAAATCGTTAATATTTAGAGATTATTAGCAAACAAAAATTTTGGTTAGTTTGAAATAAAAGAAGAAGACATAAAAATAAATATGTCACATAAAATAACTATATAATTTCTCCAGACCTCAGAGACGAAAATACCACTGATGCATTGTAGTTTGCCAGTTTCTATAGAATGAACCGTTCTTTCAAAAACAACGCTTCCCGTGATCGGTGATATTGTCATTTTATACTTCCATTGAACGGTTACTAAGAAATTTCCAATCAAGCCTATTGCTTCAATAATATCGTATTGGACTTCGGTTTTAAGTTTTGGCAACAAATATAGGCATTTGAAATATGCATAAAAAATCTGAATTTAAACTTTTATTTTAAAAATGATCAAACCGTTTAAAACTCCTGTTTTTTTCGATTGCAAAAGGACGCTTTTCGAAACTACGCAATTTCAGCTACAAAATTATCCCTTTGCCGTCTTCGGGAAAGCATTTCCAGTACCGTGAGAGCATTTGTAATCTGAAAGTTTAGATTAAGCGTTTTTTTTGTATATTTTAAGTGGCTCATATTTGTACGTAGACACAAAATAAAAAATAGAACAGAATAACCACATAAGCAGAATGGAGGAGACCCGTGTCGACAGCTTTCCATAGAGGTATTAGTCCGCCAATCAACTAACACAATTGCTTTTAAAGAGGGAGAAAAAAGAAGAAGAAAATGGATTTTCTGAAAGAACGTGCCGAGTATAAAGTATCGAGCATACAATAAATCAAGAAATAGGCGTAGGGCCTACAGAGTATATTCCAGCGTAGACAGAATAGAAACAAAAGCAGGTATTGTGATATGTATCTTCTTCTTTAAATGCCATCTCCACGACGAAGATTGGGAATCATCATGGCTATTCTGACCTTCGAGGTAGCTACTCTGAACAATTGCATTGAGCTGCAACCAAACCACTATCTCAGGTTCTTCAACCAGAAAACGCGTCTTCATCCTACGCTTCTCCTACCCTCTATTTTTCTTTGAAATATGTCTCAATATCTTGTATCTTTCGCCTCTCATTACATGTCCGAGATATTGCAATTTCCTTTCTTTATTATATGTATATATATGTTATGTCAATGAGGAAAGAACGCTGACCAAAAAGGCCTAAAACTATGTACCACAGCGCAGAAAAAAACAAAAAAGACCAGCAATTGCATAATAGGATGGTATCCAGGGCGTCATGAGAGACATAACGTTGGAGGAGAAAGAGAGAAAAGATAAAGAATAAAACAGCATAACATTTGTTAACATACTAATATAATGCCGTTATCTTCTGCGCCACTAACTGGTCACCAATCTTACCCTATATTCTGATATATTGGATATTTAAATAAATACAGAGAAAATAAAACTAGAAAACAACAGTAAAAAACTCAAATAAAAAGAAATGGAAGAAAATTAGTGTAACATAGTATGAAAACGTAATAAAAGAAATATTAAATAGATACATAGACACCACCATAGACACCACATAAAATATACCACATCCATCGCTTTGAGTTTCAATCCACATACAGGCAAATCTTCACATAAATATCAGTAATAATTTAGACTTGCTGATTTATAAGGACATAATATATTAGTAAAACCCGCTTAACACCTCTAAGACAGAAACTACAGTGATTCTGGCTGGTTGTCAAGCTCCGAGCACTGCGCTCTCCTTGACATCTCAAAACTCTGCCATACCTCAAACCACCTTACAAAATATGGACAACTCAAAACAGTGTCCATGGAAGATGCGGAGCCAATCTTCATCTATGGGAAATCTCTACTGCGATCATGAAGCAGAACGACAAACCATATATCAAATATTAAGCAAGTTCATTAAACTGAGCATTCTAAGGTACATCCCTTTGTACCTTTACATTCAAAGTACAGACTTTTACAAGTTACGCCTGCATTGCATGTTGTTAATTACTCTATAAATAATTAACAACAAACAATGCAGGCGTAACTGTTTCTTTATAAGATAAATAAAAATCTCTGGGGTAATTGCGGGGTGGTTTTAGTAGCTCTGCGGTTACCACAGCCGGTCCCATGCCCGGATAAAATGTGGAGGGTGATTGGAAGGGTTATCAACCTACCAATAGTTAAAACGAATACTGCTTAAAGAAACAATGGACACAAAATAATAAAAAATAATAAAATAATCACATAAGCAGAATGGGGGAGACCCGTGTAGTCAAAATAGCAAGAGATAAGTCACCAATTGGTAGAAGAAGTATCGGACGTCCGCGCAAAAACAGTGCAGTGAAAACCTTCCATAGAGGTATTAATCCACCAATGACTAAGCAGAATTGCTTATAAAAAAGAAAAAGAAGAGGAAGAAGAAGATAATGAAGAAGAAGAAGAGGAAGAAGAACTCTTAAATTTCTAGAAATTACTTGCCAAGTTTAATTTGATATTTGACTTAGTCTTCTATATTCTATTGAAAGATTGGTAAAACTTTTTCTTATTGATTTAGTTAATTAATAAATTATATCTATTTATTCATGAAATATTGATTTTTCCTTTATAAACAGTTAATCAAGGAATACTCAATTAAAACCATTAAATATAAATTTTATCCTGATTCGCAAAGTATGTCACAAATTTTCGATTAGTAACCATATCATTAACAATATTTTTGCTAATATACCAGTTACATTATACTCATACCAAAATTTCGGTATTATTTTCTTAGTACGAATGTTATTTCGACACCGTTTGGTCGAGCGTGCTAGCACCGGATTACGATGTTGTTAGTCCGTTATATAACATTATCAGTTTAGAAACAGAAGACTTTCGTTGACCCACATCGAGCCGACTAAGTAGACCGTGGTCATATTTTTTCATAATTTCTGCAGAACTACTATGATTACAAAGAACTAATGGCGATTTAAGATGTAAAAAATTATGACAACATTTAAAATAAACAACAAAAATACTGAGTTTTAAGAAAATAACTGGATGTAATCATTTTGATGTTTAAAACCAAGCGAAGCTAATGCATTTCTCGGCGTTTGTTTACATAAATAGCGTGTTTTTATATAAGACAAGTCTTTGTTCGTATTTGTTCACGATTTAGAGTCAATCTTCTGAACAAAGTTATTTAAGTATGGAAAAGTGCATAATTGTACAAATACACTGGGGTGGAAAATTTACCGGATACTTACATTTTTTTATCTTCGTTGGTGTTTAGATCAAAACTTGATCAATTTGTTTGAATTGTATTTTATGCATTATTTGCGCGAATAACAACACTACAACACTTTTACACATACGTTTTGTTATTAATGTGAAATAGTGGCTTAGTATTAATTTAAGTTTATTGTGGTACTATACTTGACTATACAGTGGGTGATCAAATTATTAGATCCACCTAGTAAAATTCAATTTTTTTACAAATGGGTCTATAATTGAACTTTATAATATATTAATGCGTTTGTTTTCATTTAATTATCTTTAAACCCTTCATGAAAGTACTGTAAATAGTCTGGAAATAGGGAGAACACAGCGGGCGTGGCAATACATGACTCAGGTGCCATTGTTCATTGTTTGTCAGTGCTGTTTAGCCTATCTTGCAACTCGTGTGCATATTATTTTGTATTCTTGGTGTGTAGAGTTGTAATAAATAGTTTTCATTTGTCTCTAGTGATATTTAGTCTTATACTATTTTGTTGAATAAACACTGGATGTTCGTTACACCAATGGTACCAGAACATCATGGGAAAAGCCAAAGACATCCTACCAAGAAAAATGACGGAAATACAAACTTTGTTATTGAACACCAATCACTTTAAGAAAAATTTGACGAAAATTTGGATTTGACCCCACGACGCAAACAAAAAGGTTGTCGAAAAAAAAAAAAAATAAATCACCACGAGATAAAAGAAAAACTCGAGATAGAGTCTTGACAAACAGAAAACAACCTTAAATGAGTTTAACGAAAATGATTCAGGAATCTGCCATCAATATTTCACTAATAACAGCTTATAGGTGAATGAAGGATCTGCGGTTTTCATCCCACCTGTCACAATCCATGGCGAAAAAAGTTTTAATGGGCTAAAGATCGTAAAGATTGGACCATTGATAATTGGGATCAGATAAATAACATTATCTAACATTATTTTTCTTGAATGTAGTTTACATTTGATCAATTTGTCCACGATTCTAAAATAATAATAATATTCCAGGTTTGTTTTTCGGACGAATTTACCGTACAGATCCTCATGGATAGAACTAAATTTGCTAGTAGAAGATCTGGGGAAAAATTTATAGCGGATTGTATTGTAAAAACAGTAAAACACTGCCTGAGAATTATGAAATGTTCTATCATAAGCAGTCAAGGAACTAGTACACTCTACATTATGGAAGGAACAATGCGGTTGGACCAGCACTTGACGGTACTGCAGACAAAAATGCTTCCCCAGGTCTAAGAATGGTTCCTAAATAAGAGTATCATTTTTATATTTATATATGACAAAATTCATAATTTACAATTCCTTGCTCAACTGGCAAGGATCCACAACTTGAATGCACAGCCAACTGAACTACTTGGATTATAACACATTTATATATTTTGCTTTCAATTTTGATTTTAACTTTTAGTAATTTAACTGCATATTCAGATTTTTCCTTTTTTACAGTACTGATAGCGCTTGGTGGACCATTTTCTTGTAGTCAACCATCCACTGTCTAATATATTATTGTTTAGTCTTTTCTTACATTCATACTTTATGTCAACTTCAATCGCTCTCAAACTAACATCCTAACTATTAAAGACAGGTTTGAGTGTGAGATTTGGATTATTCAATCTACAGAAATATATACTAATTTTATATTTCATCAGTTGATTTCCTATAGTGGTGTCAGTTGGACTTTTGGTAAATACTTAGTTTCATAGAATTTTGAAAGGTGCAGATCACATAACTGCCCTTTACAAGCTGTAATTTGTCACATGTCATCTCAATATTTCCGCATGACCGGGAGCCCATTCTGTCTCCGGCTTCTACATAACATGTAGCTTCTTCTTTTTAAAAATTTTAAAGTGTTTGTTTGTCTTTGTGTATTGTATTGTTATATCCAAATTTACATTTATGAAATTCTACTCATGTCGGATAGGTCACAACTGACGAAGTAAGTCTATAAACGTTTATCACATAAAAACTTTTTTCAACCATAAACTTGGAGTTTTTTATCCAAGTGAATTAATTTTCCTTCTTATAAAAAAAGCTTCTTGGCGTATTTCAGATGCCCCTGAAGATGATCTATTGATCGAAAGTACTTGGGCAAGATTTAATTAATCACTGTGTTCGATAGTTGCCTTGTATACTATCAAAGTTTAATTATTCGAACATTCAACCTTATATTGAAATTAATTTGTTGTTTTTCTCCCATTTGATGCAGATAGGACTTGTCCTACCCGAATCCTGAACTTCCGGTTGCCAAGTGTGAGGTGATGAGTTTCTTAATGGCCCCTATATGCATGTTCCTTCATTCTGCATGTCAATTCTTTATGCTTAACTTTGTCAAAGGTTTTTGCTTACATCCAGATAGGCAGATTCTGTGAATTGTTTGTCATTGAATTCCTTTGTTACAAACTTGTTCTTCGCTGGAGTGTTATGCTCTAAAGCTGAAGTGTGCTTCAAGGAATATTTCTAATCTATGTGTTTTGGATTGGAATCTGTTTTAAATGGTTCTTTTTAATATTTTGCTGATTTCTGTATTGTAATTAAGGTTACCGGTCTGTAGTTCTACGTAAACATGCTATTCTAGTTTGTGCATCATTATTACATGGTCTTCCTTTGATCGGTCTGGGAAGAACTTGTATCTCAATATTGTGTTTCTGATGTTGATTAGGTAAACAATAACTTGTATCGGAATATACTAGAGGACTTGTTTGTTATATCTTGGTGGAATGAGTTGGGAGAGGCCTATGTCCAAACATGGACGACAGAAGGCTAAGAAGAAAAAGAAGAGTCTATGACACAATAATAAGACCAACTGTGATGTATGCCAGCGAAACGTGGATTATAAACCCGCAGGAAGAAAAGTCAGTACAGATCTGGCAAAGAAAGCTATTCAAAAAAATCTTTAGACAAAGACAGATAGCAGGGAATGTTGAGAGAAGAAAACAAATAAATAAATAATAAGGATATATAGAAAACCAATAACTACCTCAAACATGTGAGCCCAAAGAGCTAGATGGCTGATTATATGAATGTCAATATGAAGACTAAAGAAAGAAGAAATAGGGAAAAAGATGAAGTAAGAAGAAGAATTGGTTGGGAATAGTAAAGCAAGAACTGGTTGTCAGAAATAGGAGTGAGAGATTGGAGAGAAAAAGCATGGGACTGTAAAAATTGCAAGAGAAATAACCATGATCACTCAAATTCAAGAGAAAAAAGAATATTATCTGTTTGAATGTTCATAAAACTAAATAAACTATATACAGGTGTAGAATTTCCCAAAACTTAAAACTTAACCTTACGGTTAAAGCAAATAAAAGAATAGGTGCGTCACTTCCAGACCATTATTATACAGTGATGACTATATTTATTGAACAATATTTAAAGAATTACCATCAATATAATTTTCTACGCATCAAGGTCTGCCACATAATTATCAATAAAAACTAATGATATTTGTACAATTAATATTTGTTAAAGTTCAGGAAATATATTGAAATCTAAGAATGAAGCGTTTTATAATGATTACCAATAGTATTTTATTACCTTTAAATTAGTTCCATAAATACTAAATAAAGATGAACACGTGTTTTCTGTTGTTTGCTAAATTTAGTAAGAAATAGGATCTGTTCGTTTTTATAACTATCAAAAGCAAGGTCATATTGTATGGTATATTTGGTCCGCTTTTATTGATAAACCACGGAAGTAGCGTTTTTCCCAAGAGACTCCTTGGTACAGGTATCTAACAACTACTTTTGATAAATTTACAAGAATTTTAGACATAGTATAATGTCCTACAACCATCAGAACTCGACCTAGCCATTTTTTTTTCTTAAATTCATAAGTGCTTTGTTTACAAACGTTAGGAAATTTAAAATTCATCTTTCGAAAGACCAAAGTAAAACAAAATTTCAAAACTATTTCTTTAGAAAGGAGCCGTTCAAAATGCACTAGAGATAAAAGGTTTAAAAGCTAAATATCTCTGGTTCTCATCATCGAAAATTATTTTTTTTTAATTTGAAGTACCTAATAGGTACCTAAGTGCACCTAATGCATACTTAACGAACAAAGGGGAAAACATTGGATGGAAAAGGCACAAACAAACTTGAAATTTAAAGAGTCTTTAAAGTATAGAAATTTATAAACGAAACTATTAAATAGTGAATCTATGGCATGGTGAAATTATAGATAGCAATAAAAACTATAGGCTAAAAGAATTTTTTTCACGTGTTTTCACGTGACGAAATTTGTCATCATACCAATAACTATACCTAAAAGAGTAGTGTTCTGCATTGTACACATTTAGTACAAAATTTGATTGTTTTAGTTTAGCACTAACTTTCATTAATTATCGGAATATAAAAAACGTTAATCTAGTATAAATATGTATCTAATGCTCTAGTTAGCAAAACTTTCAAAATTGTAGATTTATGGAATCACTAATAAAAATGCTCCATCTTGCATAATCTCGCTTTTGTTATTACCGAACAAATTGTATGGTTGAACAAACTAAGAAAGAATCGTGAGCACTAAATTAAAAATAATAGAACAACAGCTACGTAATTGAATAACTGATTTACTTAATTAAAAAATAATGTACGTTTCCAATCACTGTCCGTAAGTACCTAAAGTACTTAGGAATATAACAATATTAGTTGTGTTAGGGTGTATAATCCACTCAAACATTTAAATGTGACATTCATTACTGTACTGACTTCACATTACTGTAGAAATTCGTCTTCCTGACAGTACATAAGTATTGAATTAAACATAAACAGACTCTTTAGAATGTACAATAATCAGGCGCAAGACGACGAAAAAGGCAGACGTACATTTTGTTTGAAGATTTTCAGCACCAAATTGAATCTAGGATTTGGTCATCCTTTCACAGATACTTGCTCTACTTGTATTTAACTAAGTTTATAAATGTAAAAAAGATATTGCTACAAAGTCTACACTCATGACCAAAAAGCAAGTTAACAAACCTAGGGCGAAAGCATTTTTGGATTTGTTGAAAGAAAAATAAAAAGATCCAATAATATTTTATTTTGATTGCAAACAACATTGACCTCTTCCGAAAATTCGGATAAAATTTGTGATTATAGTTGAAAACTCTATCTTTACAATTTTACAGCCACTGTCGGATGCTTGGAAAGACAAACTTGACAAAAAACAACAGGTTTTATTATACATGGACGGAAGATGAACATAAAAAGGGCTCGAATGAAATGCATCTGCTTTGTATCATCGAGTATTATCTACAAATTTTTAAGGATACAAGATCATTGTTTTACATTACACACTTCCTCTCAACAAAACTTTAAATTCACAATCATTAGCAATATATTCATATTAGAAATTTTTCAACAGTTACTAAAACTATCAGATCCATATGGTACTAAATTTCTATGGGTTAAGGGACACTCAGATATTGTTGGCAATACTATTGCTGATTCTATAGCTAAAAATCCATTACAGCACCCACATATGGTGATAGAAGAATTTAACACATGTGACCTACTTGCCTATATTCAAACAACATATTAAATTTAAATGGGACAGACAATGGATTCAGTTTGGTGAAAGCAGGGCACTAATTTATACAAATTACAACCCACAGTAGATGTAAAACAATTTTACAAAGATGTTACACTAAGCAGAATACACAGTGTCAACTGTCTTAAGCTTAAAAGTCGATCATGGATGTTTTTCGAAACATCTACACAAAATAGGAGTTCTCCCAACAGACCGATGTGAGTGTGAAACTAGTATAGCTGATTAATAGTATTTAATGCCATACATCGTAATACAAGCACGTGGCTGATAAAAGAATTGATAAAAGAGGGATTAAATACACCATTAAACGTAAATCTTCTATTAAGTGAGAAAATATAACAATCTTTAAAATAATTATGATATTTCTTGTAAAAATCAAATTAAAGGTATGAGTGTAAAATTGATCGTATGCTTGAACATTTCCTTTGTATGTTTACCATATATGTTGCCCACCTACCTAACCGTGGTTTATGTCTTGTTTGTTACAATAAAGTCGCTCTGATGAATCCCTGGGCGTGAAAAGTGTCCTCCTTGTATAATCCTGTATGAATGAATACTAATATTTAGTACTAACGGTTATTGTCTTATGTTCATTCCGGGTTCTCCCAAATGCATCTCAAAGTATTAAAACAATTAAGCTTGTATTTCCTGAAATAGGACATTTATTTATACCATCCCACAGAGTTTTTGGAAATACAGAAAAAATTAGAAGTCGTGAAAATATTGTAAATCCAGATCAGCACAAAGAAATTATAATTATAGCCGAACATGGTACTGTTATAGAACTTGGAAGCTATTGTGCGGTGTTCGATTATAAGAAAGTTTCAGATCTAACAAGAAGTAAAGCAAGAACTAGCAGTTGATGTTCAAAAATTGATAGAAAACATTATGATTAAAAATGAAAAGTATTTAAGAATTGTGCTATTTTAAACACGTTTAAGAACAAAACAACTTTGAAAAAATTCCATCTGCAGACAGGTTCTTAACTAATTAGTTTACTTTCAACAAAAATTCTTGTATTATAAACAGGCATCCCTGTTTTCCCGTTTATCTACACGATAGGAATAAATATAAATAGTCAGAAAAAAAAAACGGGTGTGAAGTTATACTTCTATACACGCGTTCACTGTTAAAAATTTATATGAGAGTCTATGAGATATTTAATGCTATAGGTAAGAGAGAGCAGAAAGAAAAAAAGAATTAGTTATATAGGTATATGGTGCATCGTTTGCTATATATAAACATTTGACCTGTAATAGGAGTATAGTAAATGAAGGATTGTATCGATATTTTAATGAAAATATATATTTTTATTTTCATAAATGTATAAAAGGAGTTGAATGCAAAAAAAATTTACACATACTCTGCAGTAAAATTCATTGTTTTTTTTTGTTGTTAATATAAAAATTACTTAATAATTATCTTAATTATCTTAATTGTGAACTTATTGTTAAAGCTATATCTCTATCTGTTGCATCGATAGGTTTCCCCATCACAATATCGGCTTTTAGCTCCTCGATTAGCTTTCTGTTGTCAGTACCATGCATCTGGCTTATATGTCGCTGACTATGGATTAATCTGTGCATCACTGATCTGGCTTCGCCCTGTATAAAGATATGAAGTGGTGATAGATTCAGCAGGACTTCCAACGATGCAGTAGGAGTTGTTTTTATGGCTCCCGTAATACACAGGCATGCTAACCTTTGTGTATTATCTAGTAGCCTTATTGCTCCTACTTGCTGCGTCTTTGTCCACCACGTCACCAAACCATAGGTTATCATGGGTCTAATAACCCTTGTGTATAACCGTATAGCTATTTTTGGGTTAAATTATTATAACTTAAACTAAAAGAGTGTTTTCAAGCTATTCTAAACACGTTTTAGAATAATAAAACTTTGAAAAATATCCACTTAAAGACAACGATTTGTGACAATTTACACAAGATTTACCAGAATATGTCATTTAAATTTATTTCGTAAATAATTCGTTTACCTTTAAGAATAATAAACCATAATTTAAATTTAATGCTAATTATTAATCCCATCTTCAGTCATAAACGATTATTTTAAATTATTTGGTGTGAAGTCAACGATCTCTAAATGGTATCAAAACGAAATAAACAAGCTCCAACGAATCATATTAAAGCCGCCAATATCATTATATTAATCTGATTTTTTTTTCTTATACTGAGAGTACAAGTTATTTATTCTCTATATTTTAGTTATGAATGTAACAACTATGTAGCTGTAGAAATATATATTTTAAAATTTCAGATTGTTATGTCTAAATCGTTTTTATAAATTTGCTCAGATTGGTTTAGGTGGAAGATGGACCAATGTACCGACCAGCTGTTTATATTAAGTTGACATAATTTTTAATATCCGTAGAAGATAGCAATCAAAAAAGGGAAAAATTGTGATAAATAAACAGGTCCTGTAAATAAATGATGATATACAGGTTGCAGTTCGTTCACCTGTAACAAACAAGGACAACTACAAACAGACCAATATTTTATTAAACACGGTACAAAAAAGAGGTAGAAGGATGGAAGACCTTCAAAAATGTATGTTAATTTTCGGTGATATACCCAGGTCATGATTCACTCTAACGTCAATATTTCGGGTTTTTGCCTTTATCTTAATTGACTAAAAAACAAAACCAGTTTCAGAAATATTTTTTACAAAAGATTGTATTTAGAGGTTATTAATACATTTTAAAATTTATGCACCAAAATGAGGCACTAAAAATAATCATAAATGAATATATTTGTCATATCCATCCGCATGTTTATAATGTGAACCCAGAATAATAGTCCAGGATATCACGATAAGCATAGTAAAAACCTCTGAATTTTGTTTATATACATAGATTTGCTTGATATTTTGACAGTAGGTAGTTAAAAAATAGCTCAAAAGTCAAAATCTACCTTATGGCAATATATGTGTTTTTCTCTGAAGTGGGTACTGCACTAACTCAGGGTAGAAGTGTATCAGAAAATCACGGTAGTCGCTATTACAACCAAACCAACATTAAAGGTGATGGCCAGTTGACAGAGACAATCTCCATAGATAGAGAAGTGAGACAATGATGCATTATGTCTTCAGTGCTATTTAACATGTATTTGGAGCGAATCATCGAGCAAGCACTGGGACAACTACAGGAAAGCATCTTAGTTAATCGCGTGCGTCTAAACAACATTAGATATGCTGACGACGCAGTGGTTTTTGTAGATATCCTAGATGGTTTAGAAGGAGTAATGTCGCACATATCAGATATAAGTCGAGAATATGGACAAACATATTTCAATACGAACAAAACAAAGTACAGGGTGTTTAGTAAGCGAGAAATATTAAATACACATCATGTTGGTAAACCAACAGCATATTGACAGGGTAACCAGCTGCATATATCTTGGTACTAACATAAACAGTTAATGGGACTACTCTACTGAAATAAAACAACGCTTAGGGAAAGCTAGATCAGCGTTCATAAAGGTCAAGTCTCTTTTTAGGAGTTACGATTTACCACTTACATAGGAACAAAATTTCTATCATTGGATGCTATGTATTTTCTACATTATTATACAGAGTACAATCATGGATGCTTTCTGAAGCTCTTTAGGAAAGTTCGAGGCCTTCGAGATGAGGTGTTAGAGGCGCATCTTACGAATTTCATGGGTGGAGCGTGTGACTAATATTGAGATCCTACGTAAAATGCGCAAGGAATGCGGAGATTACTAACAAAATCATAGAGCGCAAACTAGAATATCTTGGCCTTGTTATGAGAAATGAAGACATATATGGCTTATTACAACTCATTCTTTAGGGCAAGGTATTTGGAAAGATATTACCAGAGAGAAGCTTGGCTTCAAAACCTAAGGAAGTGGTTCACTACGTCTACAACTATAACTAGACTGGTCCGAATAGCTGCAAGTAAAGTTAGGCTGATAATGCAAGTAAAGTATCCTGATCGCCAACATCCGCAACGGATAGGCACCGTAAGAAGAAGAGTCGCTAGAATAGCGAATTACGACAAAATATTTAGAGTTTTTTTTGAAAAGTCATAATAATTTTTGGAATTATTCGTGAATGGAATTGCTTAAATTACACGTTAAAAAAGCACGTTTTTAACGTTTTTTTTTTGCGAATAACTCAAAAGATTTAGATTTTATCGGGAAAACTAGTTGGACAGAAAATGAAGCTTTTAAAACCAAGTTTCAACCAGTGTGGTTTTGACGAGATTGAGTTTGTTTCTTTTTTCGTCACAAAACATACAAGAGGACTTTATTTAGGTATAATTTATCTTATTTTTTATGCAAATTACCTTTAGCAGTGGTCAAGGTTTTTTAAGGTCTCTAAAAAGTCTTTATAAGTTTTCTCTAAAAATATCATCGTTTTCCAAATATATGAGATCATATGTTTGGATTTTTGTATTTGATGAAAAAAGACTATGAAAGTAGATAACTCTAAGACATTATTCTATTAACAAATCTCTTTGTTGTGTAAGCTTTATTCTATATCAAGTTTTCCCAATAAAAAACTAAATTTTTGGAGTGAATTAGCAAAAAACCAAAAGACATGCTTTTTTTCATGTAATTTATGAACTTTCAGTCAAGAATAACTTCAAAAATATTCACTTTTCGAAAAACTCTCTACGGAATATCTTTCTTCTTAAAATTCAATATTTTATGGCGACTACCATGATTTATTTTAATAAACTGTTTCCACCCCCAAGGGGTGGCAATTACCCCAAAAAAACACATTAGCATAGAGTAGATTTTGATCTTTGTGCTTTTTTCTATATACTGTCAAAATTTTAAGAAAATCGATAACTTTAAACAGAATTCTGAGCAGAAAACCGTCATATCATGGACTATTTACCTTATTTGTGATGAATAAAATATGAAATTTTTGAATGCAACTATTCCTGAATAAAGAACTAAAAAGATATGTTTTATCAAGTTGAAGAATACATCAAATTTTGCATCAGAATGTGACAATAATGTGTAACTTTGATTGTTCTTAAATACGGCGATGTAAACGAAGCTGTTTATTTACAACTGACAATTTACTAAAATAATACAAGGACAAACTGCCCCAAGTCAACACCAGCCAGACCGTTGGAAACTAAACAACAACACCTGCCTAAAAAAAAAAAAATGCAAAAAACGACGATTAAGTAAAACATAGGAGAGAAGGATAATAGTATTCAGTATGACCTGAAAAAATATCAGTAACGAAATCACCGTAATACCCACTGTACTAGTAAACAATCCAAGTACACATTTCAAAAAGCAAGACGTAAATTAAGTCTACCTTAATTAACCAAACCTTCTATTCAAATATATAATGGAGTATGGGCTAGGAGCTAAGGCTAAAACAAAGAATAAACCGAAGCGTTTGCTGATTATCTGGTGGATGTGCTTCAGCCAAACCCTCCAGACAACAACCCTAACACAAAAAACAAGACCCAAAAGTTTTTATAACCTCTGTATCAACTTGAACTACCCTTAAAACAATTCCCTACCAAACAAGGTCACCAGAAGTTACAATCAGATTTGAACCCTAAAAAGTCTCCCTGGTACGGTCTGATTACTGTTAAAATCCTCAAAAATTCTACAAAAAAGGAATTATGTACTTGACACAGACATTAAATCATATAGCTGACTACTATGGATGATGTCAAAGGTTTTTAAAAAAACTACTATTGAATAGGTTACAACCAATTCTTACAGGACACAAACTAATACCTTATCTCCAGTTTGGATTCAGACGACAATATGCTACTACTGAGCAAATACATACAGTCTGTAATTTTATTTATGATGCTCTAGAACAAAGGAAATACTGTTTAACAGCATTATTGGATATTTGCCAAGTTTTTGATAGAGTTTGGTACACTGGTCTACTGTACAAACTAAGAGAAGTCTTTCAATTAAATTATTATCATATCCTCAAATCCTGGCTTTAAAACCGATAATTTTCAGTTAGACATTACGATTAATACACAAGTCTATATCCAATCAAAGCAGAGGTTCCACAGGGTAGTGTTTTTGGACCTGTTCTCTACCTGATATTTACAGCTAATCTACCTACAAGCGACGATATTATCACAGTAACGTACGCAAACGACAAAGCAATTTTAGCTTTACACCCAAACTCCAACTTTGCCTCTTAGCTATTACAGGCTAATCTTAACACAATAAAAATTTGGCTGAGACAATGAAGAATAAAGGTAAACAAGAGCAAGTCAATCAATATAAATATTCTCTAATAGAAAAATCACATGCTTACCAGTGTCTTTAAATAACCAATGGTTACGACAAAAATATAATGTCAATTACCTGGGTATGGATCTCGACAGGCGGCTAACATGGAAGAAGAATATATTTATAAAAAGAAAACAACTGGGCCTTAAGCTTAGCAGACTTTACTAGTTACTAGATAAAAGATCACATTTTCTCTACGTAATAAGGTATTACTGTATACATTTGTCATAAAACCAGTATCGATTTATCGGATCTAACTGTGGTAATCAGCGTCCAGTTATAATGTAAGTATCTTGGAAAGGTTTTAATCCTACGCTTTATTACAAATGCACCATGGTATGCACCTCATAGCGAGGGTCCTAGCGTCCTCAACAATTTCTCTTGAGTCTTCCCTATCAATCGCCTTCCTCCGCCAAGTACGTATTTTTCATGTCTTTATGAGGCAACTACCAAATCGAAAACTAAAGCGTCATGCTCCCAGTGATCTTTCAAGAAAATTTCTAAACTGAGTTATTTTTAATTTTGCTGTAGATCTTAAATTTACATAAAATTTTAAGATAATAATGGGAAATTATCATGGGACAACTTCTTGGCCCTTAATTTTAAAATAATTACACAATTTACTTATTGTAATAGTTTTACAGATTGTAAATAAATGGAAAGTTAAAAAAATGTTGTTTTCTACATTATTTTTATTTACACTTTCTCGCGTACTTCTTCTTGTAGCTATTGAAAAGGAATGTAATGATATTTGAAAGCTCTAGTAATAAAAAAGTCTTCTAACAGCCCTTTTAGTGATTCCAGCCCACCCAGACTCAATCTTGTATTATCAAAACTGTGTACATCGGTATACAGATGATGGCAAGAAAAAAGCAATAAAGTTATTTTATAATCAAACTCTATTGATGTATTAATCGCTAGTGATAGGTATTAGCAATAACTAGAGATGATAAAATAACTGTGATGAAGATGATCTGGATCAAAATCTAAGGTGTTTTATTCGTGGCTGCAAGTTATTTTTTTTAATCTAAGGTAATAGAATGAAAGTAGTTGCAATCACCATATAATAATTAGTTCATTCGAAATGTTACAAATGTCCGACTAGCAGCCTCGTCTATATTTAAAGAATATAATAAGGTACAATACAGAAGAAAATATTTACCCAAATTTATTAAAATATTTATATTATTTGAAACAAAGTACTAACTATTAAGTTTTAATATATTTTTAGACTTACCAATTATCGACAGTTGAAGAAAGGTTATAATAAATCCAAGCACGTAATGCACTAAACCACTTTCGACTTCTTAGTTCACTCGGTGCGAGGACTATTTCACCACAACGTGCAGTGAAAGCCGCGGTGGTACTCTTATACGGAATCCGCGTTCTGCACTATGAGTTCTTTCGAACCAATCAAAAAATTTACAACTTTGACTTGACCAATAATATCGCATGATTTGCTTTCCCCGTGTTTGAGTCATTTAGCTAGCGGTGTCTACTAATACACGAAGCTTAATATACGTGGACATGAAATAATTGGACTATTTTATAGAAATAATGGACAATATTAAAATAAAATAGTAAATAAATGTATATGAATTACATTCGAAACAAATTAAACTTATCTAAGCAAAATACTTTGTACTAAGCTAAGAGCCATGCAAAATTTGAATAAATCAATCCAAGCTGTTCAACCTAATAGACTACAAGCACATGAGAAATTTTTAAGGGATCATTTGACCCAATATGAATCACATATAAACTAATACTATGTGTATGATATAGGTTAGGTTGGCAGCACTAGCAGTGAAGGCAGCGATGTCATCAGTCAATCAACAGGTTGACTAGGTTATAAAAAATTACATGTTGTAGAGGATCTCAAATAAAATATAAAAGCTTATATGTATCTTTATGTATATTTTTACAGTAAACATAATAATACATGGTGTCAGGTCTATAAAAACTCTAAAAATAAGAATCCAGCTGTAACAAACCTATAAAATGTGTCTGCCAAGGCACCAAAAGGCATCGTGTAATAACAACTTTCGGACTATGCCGTAAAACGGTATGATAAACTTACCACTTAAGAGATTTCACACGCCTGTTTTGGGCGATATGTATGACGTTGCAAAAAAATGAATCTATGTACCAAACCGAAACTCTGTGCATGAATGCCGTACTGCGTCAAATTGCCGAAAAAAAAAATTTCCCAGCTTCTGGTATTATAATTTTTGTACAGCATTAGATCGTAGGTTATTATTTTTTTTGTATCATTTTGTATTATTTTTGTATTATTTTGTATGGTCATCAGCCAAGATAAAATTAGAGACGTCACACTTATTATCAAGAATACACCAGTGGACCGATTCCGATCACTCACAAGAAGTAAAATATAGAATAAAGAAGGCTAGGAGTGCATTTAACTTCTTCTTCTTGTAGTGCATCCATTCAGAGTCGACCATCACGCAATCTGCACTTTGCACACTGCTGCTCTAAAAAGTTTGTGGTTGTTGTGTTGAACCACGTTCGTAGATTTTTCAGCCAGGAAATCATTCGCCTTTCTGGTCCCCGTTTTCCTTATACTTTTCCCTGCAAGATTAGTTGCAGCAGTCCATATCTTTCGCTGTTCCTCATGATGTGACCGAGGTATTCGATTTTGGCTGTTTTTATTGTAGGTTAACAGCTCTTTTTCTTTTTTCATTCTCAACAGAACACCCTCATTAGTAACGTGGTCGGTATACGATATCTTCAGGATGCGACGATAAAACCATATTTCAAATGCCTCAATTTTCTTGCAGGTGGCGTCTGTGAGAGTCCATGACTCAACTCCGTACAACAGTATAGGAAAAGATGTAACATCGTAGTAACCTGATTTTTATGGGCATTGATAAATCATGACATTTGAATAACTTAGCCATTTTTTAAAATGCATATCTTGCTTTCTCTATTCTACATTTGATTTCTATGGAATTGTCCTCAATGGTTTTCTTAGTGTTTAGTGAAAGTCCGTATCTCTGACTGACCTCTGTGACTCTGTTCATTAACTCCTGGAGGGTTTCAGAACTGTCAGCGAATACTACCGTGTCGTCCGCGTATCTAATGTTATTGATAAATTCTCCGTTGATTCGAATTTCGGCTTCAACATCACCCACTGCTTCTTGAAAGATTTCCTCAGAGTATATGTTAAACACAGTGTGATAGTATACATCCCTGACGGACGCCACGTTTGATTTTGATATCGTCGGATTCTCCTGCCTCTGTCCGGATAGATGATGTTTGATTCCAGTACAGATTGCTGATAATTCTTAAATCACAAGTGTTTATTCCAATATTGGTTAATATCTCCATCAGCTTGTCGTGCTTTACTGTATCGAACGCTTTATGGTAGTCAATGAAGTACGCATAAATGTCGCAGTTCACGTCTCTACATCGTTGAGATAACACTTGTATACTAAAGAGAGCCTCTCTCGTACTCACTGAATTCCGAAATCCAAACTGTGTACGGCTGATTTTTTCTTCGCACAGTCTATATATCCTTTGATGTATGATTTTTAGCATTAATTTTAAAATATAACTCATTAAGCTGATGGTTCGGAAATCACTGCAGGATACGGATTTTGCATTTAACAACATGGCCAAACTCTTTAAAAGCCACAACTTAATTTGGAGATAAAAGTAAGGCGACTACGATGTTATATTTTCTTGATATTACAGACGTAAATCCTGGATACTCACTGAACCGATGAAGAAAAAATCTTCAAGCCTTCGAGATGTGGCTATACAAAAGAATCCTGATGTATATCGTGGACAAAAAAGTTAGCCAACGAGACTGTACTACGAAGAATGGAGAAATAAAGAGAAGTGATGTATACAATTACAAGAAAAAGTTGGAATATCTAGAATATCTATAGTGAGAAACGGATCTAATTACAGATTACTAATAATAATCTTGAAGGACAAAGTATTCAGAAAGCGAGAAATTGGAAGAAGAAGAATATCATGTTTAAAAAACTGAGAAATGATTGTCCACAACAACTAATCTATTTAATAAGAACCAAAAGAAGAAAAGAAGCCAAGTTATAAATGCCGTACAAATATCTTTCGCCAAAAAGATCCTTCCCCTAAGTAGTAAGTTATCTTACCCGTGTAATCACCTGTACCGAATAAGAATTCTACAGCATAGTTTCAAAGTTATTATCACATATTGTAGTGTGTTTTATATATGATTTATGCTGGTTCAACGTTACTTAAAAATTCCTACAGCTTAGTCTATAATACCATTCCAGTTCTCACTTTGTACACTTGCTGACTATCCTACGATGACTTCGACGCAAAGTGGCCAAGGGAAGATGACACTGTTTGCGATTACGTTGCCAAGGAATGCTGTCAAGAGGATCAAATTATCTAACACATGGTTTAAACTACCCCTAGAACTTCTTTGTACATAGATATGTCCACAATATACATAAGCTCATCCAAGAAAAAACTTGATTTATTAGATCATAGCATACAAAAAATACAGAAAAAGCATTTATAGTGTAAAAACTAAACCATGACACAGACGTGAAGTCAGATTCTAATCCCGTAGTAGCATAATTTAAAGTTCTTCTAAAAATAATTTTCGACAACCTTAATAAAAAATTTGGTAAACCCAAAAAATACAAAGACCGAACCTACAATAATTGAAGCAAGCACAGCGTATACTTGGAGTTAGCATAAAAGTGCAATTTTTTATTCACATGAAGATAAAACTACATATACCAAACAACATTAGAAAAAACAACATAAATCATAGGTGTTCTAAAAAATATTAGGTCTAATAGTGTTAAAAAAACCATCCATTCCTAAAAACTTAAAAAAAGCTGTATAACACATGCATACTCCCAGTCTGTAATTATGGGATGGAGCCCTTTCAAAAAATGTAATAAAAAACTAAAAATAACATAAAGGGAAATGGAACGAAACAATAGATAACAAGTGGATACGGATTGGAGACCAACGAGGATGACAAGAAGCATGGAGACATCAAAAGAGATATGTAGATGATATAAGAGCAGTGGCAGGCAAACAGTGAATTAGATTGGTGCATGATAGAGAAAGATGGAAGCAATTGGGGAAGATCTACATTCAGGAATGAATGAAAAATGGTTGACGATGATGAAGAAGATGTAATGGAACAACGATGAAAATTTAAAAATGCAGAAATACCAAACTATAAAGAAACTGAGACACTTGTTTACGACCTAAAAATAATTAGAAATGCCAAAGAAGCATAGACAATGGAGGGAAAATATAATCTATTTAATATCCAAAAAAAAATAAGAAGATCACAGAAAACAGTAGATACCTAACATATACAAAAATAGTGGATCAAGATAATAAAACCGTTTATGACAAACAAAATAAACAAGAACTATGGTCCAAAAATTTTGAATAACGCTGGACCTATAACAATTTCTTAATATTGTTGTGAAAGCTACGTTCTTGTTGCATTTTAAAGTAATTACTTTTTTAATATACTATATATAATATAGGATACGGTTGCCTTGGGTATCTTTCGAAAACTTTCCTATATACTAGAAAATAGAAAATATCATCAATTTTTAAAAACAAGAGTCTTCAACCAATATATACTTCCGGTCCCACCTACGGTACTCAAACTTTGACGTTTACAAAGGAAATCTTGAAAAAAATAGCAAAGACCCAAAGAGCCATGGAAAAGCAAATGCTGAACATCAGGCTATCAGACAAGAAAAGAAATACTTGGATCCGCAACAAAGCAAAAGTGACCGATGTATTAACGCAGATAGATAAGAAGAATAAGATAATCAATGTCGTACTCCTTGTTCTTACTTATGGTTCCCAAACGTGGACATCTACAAAAGCAAACATGAGCGAAATCATAAAAACCCAAAGAGCAATGGAAAGCCAAATGTTGCACATAAGACTAATGGATAAGAAAAGAAACGAGTGGATAAGAGATGAAAACAAAAGTGAGGGATGTTAGACAAGAAGTTGCAAAATTGAAATGGAGATTTGCGACACAATATAAGACAAAAGAACCGATGAACAAAATCTTATAATTGGACGACCGTGGGAATATAAACGAAGCAGAGGAAGGCCCCAAATGAGATGGGCAGATGATATCAAGAAGCACGTGGGCTCTAGATGGATGACTGTAGCGACAGACAGAGAAGAATGGAAAAGGATTGGTGAGGCCTATGTTCAAAGATGGACCAAAGAAGGCTAATTAGATAGATAGATAGATAGATAGATAATAAGAAAATAGACGACAGGTAGAATAAGATGATTATACACTGGAGACCAAATAGTTACAAACGAAAACGAGGAAGGCCACAAATGAGATGGTCAAATGACTTGAAGAAACACGCAGGTACTGAAGTGGATACTAACTGCCTACTAATAGAGAGACGTAGAAGAAGGAAGAGGAGGCCTATGTCCAAAATTGGACAGCAACGCTGTAATAGATAGATAGAGAGACTTTTAATGGAAATAAGCCACAATTGAAGGTTAAAGTAGGTTTATTGACGTTTCAATTTCCACTTCGGAAATTGTTCCCAAAATACAAACGTTTTGTATGGAGACATTTGACCAAGCTAATTTTTTTAACTAATAATAAAAACTTGTCAGTATTTAACGGTAGAGTTGTGAAAAAGCCGACGCCGACAGTGCTTTTTCACAATTATTTGGTTATTTTTTTATTTTTTTCTCGTAAGAAATTTGGTAATTAAATATGAATTATTATCTTTTTTATTGTTCTCTTAAATTTGCATGAAAATTGTATAAAGCGAATTTATAATTTTATAATTTAGCTATTAATAAATATAATCAGTATTTAACATACTGTTTATATTGTTTGATTTTTCTTATACTGAAAATTGCTTACGTTTTTTTAGATTTGTCTTGATTTATGCGAACCAATTATTAATTGAATCTTATTACCTTCTTATTCAGTCAATTAACTTTTAGGTATTTGTTAAACAATACAAACAAAAACATGTATGAAAATGCCACCATGCAGATAAAGGTGGACGAAGGCACAAAAGCTAATCCCATAAGACTACAACGGGGCAGTAAGACAAGGAGACACCATCTCTCCCAAACTATTCACCCTTGCTCTAGAAGACATTTTTAAGAAACTAGAATGAAACAATAAGGGTATCAACGTCGACGGATATACTTAAACCCCTTGAGATTCGCAGATGACATAGTTTTAATAGCCGATAATATCCAAGAACTAAATGATATGTTACAACAATTAAATGCAGTTTCAGGAGCGGTAGGCTTAAAAATGAACTACAGCAAAACAAAAATACTGAGCCGAGACAGACAAATATCTGAACTATAATGTATATCTAGGTCATGTTATCAAACTAGGAAAACAAAATCAGATGCTGAAATTAAAAGAAGAACACAACTGGTATGGGAGCTTTTGGCAAACTAGTATATATCTTGAAAATACTCCATCCTGTAAACTTAAAGAAAAGGTGTATAACATATGTATACTACCAGTTTGTACCTACGGCTCGAAGACAGTAGCCTTTACAAAAAAATCTGTTAAAAAATTAGAAACAACCCAAAGAGCAATGGAACGAATCATGCTTGGAATATCACTAGAGAGACAAAATTAGAAACACCGAGATGGCAGAAAGACGTAGAACGAAGATTAGGGATATTGTGGAAGAAATTACAAAAATGAAATGGCGCTGGCAGGTCACGTAGCCCGATATAATGACAACAGGTGGACACGGAGAATTCTAGAATGAAGACCAAGGACGACAACAAGAACCATGACAAGACCTCAAAAAAGATGGGTAGATGACATAAGAGCAGTGGCCGGCAAACAGTGGATTAGATGCGCAGATAAAAAAGATAGAAGCAATTGGGAGAGACCTACATTCAAAAGTGGATGGAAAAATGGTTGACAAATAAGAGTTAAAAAAGTCAATCTTAATAATTTTTTTAAGTTACATATTTTTATTATAATTGTCATTGCCTCAACCAAACTGTTTTGAAACTTATAAAACCTACCGCAGAACTAGTAGCCACACCTTATGATGGTCTGTTGATTTTCTTTCTGTGATTGTACATACATCTTGGTATATTTTTCGATTATCGCAGATTACTTCATATAACTTTATGTTTTGCGAAAGTAGGTGTATTTGAAACGATACGTCATATAATATGTTATTGTTATTCTGTTGAAACGGTGAACATTAATTGGTTCAAGTCTATAATCAGCGGATCCACAGGAAATATGTGTATATTTTTTATGCGAGTATTAGCTGTGCCACTCAATTTTGACGTAATTATATATTATTAATTACACTTTTGACAACTGTTAATAGTCAACTAAAGTGGCTATTATATAAGGATATATATATAAGGATAAGAAATTATATCTGAAAACTGAAGTTCAATTAAATAAAAAGCGCCATGAGATGCTTTATTTTCGATTGGTAAACTCAGGAACAATCGTTCAACTAATGCATTCCACTCAGCAATGTGTTACGTTCTATATATTTAGGCTTTAACTGCTATTTAATATGGAACTAAGGCTTTCAAGAAATTTAACAGTTTTATACTGTCAGCTAAGCTCTAAAAATGATGAAATTTGAAAATTCTAACAAATAAGGTGCAGTAAATTTGTGCACTTTTGGTTTCTTGCTATCAAAAAAATCCCAAATTGTTTTGTTTTACAAAATAAATTCAAAAAAAACATTTCGACTTTTTTTATTATTGACGATAAATTTTATCTGATTGTACTGTACTTGTATAGACTTTCCTTAAAAAAATGCTATGCAATTTCCGTTAAAATAATTGTTTGAAAAGATATTATTTAAAAGTTTCTGATATATTGAGCCTTTAAAATTTGACTAGATTTTAATTAATTTTCTTACTTTTTCTTTCAAAATATACCATTTGATATTTTACATACAAAAATCTACTTTATATAATAAATAATTATATCCATGGGTAATAATATATTGTTAAAAATAAACTAACTTATCTAAATTTAAAATAAGAATATGAATTTTATTTATATTTACTAAAGGTAAAATGTTTCTAGAAGCAGTAAAAAAAATACACAAAGTGGTAGTGAATGATACCACTTCATACTAACTGAAAATTTAGACATTAGGCAGTTGTTTGCGAGATGGTTGCGGCATTTGCTAACACTGGAGCAAATACATTGTCGTGAAGGTGTTTTAATTGAGTGTTTAGCAAAGCCTCACAGCAAACTAAAGCAGACTCTTTGCGCCGTTTCATAACCAAGGATGAAACATGGGTCCATCACGACATCAAGTCAATGGACTCAAAACGACGAAATAGTTCCATGGAAGGCGAAGACCATTTCATCTACAGGTAGTCATGACGTCGGTTTGTTGAGATGCGCTTGGGTTAATTTCATTGGCTATCCTAAAAAATAAAAAACTATTAATGGCGAGTATTATGCAAAATTATTAGAACGTTTAGGTAAAAAAATCATGCAAAAATGACCGCAAAAATCTGTTATTGCAATAACCAAAATTAATGAACTAAGTGGTCAATGGTCAAACATTTTCCAAGAAAGTGTCTATGCTGGAGAAAATTCTTTATGAATTACACATAAAGCATCTATGTAGTGGTATATTCTGTTTAGTGGTTTAGTGGTATAAATCTTATTCTATTTATTTAACATTTGACTATTTTTAACTTTTAACAAAGTAAAACATAATTTTACTTTTAGCAAAATTAGCCGTAAAAGTAGTTAAAAGTGGTACAGTATAGCTAAAGACTATAATCATTGTTTTAAGCAAAGTGTGTCAAACAGTTTAAGTTGTTGGATCTATTATTATCAAAATTGTATTCTTAAAAGGTTAGACCTTCAAATTGGCGATGTGTAACCGAAAAATTTTGGTACAACTTAATAGTCTCATTTGCATCCATTATCCAAAACAGCTACCGCATGCAAAAGAATGCATTTAAAATGTAAATGTGATTCTTTTACGAGTGATATTATGTGAAAATTGTAGAATATACATCTAATTTTTTTTGCAAATGTGAATTGGACCTTTTTCGACTCACTGTGCATGTGACATCTCAAAAAGAACAAATTATAGAAAAAGTATTTTTGGTCAATTTTAATATATAAAACAAAACTTCATTACGTTTATGTATTAAACAATGTACAAAGAATTAAATGTTATAATATAATACAAAATATTTGTTTTGATGTCGTCAGCCAGTCTGATGTGGTTTAACTTATTGTCATTAACGTTGATACCATATATTTTGATCAATTTGTAGTATTGAAGACGTCTTAGGGCAAGAATTAATAGCTTTGGAGATATTACTTGGGGTTGTCTAACTCCTCTGTTAATGGGATGGGATTTTCGTGTAATTACACTATCATAATTGGATTTTCATATATATTATAAATTGCTTTTCTAAATTCCGAATCTGTTCCTACAATTATTAATAAGCTTGTTTATGGCACTCCTCTCGATACAATCAAATGTCTTCTTAGGACTACAGTCCGTACAGGTTTCCTCCTCCTCAGTCCAAATCCCTTTTGGGATGTGGGTGACACATCATGCCTTAAGTATTTTTTAGGATTTCCCTCCATCCTTCTCTGTCCTGGGCTAGTTGTTCGGCTTCATGTAACCCTTGGTCAATCAATATTTTTGTTTGATCTACCAACGGCTTGGAGATCTTCCCTTAGGTTTTTTCCTTCAACTCTACCCTCGACTATCAGTTTTTCCATCGTGCCTGTTCTTCTAACAATGTGTCCAAAATACTGCAAATATCTCTGTTGTATTTGTTTAAGCAATCTATCCTTTACTTTAAGTTGTTCTAGTATCGATACGTTAGTGCGATGATCAATCCAGGATATTCCCAACATGCGGCGGTATACCCCACATTTCAAAAGCGTCCAGTTTATTTTTATCCGCTTTCTTTAAGGTCCACGTTTTCGATGCATATGTGACTATGTGAAAAATGAGCGCCCTTACCAGCCTTAGTTTTGTGTGTATTCTTATGCTAGAATTTTTCCAAATTGCTATCAGTTTCATCATGATTGTTCTAGCAATAGTCAACCTCTCACTCCATCATTTGTTATTAGGGACCCCAGCAATGAAAGTATTTACTACTTCAAAGCCCCAATTTCTTTAATGTGTTGAAGATTATTCCGAGCTCTGTCTACATATCATGATCTTTTGCCTTACTCGTATTTAGCTTTAGTCCATATGTTTTGCTTTTACCCTCCAAACATCTCATTATGTCTTCCATTTCTTCCTGATTTGCCGCGATTATTAAAGTGTCATTAGCATATCTCAAGTTAATGATTTTTTGACCTCCTACTGATATTCCGCCCTCCCATCCGTCTAGTATCTTTCGCTGTAGATATTAAACAGAGTTGGCGAGATTATGCATTCCCTGCCTGACACCCTGCCTCTGTTTCTGAAATGATCGGAATGAGTCTTGTTTATTTTTACTGTGCACTTATTATTTTCATATAAATCCACATAGTAATTCACAAAGCACATAAGCATAGGAGTATTGAATTCCACGAGTTGTTTGATTAGCTGTCTAACATTAAGGATGTGTTCTCTTGTGTCTTTTTCTGGGACAAATCCCAGGACAAATACAGGTCTACGAAGGCCAAAAATACTGGTAGTTGGTATTTATTTTACTTTCTTTAATAGAAATAGTGTTCTTTGTGGTTAACAAATTTATCTGATGTAATTTATCATTGGTGAAAGCCGGTTGGTAATTATAATTTTGTAAGTCAACTGATTGTTAATAATTATCATAAGAGTATTACTAGACTCTCGTTCTAGCCTTTAGTAATTTTGCTATTAGAGAGACATCTATTAAATAGCTCTGTTAGTATAGGAATTATTACTGCTTTGTTTGTTTTCAAAAGCTGGTAATTATAATTGAAGGGTTTAACGTTGAAACAATGACAAGCCTCAAAAAGGTAAAAGTGAGATATTTAACTTTGAATGTCAAAAATAATATTATAAAATCCTAACAACTTTTGTTGTATTTGTTTAGATATGTCGTTGAATCATCACCTATGGAACTACAGTTATAACAATATTAATAAAATTACTTCAAACTTGAGAAAAAAGTCTTTATTAAACAAAATGTTCATTACATTATAACATTAATAGTAAATACCCAAAATCCTATTTAATCGTCCTTCTTGACAACAGTAAACAGGTTGTAGGCACCACACAACAGAACTCTTAACGTAAAATGCATTAACTGTTATCACTCTTGAATAAAAAGTAAACACATTGAAAAAATCCAAAGATTGCTGGTCATCAATGCGAGCACTCTTTTTAATATTATCTAAGAGTATTTGTATATTGAGGAAATCTTCCTGCTTCATAACATTTAACTGAAGGGCTTTTTTATTAGATTCTTTTTTAATTTTATGCCACTCCTCAGGAGAGTATATACTTTCTGTGTTGTTTTTCTATAAAAGCAAAATCCTGCCAGATTTCGCTCACTAAAAAATGGTGTGAAATAGACTTAAACTTTTGTTTTTTCACTAGCTGGAACCGTAAAGACATTAAAAGCCAGTTTTTGTTTTTCCCGGGACAATTATCCGCGAAGAAAACGTGATGTCCTACTTTACCTATTTTTGAGTTTAGAAATTTTATGAGTATTGATACAATTTTATTACTTCCTCTTTTTGCAACATTTTCTGTCCTGACAAACATATAACCAGCCTCTTTCTTAAAATCATGGATTTCTAGATTATACATTCATATTTTTTTGCAATAAAATGCAGAACCAGTGGTTAATTTAAGAACCAATAACGCTTGTGCAAGTCAAACGATATAACACATGTCTTCTTATCGGTAATTTTGGACCAGGTTGTTTCGCTCTTAAGTAGTTGATGCATTGAAGGAGCCTTACATTTGTGCAAGTTAAATATTGTTGTTACTCTTCGCTATAATCTCGTTTTTTTTCTGATTTTGCTGAATCTATTTGGGTATTAGTTTCGTCGCGTATCTTGCAAGTGTCTGATTTTGGCAACTTGAATCCAATATTATACTCGGTACAGAATATCTTACGGTAAGCATGTTCCTTAACTGGTTCAATTCCCGCTTCTTTAGACCAAGGGACATATCGGTCCGAATAGAGACTGTCTTTGCTTATATTTTAGTCCATGTAAACTTCATTCATGTTCTCCTGCCGACTGTAGTGAGTTTGATACTTTGGAATCACATTTATGTGGTTTTTAACACTTAGTATTTTCCGAATTAAATATTTTGTTCACACGTATTGTGTTTCTTTGTAACTATAAATGTGTTCATTTGTTTGTCTCCATCGACTCGTTGCTGATTTGTCGAGTGTGTTTGGTTTTGTCCTTTTTCTTGACGAACCTTGTTCATTATCCTACAAAAAAATGTCACATGTCAAATAATATAACAAGCAATGTCACAAGCCACTACAATCATACTTTAATTTTGAATGGTTATAATGTGATAAGCCACATTTAATAAAAAAAATTACATACCACTGTATTCTTCATCACTTCTAGATTATACATAGTTATAATCATGGTCACTGTCATTAAACGTCGACTTAACTTCAGTATTATTCTTGCTAGAATCGTCGAAACTCACAGAAATTTTTGAATCGCTTCCGCCCATGTTCGCTATTTGATGTGGCTTGTCATTATGTCGAGTAGATACTAAAACAATGCCTATTCAATATTGTAACCGTAGGTTTATCGCGCCATCTATTACCGAAGGGCTGAAATAAATTTTTAGTGGCTTGTTATACTACTACTTTAACCCACCTTAACATTAACTCTTCTTAAACTCATGTGACTTGTCATTATTTCAGAATACACCTTTCAATCCTAACGTCGTGTCCTGGATCTTTACTATTATTTAGCTCTTTTAGAGTTCTTTCGAAACCCTCTATCGTGTTTTATTTTTCTTTTGACGTTCTCATTTGTTAATACATTAGCTAGTTTTGTGAGCTGTACAAGGTTTTGTAGAAGTCTTTGACTAGTTTAGGTATATTATATTTGTCTATATTTCCTTATTATTGATTTCTTTAATTTTGATATTTTTTTTAATACCCAGTGTTGGGTGTTAAAAAATGGGTGTTAGGATGTTAATAACCCCTGTCTCCCCTACAAAATCAAGATATAAGGCACATATGAAATCATAAAGAAATTAAAAGATAGAAAAATAAATGAAATCAGTACATGAAACGTATGAAATCACATATTCAAAAAGGATCAACAGGAAGATCAAGAAAACAATGCTTAAACAACAAAATCGATAGTTTGAAGAAAAAACATGCGAATATGAATATCATAGAAAGAAGGAGAAAGTAGAGAGACAAATTAGTTTGTTTCATGTCTATTTATTAAATTTCTAATCTCTAATCACTCAAATAAAAATTACCATTTTTTTTTGAGTGATAATTAAAAAATTTTTGAAATAAAAAAATTGTTCCTTTACACTAAAATTAAATTTTGCTTTAATAAAAATGTTATAAGTTGATAATATTAAAAGTATATAGCTTTTAAATTTAATACTACACATAAATGCCTGATTGCACCATAATCTGATCAAGTTGATTACATGACATAATTACATTTGAGTATCAATTTGCTTTAAATTTTATATTTATTGGTCTACGTGTAGTTGATTAACATCAGCTTTGTTGCAAGCGGTTATTACAATCAAAGGAAATAAGCAATTGTAGTTTTTAATTTCGTTTTAATATCGGCCAATAACTCATTTGGATATAAATATTAAAATAGAGGCGGGTAAGATTTCATTCGTATTTATTTCTAGTATTCATTTTTTTTTTCATTTTATTATGTTTTATGTGATTAAAAAGTAAGACATCACATTTTTAACCAAACAAGCATCATATTTTTTGTTTCTTGTAGGTCATATATAATTTGATATATAATTTGATTAATAAAGTAATTTAGTCATTTAGGGCATTCAGGAATTGGGCGAATCGCTTTAAACCTCCAAAATACTATGTTTTTTCAAAGTTTTTAAAAGTTTTTTTGGAAGATAATCAAACTTTTTTAAATTCGATACAACCTAAATTAATTTTCTCCCTTTTAACATTTTGTGTCTTTAAAAAATAATACGAAGCGAAATTTTTTGCTAGCCACCTCCTCCCCGCCCCAAAAACCATAATTTTGAGGTTGGTACAACTTGAATTATTTTTTTTATAATTTATGTAAATACAAAATAAGGTTTAGTACAATTTTAACCTGTCATCCCCCATGGCTATGTCCTTTTAGTAACAGCTAAAACTCGCAAATTGCAAGTAACTCAAATACCTATAAACCGTAGAGTGCTCAATATTAAATGGATCGATTATATCCTAGTAATAAAATAAGAAGAAAATAAAGGAATGTGAACGTCAAAAGAATAGCTGGTCACGAATGAATACAAAAAACCAAGAAAAAATTGAATGGATACACTTTAGAGAGACTTAGGTTCGACGACGAGTGAAATAGCTGATTAAGTTATAACTCTGAAAAATTGCTAAACAATGACTTTTAATTAAAACCTTGTCCCGCAAGCTTCAGTACTGAGTACAACACTGTTCATTTTTGTAATAAATGATATTTGTTCCAGTATTTGTCCACCAGTTAAGCAATTAATATAGGCGGATAACCTTATTTCACATTGTCAAGGAAAAAGTACAATTGCCACATGAAACGTGCTCCAAACCGATGTAAATCAACTTAGCGAATGGTAAAAAAAACAGATTAGCTCTTTTAATGACTAAATCGAAATTAATACGGTTTAACAAAAGACCCTGCAGCCAAAGTTCAATTATCACCCTGTATGGAACTCCATTGCAACTAGTTACTCATTACAAAATACTTGGTTTAATGTTTGACAGTAGGCTAACTTAGAAACATCATATTAGTGTATTTAAGAACAATGCAATGAAGAGACTCAATATTATCAAGGCTCTCTCAAAGTACACATAGGTTGCGGATGAAACCATATTACTTAATAATATAGAGCTTTAATTCGCTTAAAACTGGACTATGGCATCAACTGGACTTAAAACTGGACTATACATGTCTGCATCAAAATCTGACTTAAAGCTACAAACTCTATGCATAACACACCTATTCGTCTTTGCTTAGGCGCTTTCAGCTATAGTTCTATAGACAGCCTTCACTGCGAGGCTTATGAAGCACCTCTCTGGATTCGAAAAAAATATCTTCGTCAATCTTACTTTGCTTCCGTATTCAAAAACCCATCCAATCCAGTCCATTTAATTACATTAACATTGCCTCCGCAGACTCCGCAAAGAATCTAATCAATAATCACCATCATCATCATCCAGCCGAATTTTCACATCCATTGTTGGATATAGGCCTCCTCCAAACGTATCCAGTTCTCTCTATCTCTAGCTGCTGCAATCCAGTTTGTTTCTATTCTCTTTAGGTCGTCGGTCCATCGGTGGTGGTCTGCCTCGACTTTCGCTTGTCCGCTCTTGGTATCCACTTCAATAATCTCTTCGTCCATCTTCCGTCTTCCATTCTCGCACATGTCCAGCCCACTTCCACTTTTGTTTATTGATTCGCAGTATAATATCGTCTACGCCAGTTCGTCGGCGTATCTCCTCATTTATTACGCGATCTTTCAAGGTCAGGCCCAGCATTGATCTCTCCATTCGCCTTTGTGTTACCCTCAGTTTTTCGCAGTAGCTTTCGTTAAAGTTAAGGTCTCTGCTCCGTAGGTCAAGACTGGTAAGATGAATTGGTTAAATGCCTTCCTTTTCAGGTGAATTGGGATATTTGTTTTAAAAATGTCTCTCATCCGTCCATATGCCGCCCATCCCAACGTGATTCGTCTATTTAGCTCGCAGGTTTGGTTGTCTCTGGTTATTCTAATTTCATGACCCAAGTATGTGTCTTTATCTATTAATTCTACCTTGTTGTTATTGATCTGTATCTCTTCGCTGGGAACCATATTGGTCATCATTTTGGTTTTCTCGAAATTTATCTCCAGCCCAGTTTCTTGTAGTATGTCATTCAGTTCTTTGCATGTCTTTGATCTCTCCCAGATTATCTGACAGAAGCACGATATCGTCCGCAAAACGTAGATGGTTTAATCTTTCTCCATCGATGGATATTCCTTTCTGTTGCCATGTTAGTCTTTTAAATGCATACTCAAGAACGGTAATGAACAGCTTTGGTGACATGGTATCACCTTTCCTGACTCCCCTTTTTATCTTTAATTTTATTAGTTGCAGAATATAGACTTATGTTGTTGTGGCATTTTCATAGATATTTTTAATTATATTACAATATCTGTGGTCGATTCTGCAACCTTGTAGTGTTCTTAAGATGGACGGTAGTTCTACTGTATCAAATGCCTTTTTAAAGTCTACAAATATCAATGTAAAGGGACGGTTATATTCGTTAGTTTTTTCTATTAGGGTTTTTAGGCACTGCAGGTGATCGTTTGTGCCATAATTAGGGCGGAAACCAGCTTGTTCCCGAGGTTGGTAAAAATTCCAGCTTTGTCTCTAATCTATTCGTTATTATTCGGGCCTTTTTAGAGCCTTGTAAATTTCGTCCAAGGATATTTCTGGAATATCTTCGGAACTCTGATTTTGGACATTCCTCTGTTGATATTCGACTATATCTAGAGTCGATTGGTTGCTATATAATGTCTCATAGAATTATTCCATAATTTGTAACAAAATGTTCTCTGTTTTATGTGATGTTGTCATTTCTATCCTTGAGTTTGAATTAATAATAGACACCCAGAAATTAAGTCTAAGAAAATCCCGAATACTCCACCTTGGAATAGACCAATCCCACATTCAATCACTCCTCTATCAGAATACAGTCAACATAAAACATCAAGCAAACATGTTTAAATCCGTAATGACCTAAAGCAATTTTTTAAGCAGCAACATTATCATACAATGCAAACTCACTGGAACACAATCAAGAGTGCATTAAATGAGATCCGGCAGGCTGTTGAAAAATTTGAACTTCCAACAATCTCTAGAAACGAAAAAGCTGTCATCCGAAGATTAAGAACAGGACATAACCAATTTACACATGAATACTTAATGAAGTTCAAGCCGAAGACCAATTGCCAAATCTGCTCAAGTTTATTAACTGTGAAACACACCCTGATGGAGTGTCCCAGGTACGCAAAACACAGAGTGCAACATAAACATAAGTCAAATATCAAAGACGTTTTAACTCACTCGAAACTCACCCCAATTGGTTTCTTGAAAGACATTTAGTGAAAGACAGAATATGTTTGTAATTTTTGTTTTTCATGTAATTTACCTTAGTGTACTTTACCTTATAACTTAGTGATAAAACTGTTGTATTATTTAGTCATAAGTTTCAAGCTTATAGATTAACTGTAGCAATTAGTAACATGCGCTTATTGTAATTATTGTATAACACAATATTTTTTGTTGTCATTGCAACCGAGACGCATTAATTTAAATAAAAAATTAAAATCTTAACATAAATATTATACATATATAGTTCAATGTGTTGGAATGACAAACTTAACTTGTCCAAGAACAAATTAAATCACAAAAGAAGGATGATAATCATAAAATTAATCACCCATTATAAATTTCTTTGAATTTAATTTTATTTGAATTAGTCGTTTTGTATTTTTATAGAATTGCATAATTACTAAATAAATGGGTACATACAAAATTAATTTATAATATTTTACCCAATAACGCTAATATATTAAACACTTTGAAATATGTATTAAAATAATTATATATTGTTAACTGCCTAGTTAATTGGGATTTGTGGAATAGAAAAGTACTGTTAAAATTATTAGGCGTAATTTTATTAAGTAATGTGTTATGCATATAATACGTTCTACACAAAAAGTAACGTAACCTTCGATTCACCATACGTTTACAAAAGAAATTTCGTAATTTATTTATTTTTAATTAAATAAAAGGTAGATATCGAGCACAGGACAGCATGGACAGCAAGGATCACGAACAAGGAAGTTCTAGGAAAAATGAAGAAGGAACCAGAGATTGTGTTTACGATCAAACGCATAAAATTGCAATATCTGGAACACGTTATGAGAAATCAGCACCGTTACTCTCCCTGCTACAGTCCATATTGCACAAGGTAAAGTTAAAGGTAGGTGAGGACCCGGTAGAAGGAGAATGTCATGGCTGCGGAATTTAAGAACATGGTTTAAGAAAACCTCAATGGAGCTGTTTCGAACCGCAGCGAGCAAGGTTATGATTGCCAATATGATTTCCAACATCCGAAACGGATAGGAACCAGAAGAAGAAGATCGAGCACAGTTTTTACTAAATCTTATCCAAGTACTTTCGCTCCTAGAGCTTTTTCAGGGAAATCGGAAATGAGCCAACAAACGTTTTTTCAACTGAAGAACAATTAATTAACTTCGAAAAAAACTCGAAGTTGATGGTTGATGAAAAGTTTTTGTAATATAACGTTTTAGACTTCATCATCATCATCATCATCAGCCCACAGTCGTTTACTGTTGAATATAGGCCTCCTCAAAAAACCTCCAAACATATCTATCTTGCGCTGCTGCAATTAAGTTGGTACAAATCCTCCTTATGTCATCATCTTGTGGGTGGTCTTCCCGGGTTTCGTCTATTTGCTCTCGGTATTATCTCCAAGATTTTTTTGGTACAGCTATTATCCTTCATTCTAGCGACGTGTCCTGCCAACCTTTATTTAATTTTGGCTATGTGTTTTTATAATGTCTTTACCAATGATCATTTACCAATGATCTTTCCATCCTACGTTGCATCACTTGTAGTTTTCGTGTAGATGTCCTTGTTAGGGTAAGTGTCCTGCCTGTCCTTAGAATATGGTTAAAGTGTCATCTGACATATGAAAACTTGAATGGGCAATCACAATCATGGTTATATTGTTTGAACATTTCAAAATTCTATAAAACTGAGCATTGATCAAAGGTTCCACTGATACCACTACAGGAAGTCAACTGACGAAATATAAAATTATATAAATTACCTTATGTAGATTGCATAACCCAGATCTCGCACTTAAACCTTCTTCTTCTTCACGTACCATCTTCGCGACGGAGATTGGCAATCATCATGGCTATTCTGATCTTAGATGCTGCTGCTCTGAATAGTTCAATTGATGTGCATCCGTACCATTCTCTTAAGTTACGCAACCATGAGATTCTTCTTCTTCCTAATAGTTCTCTTGCACTGGATTTTCTTCCCTTGTATAATCAATTGAAGTAGGTTATATCTCTCATTACGCATAACATGCCCCAGGTATTGCAGCTTTTGTGTCTTGATGGTTTCCAATACTTCCATTCTTTTGTTGTTTGTTGATTCTTCTCACTCAAACCTACCAGGAATAATGTGGGTGTTAGTTTGGCGCAACTGAAGTGGACGTAGAGTATAAATGCAAGAAATAGACTAAACAGTCTATAAGATATAGGGTGGTTGATTAAAAAAAAAGGTCCACTAAAAACTACCAATACTGTACAAAAGAAGAAATCGAACTATGATATTGAAATACTTAAAATTGAAAATCAAAACTGAAAGCAAAGTGTATAAATGGGGTATAGTTTATACAATACCAATAGATCAGTCAAGCCCACAGTCAATGGGAGAACCATAAAATGAAAATGTCAAAGAATTACTCAAGACCAACTGTCCAACAGTGAGAGTTGTTAAAATATACAACTGTAGAGATGGTATATCTAAATTACGAACAGATATGGAGAGTGTAATTAACTCCAACTATAGATCAATTGATCCTGAACAAGCTTATTTTGCAAGTTATTAAAGAATGTAATAGTAATCTTAAGTGAAATATAAAATTAATAAATTCTTAATGGGTATACTCAGTGCAGGAAGTCCAAACAGTCGAGCTGGGTCCCCTACAAGGTAAAGCTGCACTAAAGTTTTTAAAAATATGTTCAAATATCGTATAATTTAAATTAATGTGAGTATTAAGGCAGTGAGAGTTTTCATTTGTTTCCCTTATAGTTTCTAAATTTTCCATCCAATAAATCTAACTCAAATTAGTGTTTGTTTCTACCAATGGCATGTAAAATAGAGAAAAAAGATTCTCTAAAGTACAATATTTACCTAAAACCTACTCAAACAGATCATGTTATACATGAAACATCTAATTATGCAACCCAACATAAAATAGCTGCTTTCAACAGTTATATTTATAGGCTACTCAAATTTTCACTTTCTAATGAGAACTTCAACTTAGTACTTAATATTCTCAAGTAATTTGCTTTCAATAATGGTTGTGATCCCAACATTATCCATAAGCTTCTAAATGGGGCTAAACTTAAATTTGCAGAAAACCTTGCTAATTCATCACAATTTTTTCTTCAACCCAATGCCACAAATAACCTCAGATATTTCTCCTTTCCTTATATCAGCAACATATCCAAAAAAATATCAAAACTTTTTTCTTCTACAATTGAAGACATCACAATTTCCTTTAAGTCACACAACACTTAAGGTTTATTTTTAATCAACACCAAAGACTCTTGTCAAAAGTGGTATTTATAAATTAAAATGTGATGATTGTAGTGCCTGTTATGTAGGTAGAACCATTCGAAAGTTTACTAGAATCACAACAAATTTGAAAATACCAAACTCTTCAAGTTTTGGTCACTGTTTATTATTATTCAGTAAATATAATTTTAATATCAATACTGGTTCATTTATTTTACATGACTTTAGTAGAAAAAAAAACTAATTGGAATAGGGTTTATTGGAACATTTGAAAATTACAAGGGAAACAAATGAAAACTCTCACTGTCTTAATACTCAAATTAATTTAAATAAATTTAAATCAATTTTTAAAAACTTTATTGCAGCTTTACTTCGTAGGGAACCCACCTGTTTAGACTTCCAGCGCTGAGTATACCCATTACGAATTTATTAATTTATTATTTTAATTAATATTACTATTTCATTGTTCAATAACTTGCCAAACACTGTTGTGCAGTTGGCATGAGTAATGCTTGGACATTTTAATTTACAGTTCTCTCATTGACATTACGTTTAACTAAATTATTGGTATTATACTAAATTTATACACTTTGCTTTCAATTTTGCTTTTTAATGCTAGTATTTCAATTTCATAGTTCGATTTCTTTGTTTGTACAATATTGGTAGTGCTTGGTAGACCTTTTATTGTGGTCAACCACCCGTTATCTAATAGATTGTTTAGTCTATTTCTTACATTGATACTCTACGTTCACTTTAGTTAACTCCAAACTAACACCCAAATTATTACTGTCAGATTTGAGTGTAAAATCTGGACTATGCAATCTACTTAAAGTAATCTATAATTTCATATTTCATCAGTTGACTTCCTATAGTATGTCAGTAAGACCTTTGGTTATTGCTAAGTTTCATAGAATTTTGAAATGTGCATCACCATGATTGGGGCTTCCTATCTAAGTTTTGTATGTCAGATGTCACATTAACATTTCTGTTAAAACCAGGAGTCATTCTCTCTTCTGAAGTCACCCAATATATAGCTTCTTTGAATTTATAATTATTTTTAACGTTTAACTACCATGGCCAAAAATAGTAACATTTGTACCATGGTAGGGTCAAATTTGACCCCCCATTGTTTTTTGTATCAAAAACTATTCTTTTTTTAACTTGTTTTCTTTTAAATTATTTTGTTTACAGCTACTTTTCCATTTATATAAAAATAAACGAATTTGGTTAATTAGATATAACTTTATTTAAAAAAACCTTTGTATTCAGTCAAATTAACATAGCTATGCACTTTCTTGAATTATAAGAAAAATAATAACAATGTGCAGTTTTTTTTATCCAATGGTGAAATCTAGGCATCATAGCTCCTATCTAAAATAAAAAAATTGATTTAGATTTCGTATCTCAGAAATGACAAGCATAATTTTACCTTAATTTTCAACACAGCTTATGCATAACGTCTGTATGCGGGAATGATTTTTGCAAATAAAATCTCGACATTTATCGCACGATGAGCTTTCTTTCTTTTGGTTTTTGGAATATGGACATATTTTACACCTTTCCCTCTTTTTTCGTCGTTGTGGCTCTGGATTTGCGGCAGGCATTGGTTTCTGAAATCCGGAAACTTTCAAAATGGCACTACGAATTTCTCTCGGTAAACAAGTTTGCTGAGCTCTACGAGTTAAATGGGCCTTAATAAATTCTTGACCTAAAGTGGTTAGAAACCAAAATGCGAAACCATATTACTTGAGGCCATCTACGAGTTCTTCTGACAGTTTTATAGCATGCAAATTTCTTATCCAATGAATTCACCCCACCTTTTGTCTCGTTGTAAAACTTTATAATCTCTGGCTTTCCATTAACCATTGTATTGGAATGATGCATAGTTGACACTAACAACACTGCAACGATTTTTCTTAGGAACAAAAGATACAATGCTCTCGCTTCCTGTAAAACCAAATAAGGCAGAATTAGGTGGCCTGTTTTTTTTGGAGTTCCAACATATGAAATTTTACGGCTTCTCAATTTTTTTATGAGCCCAATGGACGAAAACTAATTATCTGCTGTTATGTTTCTATTTGTACCAGAAATTGGTGGAATAAATCTCAAAACATCTAGAGTAGGGATCGATAACTTTTTTGGATTTGCTCTGCGTGTATCTTTTGGAATATATATATATATATATATATATATATAATATATATATATATATATATATATATAAAATATATATATATATATATATATATATATATATATATAAAACCATTTAGCAAATAATGTGTCTTAGAGTCTACTAAACACTGCATTTTCAGACAGTATTTGTCTGGCTTATTTTTGAGATACATACTGAATTGCACCTTCCTGTAAATGCAATAAGGCATTTCATCTATTGTGAGATATTCACCACAGCTATAATTAGACTGGCAATAAATTATAAACATATTAACAATATTGGATATAGCTGCCAGTTTATCTCCGTGCGCAAAACGTTGTTGTCTAGTAGCTGGGTCGTCAAAACAAAGGCTTCCAAGTAAAAAATAAAATCGGTTTAGTGACATGGTTGCTCGAAGTATATCACGGCCAGTACCAATCGCAAATAAAGACCTTAAATCTTTATTATTAGATTTAAATACCCCAGCTAAATATAATAAGCCTAAGAAGGCCTTTAATTCAATTATGTCAAGATGATTGGTATATTGACACGATAAATTGTGTAAATTATATTTAGAAGCCATATTAGTTATTCGTTCATTGGTTTTTCTCAAGAATTTCTTGCAATATATCGCGGCTAATACATTCCCAAGCATCAACTGGTTTCTCTGGCATACTAGCTCGAGCTTTTCCAATAACACCAGGTAAATGACTAATTAAATTATGCTTACGTGTACGAGAAAAGGTGGGAGTTTTAGACCACTTGTACCTTTTTTTGCCATAAAACACATCCCTTGAGCCAGGTATATCACTTTCTTCACCCGAATATTTACTATCAGTTTCGGAATTATTAATTTGCCAATTTTTTTCGTCATCATCGTCCCATTCCTCTTCACTGTCTGTTTCGTGATTACTGTGTTCACTAGCCTGGTCTAAAAACTCACTGTCACTATCTAGTCCATTGTCCATAATTTTTTGTCCCTCCTCTTCAAGTTCTTTCTGTGTCAGAGGACGTTTATTGCGACTACACTCGGCATTTCAAATTACTCTTTAATTGCACTAGAAACAGTTATACCATAAGAGGGTCAAAATTGACCCTATGCGTGCCTAACTCTGCAGTAGTAACAGATAAACTAACGGAATTTTCGTAGATCGATAAATCACCTACCGGTCGAAGATTAGCAAAAAGCGCACAATGCTCAATCTATGTTTCGGTAGCGAAACTTTGACCCCGCCATGGTACTTAAGGGTTAAAGTGTTAAGTTAATTAATTTTTATTTAGTTAAAAAACGTTTCTTGGCTCATTTCAGATACCCCTGAAGATGCTCGAGGAGCGAAGGTGCTTGGGCAAGATTTAATAAAAACTGTGCTCAATATCTGTCTTTTATTTAAATGAAATTCATTTATTTAAGCATTTAACCTCATATAACTTTATTTATTTAGTCAAGTCAGTTAAATAACTAACTTATACATATAACAAGAGTTCTTGTTATATGTACTTTCTTTCATAATATCATCACCATCGTCGTAGATTAACTACTATTTGTAGTTAATCTTTTTATGTCATCGGTCTATCTCGTCGGGGTCGACATCAGTGTCTGCCTCTACGAAACCATATCTTTCGCCTCTATTCTTTACATGCGGAAAGAGCTTTCGTATTAAACGGAGTTTCTCCTCCTCTGGCAGGAGGTATGGTATATTTTTCACCTTCAATTCAGTACACACTAAAACAGGTTACTCCACCCTTATTAAATCTTCTTATCGCATTTCTGTATTTATTCCTTATTCACTTGAATTTGCTCATTCTCTTGTCCAAATTCTTTGCTTGCACTCTTCTTAATCTGTTGAACACACTTCTTGTTCTCATAAATGGTTGTTTTCTTTTAAACCTTTCATTCGACCTTACACAAGCCAACTCCTTTGCTGTACTCAGACGCTCAAATAACTTACTCACATCCTTGCATCCCGGATCAAATAAGTCAATAGTATCCACTATAATCTACTTATTTAAACATCTCATTGGATCAAGATCCTTCCTTTTGGTCTTTATCTCCATGGAGTTATGTACGTTGGGTTCCATGGGCGATTTTTAGCGTTCAGGTAACCGGCTATGACAAACGGTACACTCTCTGTCCTAGCTTCTTACATAATCGAGTGATTAGAGCTAAAATAAGATAATTAAAGTAATAATCCGTGGCAGAATTCCTTAAATATTCAACAAAATGATTTTGTTACCATATTTTTTTAACCTATTTTCATGCAAATATATGTGTTCATATTTAAGTTAATTTAAAAACTCGTTGGAGACGTATTTAATGAAATATTAATGGTATCTAGGCTAAAAAAATCAATTAGTGTTGTCATAATTTGTGTTTTGCATGATAAAATCGTTTAAGGTGTATTGCTATTTTAATCGATTACAACTGAAAACATTTGCAACAAATGCACAAGTTCAAGTAACAAAGCTAAATAGCAAATCGATATATAAAATACGTAGTTTTATAACTTTTCAAAATTATAACGAATCAACCCAATCATTTAGAACAAACTCTATCGGATTGTCATTTATACCGATTCAATGTCTCGGCATCAATATTAAATGAGATGAATTATTTAAAGATTTTTCAATGAAATTATAGGCCGCATCTTTTATCATCGGGGAGGGTATCCATAGCTATATAATACAATACGGATCACGTGACTAGCTCCGCCTTTCTCGTAGATGAGCCACTTTCTGATTGGTACACGAAGCTCTAATTTTGCGAGAAACGTTTGAACACGTTTAGAGTCTTATTCTATCTTGGTTACTTGAGAAAGAGTCAAGTAGGTTGAGACCTACTTAATTTTCTTAACTAGACTTTTGGTCCTCTCAAAATTTCAGTTGTTGGTGCGACAATGCGCGAGTTTGGAGTGTCGGCGTGAGTTTTGGTAAATTTTGAATGTAGCAGTGATCATCGGAATTTTCAAAATAAACAAGGACTTATTTCACCATCAAGGTAAATAACCATAAATATTTTTGAGTTTTTGTCAGACGTGTGTTTAATATTATTTAAACTATACATTGGTTGACTACGATGACTATGTTAACAAAAACATGAGTAAAAGAAACTTAAAGGCGTTTTATTATATTGTATATTAATATAATTCATCTATAAAAATTGATTTTCTATTAAAATAACAGCTTTTATTTTTTTAAATAATTAAAAAAAAAAGTTCAAATTCAGGAAAAGTTAAATTGTTGAATATACATTTTTTATGGGTATACTTAGGTATATGCATTGCTTAACAAAAAAGCGACTATATAATTATTATATTTTAAGTAGGTATAAGCAACTAAGGAGCAAAAGCAAACTAGGAGGTCCAGTTTTGATGTCCCGAATCTAAACACTTTTTAATCTATGTCTGCATAGTAAAAACATAAGTAAATGGAAGAATTCGGTTACAATCCTCCTCCACAAAAAAGGGGAAAAAGGGGATAAATCATATCTCGAAAACTATAGGCCAATTAGTTTGCTTAACCACCTATACAAGCTCTTTACTTAAATACCGACAAACAGATTAGAAGCAAAACTCGATTTCTATCAATCAGAAGAACAGGCAGGATTTCGAGCGGGACACGGAACAAACGACCATTTGCAATGCCTTAAAACCTTAGTTAAAAATTCTATCGAATATAACAGACTCCTTACTCTTATCTGTGTCGACTTCCACAAAGCATTTGACACAGTCGAAACGGTTGCTATCTTAAAAGCACTATAAGAATGCAGAATAGATCACAGGTATGCAAATATTATTCGAAATATATACGAAAATGCGACAACAACCGTTAACCTCCATTGCATGACTGAGAAGATAAAAATTGGCAGAGGGGTGCGGCAGGGAAATACCTTGTCGCCAAAACTATTTATAACAGTTATGAAGTACGCATTTAAATGGCTAGAGTGGGAATCAAAGGGTATTAACATCGATGGAAAGATATTCAATCATCTCAGATATGCCGATGATATTGTTCTCATGACAGACAACTTAGGAGAAGCCAGAGTTATGCTACAACAACTACAGCAAGTAACCCAGAAAGACGGTATATAAATAAACTATCATCATTATCATCTTTGGCTCGACGATCCTCTGTGGATCTTGGTCTGCTCTAAGATTCGTCGCCATTCTGTTCGGTTTCTGGCAACATGTTGCAATCTTCTGATTTTTAATATCCGTAAGTCTGTTTCAACTCCATCTAACCACCTAATTCGCGGTCGGCCTTTGCTATTTCTTCCTACAGGTGTTCCTGTGGTTAGCTTCTTGGCAATCGTATTTTCTGGCATTCGTATTATGTGTTCAGCCCATCTAAGTCGCTGTGTTTTAATGATCGTTATGACATCTGGCTCATCAAAGAGCTGATACAATTGAAAATTAAACCTTTTGCGCCACTGATCTTGGTCTTTTATAGCTCCAAATATTGTGCGGAGTATTTTACGCTTAAATATTCAAAGTCTATCATCATTCTGCGTTAGAGTCCATGTTTCTGCTCCATATGTGGCGACAGGCCTCAGCAATATTTTGTATATAATAATTTTAGTTCTTCTTTGAATGTTTCTTAAGTGGAAATGCTTTTGGAGTCCATAGTATGCCCTATGGAAAATAAACTATGGTAAAACAAAAATGATGACCAATCTCGTCCCCAATGAGCTAATAGAAATCGAAAAGTCACCCATAGAACTTGTGGAAAAATATGTGTATTTGGGTCACTAAACATACATTACATACATTTTCTTACATGACATTAAAAAGTTGATTAAAATCTGTTCAAAGAAAGATTACTAAATTACTAAATTTTATAGAAATGTTGCCAATCTAAATTGGTCACACGAAAAAGTAAACATTTATTCGCGTTATTGACGGTTGTGTGACTGTAACACCACATCTGCATTTTTTCATATTGGCTATAGTTCATTTACAAAAATATATTACTATTGCATAAAAATACAAAAACATCATAAGGGCTTTGTGTAGTGTATAGACAAAGTGCTTAGCCATTGCTGTTATTAATTATATCAAAGATATTCTTCTGAAGCTATTTTCTTGTGGCATTTTACAGTAATTACTATTTAAACGGGAATAAGCCACAATTAAAGGTTAAAATACGTTTATTGACATTTTAATTTCCACTTCAGAAATCGTTCTCAAAATACAAACATTAGTAAATTAAAAAAAATTTTGTTTTTTTGTTACTTGTGAAAAATTCTCTTAACAATTTAATTTTATCTGACTCATTTATATTAACATTTCAGACATACATACATTATACATTTTAAATTAAACGACTTTAAAATAATATTGCCAATATTGTTGAGTTGCGCTCGTGGGACGACTTTACTTATAAGATAGTTCATTCGATTGTATGAAATCAACTTTAACTTGAGAATATCCGTCAGAAAAAAATCATAGCATATAATACGAGGAAAATAACAATACTATACATAAAAGGATTATGAGAAAAACTTTAAAGGGTAGGAAATAAATTCAACATTACAACAACATTCAAAACAACAAACACGTTGAGATCTACTTTGTCCAAAACCAAGCCTAACAATGAACAAGAAAGGACAAAGAATTGCATTTATAAAGTACCTTGTGAATGCGATCAGTTTTATTTAGGTGAAAACTCAAGGCCGTTAAATGTTAGAATAAGTGAAATTCAGTCTTATATTAAAAATAGAGAATTTGATAGATCTCCAATATGTAAACACGCATGGGTAATGAACAAAGGGTTCAATAGAATGATTCAAATATAGTCCTAAAAGAAACGGATGGTAAAAAGAGAAAAATCGAAGAAGCGGCTCTAATTATGCTAAATGAGACCAATTATGTCGTAAATTCCTCGGCAGAATGTAGTAGGATCTGGTTACCCATAATAAAAGAGGAAGTTATTAAAAAGAAAATACTAGTATTAGTAAGTCAATAACATATGGAGGATACATCATTTATGTTTTTTATATAACAAACATATATAAGCAGAATTTGGTGTTTATTGAAAGTAAACTAAATGCACGACCAAATACTTACCATGTCGGAATAGTATTATGAGGTTCTTTTCCTAGGTTTTTCCTCATAATTTACTATGGAATCACTAAGAGGAGAATTTTACTGTCATTATGAAATATATTTGTCTTTGTACAGACGAATTACATGCTATGATTTTTTCTGACAGATATTCTCAATTTTAATTTGATTTCATGTAATCTAATAAGTAAAGTCGTCCCAGGAGCGTAACTCAACAATATTGGCAATATCATTTTAATGTCGTCTACTTTAAAATGTATAATTTATGTGTCAATTTTTACCAACAAAGAGGATATTCTGTTACGATGGGTAGAGCACTTTCAAGAGTTGCTGGAAGGGGAACCTACTAACAATATAGAGCTGGAATACCGAAATGAGGAACTCGTGGAACCCCCCCCCCCCCCCGGTAGATGCAGTGAAAATATCTACAGAAAAACTAAGGAACCACAACTCCGCAGGCAGCGATGGCATCCCAGCAGAGTTATTTAAGCACGGTGGAGAGCAGCTCACCAAGGTGATGCGAGAAATTGTTTGTAAAATTTGGTTTGACGAGCAAATGCCTGAAGAATGGAGCTTAGGCTTAATTTGTCCGTTATACAAAAAGGGAAACCAACTGGAATGCAATAATTATCCGCGGAATAACTCTCCCAAATACAGCATACAAGATATTGTCAAACATTTTGCACGAGAGATTGAAGGCTTATACCGAAACGTTTCTTGAAGAATATCAGACAGGATTCGTATTCAGGCTTTGTATTGTTATGACCCTTCATATTCATAATGCGTAAATTAATAATATATAATTTTTTGCACAGATTATTTTCATTCTCTAGAAGTTTTTGATAAATCCCAACGAGATCCAGGGATTTATATAGCTCAAATTAGCTGATTCCCCATTTGATTCTGTTCTATCATGTATCTGGTGCTATCAGATTTATTTCTGACCCAGTAAAGTGTATTCTGAATAGTTCTTATATGATCCCTTTACCATTACGAGTATATTCTTCTTTTGGAGTAAGAGTTTTCTTATCTGAGGCCATCTAATATGACCTTCAAAGTTAATTGCTATGAGACAATTAAACGATTTTGATGTGGTTATTCTAATGGTCATTAATGATGTTGAGATGTATTAATATAAGCATAAAAATCAGTTACAAATAATGGATAACGATATAAATCTTTACAGAACAATGATGTTTTCCAAAACAAAATAGCTCCCGAAGAAAAGAAAGATATTAATGACAAGATAGATAGGTAGCTCTAATATGGACTTATTATAATTCTTCTAAATGTGCCTATCTTCTAGAGATGTTGGCGACCACATTGATTCATCTTATTCTATTCACAGCAGCTCGAAATAGATCAGTTGACCAGTCCATTTTCTAAGATTGGCTAGCCAGGATATAGGTCTACGTCCAGGACCTCTCTTACCCTTAATCTTGCCCTGTAAAATCAACTGTAGAAGTCGGTATTTATCATTACCCATGATGTGGCTGAAGTAATCAAATTTTCTGTTTTTCATGGTGGTGTTAATAATTTCTGTTTTTTTTTTTCTTAGCCTCTGAAGAATAGTTATGATAATTGTATAGTGTCTATAGGAGATGCTCAACATACGTCGGTAGCACTACATTTCAAATGCCTCCAATCGTATTATTACATCTTCTGTAGGGCTCCACCTTTCTACTCCATAGAGGAGGACACTAAAGATGTAACATCTAAGAATTCTTATACATATATTGATACTTATACAAAAGTTGCAGAGAATCTTCCTACGGCTGTGATTCCAAGTATCCTTAATATTGCAACCCAAATAGCATATTTTTCCCCTCTTTCTAAAGGTGTAGCGTAATTGTAATTACAATATAAGATGAAATATATTTACTTATATTTAAATGCACACGATTTGATTGACTAAAACTCTAAATCATTTTTATTTATTATATTTAATTCATATTTCGTGAAAGAATATTTTTTACCTTAACATACAAAATTTGTAAATCTAAAATATTCTAATTAGTAATTAGAATATTGGTAAAATTAGTAAAATATCACTAATTGGACCAATTAATTTCATTTTGATGATACCTTTAAATATTTATATCTATTTTTATTGTTTCAAAAGGTACATTCATACCCATAAAAACTGTATTTATAATTCAATAGTATTAGTTTGTACGTTTAGAAAGCAAAAATAAAAAAAAAACAAATAATTTTATAAATTAGAAACATTCTATTAATATTAATCGTTTATGTACAGGGTAACTATAAAACTCTGTTTTTTAACCAGGAGGAGTAAACCAAAAAGACAGATTCACACCCAAGAAAGTTAGTAGAAAAGTCACCAAATACATCTTCTTTTTTTGTTGTATATCTCGGCCTTGCGGTAATCGAGTAATCAATATCGGAAAACCTTACACGCCAATTCTAACATAACTTTATGTTTGAATATTTTTTTTAATTCACTATTAATATATATTACAATTATTACAATAAAAAAGGACGTTTTTCATATTTGGTCCCATGTATATATATTTAAATATCGGGTGATCCAGTTTTATAGATCTTTTGAGTCGATGGTACTTAATTTAGAGAATATTTTGATCCAGAGAGTCAATAATGTTACAGATCTAAGTATGGTTTTTCTCAGAAATCTGTCTTTTAATTTGCAAATAGATCTTATATGTAACAAAGCTATGCAAATGCATGTATCAAAAAGTTAGAGAGAGTTCAAAGATTTCTGAAGTACTGTTCTTTTAAACTGCGTAGACCATATTCTTATTCTGGTGTGATTAATTTCTTGAATCTAGGTTTTTTTCCTTACCAGAAGAATTAACTTTGACTTTGATAATTATTTTTAAGCTTAATAATCCAATCTCCTGAATTGCTTCAGCTAGTTTGTTTAACATATTCCTTCCCATTCACTGCTTTAGAATTGACTTTTTCATGTTTCATATCACAGAATAAATTATGGTTCAGATATAGGTGTGGTCCTACTTTTCATGCATGGTAATCAGTTACCTCATTAGATAGATTTAACTTATGTATCAATATCTTAAGGATCTATTTGAAGCACTAAAATGCAAAACAATAAATTTGTATAAATAAGTGTGTACTTGCAATTTCTTTAATGCTAGATTCTTGTTTAATTTTGACAGTGAGTTTGCCCCATTTGATATCAATAAATAAAATTTACTAAAAAATACTGGATTTATGTGAGATAATCAACTAATTCAATCTATTATGTTACATTCTAGTATAATTTTGTAGTTTTCTTGTGATGATCTACAACAGGAAGAACAAAACGGAAAATGAAAATGATTCTTAACAAGTATACACAAATTTAAAAGATAGTGCTGTTTTTCTTATGATAATTAGATATAAATATCATACATTTATAAATTTATAAACACTGTAAACTTTATTTATTATATATATCAGCTAGAAAAATATCACATTGAATACTATTAACGCATATCACCAAGTCCAAGTTATTACAAAAACAACTTAAAGAGTCAGAAATCGATTTATATAATATTCTGTGAATAATATATATTCGGAATGAATGTAAAAATAAAAATTTAATAATTTTATTAGTCTTCCAAAATCTTTCCATTTATGTCTTGGTGAGATTAATGAACAACTACACCATTTTGAATTTCTTGATTTATTTTTCAGCAACAACTGAATCTATTTCAGATATTTAAGCAAGAAAGTTTAGTTTTTGGTCAGCAACCCAATGTATAAACTATTCTTTGAATAATTTCCCCTAAAAAATAACTATGGTAAGACATTCATAATATAGACAATAAATCAATCATCCTATAAACAGTAAGATAAACAATTTATAGTAATATTTATCCTTTTTTCCTTTTCTTCCCTGTCCACGTTCTTATATCTGTTGAACCAAAATACTTGACAACATTCCAGTAGAGTATACAAATAAAAACTTATTTAATAGTAACAATAATATACCTGATTATAAAAATGAAATCTATAAAATGTTTTAGTTAATAACTAATAATATAATTGTAGCTAATCCATATTTGCATACCGATATTTGTACTTACTTCAAATTGATTTGCTTAAAGAATTTATATAATAATGAACGACACATATTTTGGAAGATCTGAGCGGTTGTTAATTTCACTTAAAATTTTACCTAAAGTGAGCATTTCATTCTTGAAAAAGAAGCTGTGTACTATCTGTCGTATAGATGTTTTAACTCTTTCATCCTATGTTGCAAGAATATAAGGTCGACCTTCAATATTTTTAGGACATTTTACTGCTTCAGTCTGCTTATACTCTTTAATTGTTCTAAATTCTATTGTTGTAAATAGTTGAATTCGCAACACCTAAAATTAGCACATTACTTTAGTAAGTCTTGATTTTAATAATAACTATTCTGTAAAACTAACCTGCTGCCTGTTTTATTTTTACTACCGTGGCTGCTATGTTTATTCCAGAATTATCAATTTTCATGTTTGTACATGTTTATAGTACATTATTTCTCATTTGATGATAAATGATCCAAATCTACTCGGCGTTTTTAAGGTGGAGAAGAATAATTACCACTAGTACTTGGCATTGAATCCATATTGTTATCTTAATAACACTAATATGTCACTAAATAGTTCTAAAAAGAATAGTTTTTTATATAAATGCAAACGAAAAATCTAAACATGTAAGAAATAATACAGAAAATACAGAAAATTGTCAATATAAATCTTGAATTTTAAAATTTCACAAATGTCATTAGTGTCAATATGTCATAATTTAGTGGAGTAAACTTGCCTGCGCTTCGACCAATTACAAACAAGAATTATGGCGCGGAAAATTTTAATTACTCCTCCTGGTTTAAAAACAGACCATAGTTATAATTATTGGAAGATAGACTTAGATCGGGTTCGATCCAAGATCGAATGGGAAATATATTATTATATTATAGCATAGAACAAGAATATAAAGAAAGTAAGGAAAGTTCGAACTAACTGATTATTTTACATTGTTTTACTTAGATTTTGTGACAGCTTTTTTTAAAACATTCCTTTTTTGATTACAGATGATGAAATTTAAGGTATCCGGCCTTGTGGCCGATTTGATGCCAAATATAAGACTCATCCAGGCTTCTGGACATTTCATGTTTAACTATCACGCCGACAATTCTGGATCGCTACATACCTTAAGAGTTGGATACTGCTGTATCCATTTAGTTTTATGCTTAGTTCAATACGGGTAAGTTATTTTTATAGTTATTTATGTTAAATATATCTATATTACTATTAATAATAAGATATTAACTAATGACTGATTATTATTTTAAATTTAATGTTTAAATTTAATTTAAATTTAAACATTAAATTTTAATTTAATTTCGAGTAAAGTTTAAGTTCAAATTTTCGATATCGAGAGATATTGCATTAAACCTTAAAATCAGATTAATACGCTGCTACATATTTTCCACGTTGCTGTATAGCATGAACAACTGAACTCTTACAGCAACGCTAATAAAAAAAACTTTAGGCCTTTGATATATAAATTTACCGAAGAATATTGCGGATAAGTTGGGTTAATCGAATAACGAATGAAATAGTTTTAGACCGAATGAAAGAGAGCACAGAAATAAAAAAAATAATAAAAATTCCAAAGTTACAATATTTCGCCAATATAGTGAAACATCCAGAGATGTATAATCTTTTCACCTCATAATACAGGGAAAGATCGCCGAAAGAACATATTTGCTCCGAAATATTCGAGAGTGTTATCTAGAGACACTGCTTATCTGTTGCGAGTTGCCGTAAACAAAGTTATTATTGTCAACATGATTAATTTTTTTTAGTATTCTAAATTTTTTACTATTATAAACTTCTGTACAGACCAGGATGTCTACAATAAGGACTTTACATTTTTGCCAATACCCAGCAACTAGAATGCACATTCTTTATATGGAAATATGTATATCAGCAAAAAAAAACGCTCATAGGAAATTTTTTAATGAATTATCAATTATATTTATTATAATTAGCAAAAATAATAGCGATAAAGAGATGACACTCGACTATGTAGAACCTCGTTTTACTTTTGTGTTAGTTTTTATTAATCTAACAATACTACGCAACTTCAGATTATATTTAAGAAGCATATCGTTGACAAATCAAATCACGCTAAACCGCAGTCATACGTTTTATGTTATTCCACCATTTTTGTTTAACCTAAAATTTCTAAATGTATAGGAAGTTGTTTTCTTAATTATGCGTAATAAATAATTTTTGGGTCTTATGTAACTGCTTTGTAACATCAATTGTACCTAATCAGCGAAAATTACAAAAGATAATACATGTTATACTAATGATATGATTTCTAAATGGACATTAGATCTGTGTAATAAGATAATTTTAAAACATGGAAATATTAAACACGGTATTCTTGAAAACTATGAAACTAAAATACCATTGACTGAATTTATATTTGAGTTTTCTTATTATATTTCTCGTAATATAACACCGTTGAAAAAAATGGTAATCCCAGCATCAACAAGAATGTTATTATTGCTGATGCTGGGATTACGATTAATCCCAGCACCTTAACCTTAACCTTATATGGATGCAGCTGTTTATTATAATATTATAATATTATTATTAATCTAATGAAATCCTATCTTTCTAATAGATGTCAAGCAGTAAAACTTAATCAATATATTTCTTCATTTATAGATTTTAATACTGGTATGCATCAAGGATCTATATTAGGTCCAATTTTATTCTCTTTATATACACATCTAATTTTATATCTAATTTTCCTGTGTTGTTGTGCTGTTCACAGCATTATTATGGATACCTCAACTATGGATATCATATTTGGGAGGAATCTCCATAGGAAAATATTTATAGAGAATTATGCCAATCGAACTATATTAGGAAATAAAAATTTAATTTTTAGCAAAAAGATTAAAAGCCTAGGGGTTTGGTTAGACGAAGATGTAAGGTGTACATATCATGTAAGTGCTTGTTTAAAACGAGCTTACGCTGTTTTAAAATTACTCTATGAAAGCCGTTATTTATTAAGTAGGGCCAGCAAGTCATTATTGTATAATGCTCTGGTTTTAATCAAAATTAAATTATTGTGGAGTCGTTTACAATGCGTGTCTCGCTGAATTTGATTCATGGAGAATAGAGAAATTGCAAAATTCAGGAATTTCAGAAATTTTTGGCATCAGGAAGGATAAATTATGTCTTCACTCTAGTCAAGTGGCTAAATATGAAAATTCGTCGAAAACTTTATGCTTTATGTTTTTGCAATAAAATCATTCAAGAGAGAGTTCCACCATACTTGTACAATCGAATAACTTATAGGACTGACGTTCATAATCTTAATCTTCGACACAAAAATTCCCTCACTTTACCTAAACATACATGTGTTTTTAGACGTTCATTTTCGTATTCAATTGTTTGCAATTTAAAAAGTTTGTCCTACAATATTAGAAATTTATCTAGTGTCAAATTCAAGAGATTAATTTATGAGCAGTTGTTAGCTGAACAGTAATTTAAAAATTTGAGAATTTAAAAAAATAAATAGTTTATAATTTATAAATTAAATATGTAAGTATATTTTTGTTTCATTGTAAAATACATATTTCATTATTTAGATATAGTCTATCTATCTTATCTTTGGTCACAAAGGTTTCATTTGGAGAACAATTTCCGAAGTGGAAATCGCCAAGTTAGAATAAAGTTATTTTAAATTAAGATTGTGGCTTATTTCCACAAAAGACAGGAAAGCGTTAAAAATAAGTTATAGAGCACTTCTTTGGTAAAAGATGGCAGAAAAGTAAATAATTAAATTAAAAAATTTAAAAATTCTCAGTAAAAATAGTAAATTATATTTAATCATATTAGTGCCAGTGGGGCTTCTTCTCATATTTCTTTTAAAAAAATCAGTTCAGTGTTTCTTAATTAAAAATCATTAAAAAGTGTTTTTTAATCATTTTATTTATATGATTTATATCATAGTACCATATCTTAGTAATTTTAAATTTATAAAAATTATTCTACGTTTACCTTTTGTTTTAGATGCACTTTTGGTAACTTAGTAGTAGAACGAGAAGACGTTAATGATTTAGCGGCCAATACAATCACTGTCCTGTTCTTCACTCATTGTATAACGAAATTTGTCTACTTTGCACTAAGGTCAAAATTATTTTATAGGTAAGTTAACAAGAAATATTTATTATTACCTCAACTATCATTTAGATGTTCTATATTTGTAAAGTAATCTTGTAGACTTAATTATGTCAACAATTTTTTTGTTATTTTTATTTAGCATGGTAGTATAATAATATGAACCATTTTAAAAATTTATAGTCTGTGCAGTTTTATATTGTGTTTTAAAAATATGTGAAGCTAGTCTCTTCAAATTTTTGGAAGTTTTGGGGAATTAGTCCGTTCGATTACTACTGTATGCTCTTATTCGTCCAGATGACGAATGCGTTGGCTTGAAACTATTATACATAGTCACAGTTAGGTTTTGGGGGTTTTCCATCTATATAGATTTCCTGGACAGATATCGTATTATGTGCGAATTTTGTTTTTCCCATATATGGCCAGGGATATCAAAACCGTTGCTCATTTCTGTTGGAGCTATTGAATATCATATAAGAGAAAGTTTTTATTGCATAATTATAATCATTTGCCACTAAGGAAGTGTCGTGCGGCCGTGGCATCCTCTCCATTATCCGGAGTTCCTGGACGCTCAGCGGCCTCCGCTCTTGAAGATGATCTCGTATTACGATGATCCATCTTAGTATAGGAGTTAGTACAGATATCGGCTTATTCATGTAAGAAGCTCTATCGAGCCTCTGCAACAAGCGAGGTGACACCGGCAAACAGAACTCTCTAACAGTTCAAGCTTTCTTACAATGACAAATATATTTCTTACATGACAAATATGTGTTAAAGTTCTGTTGCGTGGTATATGCCTCAAAGTTGCAGAGATGTCGGTTTCCTTCTTATCAAGAATCGCCGCGTTCTGTCTTCTAGAAAGAGGCACAAAAATGCCCGTTGTATCGGCTTTGCAATAGCCCGTCGCTTTGTACACTACCATTTTTTCGCTGTTACACCAAATAATTTGAAAAATTATGTTTCACTAAGCTGGTGCTTTTATCCCTTTTGATGTCGGTCATAGCAGTTAATAGTTATTTGTTGGTAAAAAAGCCAGAGAATTTTGGGTTGTTTTATTATATATTTTTATTATTTGTTACTGTATTGTGTACGTTATCTAATGGACCTCTTAAAAGAAAAATTATTCCGCAGAATTTTACAGAGTCTGTCACATATTTATGGAAACCTCTTGGGATACCTCTTATCAAGGTCTAATGAGAAGGTGTTTAAGTTTACTTTCCCAAAATTCCATCTTAGTCTGAAAATTCGCCTAATTGTCGATGTATGTGTCATCATCATCATCACTGGCTCGACAACCCTTTTTTGGGTCTTGGCCTGTTCAAGGATTCTTCTCCATTCTGACCTGTTATCGTGCTTTTTTTCCAGTTTTTAATTTTTAATGTTGTTATATCATTTTCTATTTGTTCTACGTATCTCAGCTTCGGTCTTCCTCTTGTTCTTTTTCCTACTGGCACTTGTTTGAATATTTTGTTTGGTATTTCGCCTTCTTCCATTCTTTCCACATGTCCAATCCAACGTAGCCTTCCTATTTTAATGAATGTGTCGATGTATGTGTATTGACGATAATTATCTTATTTCGTACAAAATAGGGAGTTTTTGAGTAATACATAGTGAGTACATTGAGTAGTTGGTTTAGAGTATTTTGTGTTAGTGTGTTTTATGTTTTAGCCTATTTTACTTAAGTAGGTTTATAAACATTGATTTTTTATAGCTGCTTAACTTTTGTAGTTATAGTATGTATGTGGTTCAGGGAAAAGAAATCTTCTCTTATTGCCTCTAACTCATCCATAAATATGATGAATTGGTACTCTTTGCGCTTAGTATCCTGGCATTTTTTGTCTGTCTTAAGCTTTTCTAGGATATCTACAAACCTCTCTTAAATGGTAGATATGCCAATTTAGTAACATGAAAGGATTTTTGATAAGTGCTTGCATTTTGATCTGCTAAGTACTTCTATGTTTATTTCTACGGAGACTCGATCCTATATTCCTTCTCTGGTGATTTATTAAGAACCATTTTGTTGTCATTGTGTATACAGATATATAATAGCTAGAAGATCTTGATAATACAGTCTGACTGCTGCAATCTTCCCAGTTGATTTAGTTCACACGTAAAGGTGCTATCTATGGTGCACCACGGTATTTACACCATATAATTTTTTGGTGTTTAACTGTAAGAAATTTTGTATTTATTTTTTAATTTTAGAACATTAGGAATATGGAATCAACCAAACAGTCATCCATTATTTATAGAGTCCAACAACCGATATCATGCACTGGCTTTGAAAAAAATGAGAACTCTGTTGATCTGCGTTGTTGCAACTACAGTGCTCTCAGCAGCAGGTAAAGTGTGATAGTATTATAAAATATGTTTTAAGTACTGATATTTAAATGCACCTAAGCAGAAAGCTATTATTAATTTAATAGTCTTATTATCTTAAAGATCTTACATTAACTGTATAATTGTGTAATTGACTTTTGATATTTTAGATTTACTTTCCTGGTAATTAATCACCAATAAACATAGAAATGTGTATTAAAACGTAGTTTATTTACAAAGCTAGATATCATCATCATCACCCAGCTCTTTGCGTCCACTGCTAAATATAAGCTTCCCTCATTTTTGTCCATTGTGCTCTATCTTTTCATCACTTTTCACCAAGCACTTTTCATCCAAGCTAGATATACTTTCTCAAAACTGTTTACAAAAAACAACTGTTTATTGAAACTTGCTGTTATTACTAACCCTGCTACAAATTAATACTTGTTTTGTCTAATAGCATGGACTGGTATAACATTTGTCGGAGACAGTGTTCATAACGTAAAGGATCCCAACAACGCAAACGAAACCATCGTAGAAGAAATTCCTCGACTGCTGGTAAAATCATGGTATCCGTTTAATGCAATGTCGGGTGGAGCTTATTTCATTTCTCTAGGTTTCCAGATCTATTACGTGTTCTTCTCACTTATGCACGCTAATCTCATGGACAGTTTGTTCTGTTCATGGCTGATTTTTGCTTGCGAGCAACTGCAGCATTTGAAGGAGATTATGAAACCGCTCATGGTAAGTAATTTAGATATTAAACCCATTAGCAAAAATAGTGTCAAAGTACCTTTAAATTGGTATTATAATTTGTTCTTTGTAGAGTTACAACCATTTTTTTATTTCATAACTACTTTCTTAGCATCTGGTTTTTTAACAAACAAAATCGCATCAGCTAAATTGGTAGCCAAATTAGCGAAACAGTGGTCTTCTTCTTTAAGTGCCGTCTCCCAATCGGAGGTTGGATATCATCATCACTATCTTTACTTTATCTACTGCTGCTCTAAAGAGTTCTATAGAACTGCATTTAAACCAGTCTCTTAAATTATTCAACCATGACACTCTCCTTTTTCCTAAACTCCTTTCTCCTCTTATCTTGCCCTGTATTACCAGCTTTAGCAGTTCATATCGCTGTCCTTTCATTACGCGTCCCAGATATTGTAACTTTCTTATTTTTATTGTGTTTATTATTTTGCATTATTTGCCCATTTCTCGCAATACTTCCGTGTTAGTTTTTTTTGTTTTCATGCTATTCTAAGTACCTCCTCCTGTAACACCACATTTCAAAGGACTGTAACTTATTTATGTGTTCTTGCTTTAATGTCCAGCTTTCAAGTCCATATTGCAGTATCGAAATCCATACTGCAGTATCCATCTCAGTGCTCTTACTCTCAGTTAATGTTCTAAGATCTTTGCTATTTCTATCCTAGCTCTTAATTAGGTTGTGTGATCATTATTGTCTGAAATCCAGGTCCTAGGTATTTGTATTTATCAACCCTTTCTATCGGTATATTTCCTAAATGTATGTTTGTTGGTATATTTGTTTTCTTTGTTATTATCATGTATTTGGACTTTTTTATATTCATTTTTAATCCATATTTTTCACAGAAACTGTTTGTTTTGTTTAGCAGTAATTGGAGTTGTTCAGCAGAGCTTGCAATATTCACGGTGTCGTCTGCATATCTTATGTTGTTAATAGATCTTCCGTTAACTATTATTCCTTCACTTTGAGTTAGTAATGCTTCTTCAAAAATGGCTTCACTATATACATTAAATAGTAAGGGGGACATAATACATTCCTGCCTAATTACTCTCTTGATTTCAATTTCTGGACTGGGTTCGTACTCTATTACGATTTGTGCTCTTTGATTCCAGTAAAGGAATTATTCGTAAGTCCCTGTGGTCTATGTTTTGTGTCTTTAGAATGTCTTACTTTGTCAAATGCTTTTTCAAAATTAACGTAACAAACCTACACATCAACATTCATATCCATGCATCTTTGAGCTAAACACATTAAAAGAAAATAACGCTTCTCTGGTTCCTAGTCCGTTTCTGAACTCAAACTGACTATCATCTCTATTCCTTCTTCCAGTTTTTTATTTATACGACCATATATTATTTTTCAGGAATAATTTGAGAATGTGACTTATTAGCGATATTGTTCTGTATTCACTGCAATTTTTAGCGTTTGTATTTTTAGGGATAGCACAAAAGGTGGAGAGTAACGATTGTTTCGGTATGTGTCCTATTTTGTATACTGAGTTGAATAAGTCTACTATAATGTCTAAGGTTTAATCATTCATGCATTTTAAGATTTCTATAGGGATTTCGTCTGGACCTAATGCTTTACCATTTTTGCTGTTTTTAATGCCATTTTAATTTCCTCTTTTAATATATTTAAAACCATATCCTCTTCTACTTATATCTCCATCTGTTATGTTCTATTGTCTTTGAACAGTTCATTGATGTATTCTGTCCATCTCTTTAATTTGTCGTTAGTATTCAACACAAGTTTCCCATTTGCATCTTTCAGTATTCCCGGTTTTCTTTTTCTATTGTTGTGAGTTAATTCTTTAATTTTTTTATGTGTGTTAAAACTATCATGTCTTTTCTGGTATTCTTCTATTTCTGCGCATTGTTTTGTAAGCCATTGTTTTTTTGCTTTCTTAGTTCTGTATTTTATTTATTTTCCACATTTTTGTACATCTGATTATCTTTGTTCTTATATTGACGTCTTTCTTCCATTAATATAAAATTTCTTCCGTCATCCATTGCTTCTTTTTATATCTGGTTTGTATTAGAATTTCGTTTTGACTTTTATCTATTTCTGTCTTTATTAATAAACACTTTTTCTCTGTAACAGTATTTTGCAGAATTTGTTCTTTAACATGCATTAATCCGTTGTTGGTAACAATGGTAGCGAACAATAATTTGTCTTATTTTATATTTATATGTAGATAGTATATAGAATGTTAATTAAAGTTAAGAAACTTTTTAAGTTTGACATTTTACACTGTAGACCTAAAATATCAATTAATTTGTTGGGTATATTGTACAACATGCGCTTTGGCGTTAATGCTAGACATTTCTTTAATACACGTTTGATTGTTAACTATTCTTCACAGTTATCACATCTTGGTTTTTGTTTGTTGGAAAACAAATTGTTGTGGGTCACTTGTTGTGGGCCAGAGTGTTATCGATTTTTTACTATCGCGTAACTTGGCCGATGACACTTTCCATTTTTCTTCCCATATAATTATATTGCACTTCACATCTGACCGCCGCTTTCACATCCGCATTCGTAAATGTTTCAGTACAGTCCGCACTATCAGTAGTTGCAGCTTCTTTTTCAGCGTTATCTACCTCTTCGTCTCCTTGAATTCCAAAATCAAATGGTATCCAGAAATGTATAATATTTTTTTTCATGCAGTTGAGTGGTATGAACTTTTTGCTTTATATTGATGACCAAAGGACCAGTTGGTCAGACTTATTGGATTGAATGTACGGAACTTAGAGAGTCTGTGAGTATGATATAATTGGTATTATTGGATGTGTCGACCGCAAGGGTGGCGTTGTATAGAGTGTTTGTATTTATTTGTCGATGATAGGGTTATGACTACGGCACCAGGACCTTCATTTGATTTAGATGCATCTGTGTATATGCGTGTATAATCCCTGTAGTTGTAAAGCATCTCATTAAAGGCGGATATGATTAACTGTTGGTTTGTTGAATGTTTGTCGAAAGAAATGAGGCGGTTTAGGCACTGAGGGTTCTTTATTTGCCATGGAGGAAGTGAGAATGATTGGAGTGTTTGGCCGTTTTTGGCTTATTTATGGAGTCATTTTTTGAACTTTTTTGTAAAACAATTTTGAATATTAGGGTTTGTCTTCTAGGGACACTTTATCAACGTCACAATAAACAATTAAGGTTGCCCCAAAAGCTCCAAGTATTACACGTAAAGAGAGATTGTGAAGACTGTCAAGTTTTTTAACAGAGTCTTAATGGCTATAGAATACACAGTTGATCCATAATCTAATTTTGATCTAATTAGTGTTCTGTATAACATCATACCTAGGCCACATACTGAGAAATAATAAGTACCAATATGCCCAACTTATAGTGAAAGGAAAAATCGAGGGAAAGAGAGGCCTAGAAAGGAAAAGACTATCGTGGCTCAGAAACATCCGACAATGGACAGGGCTAAATTTTGAACAGCTAATAAGAACAGCTGAAGATAGAAAAGAGTTTTAAAATTTTAAGTAGCCAACCTCCATTGAGAGGAGGGCACTTTAAGAAGAAGAAGAAGAAGATAACATCAAAAATGTTTGGCAATCTGCACCACATTTTTTATTTTATTGGCCAGAGTTTTTAGAAGATTTACGTTATAAAGTTAACGTAGAAGTTAAAACGTTATACGTTTAAGGTTCACATAGTCTTAGGTTGGGGGTGTTTGTCACATTTTGCTTAGAAAACAGAATAAAATGAGTTTGTTTAGTCGAAAAACAGAAACCTGTTTTTTTTGTGACCGGAGTTCTGCGTGTTGTATATATAGTTCTGTGTTTGACTACAACTAAAAACTAACTACAAGATCATCCGCATAGACTCGTGCTTTTATAGGCGATTTTATATTTTTTAAAATATTATTTATTGATTGCCACTATGAAGAGGGTAGGACTTGTAAGAAAAACAAGTAAGACTAACAGAACCTTGAGAAATGCCGTTTTCTGGATACAATATATCTAATCTTCTGCTGTTTGTCCTAACTCTGAGAGTTCTATTTTGAAGAAAGTTTTTAATTAAGAAGAAGCAGTGTCCGGAGATATTCGAACTATGTAATTTTTTTTATTATAAAATCGTACCAGACTATATAGAGAAAGCTCTTAAAATGTCAAAGAAAACCGGCTAGATATTTAGTCCTTACTTTGAATGTTTCATAAATGTCACTTTCCAAATCAATGATATTATCTATGGTTGATCTTTGCTCTCTAAAACAACTTTGTTCTGGAATAATTAAATCTTGTCTCTTCAGGTGCTATCTAAGTCTGCGATTAATAATGTTTTTTAGCAACTTATCCCTAGCACATCTCGGGACTTGTTGTAAGGTGAGGTTTTTCTATAGGTATTACTGTGAAATTATGCCATTGTTCAGGAAATTTGTGCTGTAACCAAATAATACTGAACAGATTTAGAAGTTATTTGTGAGCACTAACTGGAGGGTGTTTAATAAAAATACTAGAAATATCATCCGGACCAGACCATCAGGTATTACTCAATAAATTGTATAGACATTATGATATAAAAAAAAGAGGTTAGTCTTTGTAAGTGGGTATATTTATTTAAAAACCCTTAAAAGGGCTACATCAAAAAAACAAACGTTTTCGGACTAAACAGTCCATCATCAGGTTTAAAATCTGCTAGGTTAAAATGCCTGAGCCACCAAAAATACATGGGTAAAAACCCTTTAAATTACTTATAGTTATCAAAGATAATACATCTTGTTGTTAAAAAACTCTACGCCCGGAGAACAGCTGGAAACTGACTACATTATGATATGTTATGATATGTGATATGTTATGATGGGTGTTATGATATGTGATATGATATGATTTGTTGTTAAAGGAAACAGAACAAAATAGATAACTTGTTAACAAAAAGTAAAAAGTTAAGTAAATTGCGGAATGATAATTATAATTAACTAAAAAATATATAAAAATAAATCGTTAAATAATATACAAATTAACAGCATCAACCCTGGACGCACTCTTCTGGAGTTCTTAAAGTATCTACTTGAAGCATTGCAACGTTTTGACTTTAGCAAATGCTTATACAGAAAATTTCTCATATTATCTCTATATAAAAAGAAATTAGAAAATATTAAAACAATTACCTATTAAGTTTTCTTTATTAAAATTTTATATACAATAATATAAAATACTGTTTTTAATTTGATATTTCTGATTTAGTTTCTGAAACGCAACAATAATTTTACAAATCATTTTATTTTAGGAACTATCAGCATCTTTAGATACGTATGTTCCTAAGAGTGCGGATTTATTCAGAGCCCCAAGCGCAACATCCCAAGATAATCTTATTGAAAATGGTAAGCCTACACTTTTTTTACGATAAGAATGTGATGACGTCACACAACGATCAGGTGCATCGTTGCCAAACTATGTTTCCATTTCTTATATTCTTCTTAAAACACATATAACCTAACTTTTCATTTTTTGCTATTAAAAACAAGTTGATCACTTTTGATGTTTATAAGTTTACACATAACCTAACTTTTCGTTGTTTTCTTTTAATACTTTTGTGTTTAAATTGTAAATTTTTAACTATAAATAATTTATACCCATCTTTTATAACTAATGTTTTATATCTTCCTAAAATGAAGTTTTATCGGGTACAAATTTATAATTTAAATTATTTTTAAAACAAACATGATTAGGTAATTATCATAAGAAAACAAAGTTTTTTTGGAATTGATAAATAGGCCATCAATAAAAGTATGGATACAAATTGTGGAACTTGCAAGAACATTCAAGCATAGAAACTGATTATTCTTTGTAACTTTTGTTACCATTTCAAATTACAACAAACTAACCATTAAGATTATTAAAACAATGACCAGTTATATTTTTCTGTAGTGATTGTGATCTCTTTAAACAAATTCTATTTATAAAGTAGAAAGTGATTTACAGCATCTTAAATGTCAAGAATTTAAACCTAGAAAAAGAACTTTGTTTGTGTCGGTCAGATAGCTCAGCGGGCTGTGCGGCTGCCTTTCATTCGCTTCACTGTCGAATGGTTCAGTGGATGTGGGATCGAGCCCCAGCTCGGTGTACAGAAAAACAAAAAGTCTAACGCAGCAGTTTAAAATTCTAGATGAATCTGCGGCTTAGACTAGAATATGCTGGGATCTGATCGGCCTATGGTGGAGCAGTACGGCAAGAGATAAGGGCTTGCGGCTCGGTGATACTCCTCCATAGATCCCTACTGGACGAACGTAACGCCTAAAAAACCGGATATATATAAAAAGAACTTGTTCATGGAGCAAACTTGTATATACAAGCAGAAGTTTTAAAAGCAATTGTGTCAAGAATTGTGAATGACAGAGCTACCTAACAGGTTGTTGTCTTTAAAAAAACATCTTTTTTGCTTTGGGCTTCTTAATGGTTCACCCCTATTGGCTTTTACTGCAATTTTATTTACAAGGGGCAGGCTAATTATTTAACGCCGCTGCTACCCTCTAAAAATAAAAACTTTCATATAACCTCACTTTTAATCAAAATAAAATAGGATTGTTTAAAAAATGTAAAATTTAATATTGCTCACATTTTATATGACTATTTAAAAAGAAATAGAACAAATAATTACTTACATTCCTAAACTGCTTTAAACGGAAGTAACATAGATTGATGATCACGTTCTGCCTCAAAGTATGAAATTAAAGAAATGACCGTTTTCTGCGCACAACTTCCTAAAGCTTTAGGCATATTTGAAAATTATAAAATTTTCAAATTTACAAATATTAGTTCTGAAAAAAACTTTTTTAGTTTAATTTATAGCAAAAATTGAAACGAAAAAAATAAATAACCAACACCACCTAACCACAGAATATTGTTTTTTTATTTTGGGTGGGACCTAACCTCCACTCCACTTCTGTTCTGTGCCTCCTGTTCACAAAACAAAAAGCCGTGAGAAATGCACTGGCAATATTGCAATATTTTGCCAACCGATATTTCACCAAAAGTCACTAGATTTATTAGAATCTATAGGGAGAGGGGCATGGGGAGTTTGCTGTATGGTTGGACATTTAAAAGTTACTAGACTGTCACATTTTCATTCTTAACGTAAAAAAACTATACTTCTGTCTATTTAACATATTGACAAATAATGACTTTTACAGGTATTGGCTCTTGGTGGTACCTATTTAAAAAGTAAAAGGTGTAAGCCCGTTTATTTTAATTTTAATTTAAATAAATATTAATGATTATATTTCCTACAATTTCTTTGCAGATTATAATACGAAAAATGAAGAATTAAACCTTAAAGGGGTATATAATACCAGGCAAGAAATGGGAGCCAACTTTAGATCTGGAGCACTGCAGACATTTGGACCAGGAGGCGGAGGTGTTGGACCAAACGGACTAACAAAGAAACAAGAACTTATGGTCAGATCGGCTATCAAGTACTGGGTAGAAAGACATAAGCACGTTGTGAGGTAAAGTCCTAGTTATCTTGGTTATTATCAATATTTTCATTGAATCAGAACTACACTGTAATTTATTACTATTATAGTTAATGCAATATATTAATAATTATTTTATTAGTTTTTTACATTATTCGTTATTTTTAATATAAAATTTAATATAAAAAAAAATTAACATACTCCACCAAAAAAAAAAAAATAAACTTTTTAAAAATCAATTAATACAATAATTTTATTTTATATTTTCAGATTAGTAACAGCCATTGGCGATGCTTATGGTGTTGCTCTTTTACTACATATGTTGACGTCAACTGTTATGCTGACTTTGCTAGCTTACCAAGCAACCAAGGTACTATCTTCGATCTAATATATAAGATTTATATTATTATTGACACTTTTGGTTTTCTGTAGATAAATGGTGTTAATCCCTACGCAGCAACTGTTATTGGGTATTTGGTTTATGCCTTGGCTCAAGTGTTTCATTTCTGTATTTTTGGTAACAGACTTATTGAAGAGGTAAGTAACTGCAATATCCACTTTATTTTATTCTCTTTAATTATGTAAAATAGGTTAGCGAAAATTTCAGTTCATTCTTACTCCATGCGTTCAATAAAATTAGGGAGGCTTATGTCCAATATTGGACATAAGCCTCCCTAATCTCTTGAATTCTGCTCCGTTTCTTAATTTATTTGTCCAGTTTATGGCTTAAAATTACACTTAGGCATTAACGCGTTTGAATTTTCAATACTTTTTGGATCAGCACAAGCAGCATCGTTTTTTTTACAATTTGGTTGACAGTCGGGTCTTCATTGTAGTTGTGAATTTTCACAAATTTTTTTCTCATATCTTCAAGAATATGCTTTTGGAAATTCCGTTTCCCGGCCTTATTTTCATGTAACCTCACGTGGATGAAAATTAATAAAAAGTATTAATAAAAATCATTGAATTCGTCTCTCCACGGGAGAACCTACTTATTGGCCCACTGATAGACATAAATTTTCTGATCTTATTATTTCGATATAGTAAAAAGAATATCACATACCCACCTCCAAAATCCTCCTTCATTTGAACTCTTATCAGATAATTCCCCTTTCTTCATAGATCTACAAAGTCAAATTCGTAAATATCCTAAACATTTAACAATCTCTAATAAAAGAAAAAAACTGGAACAGATATAGAGAAGAAATAAAAACATCCGTTAATCTAAACTTGGCTCTTAAAAGTGATAACGAGATAAAAAATGTAGTTGCTGACTTAACTACAGTTATTCAGCAAGCTGCTTGGACATCCACGCCAGAAATTACTTTTTTTTTTTTTTTTTGTTTGTGTTTAAATGACTGCGGACACTAAATCCATTCGCCAATCTTACAATTTGAGGTGTACTGTGTTGTGTGTGTGTGTAGAGTAATTGTCTTGATACTTAGCAAAGTCGACGTCATTGTCTTTGCCAAGAGACGCTAATTGTATCCGAAACGTCTGCGGTCCCTCCGGTGTGTACCGATCACACAAGGATAGAAATTATTTTCATTTATTAATTTTTTTAATAAACGAAAATTTCCACCCAGGTGGGATTCGAACTCACGACCTTTAGGTTTAAAGGCAGGCGCTCTTACCACTTGAGCCACAGAGGGGGTTAGAAATTACTTAGAAACATAACTCCAAGTCCTATCCTGCTCAAATAAATACATCATGTTAAAAAAAAAAACTGCGACGATCTAGAAGATCAAGCAAATCTTAATAGAGTTTGCAGACTACTGAAAATAAAACTGATGCAACATAAAGACAATGAAATCAACAAACATTAGAAGAACCTCTCACTTGAAGATGATACAAACTATTTGCTGTGAAAACTAAGAAAAAAACCTATTACTTACGTAGCGCACAATTAAATATGCCAATCAGGAAACTAAACGGCATTTGGGCTAAATCTGATATAGATAAAGTATATTCTTTTGAAAATTACCTACGCGAGGTACGCTATTCTATAAGAGGATGCTATTCATGAAGTCATAAATGCACCATATCATATGGCTATCACAGAAATAATTGATAATCTGTAAATTAAAAATTTACCTGGAGATAATCAAATATCCAGTTTAGTACTTAAAAATCTACCCAACGAAGGCGTAAGCTTAATTACATATATGTTTAATTCAATATTAAGAACAGGTTATTTTCCCACTCCAATGGAAAGTTGCTCAAATTGTTCTTATTCCAAAACTTTAATAAGGATGACACGGAAGTATTTTCCTACGGCCACGGCCCAGCTTGTTGCCTATTATATTAATCTAAATATTTAATCGGCTTTTTCTGAGAAGACTGGAGCTTATTTTATGACAGTAATGTTTTACCGAATTATAAGTTTGGGCATAGGAAACAAAATGGAACCATCGAGCAAATTCATGGGGTGGTAAAGACTATTAGAAATTTGCTCAATCACTAAAAATTACTATACTGCAGCATTTCTAGATGTCGTTCAAGCATTTGACAAAGCTTGGCATGTAGATCATATCTCTAAAAGTAAATCCATATTTCCTCATCTTAAGATCTTACATTAAGATTGATTCTTTTAAGTCAAAAGAGGTGAGGAAATCACTAACCTGTTTCCAATATCTTCTGGAGTTCCACGAGGAAGCATACTAGGACCCACCCTCTACTTAATATACACATCAGATATCTTAATGACGATAAATATAACAATCGCTACATATGCCGATCGCACAGTTATCATGGCTTCAAATTCTACAGCAACTAAAGCATCCTAGATATTGCAAAATCACCTACTTAAACTAAAAAGCTGGCATAAACTGTGGCGAGTCCAAGTCAACACAAATAACGTTTACTTAAAAAAAAAGGTGAAGCGCTACCAGTTTCTATAAACAACACTCCACTACCAGTTAATACCGTCGTTAAATACTTAGGAATTCATTTGTATAGCAAAGTTTATTGGGGCATCCACATCTGGAAGAAACCCCTTCAACTTAGCGTAATCTGCACGACAATGTAATGGTGCATGAGTCGAAAATCTAATTTTAGCCTGGAAAACAAACTTCTGATTTATAAATGTATTTTACAACCGATATGGCTATATGTAGCACAAATATGGGGTATAGCAAATAATACCAATATACAAAATTTTCATAATTCCAATCGAAAGTACTGCGCTAGATATGCAATGACCCTTGGTATATTACGAACCACAGATTACCCATGATGTACAGCTATCAACAGGTAGCGAATATCTGCTGTAAACTTTGCATAAAAGACTAGACGATTCTACCATCCAAATCCACTGGCCACGGATCTGCTCAACAATTCACACGTAAGAAGATTAAAATAACCAGACCCTTTGGACCTCTAGTAAATCTGGAGACACGGGGCATAGTGTCATAGTGCGGTAAAATAACAAGTTTTTATTCTGGTGCTTTCTAAAACTTTTCTCGATTTTTTAAGTCTTCTAATACTCATATGTGCTTGCAGAGTGGTTTATCTGTATTAAACAACTTGCTAAGTTGAAGTTTAAATTAATTGTTATATTATAGATTGAATTTATAATATTATATGCCTTAACTGGGTGGTCGCCATTGGGCAAGTTTCCACTATAAATGCATTGAGAGCTCCTACATCCATCATATTGTTCTAAAGCTATTTTTTTGTGGCATTTTTAAGTAATTACTATATAAATGGGAATAAGCCATAACTAAAGGTTAAAGTACGTTTATTGACGTTTCAGTTTTCACTTCGGAAATGTTTCTCAAAATACAAACAATAATAATGATTAATGTTTGTGATTTTTATATCAAAATACAATTATGTACTTCTAAAATTTAAAATACTTTTATTTATTTACAGAGTTCTTCAGTTATGGAGGCAGCTTACAGTTGTCATTGGTATGACGGATCCGAAGAAGCAAAGACTTTTGTACAAATCGTCTGCCAACAATGTCAAAAGGCTATGTCAATTTCGGGAGCAAAATTCTTTACAATCTCACTCGACTTGTTCGCTTCGGTAAGTAAAAATGTTTTTCTTTGTGTCTTATTGCAACAAAATTTTTGAAGCTTACGCATAACCAATTTTTTGGAACGTTTAAGAAAACCAGGAAGCCAGAATATTTTTCTTCTTTAAATAATACAAAAGGTATTTTTCTATTTTTGGAAGATTAATTCAAATATTTCAATTCCAGAAAAGATATGTCTAAACTTTTCTACTTTTAAAGACAACGGAAAAATAATGAAACTTATGAACACTCAAAGATAATTTTTAATATTACGAAAAATATAGTAAGAGTTCTTATCTTAAGTCATTTTACTGGCAATTCTTATTAACGTTGAGACTTTCTATGCCACTTAAACTATTGTGATTTTACAACCGTTTTAAAAGTTCTGTTCCAGCTACCTATATTTTTAATAGTTTCTCCTATAGTTATCTGCAATTAGATTTACATATAATTCCATTCGGGATTAAACTTTTGTACAGATATCGGAGAGGTTGCTCTTTTACTGAAAAGAGCAAAGCATTAAAATATCCAGTAAGTGCCTGACTGATAGTAACGAATTAATAACAAATGATCTAAAGAGTCGGCTAGCTCTGCCAATAAATCCTACCTCCTAGTCCACGAAGATATAAGTAGCATAGTCTCCGCAATATATGGCATATTATGGAAGTTGGAGGTACATTAGAAAAAATTAGAACACAGCATTAAGTAAAACACAGTTCGGTTTTAGATGCGGTTTTGGAACTCGAGAGTTCCAAAACCGCATCTATATAATACAAGTTTTGATTCAAAAATACCTGGATCAACAGAAAGATGTTTACGTCTGTTTTAATCGACTATGAGAAAGACATTCGATACTATCAAACATGACAAACTCATAGAACTATTACGTCTTTCAGGACTTGACACTAAGGACATCCAGATTATAAAAAATCTTTATTGGAATCAAACAGCCCACATGAAGAATGGACATATGGTGAGTGAAAACATAACCATTTCTAAAGGGATAAGACAGGGCTGTATTCTTTCGCCACTGCTTTTCAACCTGTACACGGAACAAAAATTTCTAGAGGCACTAGAAGAGTACAATGAGGGCATCAAGATTAATGGCGTACCAATAAGTAATTTTCGATATGCAGATGATACTATTATACTGGCCGATAACATCGAAGACTTACAGATGATGCTACATAGAGTTAATACAACTGGCAGCCGATTTGGACTGAAGATCAATAGAAAGAAAACTAAATTTATGGTGATCAGTAAAAAAAATTTCAACATATCGACCTGCATATTGAAGACGAACGTATTGAAAGAGTACACCGATTTAAATATCTGGGATATACAGTAAATGACAAGTGGGACCCAGAAGTAGAGATTAAGATCCGAATTGAAATAGCAAGATCCAAATTCATCCAAATGAGAAAGCTTTTAAGCAACCGCAACCTAAGCCACCCGTAGAAGGGTGGACGTTAACAGCAGCAACTATAAAGAAGTTAGCGGCTCTAGAAATGTGGCTGTATTCGACGCATACTGAGAATATCTTGGACAGACAGAGTGACCAACACAAAGGTATTAAGACAAATGGGTAAGTTAACAAATGGTGGAATTGTTAACAACTGTTAAAAGGAGGAAAGCGTCATACCTGGGCCATGTGTTCCGTAATGATAAGTACAGTCTGCTATAGCTTATCGTGGAAGGCAAGATTGAAGGTAGAAGAGGTTTGGGCAGAAAGAAGAAATCCTGGCTGAGAAACTTGAGAGAATGGTTTCAAATACCAGAAGCTGCGAACATAATTAATGCGGCACAAAACAGAGAAACCTATCGTATGATGGTCGCCAACCTTCGGTAGAAGACGGCACATAAAGAAGAGAAGAAGAAGGAGGTACATTATAAAGCAAAAGGAAGAGGGCGAAAATCGAATATAGTCGCCTTATAATCGAAACACACTAGGGAACCCTTAAACAATCCAAACAGAGCCAGGTAACGTACACCTCATAACCTCTAAAATAAAAAACACGTTGTTGTTTTCAAATTAATTCAAACTTATTGAACTGAAAAAGAAATTTAAAAAAATAAAATGGGACGTCATGGGAATCAGCACAGTACAGGCAGAAATGAAATAATACAATTCGTGACTAAATTCTGCAGCGAAGGATGCAAAGTTTCTGAAAGACTTGAAGAAGCAATTAGTAATAAAGAAAATATACTAGAAGTCCTTCCGAATAAAAAGTAAAATCGACAATTACAAAAATTAAAAGCGGGACATAATAGTGAAACTGCTTAAATACGCTGGCAAAAAACCTGGAATATCTCAGCAGGCATATTTATGACTTGCTTGAGATTAAGATGCATATCAGATTTCTGAAATATAACAATTATAATTCTCATTCATAAGAAAGGAAGCAAAGAGGATTAATATCCTCATATACAAGATACTCACAAATATCACCAACAATATGTTAAAAAATACATTAGATGCTTTACAGTCAAGAGAGGAAAATAGCTTTAGAAGTGAATTCAGTACCATGGATCATATCAGAAGCTTCGAGAAATAATGAGCAGAGATGAAGAATATGAAATACCGCTAGCATTAATCTTAATAGATTTTGAGTTAGAACCTTTCAATTCAATTGATCCCAAGTCAGTAATAGAAGCTTACAAACCATATATAGAGACTTAAGCAAATATATATAGAAAAGCAAAAGCTCAGAAAAAAAGTTATGAAAACAGTCCATAATTTCCCACTCTTAGAGGCGTCCAACAAGGAGACACAATATCACCAAAGCTCTTTATTGCAACTCTAGAAAATATACAGTAGTCTGTCTTTATAACGATTCCCTATATAACGATAATTTCTCTATAACGATGAAAATAGTAAACTTTGGTTGGTTCGTCATAAGGACAATGTATTAAATCTTTCTCTATACCGATATCGTTCTCTCTTTATAGCGATGACTTTTTAGCGTTCAATAGTCGATGATAAATGTGTTATTGTATTTAAATTTTAGACTACCTGAGTCACGATTGGCAAGGTTGTTTCGTTTTGCGATAAACAATGCGACCACCAATTCTACTCATTCTTATCAGAGTGTTAAGTACGGTAGCAGGAAGAAGTTGTGGAAACCTCAGCACGAAGACTTAGATCGCGCTATGCTTCAGTGGTTCCAGCAGCATCGTAATGAACCATAATCCACTTTCTGCGCCTGTGGTCAGGACAAAAGCTGAGATTTTTTTGCAAATGAGCTTGGGATTGAGAATTTTAAGGCATCTGAGGGGCATCTGAGGGTTAACAAAAACGTAACGGATGATAGGCTGGAAAACGTGTGGCCTGGACTGAAGACACGATATGCGTCAAATGACATTTTCAATGCTGAAGAGACTGGATTTGTTTTTAAATGACACCAAACAGAACTTCAAAATTTAAATCGGAAAAGTGCGTTGGTGGAAAGCTCTCTAAGGAGCGCATTACAATTTTTGGAGGTCGCTTACATTATAGGTTCGGCGAAGCGAAAATTGTAAGTGATTGGGTAGTCGAAAAATCCACGTTACTTTAAAAAAAAAGTCTACGGTGACAAAGCGATAAGAAAGTGGATATCGAGCTTAAAGGAAACAAAATTCTTCAGCATGTAGACAATTGTCCTGCTCATTCTGTACTGTACGACCTTCAAAACATTGATCTTTGTTTTCTGCCAGCAGACATAACGAGTGTCCTTCGGCCCATAGACCAAAGTTTCATCAAGAGTATGAAAAGCCATTACAGGAGAAGACTTTTGATGAAATTGGTTGAGAACAATGGCGACCTTAAACTAAGCATTATTGACGCCATACTTATGATTAGTAAATCCTGGGATGAGGTGACGATACAATAAAACATTCCTTTAAGCATGCAGGATGGCTGTAAGATCAAGGATTGACTGATGATGAAGATGATCTGCCATTAGCTGTTTAGACCAGACAGTTTGAACTTACTATTACCTACAGTCCGGAAGAGCTAACAGATTTTAAAGAAGTTGATGAAAATGTAGCTTCAACATCTGTACTCTCTGACGAGGACATCCTACAAGCAGTTCGTGTAGAAGAAGAAGAAAACAGTGACCCGGAAGGTGAAAACAGAGCCAGAAGGAGCCAGAGCTTCGACCCCTCAGCAGGCATTGGATGCGGCAAAAGTACTGCATCGATTCTTTATCCACCAGGAAACGATATGAGTGCTGTGGAAGATTCTTTGCGTCTTCAGGACAAGGTCAGGTCAGTTCTGTGGAAAGGGAAAAGAAAAAAGACCGAGGTGACAGACTTTTTGGTAATATAGGCTAAGTATATTTTAAAGCAGATTAATTTGTTATTGTACAGTATACATGTTTTAATTGTACAGTCATTTTTCTATACTGTATTGCTTATATTATTCTTTAATAAATCTATGTGGTGTACAATACAATGTTAATTCATTTACGTATATTCGTTTTGATATTTTTTTGAATTAAAATAGGTTATTTTAGTACAGTATTTTTAATATTACAGTATCGAATTTTGTCTCTCTCTGTATAACGATCTCTCCTTATACCGATGAAAATTTCCCGGTCCCTTGCATATCGTTATAGGGAGAGAGAACTGTATTCAGCAAAATTAACTAGACAGAAAACAGGCCTATCCATTGATCAAAGAATACCTTAGCTATCTAAAATTTGCAGACGACATCGTCCTCACTACTAATAATCCTGCAGAACTACAAGAACTTATAAGCGAACTAAATGAAGCTAGCAATAAAGTTAGCCTAAAAATGAACTTGACAAAAATAAAAACAATATACAACGAGCTAGTGGATGTCCAAGATGTAATAATAAACAACCTTAGACAAATAATACATAAATTTTGCTCCTTGCTCCCAGTATCGGCAGAGGAATGAAACTGACTTAAGCATCTTTTGGTAGAAATACAGTTATATTCAAATCAAAGATGCCGCTTAACCGAAGAAGAAAAATGATTTGGCTAGTGAGTTACTATTGGTTATGACAAACAGCTGCAAAACTTTGTGTATAACAAAGATGGATCGAAAAAAATAGATCGAACAGAAAATCACTTAAATTGTTAAGCGGTAGTGAAAGAAACATTTAGCGAGACACACTGACAATAGATTAGTTACTAGAATCATACAGTGCTATCCAACAGACGGTAAGAGACCAAGAAGATGTCCAAATTTAAAATGGCACTATGACATAAGGAAACAAGCCAATGCAACATGGCACAAAAAAAATGTATATTGTATATGTAAAGACAGAAATAAAGAACGACTATATAAGAGAAGTTGCACTATAATCGGTAGATTACGCTGAGAATGATGATGATGATGATAAATACCACACGCTGAAATATCTACTATACAGAGTGGCCCAGAGTCTGGAAACGGCTAATTATCTCGTAAAATTCTAATCATAATTATACAAAATTTGACGTACACCTATTTTGGGATACGGATATTACATATTTGGCATTTACAATGTTGCCTGATTTGCCGTTTTTTCTTATATTATTAGTAACTTTGGTTTTTCAAATACATCACCCTGTATATTCAGTCATTATTAGAATGTCCAATAAAACCCGAAGTCTGGCAACGCCCAAATTGTTTCAATAAATTTTTTCATACTAACTATTTTCAAATTCATTAAAACGTAACAATTGATAGTTTAGATATTTTTAACATAGTAGTTACGTTATTAAGTGTTCAAAATGCGCTCAATTTGTGAGTTGACAGCACCCTAATCGATGGTAGAAGGCGTCTACCACATTTCTCCATGATTGTCTAGAAATTATTTCGAGATTCATTGATAATTCGTTGCCTTAGCTCTGCAAGACTTGCTGATTAAGTTTTGTAAACTGAATTTTTCAAGTATCCCTAATAAAAATAATCTTTAGGATTGAAATCGGGTGAACGTGGAGGCCATTCAATTCTACTTTGTCTACCAATTTATCGTCCAGGAAATATCTCATCTAAATATCGCCGAACATTTACACCAACTATCTGACGTTAAATTTCTTTCGACAAAAAATGACCCAATTGAATAAGTAACTACTATATATGACCATACATTTAATTTTTTGTGGTCTTTAAGTATGGTTTTCACGCATTCAGTCTTCAGTGTGAATTTACGTCACACCAGTACCTTAAATTGTGTCGATTTACACTTCCACACAGTGTAAAAGTTGCTTCATCGGAAAAACATATTCTGTTTAATGAAATGTAATGATTTTAATAATTTTCAATTTTATCCATCATTACCTCAGTAAACTCTAATCTACGACCAAAGTATCTTCACTTAATTCTTGCAATAAGTTAATTTTGTATGATTTAAATTTATTTTTACGTAATAAACGTAAGACTGAAGAATGACCTACATCATGTACTTGTGCAACCCTGCCTGGGGATGTATGTGGATCTTCAACAAAACATTGCTTATATCTGAAGTTTTGTTGTCATTGATAACTCGTTTCGGTCAACCTGATCGGTATCTATCTTTTACTTCTCCAGATTCCTCAAATCGCCTTACAGTTTTTTGTACCGTCGTCTTATGAATAGGAGAACGGTTTAGAGAACGGCATTTTAGAGAAGCAATTTAAATTGCAGAACTTTTTGAACCACAACTACTGTCAATTTTAGTTCATAATGTAAATGGTGAACAAATGTCAAAATCACAGCATTCTCCATTTAAATATTAAATTTATTAAAATCTACATATTTTGCACTGTTTTATGTATTTAAGATCTTTCAGACTACATAAAATCAAGTGAACATATGGTTGAACTCGTATTGAATAGCTGAACTCGTGTGAAATTCACACTGAATGCGTGAAAACCATACTCAAAGACCACAAAAATTAAATGTATGGTCAGTTATAGTAGGTACTTATTTAATTGGGCCATTTTTTATCGAAAGAAATTTAACGTCAGATAGTTGGTGTAAATGTTCGGCGTTATTTAGATGAGATATTTCCCGGACGATAAATTGGTAGACAAGGTAGAATTGAATGGCCTCCAGTTCACCCGATCTCAATCCTAAAGATTATTTTTATTAGAGATACTTGAAAAATTCAGTTTACAAAACTTAACCAGCAAGTCTTGCATAGCTAAGGCAATGAATTATCGATGAATCTCGAATAATTTCTAGACAATCATGGAGAAATGTGGTAGACGCATTCTACCATCGATTAGAGTGCTGTCAACTCACAAATGGAGCACATTTTGAACACTTAATAACGTAACTATTATGTTAAAAAATATTCTAAACTATCAATTGTTACGTTTTAATGTATTTGAAAATAGTTAGTATTAAAAAATTTATTGAAACAATTTAGGCGTTGCCAGACTTCTGTTTTATGTATTTAAGACCTTCCAGACTACATAAAATCATAAGTGTTACATATGGTTGAACTCGTATTTAATAGGAGATTCCAATAATGACTGAATATACAGGGTGATGCATTTGAAAAACCAAAGTTACTAGTAATATAAGAGAAACTGAAAATCTGGCAACATTGCAAATGCCAAATACCAAATAATGGAATCTCCGTATCCCAAAATAGGCGTGTCTTAAATTTTGTATAAATATGTCCAGTAATTTACGAGATAATTAGCCGTTCCCAGACTTTTGGGCCACTCTGTATATTATTATACATAGTTTCCTAGTATATATTTTATAATACCTATAATTACTAAAAATAAATTTTAATCCAAAATTGGCTTAAAGAGTTTCTTAAATCGTTTATTTAGATATTTTTTCAAGTTTTGTACTAGAGTTCATATATTTTCTTTAGGTTCTTGGTGCTGTAGTTACCTACTTCATGGTGTTGGTCCAACTCAAATAATCATCTTACAAGCTTCGGTGGGTTGTGTGCCTTTATTTAAAGTGTACCTGAAAATAATGCTGGTTTAAAGAAAAAAGTGATATTGAAATTTATTTTTAAAGACATACTTTTTATAGTTAAGTTTGTTAAGATGCAATAACTGAAAAATATTTTGATAGCTTTAGAGTTTAGATGTTTTAGTATATAAGAATTATTTAAGATTATTATAGTGTTTAGGGTAATTTTGGACCAATTGTTTTTGTTTAGGTTTATTATCATTACGTTAATACTAATTAATAAAAACGTAACAAAATAGTGTGATTTGCAATGTACAATGTGAGTTTTGAGATGAAAAACCGAAAGTATTAATATTGGAGAGCAAAAAATGCGGAGATTCAATCAAGACAATGTTTTGTCAGTTTTGCTGTTAATAATAAAGAACGACATCGAGTTAGAATCTATGGAGAGGGCATCACGTGACTAAAAATGACCTAACTTCGGCCATATTGGTATTATTGTTTTGAAACTTTTGACAGATCGTATATGTTTGGTTATATTTGTTGTTTTTCGAATATTTTCAGTTTTATAATACTTTTATAGAAACTGTAACATATTGTGATAGTGCATAATAATGGTTTCTTGTTCTCAACGTAGTTGCAGTAGCAGAAGTAATTTTAATGAAAAATCTTCAGGAATATCGTTCCACAGGTTAGTATTCAAATATGTAAACAAAGTAATGGCCCGTACTTCAGAGAATAAATTAATACTATTTGACTGTATTTAATTTATCTTTATGTATAATATATCGTGTTTTTAGTGTTTACCGCGGGATAAATAAATCATAGTTTATTAAAAATTGTATTGCACTTTTTTAGATTATGATTAAATCTTCTGAATAACTAGTCATATTTGTATAGTAGTTTTATATTATTATTGAGTCTGGCCCTGATGTCACCGCCATATTGGTATTATCGTTAGCCACTCCTACCTATGCCGTTTTATACTACATACGTTAATATGCTTATAGCATCTCCATAGATTCTAACTCGATGAATACGATTACTATGACAATATTGCAATATACAGGGTGTGCAGTAACTCTCCCTTCAAATGAAAACCGGAGATTTCTCGGATAATTTTAAATAGATTTAACCCAATTTACTCTAGTCTGAAAATACTTCCTAAGGAAGCTAGAGGAACCGTTCATAGGCGTTCGTTTTGGGTAGGTCCATGGGTATTTTAACGCATAACTTTTTTGTCTGTAACTTTTAAGCATTTATGATACTGGAATAATATATTTTTAGATACTCTTAAATATCTTTTTAGATACTTTGTAAAATAAAAGTATATACATTTTTATGTGTAAGATATTTCTTGTAAAAGAGTTTAAAACTGTGGACTACATGACAGATAGTCGTAGAACGCATATTTCTAAATTTTCTTCAACTTCCATTTATGTAACATCTTGATGTGCTGTTACATCATTATGTCACTCTGTTCCATTATTTTTTGGGAACACTGAACTTGTTTCTCTTAATTTGGAAATTTTTAAGCGTATTTACTTCACTGCTTGAGCGTTACACTTATTTCGCAATAAACTAAATGTATATCAGCGTATGTATGTATCAGCTATACGATGGACTGACGATCTCAAGAATATGTCAAGAAATTGGATGAAAAGTGCTCAAGACAGAGCTCAATGGACAACAATGAGGGAGGCCTATGTCCAGCAGTGGACGCAAAGGACTGTGTGATGAATGATATCCGCGTATTCCCTTATTAGTAAAAACCATTTTCGTTGAATTAAAATTCACGAAATAATAAGAATTTGACAAAGAAAAACGTAGTTATAGTTCTGTTGGCAGTTCAAAGCCTACTAGTGCAGAAGATAATAACCCTTTCAGACCTGACTTTTTCTCTGTAGAAATTTTTTTTTCTTGAATCTTCTTAATGGAAGATTGTAATAGGCTAAAATCATATTTTTGGACATTTTTGTTTAAATGGGTAGTCGTTTGGCAGAATGTCCATTTCAATGGACGTTGGGACTACAATACGAATTTAGAAAAAAAAATCACACAATATGATATTTTTTATTAAATAATAGTATATTTGTATTAAGCAGTTGAGTTAAGTTAATGTTGAGTTAATTTAAATAAAAATGTATTAAACAATTTTTGTTCTTTACAAACCATAAATGTCCATTACATATTTCACAAAAAACATGCGTTTTCCCTTTACACACCCAATATGTTTGTATCTGGATGCTTCCTTTTTGTTGTCATACTCGTATAAGTGATTTATTTTTTCCATCCTTATTTGCTTCAATGGTCTATTTTACACTCTGGGGTATTTTTGGAGTGTGGGAGAATTCTCATTTGACATTTTGGGACGACCAATTCTTCTTTTTATTGGTTTTCCCACTTTTTTAATACCATTATACTTCCGATTTTTCGCTATATTCCCGTTCTTTTTTTGTAATTGTTTAATCTCTTGTGAATGAAGGTTCCTGGAATCTGTCCAATTCTTATAATTCCAACACAGTATACATTTTTCTAATCGAGTTCTTCAAAAAGTTTGTAACTAGAAACAAAAATTGTCGACGATAAAGATGTTTTTCTTTTGGAATATCATTGGCCAGGTGCAGAACAACTGATGCAACCTAAACCAAACTCGCCGATTAACTCTTTTGGAATTTCCGTTGTTGAACCTTGGTAGATTATAAATTCATAAGCAATTTCACTTTCTCCACACAGAACGGTACAATCTGCTCATCCACACTCGGTTTTGTTTCTTTTTGTAACTCAGCGCAACGTTATTCGGATACTCTCAAAAAAATGGCCGCACTTTATACAATTTATCTGTACACAATCGTTAGGTTTTTCTAGTTAAGGTCCAACAATATGTACAGTACTCCTAAGCTTAAAAAATCTGTCGCTACTCATAACATTGCGGAACACATCTATACTGAATATCTTATTTCAAATACATTCTAATTCTTGGAAAAGATAGACATCCCATGAGGATGTGCAACCCTACAAAACTTTTCATTTCACATCGGTTTTTTGGTTGAAAATTGTTGTTATTGTGGATGTTATAGATATCGGTCATTTCGGCAATTTTATCAAAAAAAAGTTGAGGAAAATATGTTAAAAAGTAATTTATAGGATCCTTTGTTTCTCCTGTACCTGATGTTTCTAAAGTTGTTGTTACAGCTTTTGAATGACGTTTTCTTGTACTAAACTTGCATTTGTACCATCTCATTTCTAGTTTTGGTTTGTTCTTTTTTTTTGTAGATGATTTTAAATTCTTCTATAAGGTTTTAAACAGGGTTGTTTATTAATTGCTCCTCCTAAAAACACCAAAGATTAGAATGTTGTTTAGTATTAATTAATATTTTTTACCTACATTAGATAATTCATGAAAGAGCCTGGAACATCGCCCATAAACAAAACAGGAATGTCGCATTAATTTCTTCATTACAGACATCTTCATTATCTGATTGATCTTCAATTTGAGATAAAACATTATTAGCTAATTGTTAAGTCTGAAAAGGTTAATTTAAGTTTCGTGACATACAAAACGACAAATTTATCAATTTTTCTTGAAACGGTATATCCTACCGACTTAAATAAGAGTACCTTTTGGTACTCAGACTACCCAAAAAATATAATAATCTAGTATCACGAATGCTTGAAAGTTATAGACAAAAAAGTTACGCATTAAACTAACCGTTGACCTACCCAAAACGAACACCTATGAACGGTACTAGAAATTCACAATTAATTAAACCGTTTAAGTCTGGAGGATAAATAATGGTACCAATTTTCATTTTTCTAAATGAAGCCTTCTGGAGGTATTAGAAAAAACTACTTACAAGGCGTCATCTTTAAAAAGCTCTACCCTTAGGAAGCATTTTCGGACTAGGTGAATTAAGTTTAAATCGTCATAAAATTATCTGAGGAATCTCAGATAATTTGTAGTAGCACAGATAACTACACTGCACTCCAAAATTAACGCATAATTTTAAAAACCCTGGTAAATCAAATAATTTTAACGTTTCGATTTTGGTGCTAATATATTATTCTTACCCCCCGTATAATGTAAAATTTATCGAAAGAACGGTAATAAAACGCTGATGTTTTTACCACTTTTTTGCAAAAAAATTAAAAACATAGCAATTATGCTTCATCTTATTTCGAATTTAGTTGAATTGGATTACGTTGTGCTGAACGTTTAAAGGGGTTTTTCAAGTTTATTAAGTGTTTTTCTTTGAAATGAACCACCAGCAGCAAGAAAATCGAAATTTGTCAGAAAGTGACTGTTTTAGAATCATTACTCCTTCGCGAAAAAGGGTACACTCAAGTAGAACTCGCTGAACGTTTTACCGTCACCCAGTCAACCATTTCAAGAGTGTTAACACGTTTTTCTGTTACTGGAAGTAACTCATGAAGACCCGGTCAAGGCCGTAGAAGGGTTACAACTCCCAATCAAGACCGGTTTTGACACCGGACACTAAGACAAAGATTTGTTATCAGTACTTCTCTACAAAATGAATTTTTTGGATCGTTATAACTTTGGAATCAGCCTAAAAAACGATTAGAAGAAGACTTGCAGAAACGACCTACACCCTGACAGGGCAACAATTGGCTCATTGTTGACCAGAGATCATAGAAGGCAAAGATTGCATTTTGCGCGTGAACATGTTGATTGGAATAATGACGATTGGAGAAGAATATTGTTCACCGGTGAATCCAGGAACTGTCTTTTTTCTGATGACAGGAGAAACCGAGTGTGCAGAAGGCCTGGGAACGCTACGCACAGTGTAACGCCGTAGGGACTTTACAGTATAGCAGCGGCTCGGTAATGGTGTGGGTGGGATTAATTTAGAGGCTCTTGTGGAATTAGTTAGAATAGATCGCGGTCAGCTTACATCTCAGAGGTATAAAGAGACAATTATAGAAGACCATGCCGTGCCATTTGCACCATTTATTGGGGATAATTTCATGCTTATGCAAGATAATGTCAGGCCACACACGGCAAGAATTGTGCAGCAGTATCGTCAGGAGGTTGGAATTCCTGCCATGGATTGGCCTGCAAGAAGTCCTCACCTCAACCCAATAGAACATGTTTGGGACATCATAGGCAGACTACTACGACAACTACCTAATGCACCAAACACATTAGGTGAGCTGTTTTTGCGGTTGGTTGAAATTTGGGATCAAATTGATCAAGAAGAAATCCGAACGATTATTCTCAGTATGAGAGATCGTTGTCAAGCAGTAATAATTGCCAGAGGAGGCAATACTCGATACTAGTACACGGTACTAGTATTTTCTTCAACTTTAAAAATTTCAATTTCGTCATTAATTTATAATGTTGGTTTGTTTAGATCAGTTGTTTGTTTAGATGTTTAGATTTATGATGTTATATTGTTAATTTCAATACATTTCTTGTAGAAAAGAAAAGTTTTTTATTTAAGATGTTCTAAAACAAAACCATAAAGCAGAAAAGAACAAACAAAAATTTTTTCAATATAACTCAAAATAAGAATTTTAAAATTATGCGTTAAATTTTGGAGCGCAGTGTATTTTGTTTCTCTTTCATCACTTGGGTTACTTTTTAGTCTCTTGTGTTAAGCGATATAATGATCCATGTGGTAACTCTTATCTGGGTTTTAGATATTTTCCTCTTTATATTATTTCTTTAAGTAGTACTCATTTTTAGGATTGGTTGGATACTAATATTACCAATAAACTTATACATTTTGTATGTGCCTGGGATCGGCTGTGGCAACCGCAGTTTTATTTGATCTCCTCTCGAAATTATCCTAGGCAGCGTTTTAATCCTAGAGGTATTATAAAACTTTTTTATTACCATAATGGCAATTCCATTTTTTCTTATAGTATTTATTTTCGATATTTATAAAACCTAATCTTCATTTCAGTATTTTCTTGTCATGTTCAATAAAACTCCAAGAGTCCGCTTATTTCTATGTCCTCTGTTACGATTTTTTTATTCTGGTATATGTATTTCTTCTGATTTTTATATCCCAGGGTATATTTCTCATTGCCTTTCTTAACCAAAAAATACATTATCTTTCAGTTGCCAATTTTCTACAAACACGTGCCGGTAGAAAATTTTATTATAATTTGCCCGGAACGAACTTAGCGAGGATTGCTAAACGGAATGCTATGAATTGTTTGGGTGGTGGTTGGCATAGTGGTAAGCCTGATAAATGACACCGGGATTGGCGCGAACATTTCTGACAGTAGGGTTTTAATTGGTGGGTAGAGTAGACGATATTTTCTATTTAAGAGGTCTCTATGTCGAAGTTAACCGCATGCCGTCATCTCTTTTATTGAGACAATTTTCAATTTCTATGGGTTATGGTTCTGAAGTTTTCAAATAAATTTTATGACCTGTATAAAGATAATACATATACCTATACCTTAGGTATACGACTGTCAGATAAAAATAGGAACGACTGGGTAAGTATCCAAAACAAAAGTCGAGGACATAACAATAAAAATTGCAAAAACTTAAATGGAGCTTCGCGGCAACACTGCTAGACAGAAAGACCAACGTTGAAATACTACAATACAACATTGGAGATTTTACGAAAGTAAACGACCAATAGGAAGACCACAGATGAGATGGGTTGATAACATTAAAAGAATAGCCGGAACAAATTGGAAATATGTTGCTCAGGATAGAGACCGATGGAAGGAGTTTGGACATAGGAGAGGCCTATGTCCAAACATGGACGACAGAAGGCTAAGAAGAAGAAGAAGAAGAAGAAGAAGAAGAAGAAGATGAAGATAATGTTGATCTAGAGATGGAGTTAAGTCGACATTGCGAACAGAATATTAATATTATATGTTGCTTTAATATTGGATAGTAATTGTTCTGTGATTTGTTTAAACAAATAAATATTAAATTACTTGAATTTCAGCATTTTTTGTTTAATTAATACTCAAGGTTGCTAATTATAACATATAGATGACTCTTTTGGGGTTAAAAATAGCAAGTTACAAACTGATTAATTGTGCAAATATATAAAGTTACATTGCCCTGATCTTACATCAAGACGGTTGTGATATGACCCAATCATTTGCGCAGAAGAGAAATATCATGACTATTATACTTAAACATAGCCATTTAAAGTCATAATAGACATGATAATTGTTCTAGTTAGAACAGAAAATAGGTCACGAAGAAAACCGAAAATTGATTAAAATTGTAGCAATTGTAGCAATTGTTAACTGAAAGCCAAATACTAAGCAACAGTAAAACTTCAGCATCAAACTTAGTGATTAGTAATATTCACAAAATTATTTTATTCCTTACCTCTTTTATTATTTAGGATTTTTATACTTTTTGTATTTACACTTTAGGTAGACAATGTAGCTGCCGTTTTATGCGCAAAGTTCTTAGTTGCTTAGAAATATTTCAGGGATAGACATTTTAGAAACTATTATAAGTACACTAATAAAAATAGGTTTAACTTTAACTGGAAAGTTTCAAATTTATATAAAAGAGGTTATACATTATTAACAAAAATGTATGGCACAAATTACATCTCAAATTTATTTCATCTTCATATTATTAAAAAAACTATTACTTAAAAAAATGTTTACGCATTCACAAATACTTTTCTTCACAAATTCTTTGATTTGTCATAAATGTGTACTAAACCACATTGGTCTTTTTATTTTTTTTAAATATTCCAAAGTACGGTCATTACACAACCAAAAATTCTACCTCAAAAATAGGCTCATGAAAAATTTTGTGTTGTAGGTAGCCATTGAAGTAAAATATAAATTTGAATATTTCCAACGACACTTCTATTTTCGGGCATTCCTATGTGTCTTATATATAGTTTATAAATATAGTTTATAATATAGTTTATAAATATTTATATATAATTTTATTTGACTTTTTAAGGGGAAGTATTTTATTAACGCTATTAAAACTCACGTTTGTTCTATTTTGTAGAAACTTATGTAATATACTGGTTGTTCCAGAATGTTTATTTAATAAATATTACAAAAAATAATGTTTCTTTATTGTTTTATTTTATATTTATTGTTTTACCTATATCATTTGAGAGGGTTGTAGTAAATGTGCTGTTTTTAAGTTAGGTTTATCTTAAGCTAGATTTCAGGAAGTAAATTTTGTTGTATTTGTTAGTACTTGTTTGCCTACTGAGACTGACTAACTGAGATGATATTTATTACATGCTAAGTAAACTTAAAAATGAACCAAATGTTTTGTTGAAAAACTTACTGAGGTCACTGGTTTATTGATTAGAATATTAACGAAAAAATGCAATATTTTGATTGTGAATAAATTAGCATTAATTGAACAATGACTAAAATACCTGGGGTAACTCATTATTGTTATCTGTACAAAGAGAAAGCACTTACCGTTTGGTCTAATAAATGCAGCTAGCGGAGTAAAATACTGTCTGAGCCCTTTGGTGAGAAGACTCCGACAAACTGGAGATGTCTCATTCGATCTGATTATCATTATACCCCTCTTTTTGAACACAAACAGATATATTTCACACATCTATATCAAGGAAACTTATCGTTATCCTGGTAAAAATACTATGAAGCATATTATGTGGACCTGAAATCTTATTTAGGTGGTTAAGGAGATAATAAGCCATACACTGGATTTTAGATATAGTTGCTGAACAATTTTTAAGAGGTTGTCATTACAACAGAGTATTCAAAAACAGTTGGCCAGGGATAGTGAGACATTGCAACAGGAAAATGAATCAAATAATAACCTTTCTTTTTGACGCAAATTTGATTTCATTAAAAGATCAGATGAAGAAGTGGGAGATTGCAAAGCGATGACTGAATATAATAAAGAACTGAGAAGGGTAAAAAATAATCATGGATAAAGCATTGCGAAAGATAGAACATACTGAAAAATATCTAAGCTCCATAAATTTCTTCTTAAAGACCTTCAGACAAGTATACAATCACTCAAAATTGGAGTCACTCAGAATTTTAAATAAGCCCTTTTTTTAGGTGCACCAAACTGGAAATTAAGTGAAACTGCCGTAATGAAAAAGAAGTGGTAGATCAGGCCAAAACCAAGTGAGCGATAAAAGAAACTGAGCCATATAAATTACCGGGTTTGGACGGTAATAATACAACAAACCGGTCTATCTACGTTTCGGGGACCTTACAAAGGAATTTGACCAAGTCAAATTAAAAAAGAACGTTATCCACTTACTGTACGCAAGAGAGATATCTCTACGTATAATCAAAACGATCAAAAATATCTACGAAAACAACACAATAAAACTAAAAGTAGAAAAAGAACTAACCGAACTTATTGAAGTTGACAATAGAGTAAGACAGGGAGATTAATTGAGTCCTCTATTATTAAAACCTGATTATATGAAATTTAGCCAGAAAATTTAACATGTTAATTTCCCCAAAAAAGACAAAAACATGGCAAATTTACTAATATGGAAATTGGAGCTGGAATGGTCAGATGATAGAACAAGCGATGCAGTTAAAATATCTAGGCATCACATTATCTAGCTACGGAAAGCTCGAAACTGAAGTGGAACGATCAAGTGAATAGAGCAAAACAGAGCCTTCTTCTTCTTAGAGTGCCGTCTCCCTACGGAGGTTGGCAATCATAATGTCTATTTTTATTTTAGAACTTGCTGCTCTAAACAAATCAAACGATCTGCATTGGTACCAATCACGTAGATTCTTTAACCTTGAGTTCTGCCTTCGGCCAACAGATCTTGTTCCTTGAATCTTTCCTGTATTATCAGTCTCAAAATTTCATATTTTTATCCCCTCATCACGTGGCCTAGGTATTCCAGTTTTCTGGTTTGTACAATGATGATTAGTTCTGTTTCTTTACCAACCCTCTCCAGTACTTCTTTATTGTAATTCTATCAGTCCATGATATTTTAAATACTCTGCGGTATAACCGAAGAACCGAGTTCGAAGGCCTCGATTCTTTTTAAATTACATTTTTTTAATGTCCAAGTCTCAGCTACATATAATAATATTGAAAATATATAACAGCGAATGGTACGTAGTCTAATCTCCAAATTTAGATTTTTGCACGTTAAAAGTGGCTTCATTCCTATAAATGCTGATCTGCCAATCTCGATTCGCCTGTTTATTTTTGCAGTATGACCATTGGTTTCATTTGATCAAAGTTCCAAAGTACTGATATTTTTTTACTTGTTCTATCACGTTACCATTGATTGTCAATAGTGATGTATATCTTATGGCCTTTTTATAATCAGCATGTACTTCGTTTTTTAATATTCCCATCTCAGCACTATTTATACTCAAACTTTCGATAAGATGTTGTAGATCATCTATACTCGTTGCTATGATCACAGTGTCGTCTGCATATATTAAATTATTAATTAATTTTCCGTTAACGGTGACTCCCGCTTCGATATTATTGAACGTGTTTTGGAAAATTTCTTCAGAATATAAGTTAAACAAAAGTGGTGATAAAACACATCCCTGTCTAACTCCTCTACAGATCCTCATTCCTTCTAAGTGTTGCCATCAATTTGAACTATGGCACTTTGGTTCCAATATAATGTTGGCACTATATTTATGATTTTACTGTCTATGCGCTTGTTTCATAAGTATTAATATTAGTGTTTTATGTCTTACTTTATTGAAAGCTTTTTCGTAGTCAACGAAGCACAAGTGTAAGTCCACATTTACATCCCGAATATATAAATGCTGACTTCAGCCACTCTTGTGGTATTATTCCCGTATCGTACACCGTGTTAAATAAATCTGCCAATACTTCCAAGTTGTCCTCTTCCACTAGTTTTAACAGTTCTACTGGTATTTCATCTAATCTAGCTGCCTTATTGTCTTAAGAGTTTTGATCGCATATTGATTTCATCTATCGTGATCTTCTGTATCTCTAAAGGATTTAATTCTTGTATTTTCTGCATTTAACTTCTCTGGTAAATCTACTAGTAGTACTCCTTTTTTGTCTTTTATGTGTCCTTGCTGTCTATTTCGACCCATTCCAGTCACTTCTCTAAAACAGAGCCGCAGACTGCCTAAATGAAACAATATGAAGAAATAAAAATATCAGGAAAGAGACAAAAGGCAGAATTTACAAAACATCAGACCAATAATGACATACGCGGCAGAAACAATACCTGATACAGTGAGGACAAAAAGGATGTTAAAAACAGCGGAGATAAAAACAGAAAAATTGATGGTAAGACACTATGGGATAGAGCTAGAAGTACAGAGACGATGTAAATGCAAGGTGGAGAACATCAAGAACTGGGTAAGAAATAGAAGATTGGAATGAAACGATCATATAGGACGAATGACAAGTATAGAAATAAAGACGTAAAGAGACGGTTCAGTAGGAACACGATCAGTAGGAAGACCACGAAAACGATGGAACGACAACTTATTGGAGGCACATTGAAAAACAGACAGAATTATGTTTTATATAAAAAGAATAAGAAGAAGGACGGTACTAGTTGGCTTTAAGTTTTACAGTAGTGCTGCTTGGAGGATAATAATGTACTGTGTCCATTTTATTATATTCTAATAATATTGCTTCCTTTGCGATTATTTGAGAGTTTTCAATGTTCTTTTTTATTTTTGGTATGTGAGCTTCTCTTTGATATCTTGTGCATCTCTAGGTTCTTTGTTTTAGAAGTTGTAAATTCCTATTATTTCTCTTTATTTTCACTTCTGCTAGTTTTCTGTAGCTGTTTACATTTTCTGTTGTTGCCAAGGTAGATTTTCATAATTTTCAGCATAGTAATTTTTGTACCGAAAAACTAGTTACTAGTCTGTATATTCAATATCCACGCTTGAAACCATGCACCCAATGGTTAACCAGGGGTTTTTAAGTTCTATTTCCAGAACCTCTAAGTTTTCATTAAAAAGCGATATATATATAATTATATATATATATATATTATATAATATATAATATATATATATTATATATATATATATATATATATATATATATTTATATATATATATATATATATATATATATATATATATATATATAATATATATATGTATATGTCCAAAAGTTTTATTTACAACATAATTATGGGTACCACATCCTTCCTCCTAGATCTTACACCAACTATTAAACGCCATAAAAATTAAATAATATAACAGTTAATTATTGTAAAGCAAAATTATTACGTCCTAAATCCTAAATCGTCACCAACATTATTTTAAATAGACCACGCTTCTTGTTCTTATAGTAAATCTTTAACAATCCAATTTTTAAAATGATCATCCATTCATTGATATTTTTAGTTTCGTACAAAATAAAAATATTATTTGAATTTCACAATTTAGTAGAATATAATTAAATTTAAGACAAGCAGAAATTACACGTCTGCAACAGTTTAATCAAAATTGAATTTAATTTTACATTCTGCATCAATGCATTAAATAAATATTGAACCGTTGCTTTGGACACCGCCGTTGTTAAAAGATTAATTAATGGCAGACGTCAAAAACATGGAAAACGTTAATAACATCGTAGTCAGCAAACAATTTCAAATGTATAGTATAACACTGAAAACTAAAATGTTCTATATCTTAACAAAGAGTATCTAATTACTATTTACCTGGGAAATAAGCCACAATTAAAGATAAAAAATACGTTTATTGACGTTTCAATTTCCACTTCGGCAATCGTTCTCAAAATACAAACAGTAAATTAAACAAATTTTGTTTTTTGTTACATAGTGAAAAATTCTTCTAATAATTATATTTATCTGACTCATTTATATTGACAATTCAGACATACATTATGCATTTTAAAGTAGACGACTTTAAAATGATATTGCCAATGTTGAGTTGCGCTCCTGGGACGACTTTACTTATAAGATAGTTCATTCGATTACATGAAATCAACTTTAACTTGAGAATATGAGTCAGAAAAAAATCATAGCATGTTATTCGTCTTTAAAAAGACAAACACATCACATGATGACAGTAAAATTCTCACATACCAAATTAAAATTCCCAAAAGAAACGGATGGTAAAAAAAGGAAAATCAAAGAAGCGGCTCTAATTATGCTCAATGAGGCCAATTGTGTCGCAAATTCCTCGGCAGAATGTAGTAGGATCTAGTTACCAATATTGAAAGAGGAAGTTATTAATAAGAAAATACCAGTATTAGTAACTCAGAAACATATAGAGGATACATCATTTATGTTTTTTAAATAACGAAAACATAAAATCAGAATTTTGGTGTTTATTGAAGGTAAACTAGTGTTATGAGGTATTTTTCCTGGTTTTTCCCTTATAATTTACTATGGAATCACTAATAGGAGAATTTTACTGTCATCATGTCATGTGTTTGTCTTTTTAAAGACGAATTACATGCTATGATTTTTTTCTGACGGATATTCTCAGATTAAAGCTGATTTCATATAATCGAATGAACTATCTTATAAGTAAAGTCGTCCTAGGAGCGCAACTCAACAATATTGGCAATATCATTTTAAAGTCGTCTACTTTAAAATGCATAATGTATGTCTGAATTGTCAATATAAATGACTCAGATAAAATTAAATTATTAGAAGAATTTTCACTATGTAACAAAAAACAAAATTTGTTTAATTTACTGTTCGTATTTTAAGAACGATTTTCGAAGTGGAAATTAAAACGTCAATAAACGTATTTTTTATCTTTAATTGCGGCTTATTCCCAGTTAAATAGTAATTAATTTAAAATGCCACAAGAAAAATAGCTTCAGAACAATATAAAGAGTATCTACTTTTTATTGTTAAAAGGTCAACACATATTATTGATATTTTCTGTGTTGACATTTAATATGTTTGCGTTGCTGATCTTTTCTGCACTTTAAAGCGTTTTTAATAGTTTTCCTTCTTTATTTTATGTAAAATATTGGACAAACTTTACAAGATCTGTTTTAAACCCACATTTAGTTAGTATTTATTTACAAATATATTGTTATCAGAAAAATCGTTATACATATAACATTTGTACGCGATAAAACAATAAAATTAACTACACCTGGACTGCTCTTGGTTAAACTGATTAGTTCGCCAACCACACAAAGGAACGAAAAATTATTACTAAAGATATTAATGTTAATATATTAAACGATAAAATAGACAAAATTAACCCTCAACTGGCGTTGTAAGGTCAGGTGGACCCCCATTACTTTTTAAATCCATGTTAAACTTTAAATGCATCCAAATTTAGCGTTTATGTCTGGCCACGCCATCTACCTTTAAGTTGGTGCACTTGTAAGCCACTCCCATACGCATGTTACACTCAACTGTGACTGTGATTGTGATTCAGTATTGCTCTGAATAGCCAGCGATAAGTTCATTTGGGGACGCATTTCTAACAGACGCAAGTACCCACTATTTCTATAATAGCTATATTTGCTGCGGTAAGGGACTGTAATGGTTTTTCTCTAACAAATGAAGAGATAAGTTTTATGAAACCAACACAAGCGGTGTTGAGAATGTGTCATCAAGTTGCTAGTTTACACCGAAATGCCACAGCAGACAATTGGTTTTCATACATAGTAGTCATGGATGTATTTAAAAATAATGACTGACTTATGTTGGCATCTTCTTCTTCTTCCTATTCCGTCCCTATTAACGGAGGTTGGCGACCACATTTTTAAAAGCTTCTCTGTCTTTTGCAACGTGGAATAATTCGTCTACAGTCATGTTTGTCCAGTCTCGAATATTTCGCAGCCATGACTTCCTCTTTCTACCTATTCCCTTTTTGCCATCGACTCTACCCTCCATGATGACCTGCAGAAGACTATATTTATTATTTCTTAGTATGTGTCCAAGGTATGCAGTCTTGCGTACTTTTATCGTTCTCAAACAATTTTTTGACTCGACCCATTCTTCTCAGCACTTCCTCATTGGTGACCCTGGCAGTCCATGGGATTCTCAACATTCTCCGGCATATCCAAAGTTCAAAGGCTTCAATCTTTTTAACTATTTGCGCTTTTAGTGTCCATGTTTCTACCCCGTACAATAGTTGTGACCAGACGTAACATTCAACAAACCTCAGTCTCAGCGCAATATTCAGATTTTTGTCACAGAACAATTGTTTGAATTTTAAGAACGCTGCCCTTGCCATTTCTATTCGTACCCGGATCTCTTGGTCTGGATCTAATTCTGTGTTGATGTAAGCTCCTATTTATATTTTGTCACTCTCTCTATTTGCTGTCCACCAAGAGTTAGTTGTTCATTATTTATTGGACTCCTTGATACTATCATAAATTTGGTCTTATCTGTGTTGATGTCAAGTCCCATTTGAATGCATTCACTATTTATTGCATCTAGTAAAGTTTGTAGATCTTCTATACTCTCAGCCATAATTACCGTGTCATCTGCAAATCTCATGGTGTTTATGATTTCTCCACCAATTGTTGGCATGATGAAGCAAAAGAAAAAGGAAATACCTACGCAGTTCCTTCCAAGTCCGAGCAGTAATGAAGGATCTTCCATTTGTGATTTTACAAATGACTACACTATAATTTCCTACGTTCAAAAAAAAGTGAAGACAGCTGTAGAATACATAGATCCTAATACATAGTTTTGTATAGAGAATCTGGTAAACCTGAAATTATTTGCTTCTATAATAAAACAAAAGGCAGTGTGGATGCACTAGATAAAAAATGTACAACATGTACTAACCCGCGAACTAGACGGTGGCCAATGGCTATTTTTCTTTATATTAAATATTTCAGGTGTCAATGCATTAAATTTTACATGGATGTTATGAAAAAACCAAGTAATAGAGAAAAAAGCCTTTTACAAAATTCTTATAAGACAACTTGCAGAACCATATTTCAATACAAGATTGTACAATTTTCGATTACCTAGGGGGCTTTGCATAAGTGTCAGTAGAATACTAAATAAAGCTTTACCTGAAGGAGAGAGAGGGAGAATTAAATAATCGGAACCAGAATTGAAATAGATGTGGTATCTGTGATCGAAAGGATGATAAAAAAAATATCGTGCAATAAATTTTCCCGACCCACGTGCGGCGATTGCATGCATATGTTTGTAAGAATTGCATTTAGAAAAAGTATTAATTATTAAAAAAAATTGGTCCGGTAGACCCCAGGTCGCAATTAACGCCAGAATAAACCACAAAGCTAGTTAAAAGTTAATCAACGGTTCAATTAAGATATGTTGAGAGAAAATAAAGAACATGTTGTTGAATTTTGTACCCAAAATATGTTGAGATTAAACAAAACATTTTTTCTTGATAAACCCCAACACAATTAAACTTTGCAAAACACGCGGGCAAATCATTAATAATAGACCAAATAATAAAACAAATGAAGAAATAACACCAACATAAAAATCTAGATGTAGAAGCATTAACATTGGCTAATATGGGGTCAGCCAACAAATTTGCTTAGCAAACTTTTTCATCAAATATCATAAAGTACCCAAGTACTTTGAAAACCTAAACATCTACACATGACGTTTCTAGAAGATCAGACTACAAAATATGTATATAAAAAACGTCTAGAATGTCTAGAACTCTAGAATGTCTAGAACGTCTAGAACAAAGATTTGAGAAAAGGTGAAATAATTAATAAGATAGGAAAATTAACTTGAATTCAACAAGAATGTCAAAGCCCTTCAGTGGCGGTCTCAGAGTCAGATTTTGGGAGGGGCGATGGTCTGTTGCAGGAGGGTCTGGGGGTGCAGCCCCCCATCCGGTAAGGGGGTCCGGAAATTTGTGAAATATGGCAAGATTTTGAGAGTTTAAAGGCATTTTATTCATTTGAACAGTTGATGGACCGAATATGCACTGACTGTCACTTAGTGGTTGTGACGAACGGAAAAAAGGGAAAATCACTTAGTATTATTACAATTAGTATCAGTGGAAACAGTTTTACACTATAATAAAAAATAAAAAAGCTAGCCTCTAAAGCTTGTTGTAAATATTGTTCGGCTAACTTACAAATAAAATATTCAAAATATATTTTGTATTCTTGTGATTGTATTTATTAAAAACTAATTTAGAACTATTGAAAACAACTCAAAGTCTAATAGAAAAGGTTTGTGGGTGATAGTATTTTTCAATGTCAAGCCTCTGAAGCAAGTCTCATCTTTCTAAACCTTTGACGATTTAGGTGGTTTTACGTTATCACGAACAAACGTCAAACTTCAGAAGTTTGGTCTGACAATGTTAGTTTTACGCTTGAATTGAAAGAGCTCAAAACACATTTTACCTTTTAAAATGTTAAAATTTACAATAAATATACAACACAAGTTAGTCTATTAGAATGGAAAAAAGGAGGTTCACATTATACATTGTAATAGTTTTATTAGGTTATAAGTAATAAAATAACAAGTTATAAGGTTTTAAAAAGAATGTAATTACAAATCGAATTCAAGTCTTCGATGGCCACTTTTGGCGAATCGTTCTAAAAGTTTCGTTGGGTCTACAGGGATGTCTCGATGGGCATGGATTAGAGCAAGTGCAGTCAACCTGTCTTGACGCATCCGTGTTCTTAGCCACGACTTTATGCTCTTTAGAGATTGCAAGCTACGCTCTGCAGAAGCATTGCTGATGGGAAGTGTAGCTAAGACTAGAAGGAGCTTGCTGACTGTAGGGAACAAATTGGAAGCATTGCTGATGGGAAGTGTAGCTAAGACTAGAAGGAGCTTGCTGACTGTAAGGAACAAATCGCTGTTACAACTGTCTAACGCGTCCAGCGCTGTTTTTGGGAATTCGTTCGTGTCTTTCCATTGCATTTCCCAAAGCTGTAGTTCACCTTTCAATAAGCATTTCATTTCAGCTTGAGACATATCAAAAAGTTCACTGTACCTCCTTAATAATCACTCAATTTTTTCACACTTCTGATTAATATGTATATTAACTTCTCAATTTTTCAGAAAATTAAGGTTTCCGAATCTTCCGAAATTCCGTTTTCCGATCGCCCCCATCGCCCCCCCCCTAAGACCGTCACTGAGCCCTGTGGAGACCGAGGCTTGTTGCCGCAGGGGTAACTCGCAGTAGCTTCTTCTTCTGAATATTATATTTGGCAGCCATGTTAGACGTGCCTACGTAATCCTAAAGACCGGCTGCAACTTTACAGAGACTCTCATGTCTCAAGTATGCAAAGTGAACGGGTTTGAGTAAAAATACATCAAGAGTAAATAAGTTTTAACATTCACAATATGATTTTAACCTATTGGTAATTTCAAAATTTTTTTTTTTTTTATTTAATAAAACTCCAACAGGAATCTTATGACTATTGCTATCTGATCATTTACTATGATCAATAAGCAAGTTAGTTCTATATATAAATATTACAAGAAACTTATCTAAGGTTATATTCAGCAATATTCCTTAGGCTCTAATACATTATAGTACTACTAGCTAACGTGTACACTTTAGCCGCACTTTACTCTGCTTTTTCACTTTCACTCACCTATAGCACTAAATCAAACGGCTTCGTTCTCTTTAGTCTTCTTATCTGGTTGGCGTTGTCTAGGAGTTTGATGGCCTCGACGTTCACGTGGTTGGAGAGCCTCTGTTCATGACTCTCGGCAAACTTACTTATTGTCTGGATAACTGTATCCATCTGGAGGTCTCGATGAAGATCACAGTTTCTAAAGTACCGTGGAGCGTTAACGATGTTCCTTAATACTTTATTCTGATATCGTTGTATATGTTGTATGTTGCTTTCTTTTGTACAGCCCCATAGCTGTATTCCGTATGTCCATATCGGTTTAAGGACTTGCTTATATAATAGCAATTTGTTGTAAATAGACAGAGTGGATTTTTTTCCCATCAACCAGTACATCTTTCTGAACTTAATTTCTAATTCCTTCTTTTTTTTCTTAACATGTGCTTTCCAACGTAGCTTGGAATCTAACGTCATACCCAAATATTTTGCCGTATTTGCATAAGGTATTTGGTTTCTATTTATATGTACTGGGATATGTTGTCATCTTTTGTTAGTAAAATTGACATGAACAGATTTTGTTTCATTTAATTTGATACGCCATCGGTTGGTCCAGATGTTAATTTGTTCAACAGAGTTCTGTAACATGGTAGCTGCATCCTCGTGGTTTTGTCCGACTGCTAGTATGCATGTGTCGTCTGCAAATGTCGCAATTGTGTTAGGTTCTAATGATGGAATATCGCTGGTATAGAGTAGGTATAGCACTGGCCCCAGAACACTTCCTTGTGAAACTTCAGCTTTAACTTCTCTTAATTCTGAATATGCTTCCTCATATTCAACTCGAAAGTATCTGTCTGATATATATGATTCTAGTAGTTCAGAATATTGTTTTGGTAAGTAGCATGGTAATTTCAAAATAAAAATAATAATTTTTTAAATCTTAAATTATTTATTATACTGGGAAATTATTCAAAGTGTTTATTTATTTATACTTTAGCCTAAATGTCAAGAACAATTTAAAAAATACGACTGGTGCTAGTCGTCGCAATATTTCGAAACGTGTTGCCGCATTGCCCCAGACTCGTAACGTATTTTATGTTTTACTTTAGCTTAACTGATTTATATTTTGTATACTTTATTGCAGAAATATGAGAGTGTACACAAGAAAAACTGAACAAGAGATAACTCCAACTTATGTTATGTTAAGAGCGGCGAAACTGGTGAAATTAGAAATATGAACTATTAGAGCGCAGCATGAGACTTTAATAATTCGAAAGAAAAGTTTAACCCATTAACGGGCAGAGCTATTTTGTTTTTGTAAAATATACTTTTGAATTAAAAGTTCATTATGCATCATTAATAAGACAAAAAATGTTTAAAAAACAATTTTCTTTGTCAGAAGGGCTGGAAAGGGTGGTATATATAGATACCAGTGTGCATTTTGATAACAACTTATATTTACTAGGCAATGGTATATATGGTAACCAGTAAAAACAATTACAAAAATTTATAAAAAAATACATTATTCTGAAAATATAAAAAAAAACTAAATTCAGACATATTTTAAATTTATTATCTAAGAACTTTCTATCTAAGTATGTTAGAATGCAAAGCCCTCTTTGTGTAGAACAACCTTCCAAACTTACAAATCAACTTGCTGAGCGTTTGTTTCTTTTTAGAAAAAGCACAATGAAGGGTAAGTCTGAACCAGCATTCAAAGTTAAGTTTGATGGAGGTTCGGAGTTTTTTCTGAAAATAAAAGTGCTAATCAAATTATCAGCTATTTTACTGCGGAACTGTAATGTTCTGACTGACTGATTTTTCATACCATCTTTCTATCAGTTAGATAATGTAAGTCAACAAAATTTCACCAGCTCCTGGGGAACATGTTAAATTCCCCCAGTTGTACTTTTATTAATTACTGAAGTTAATGGTCTATTGCATTTACCTTTGTAAATTCCACGATGACTTTTTATTACTGATATCCTTCTAGTGTTTTTCTGTAACCAAACAATGTTTTTAACAACTTTTTATTGTGTTCATTTTATACATTTAAATTTCAACTTAAATTTTACTCACTCTTTTAGTAAACTGATGATAAAATGATTTCATTCCCAAAAGATTTTCTTTAAAATAAAGTTTTAAGCTTTTAATAAGCATTTTTTTTATACCTTGATACACACGAACACCACGTGCTTTGTATTCAACAGGTATACTAGCCACTCCTGGATATCTCCACTTCATGGTTCTGTTCCAGTTTCATTTTTAATTTTAATTTTAAAGGTAGTAAAATACTTTTATCAACCAACGTCTTGATTTCGGTTTTGTTTGTTCTCAAAACCTAGTTTTTTCTTGGAAATTATATAGATTGCTGAAAACAATAACACATTTTACATCTCTATCTTTTCACTTATACATAGATATTTCCTCAAAACTAACATAATCTGACTGATTTTAGAAAAGCTCTAATAAAACATAATATTTGTTTTGGAAAATATTTTCCTGTTTGTCTTACAGTGCCACAAGCAAGAGTTTTCTTTTACAGTAGTTTTGCTTCAGTGATATTATGGTAAAAAAAATGATCAAAGTATGCGCATTAATCACGATTTTGATATTTCGATGTAACTTACATAAAACAACACGTTCTTCTAACGTATCGGACGTTGATTCAGTGTCTTTTCCTTGATATATTTGAAAATTATGCCGTTTTAGCACATGGCAATGCCTAAATTTTAAAGCCTCTTTATTAATTTTTATCATCAATTTTAATGTAAATACTTTTGTCACACTTTTAACATGGAAGTTTGCATTGCTATAATAATATGACCTTATTGTTGGAAAGCTGTGGAATCCCATAACTGTAAGTATTCCCAAGGAAGCATTGAGTTTTTCCATAGTCATAAAAAAATGCGAATTCTTCTGGGTAACGTAAAGGTTCGATTCTTTGAAGATTGTTTGACAGATATTTTACTAAAGAAAACCCTGCAGAAGTCAATTGGCTTACTTGAATTAATGTCAACATTGACGCTTGAAGACTCAGTAAAATCAAATGATTCGAAAAGGAGATGGGGACAATTTTCTCCACCGCACAAAATATTTATTTGAAGGAGAAGGAGCTTATTCATCTTTCTCGTCTTTATCGGTAGGAGTTAAGGAATTTGTTGCTTGAAGTAATGTTAACAGTTGTTCATCCTCGTCTTTTTTGATTATCAGAAAAAATGTGTTTAGGAAATAACCTAGCCAACTTGTTGGGTTTGAAACCAAATCCATCATTTTAATCAAAGTCGGGATATTGATCCGAATCATCTCAATCTTCTTCCCGCTATAATTATTTGTCGTTTCTTATAAGAGTACATTGGCGCGCCCTTTTCAAGTGCTGTACTGAAGTACTGAAAGATGTCGACTGCCTATCAATACTAGTAGTCGAGGATTGTGATTTAGTTCTAGAAATTTTCTAAGGAAAATTGTCGTCTGCATCCTCATAGCCTTTAAATTCGGAAAGGCAATACTTTCATTAAAAAAAAACACAATTAATATACTGGAAAAGCTGTAATGATAAATAGGCCTAATAAATAATTTTTAAAGTCTTGTAAAACCTTGTCTAGCAAATAAATATTAAACTTTGCTTTAATGTATCCGTAAAAAATTAAGTATTGTTTATTAACTGTCATAAGTTTTAAAATTTCTTCCTTTTCTTCTTCTTTCTTCTTTTATGTAGGCTTTAAAGCCTGTTTTTTCTTCAATACTAGCCTCCTCATCATTATCATATAACGGGGGTCCTACGGCGATTGCCGCTTCCCGCATTTCAGCCTCCATCTTTTCCTATCTCCCCAATCTCCCTCTTCTAAGCCTCTAGATTGCATTGTTTTTGTAATTTCTCTTCTCCAGGAATCTGTGGTCTTCCCCTTTTCCTTCTTTCTGACGGAACATACATAAAGGCTTTCTTCTAGCCTCCTACATTATTTTAATTTGTCGCATCATCTTTTTCTTGATCTGCCAATACTTCTTCGTCCATTTGGTGACTTATCTCGTGCTTTTCGTACTAATTTATCCTCTGCTATTTTACTGATGTGTCAGTTCCACCAAATTCGTAAAGAAATTATAGAGGCGAAGGAGAATCTGGATGACTACAACTTTGCGCCGAGGCTGAAAGCCTATATAAACTCGCGACAGCTTCAATCTTCACAAGAAAATTAAGGAAATTGCTGGTGTCTTCAAGAAAAAACAAGTCACTGGTATACATAATGACCAAAATAAATTAATAAACGTACCCTAGCGATATACTTAATACTTGGAAAATGTACACAGCCAATTTGTTCAATGATGACAGAACACAAAAACCACCACACACTGGGAGACCGTTTTATGGCCCAAGTATTTTGAAAGCTGAAATTGTACACGCTATCAAACTATTAAAAAGTAACAAAACCCCAGGACCAGAACAGAAACAATCAAGTTACTTAATGAAGAAAACCTAGACATTATTGTCAAGCTCTTTAACGACATCTACGATACGGGCCAGATTCCAAAAGATTGGCTTCGATCTACATTTATCGCCCTACCAAAAACACCACGTGCGAACTTCTGCAAGGACCCACCGACTAATAAGCCTAATGAGTCACTTTTTAAAACTTTTTCCTGAGAATACTTCACACTAGATTGTTTAAGAAATGTGAAGAGGTCAGTGGATGGAGTCAGTTTGGTTTCAAAAAATGGACTTGGCACGAAAGAAGCGATATTTAGTATGCAAACATTGATTACAGAATTGTTTTAGATCAAAGAAAGAAAGCATTCGATAATGTAAAACATGAATTGATGATAAAATACCTACAAGAGTTGGGATTGGATGCAAAGGATATAAGAATAATCGCCAATCTGTATTGGAATCAGACAGCAACAGTACGTCTTCAAAATTCCAACGAAACAGAAGATTTATACGTAGAAATGCTGTTCAATTTATACGTAGAAAAAGCCTTCGCAGAAGCAGTGGAAGACTCTAATAAGGGTATTAAAGTTAACGGCATATTTATTAATAACATCAGGTATGCCGATGATACAGCCATAGTGGCAGATAACATCGAAGATTCTTCAATGCCTTTTAAATGATCTAACTCTTGCAAGTGAAGCTCGGGGTTTGAAAATAAATATCAAGAAGACAAAATCAATGATTATAAGTAGAAATGATTATCCCAACGCAAAGATATATGTCTCTGGAGAAGAAATCGAACAAGTCAGGCAATTCAAATACTTGGGATGTTTGCTGAATGAGGGTCTGGACCCCGAGAATGAAATAAAGAGCAGAGTTGAACAAGCCAGAAATGCTTTTTTGAGGCTTCGTAAGTTTTCTGACTGATCGCAAATTGGATTTCAACCTCCGATACAAGATGCTTAAGTGTTACGTGTGGCCTGTTCTCCTGTACGGAATAGAAGCATGGACGTTAAAAGCCAGTTTCCATTAACAAACTTGAAGTGTTTGAAATGTGGTGCCTGCGTCGAATGCTCAGAATATCATGGACGGACAGGGTCAGAAATGAGGAAGTACTCAGAGGAGCGGGCTTACAGAATAGGGAACTTTTTAATTATGTAAAAAGTAAGAAGACTGCATACTTGGGCACATATACGAGGAGAACGATACACTTTTCAGCAACTGATACTCGATGGGAAGATAGAGGGTAGGAGAGGTCTCGGACGTAAAAAAATGTCATGGCTGCGCAATATTCGACAATGGACAAGGAATCCACAGCTATGAAATGCTTCGCAATGCTGCTAAAAATAGAATTATTTAATCCAGAATATTTAACATCTCACCTGACAAGACGATGTACGGTGGACGCCTATTCAGAAATGCACGGCACTTAAGAAGAAGAAGTCAGTTCCACTCCTGTATTCGTTTTTGTCACCAATCCGTTTGTGTCTTCTATATTGCATGCCTCTTCGTGTGTTCTCCGCTTCTCTCCCTATCCAACAGACTTTTCCCTGATATTCGTTGGAGTATTTTCATCTCTAATTGTTTCTAGTAGTCGTCTCGTTTTAAATGTGTCAGGTCTTGTCTCCCGCCGTGTATGTTAAATGTAGGTCTAATTGCTGCTTAATAGATTCTTGTTTTTGTATCTTGTTTTAGGCGTTTCTTCTTCTAGATTGTGTCATTAGTAGATCCCACCGCTTAACTTGGTGTTAAGCTTTGTTGTCGTACTTCTTCTTCAACATCTCCGTAACTATTTATATCTATTTTCAGATATCTAAAGCTTGCTTCCTGCTTTAATATTGTTCCATCAATTTCGATTTAACACCGTAGTGGGTATTTAGATGTTGTCATACATTTGGTTTTTTCTGCTGATATTATCATATTGTATTTCTAAGCTGTTGTATTAAAGATATGTGTTAATCTTTGGAGCCGTCTTCTTACTTGGCGAATAATGCGGCGTCACGATTGGCGGGATTCAATATTATGTTATTCCAGCGAATAACATAATATTCCAGCCTCTTGTTTCTCTTTACATTATGTTTATTCCTGCGAATAACATAATAATAAATATATATTTTCCCCATTCTGCCGCCGTGACCTTTTACGTACTGCCTTGTATTTATTTCGTCCATAATTATATTAAAGAGGATTGGGCTTAACGAGTCACCTTGTCTGACTCCGCTTTCCACTGGTATACCATTGTGTTAGTTTTGCATTTATTAAAATCCGTAAACTATGTCGCTTTTTGCGTCCATACGAATCCATGTTAGAGTTGCTTCCTAAGACAGAAAATATTTATTTTCACGTTCAGAACGACTGACGAGCCCTATTAGGGCGAAATACGGATAAGCAGATACACAGACGCACTGTGTATCTGCTTGAAATCACGTGAAATCAATCTTGACAGTATTTTTCTTTTTCTTTTCCATTTATCTTTGCCTGTATTTGATTATGTAGGTAGATGTTTTCGATGGTTTGTATATTATTGATTGGTATGTTTCTTTTATACAGTAGGTGTAAGACGTTTTCGACTTGGATGCGATCAAAAGCTTTTGTTAGGTCTAACAAACATAGAAATGCTGGTTGATTGTACTCGATGGCCTTTTCTGTGATTTGCCTTAGTACAAATACGACGTCTGTGCAGGATTTTCCGGGATCTGAATCCTTGTTTGTTCATCTGATAAAGTTGTTAGTTTTATTGATTTTGTTGGTTAGGGACTTTTTGTGGTAAGCTATAGTGCAATGTTCAGTAGATTTATACCTCTATAATTGTTGTAATCTTCTTTATCTGATTTCTTGAACATTGGTATCATTATGCTGTTTCTCCATGCATCTGGTATCTTACAGCACAATATTAGTTTTTGTATAAGTTTTGTCATCTCTAGGATTCTACTTTCTCCTCCGTATTTTAGAAGCTCGTTGGTTATTCCATCTGATCATGTTGACTTTCTATTTTTGAGTGAATTTATGACTATTTAATCTTCCTGAAAACTGATTTCTATTTCGTGTCTTAATTTAGGTACGTTATTGTGTTTGATTATTATTTTCCTTGTGTTAATTTTGCTTTAAATAGTTCCATCAGGTATGTTTTCCCATTCGTTTGCTGGTATGTTATTGTATTCCTTCAATTCTGCCATTTCTTTTTGTTGGTTTCTTTAAAAACCTCCATATTTGTTTTTTGTGTACCGTACAAGTTGCTTTCCATGCTTTGTGTAAACTGTTTCTAGTGTTCATTGTTTGTTCTTTTTAACCAACTGCTTTGTTTCATTTCGTATTCTTCTATAGTTGTCTCGGGATTCTGGGGTATTTGACGTTTTTGTACTTCGTGTAGGCCTCTAGTTTCTCTTTACGTTTTTCTCTTTAATTTCTTTTCTGAACCATGGTGCTTCTGTTGCTACTTTCTTCAATGTTATTTTTAATTATCTCTCAGCTCGCGTTTATATCTATTTCGTCTATTTCTTTTAGCTGTATCTTTTGTGCTAGCTTCCTTGTATATCCTGGTATATTTCTCTTATAGAGTCGTTCCACAGTGATTCTACATTAATGTATATATGCGTCTATTGAGTTAAAAGTTCGGATACCTGGAATTTGCTTTGGGCGGATTTTTCTATTAGTGACTATGAAATCAATCATAGATTTATGCCCCCTGGAGTTTTTTATATGTATTTTATACTGGAGCTTAAAGTCGAAAATTGTATTATCGACGAATGTATTATAATGAATGAATTAACGAATGTATTCATTAAATCTTAATTAGTTGATTTTAAATCAAACACGTGAAGCATACATTTAAAAATATTGAAACTGCGGCAACTAGGCTCGGTCTTCCCTAGTATATTTAAGACCATATTTTAAAAGTCTTTATTCTAGATTTATCAAATAATATATACGCAAATGAAAGCATAATAGAAATAGGAGCTGTACAAAAACATAATATTTCCTCCTTATTTAATTCAAATATAATAAGAACATAATACGGTCTTAGCACCAGGCTCTGATAAAATAATTTATGAAAATATTTACCTATTAGTTTCTTCTACACCGTACCAAACACCAATTGTTATACTTCTTACAACGAAGTGGCTCCCACAACCTTCACATACTCACAAGAAACTTTTTTTCAAAGCTCTTGAGGAACTCGTTTATCATTTTGGTGACTATAACTGTCAGTTTAACTGGTTTTTTTGTCAAATTCTTAATTTAATAAACTATTAAAGTACTTTTTTTATCGCTTTTTAGTAGTCTCTTCGTGAATTAACATTTTATTATTTAATCTCGGATATAATTAATTCCCATTATATATTAATACCCAAAGTAAAATGACAAAATAAACTAATTTTTGAATAGCTAAAGAACATCTCTTCTTGCCCGAAGTATTTATCTGTTGTCCCTCGTAACACCCTAATCCTTGCAATCCTTGGCCAAGCGGGTCCCAAACTTTAAATTAAAATCAATATTAGGCAACTCATTTCTCTCCATCAGCTGGCGCCATCTTCTGCACGCTCGCGCAACAGTATGATCACCTGTGAGACCTACAAATGAACATAAGCTTAACCTATACGATTTCTCGGTTATTTATTTGAAATATTGAATGAAGATTAGCTCAAAAACGTGTTTATTTTTGTTTGAATTGAATTAGTGATTATTATTTTTCTTTATAGTAACAAGAAATAGTGACTGTGTTGTTTGTTTATAGGTATAAATAATTGTTTTTTACAGAAGTTATTCCAATATACACATTTGCTCAATTTTATCAATAATAGACTTGTTGCAATAACTTTGTTGAACCGTGTTTTTATACAAATTTCGAATTTATTGAACTAAATAGTACTTTAAATATTTTATACGCCTGTTCGCAGTTTTTATACCGTTGTTACTTTCGTGTAGTTGATTTTTGGGAGTCGGCAATCCCTAAAAACAATAATTATTAGTGGCAGTGAATAGATTATTAATTCTTGAAGGCTGTCTTAAGTGAAAGTAGTTGGTAGGAGTTGGTGCAGATTACTATAAGGTAACATATTTAAAAATATATAATTATTATAATTAAGTAGAATTAGGAATATATAACAAAAAAATTGTAAATGTGTTATAAGAGAGCGTTATTAGAAAAATTTACTTTATTTTACCTCGTCGTGGTGAGCTAATAGGGCACGAGTTTTCTAAACCTCGGTTAATCTAGGTCTCGTTACTGTGGTCAACGTCGTTATTAACTTATACTTAGCTCACAGAGATAGCTTTTATATCATGCATGTCTGTAGTTCCTGGTCTAACTCTTTTCACTAGAACACAACATCCATAGCACACATCCATCACACAGCAATATAAATTTCCCAAAAGTTTTACTTACTTTATCCCTTTTCCTAAAGACTTATAATTTATCACCATATATCACAACTGTCGCTACAAATATTTAATGTGTACTGCTAACTAATATTTTAGGAGGCACTATAGGAAAGAATTATAGGTGTAAGGTTTGAGGGAAGCATTATTAATTACTGTTCTGAAGCTATTTTCTTGTGGCATTGTAAATTAATTACTATTTATAACTGGGAATAAGCCACAATTAAAGATAAAAAATACGTTTATTGACGTTTCAATTTCCAATTCGGAAATCGTTCTCAAAATACAAACAGTAAATTAAACAAATTTTGTTTTTTTGTTACATAGCGAAAAATTCTTCTAAGAATTTAATTTTATCTGACTCATTTATATTGACAATTCAGACATACATTATGCATTTTAAAGTAGACGACTTTAAAATGATATTGCCAATATTGTTAAGTTGCCCTCCTGGGACGACTTTACTTATAAGATAGTTCATTCGATTATAACCTGACAAGCGAGAGCTGGCGGGTTGCGCCGTAGAACAAATTGAAAAGTGGAAGGGATTGCTCATTTCTATTGCAGTCGGCTAGGAGTTCACATCGTGTATAACCGTTTAAGTACCTATACTATATACTTATAATCGCGATTAAGTACCTCTCCTATCTCTCTTAGAATAATTCCTTTTCTATTTTCCGCGCAGCTCACCCGCCATCTCTCGCTTGTCGGATTATACATGAAATCAACTTTATCTTGATAATATCCGTCAGAAAACATCATAGCATGTAATTCGTCTTTAAAAAGACAAACACATGGCATGATGACAGTAAAATTCTCCTGTTACTGATTCCATAGTAAATTATGAGGGAAAAACCAGGAAAAAAAACCTCATAATACTATCCCGACATTGTAAGTATTTGTTCGTGAATTTAGTTTACCTTCAACAAACATCAAAATTCTGATTTTATATGTTACGTTATTTAAAAAACATAAATGATGTATCCTTATATGTTACTGACTTACTAATACTGGTATTTTCTTATTAATAACTTCCTCTTTCAATATTGGTAACCAGATCCTACTACATTCTGCCGAGGAATTTGCGACACAATTGGTCTCATTTAGCATAATTAGAGCCGCTTCTTTGATTTTTCTTTTTTTACCATCCGTTTCTTTTAGGACTATATTTGAATTATTCCATTGAACCCTATGTTCATTATCCCATGCGTGTTTACATATTTGAGATCTATCAAATTCTCTATTTTTAATATAAGATTGATGTTCACTTATTCTGGAATATAATAACACGCTACCTTTCCTGGATGTTTTAATCTCTAAGAACGATACTGGATATGAGACTCAGGTGTATAGAAAACCAACACACACCAATAGATATTTAAATTTCAAATCAAATCATAATATTAATGTAAAAAAGGAATAATTAAATCCTTATACGATAGAGCCAAAATTACTTGCTCTAACGAAAATTCGTTCTTGGAGGAGAAACATTTGTTAACATCTGTTTTATTAAAAAATGATTATCCTTTATCGTTTATAAATAAGGAATTTTCAACAATCGATCGAATAGAACAGAACAACTTAAGAACGAGATTCTACAGCATACACAAGGAATAATATGAGGAAAATAACAATACCGTACATAAAAGGATTATCAGAAAAACTTAAAAGGATAGGAAATAAATTCAACATTTCAACAACATTCAAAACAACAAACACGTTGAGATCTATTTTGTCCAAAACCAAACCTAACAATGAACAAGAAAGGACAAAGAATTACATTTATAAAATACCTTGTGAATGCGATCAGTTTTATTTAGGTGAATCATCAAGGCCATTAAATGTTAGAATAAGTGAACATCAATCTTATATTAAAAATAGAGAATTTGATAGATCTCAAATATGTAAACACGCATGGGATAATGAACATAGGGTTCAATGGAATAATTCAAATATAGTCCTAAAAGAAACGGATGGTAAAAAAAGAAAAATCAAAGAAGCGGCTCTAATTATGCTAAATGAGACCAATTGTGTCGCAAATTCCTCGGCAGAATGTAGTAGGATCTGGTTACCAATATTGAAAGAGGAAGTTATTAATAAGAAAATACCAGTATTAGTAAGTCAGTAACATATAGAGGATACATCATTTATGTTTTTTAAATAACGTAACATATAAAATCAGAATGTTGATGTTTGTTGAAGGTAAACTAAATTCACGAACAAATACTTACAATACAATGTCGGGATAGTATTATGAGGTTTTTTTCCTGGTTTTTCCCTCATAATTTTACTATGGAATCACTAACAGGAGAATTTTACTGTCATCATGTCATGTGTTTGTCTTTTTAAAGACGAATTACATGCTATGATTTTTTCTGACGGATATTCTCAAGTTAAAGTTGATTTCATGTAATCGAATGAACTATCTTATAAGTAAAGTCGTCCCAGGAGCGCAACTCAACAATATTGGCAATATCATTTTAAAGTCGTCTACTTTAAAATGCATAATGTATGTCTGAATTGTCAATATAAATGAGTCAGATAAAATTAAATTATTAGAAGAATTTTTCACTATGTAACAAAAAACAAAATTTTGTTTAATTTACTGTTTGTATTTTGAGAACGATTTCCGAATTGGAAATTGAAACGTCAATAAACGTATTTTTATCTTTAATTGTGGCTTATTCCCAGTTTAAATAGTAATTAATTATTAATTACATAAGAAAAGATTTACAAAATCATATAGAAATCATTAACAAAGAAAGCAAAAAAAAAGGATTAACAATGAATGTAGATAAAACCAAATACATGGTGATCTCAAAAACCCCTATTGACAACATACATCTGACATTGGAGAGGGTCGACAAGTATAAATCTTTTTCTTCTTGATGAGCCTATCCTGTAGGAATGTTGGCGATCGTCATGGAAATCTTTATCTTATCTGCAGCAGCGCAGAAATGCTGCACAGATGTTGTATTGAACCAGCTTCTAAGGTTCTTTAAGCAAGATGTTCTTCTTCTTCCTGAACCTCGCTTTCCAAATAGTTTTCCTTACAGGATGGCTTGAAGGAGAGCATATCTGCATTTATTTCGCAAAATATGTCCGAAGAATTGTAACTTTCGAGATTTATGGTGGCCAGTACCTCTCCGTTGTTATTAATTCTTCTGAGGACCTCATCATTTGTGACTCGGTCAGTCCACGGGATCTTAAGTATTTTCCGATATAACCACATCTCAAATGCTTTCAGTTTTTTGTACATATCTTCGTTCCACGATTCAACACCATAAAAAAGTAAAGAGAAGATTGTAGCATCGCGGAATTCTTACTTTTATATCAAGGGAGAGGTTGTGACTTTGAATCAGGCTCCAATCCGATTGAAAGTGGATCTAGCTTTTCCTATGCGTGCTCTAATCTCCTGTGCCGAGGTAGTTGTAGTGCGTTACTCTTTCTACAGAAGATTGATTGACGTAAAGTTAAATTTTGTTATCCTTTTCTAGCTAATTCTAAGAAAAATTAAGAATTTAAAATTTAGCTTTAGAATTTAGTTTCAAAGATAAAGTTTCCACAGACCTACTCATTTTGTGAAATTTTTGGTTACCTAGCTAATTTGAAAGGTGGCATCGAAATAAGAACAAAAAGTCATTAAAAAAGTTTATTAAACAAATTGAAAATTGTAGTAAAAGCAAACATTTTTAATAAAAAGAAACTTACTTAACAAAATAAAATTAAAATTACAAAAAAAGTATCAACGAAAAATTTAATCTCGTAGAAGGCTTTACAAAATCCAGGAATTATATGTTTCGAAAGCAACTATTTCAAATGTGTTAGTTTGTTATCACCTAAAGGAATTTTTGAAGAGTAAGCCCTACGCAGCTGGCTTCAGTGAAAACAATTCGGACGAACTCCGACCCCTTTTTTTTTGGCAAAAAAGATTACAGAAAGTAATCTTTCTCATTTAAGATTTGAAGTAACATTAATCAATTATTTTGAAGTCACGGCCTTCCTCGTCTTTGGTAAAATCTAGTCTCATTTCATTGTACAGTGTGGCTTGTACATCGTAAAGCTTAGTGAAATATATTTCTTTAAACGGTTAAAGAAGCTTCTGTTTTTTTTAGCATTCCTAATTAATTCAACGTTTTCCTCAGGAATGTATATAGGCCCTGATTTTGTTGCCTTCTTCACTACTTTATCTATTATGCTGTAGACTGAATCACTTTCATTTTGGGTGTGACCGCAAACAAGGTACTTGTGAGTAATATTAATTGATGTTTATGATGACAATAATAAACGCAACATCTAATTTCTATTGCCCCTTTATTCTCAATTACTTCATTCCAAATCTAACAGCTAGCTTTATCAATGTCACAAGTTATTTCGAAAACTTGGCCTTTTTTCGCCTTTACTTGTACTACTGTAAAGTTATAACACTTTGAGCGAGATTTGTAAAAATATGCAAAACTCTGTCCTATTGGTACAAGTAACACTGCTTGTAAGTCTAGGGTAGCCAGATGTATACTGTTATTCAGAATTTTTTGTTTTCAGTTTATTGTTAGTTTTTTATAGCTCTTTCAGTTAGTCCAAACTATTAATGTGAAACGTTTTACATATCCATTCTTGTTTTCCCTTGCCTGTAAGAAAAAATGCACAATTTTTATTTCTGGTAGTGGTTTTTGATGTAAAAGCAAGAAAAATCTTTCCTCTTTGCAAGGACCCTAATGCCCAATACTCTTTAAACTGTATCTCTCTCAGCTCTTCAGGTACCCTATTTGGATATTTTAAACGGCATTTGTCGGTACAAAAGTCCCATTTTTCTTAGCACCTACAGGTTTGTCTGTTCTAGACGTATAGCCCTATCCAGAATTATGTAGTCTTTCCTTTTTTTCTTTCAACTAATTATCCACATTCCTTTGTCTATTTTTTTCTTTCTTGACTAAGAGAGCATTACGTAGTGTTGGTGTTTGGGGATCTTGGCGTATATGCATGTCTGCTTCTTTTTCTTTTGATGACGATGATACCTCAGTAGTGGAAAGATGATAGTCGTCACTGGAACCTAAACTTAAAGCTGAATCATCTGAACCATATAATTCGAAAGAGCCTGATAATATTCTTTTCAAGCTTAGTTTGGTCCCGCTTGCCCTTTTAACAATATAGGTATTTTGTGTGGCCTGAACGTCTGTTATTTTATTTTGAGCTTCATTTATGGTTGCTTTCTTTATACAGCTAATTGTTACACTATTTTGGTTTTCAAAAGAAACCAGTGCTTCAGGTTGGTGTACTGATACTTTATTTTCTACTTGTTCATTTATACTGCTTGTCTTTTTACTGTTTTGAGGATCAGAAGAAACCAGTCAGGCAGGAGCAGTTCAGGCGGAGCTTCTGTAACTTCATAATGTATTTAAAACCCCAAAATGTATTTTAGCAGAAAAAATTTTTGGGAAACAACTAAAAATAAACTAAAAATTACAGTTTTTCAGACACTTAACCAATATACCTAACCGATATTAAATGAAACCTATTAAATTATAGCCATTCTGACATAAAAATATTAGTTATGCCATGCATTTAAATCTAATATTGCCATAAAAGTAGTACTTGCATAAAATGCACTTACGTTAATGTTGCTTTCTCAATCAGGGGAAATCCAGATGAAAAATGACACAGAATCAGTTACGTCAATATCCACAAGGAAAAAAGTTACCAGCTGTAGTCCGTCTGAAGAGGTTTACTCTCCGGACACTGGAACTCACTCAAACCATGGGTGTATATTACCTGAAGCCATATCTAATCTCATATCAAACATCACATTATTAAAACAACATTATGTACAACATTTTATAATTAAATTTATTTTAAAGGGTTTTTACCCAAATATTTTGGTGGCTCAGACATGTAAATCTAGTGTTTTTAAATCTGATGATGGAATTGTCATTCCGAAAACGTTTGTGTTTTTTATTGTAGCCCTTTTAAGGGTTTTTAAATATACCAAGTTACAAAGATTAACCTCTTTTTTAGTTACGTCAATGTTTCATATTTGTGAAAAAACGCTAGAGAAACAATAACATAAAAAACAATTGCGTCAATGTAGCACCGTAAGTATAAGCACACACTCGACCTATCCAAGCACAACTATACATTCTGTCATTTTTTCTCCGAGATCGGCTGATTTTTTAAATATGACGCATCTGCTCCCTGGTGGTTGAAAGCTGAACAACCCGTCTGACAGTAAACTGACGAATGGGATAACCAAGTTTGGAACCAATGACGACATAAACTCATTTTCGATAAATTTGCAGTTATATCAATGTTCCACCGGGACAGCGAAATAATAAATAAAATTTTTATAAAATTAGACTAATAAAACAGAATACAAAAGACGTCGAGCGAAAGCTAGATATATTCTTAAAAAATGCAGGAAAACGTCATGGCAAAAATTTATTTCAAGTATAAATAGTTCTACCCCAGCAAGTAAAGTGTGGCAAAATATGAGAAAAATATCTGGAAAAAAGTGTTCAAACAAAGTACCTTTCCTAGCAAAAGATAAAATTATAGCCGACCGCAATGAAATTGCTGAACTATTCGCCAGTGAATTTGAGACCAATTCAAGTAACGATAACTATCCACCGGACTTTAAGCTAAAGAAAGAAAGAGCAGAGAAACAAAGTTGGAGTACCACTCTCACGAGTATAATATACTTAATGTACCGATTACAATGCAAGAACTCAAGGATGCCCTAATGTCAAGTAAAAATTCCGCTCCAGGTCCAGACGGTATACTATTAATTTTTTTGTTAAACCTACCAGAAAATGGAAGGTCTTGGCTATTAAAATTGTACAATTTTATTTGGACAAATCAGATTTTTTCATCTGTATGGGCAGACAGCATTATAATTCCTCTGATCAAACCCAACAAAGACAGAACAAATCTAGTTTCGTACCGTCCTATTTCACTCACTAATGTAGCATGCAAAGTGCTAGAAAAAATTATAACCAAAAGACTGTTGTGGTACTTTTAATTCCCCATAAGAACAAGAAAAACTTTAATTCCTCAGCAAAGTGGCTTCCGTCAAAATAGATTATGCGTAGACAACTTAGTAGATTTAGAGTCAGAGATACACGAAGGTTTTGCAAATAATCAAGAGACCATCGCAGTATTCTTCGATATCACCAAGGCATACAACACTGTTTGGAATTTAATATTATATCAAAATTACACAAATGGGGAATCAGGGGTAATATGCTAAGATTCATAGAAAACTTTCTTCAGTCAAGAGCTTTCTCTGTTCGCGCCGATAATTCATAAAAAAAAAATTCAGAAAAACGGAACACCTCAGGGTCAGTTATGAGCCCAACTCTTTTTCTCGTGGCTATTAACGATATACTGGATCACTGCTCCCCGCTAGTTAAGGGAAGACTATATGCCGAGGATCTGGTTCTATTTGCAAAGAGCCAGAATATGAGAATGATTCAAAAACACTTACAAAAATCTATTTATAAATTAGAGATATGGTCAATGTCAGTAGGTGTGCAATTCTCCCCACTAAAAACAAAATGCATGCTTTTCTCAGAAGGCACCGGCCACAGAGAACATCTTTAAAACTGTATGGCGAGCCGCTCAAATTCTCAGAAAAAATTAATTTTCTCGAAATGGTATTTGACCAAAAACTAACATGGAAACAACATATTTTAGAAATAAAAAAGTCTTGCCAAAATAGATTAAATATAATGAAAACATTATCAAATAAAAAATGGGGATCCGACGAAACCATGTTATTAAATATTTATAAGTCACTCGTTAGATCAAAAATAGATCATGGGGCTATTGTGTATGCCTCCGCTAAAAAACATGTTACCAAGCAACTTGAAGTCATTCAGAATACAGCACTTCGCATTGTCATAGGTGCATTTAGAACCACACCAGTTAAGAATCTCCAATGCCTCACAGGAGAGCCACCTCTTAATCTACGAAGAAATTATTTATGCCTTTCGTATGCAGCATCAGTCGCCAGCAACAAATTCCACCCAGTATTTCAAAATGTATTTACGGACCGTTACCTAGAAGCTTATAACAAAAGTAGGTTCGATCCACCATTCTACGAAAGAGTTCGAAGAAATTTAAAAGATCTACAACTCCAAATTTCTGACCTCTTTCCTTCAAATGTAAAAACTCCACCTCCCTGGTTAATCATAATTCCCGAAATCAATACGACGCTACTCCAATATAACAAATCAGATACATCACCCACTGTAATCCGACAGTCTTGTTTAAAGGAACTCGAGACTTACGGGAAAAGCTTTTGCATTTATACAGATGCCTCCAAATCTGCAAATCACGTAGGAGCAGCATTTGTCACTCCACATTCCTCTTCCCAATTTAAATTAATGCCAGCCACTTCTATATACACAGCAGAATTATATGCAATATTACAAGCCCTCATTCATATCAAAAGTATAAACCATTCTTCTTCCGTCATTATCACAAATTATCTAAACTCCTTAACAACAATCGGTCAACTATATACTAAGAACCCTATAGCCTTACTTCTCAAGAAAGAACTTGCTGCCTTAAAATAATCTGGTTCAGAAGTCAAATTTATGTGGGTATCTCACACGGGAATACAAGGTAATGACAACGCAGACCTCCAAGCAAGAGAAGCTACCAAAATGATCAAGCTATAATAGTAAAAGTCTATCTGCAGTGATATAAAACAGTTCGTTAAAGAAAAAGTGATTATTGCGTGGCAAAATAAGTGGAACTTATCGGAATCTAAATTAAAAGAAATTAAATCGACAGTGAAACCGTGGCGCCTAGTAAACTTAAAAAGAGCTGACCAAGTCAAAATTTCTCGACTTCGAGTAGGTCATACCAATATTACTCATAAGCACCTAATAAGTAAAGAATACATTCCGGTGTGTGATTACTGTCAAGTCAATATTACTGTTAAACATCTCCTAACAGAATGTGGAAAATATACAGTCAACAGACAAAATAACAATATTTCCAGTGACTTAAAAACAGTATTAGGTGAACATTTAAATACTAAAAACTTAATTAGATTTCTAAAACAAACATCTTTATATAATTTAATATAATGTAGTAAATAATGTAAACTAATGTCGCTAATGACCCAGGTGGTTGAAGCGACTATTATTAGTAAATAAAAAAAAGACTAAGAAAGATTAACTTTGCATAGATTTAAACCTACGTAAATTTGTCCTGTTTTATTGTTTTTTATTGAAAACTAAATCCAATATTGACGATAACTATATGTTCTGGCTTGTCTTTCACAAAATTTAAATTGCAACCTCTTCTAACTATCTGTACAATGGATTGACATAACTTCCAACAACCCTATTTTGATTGGTTGGTTGTTTTCAATAGGGGAACCCCTTGTTTCCGAAAGAAATTTCTACCCGTACCGTTTGAATATCGTGCGTATTGATCAAAGACAAAATGGTTAACCGAAAAGCCCGCAAAGAAATTATCTTCACCCTTTTCATCGAAAGGTCGATTCCCTAATCGGGCCCTTGCGGTTAGCTCCTCGTCAATCAAATACCCAAATAGTCTCGTCCCTTTGTTAGTCTTAAATAAAGAAGTTTAATGAATTATTGTAACAAGATAAAGAATATATTTATATAAACAATTATTTAAAATTTTGTTGATATTTTGATTAGTTTATGATACGTCTGTTAAAGAAAATAAATTAGAAAAGAGACCAATAATAAAAAAGAACGAAATAATATCTTTATTTTATAAAAGTTATAAACTTAGTGGCAAAAAATGGTAAACACCTTCATCCGATTTTACTAATTTTTGGTAGACATGTTCAGTGTCCCTTACTAGTCTTCTTATGGTGCCTTCTCCATTACTGAATAACTACAGCAAATTGCTCTCCATCTTAAGCTGTTTCTTGGTATCGAATGTGTGTCCATGCCTGTCTAGTCTCTTATATTCTTCAACCAGGAGCGTTTTCTTCTTCCTGGACCTCTTCTTCTCTCCACTTTCCCTTCCATTATAAGTCGTAGGAAGTTGTATTTTTCTCCTCTATTAATATGTCCTAGATAACTCGTTTTTTACAATATTTAGGACTTCTAAAAAAAGGGAAACAGGAATGACTGCAGTAATTACCGAGTTATGAGCATTACGTCAATTACTGGCAAACTGTATGAAAGAGTTCTGAAAGCCAGAATAGAAAAAGAAGCCACAGAGATCGAAGAACAAAGTGGATTCCGACCAGGGACATCTTGTGTCGACAATGTATTTACTCTCAAACATCTAACGGAAAAGAGATTAGCAAGAGGACTAGAACTTCATGCCACTTTTATAGATCTCCGTAAAGCGTTTGACTCCGTACCACTGCAGAGACTATGGACAACATTGGAAAACGCAGGTATAAATGCAGTATATATAAATGCCGTGAAAAAGCTATATCAAGATAACCAAGCTTATATTAAGGTTGGAAACCAAATTTCCAAGGGTTTCACCCAAACAAAGGGTGTCAAACAGGGCTCTTGCCTCTCCCCAACCCTATTTAAAATATATCTTGGTATTGCTTTAAAATATTGGATGAGAAAATGCAGCCCAATGGGCATATGGGTAAATGACACTCCTATATACACAATCCTCTTCGCAGACGACCAGGTAGTTCTTGCCGAGGACCTACAAGATATGACGTACATGATAAACAAACTAATAGACGAATTCAAAAAATGGGGATTAGAGGTTAATACCGAAAAGACACAATACATGAATATAGGAGGCATCGGTCAAGACATGGAAACAGAAAGCGGATTAATTAAAAACGTTGATCAGTACGAATATCTCGGAGTTACACTAAGCGAAGACGGGAGAGACGACAAAGATATAACAAGAAAAATAGGAAAAGGAAAAAACATGATAAAAACACTACATCCGATCCTGTGGAATAAAACTTTAACTAAGAAAACAAAGAAAAATATATATCAGGCTATGATTCAGCCGGTGCTGACGTATGGGTCAGAAGTGTGTGTCTTTAACAAGAATATGTCACAAAAACTACTCTCAACGGAAATGATGTACTGGAGAAGATGTTCCGGGTTAACTTTGTTTGACCACATAAGAAATGAAAACATAAGAGAGAGAATGAAAGTAAAGAACACAATAATGGATACGATAGCCGAAAAACAATTAAAATGGTATGGACATCTGAGACGGATGAACGAAGAAAGGATACCACGAAAAGTTTGAAACTGGAGACCTACACAGAGATATAAGAGGGGAAGGCCAAGAAAGAAATGGATATCCAATATTCATATAGAAATGGAAAATAGAGGTCTTCAAGAAGCAGACTGGGCCGATAAGAAATTATGGCGATTGGGATGCGAGAAGCGACAAAATTAAAGTTGCAAACACTCGCTATATATATATATATATATTATATATATATATATATATTATATATATATAATATATATATATATATATATATATATATATAGGAGTTCTCTCTCAGTACCCATTCTTCTTAGCACCTCATTGTTGGTCACGTGCTCTGTCCAAGAGATCTTCAGCATCCTTCGAAACACTCTAAGTATATTCATATTCTTTTTTGAGATTGTCCATGTTTGTGCCGCATAAGTTAATATCGGAATAATGCATGCATCAAAAACTTTAGATCTAAGATGTAATTGAATTTGTTGATTTCTGAGTATATAGTTCAGTTTACCTTTCTTTCTTCTCTTTTTATTTCTTCAGTCTGAATTTCCCTATTTAGTATTATTTTTTGTCCCAAGTATATATATTCTTCAACTTTTTCTATAACTTTATCGTTTATTATTGTCACGGTGTCTTCGGAGTGAATGACTTTTGTTTTGTTTAAATTCATTTTCAGTCCTATTTTAGAAGATTCGGTATATAGTTCTACAAGCATGGTTTGCATTTCTTGTAGGTCAGTAGCTATCAGGATTATGTCATCTGCAAATCGTAGATTACTGAGGTAGCGGCCATTAATGTTTATTCCCTTATATTTCCAATTTAGGTTTTTAAAAATGTCCTCCAAAACTAAGGTGAACAGTTTGGGTGATAAAGTATCTCCCTGTTTGACTCCCCTGTTTAATGGTACAGGGTTCGTGTGTTCATTTTCATTTAGGTAGTATGTAGCTGTAGCTTGGTTCATAGTTTCTTTCATTAAGTTAATATATCTGCTGTCTATTCTACAATTTTGCATTGCGTTTATTACGGCCGTGTGTTCTATGGTATCGAAAGCTTTTTCGTAGTCTACAAATGCAAGGAAAACTGGAAACTTGTATTCGTTACATTTTTCTATTAATATTTTTGTGGTTAACAGGTGATCGGAAGTTGAATAGCCTTTTCTAAAACCTGCCTGTTCATATGGTTGGTACTCGTCTAATTTCCTTGTTAGTCGAGTAGTTATGACTTTGGTGAGTATTTTAAACAGGTGTGACAATAGGCTGATGGGTCTGTAGTTTTCCAATTTTCCAAGCCAACCAAGCCCCATACGAAATCCAAATTGATTTTCTCTCAGGTTTTTTTTACATTCTCTGTATATTCGTTGATGTACAATTTTGAGTAAAATTTTCAGAAGGGCTAATTAATCTGAACTGTGAGCATCTATTTGCTTTATTTTTTTTGGTATAGGTATAAATGTTGATCTAAGCCAGTCTTCTCGGAAGATTTCAGTGGTATATATTTTGTTAAATATTAGAGTTAACGTCTGAAGATTTTCTTCACTGATAAGCTTTATCATCTCTACGTATATTTCATCTGGGTCTGAGGATTTTCGTGGCTTTGTTGTATTGATTGTTTTTGTAACTTTTAATGTTAATATATTAAGTATTGTTTCTTGTACTATATTTATTTGTAACAATACAACACTGAAAACAAAATTTATTTTAACTCTTATCACTACAACTGTTTCGGCTGATTGCCCTTCTCAAGTGATCTATTTTTGGAATGCGTTTACACTTTATAGTCTCTAATAAAATAGGTTGAGGAGGGAGAACTGTTTGTCTCAAGTTGGTCATTTAGAATTATATCTGTGTTTTTCAATTTGTCGATTTCCATAGATTCTAACATGGATAGCTTAAGGCTTTATTTTGATTGTAAAGAATTTTAAATTCGTCGTTCAATGAATAATTGTAATTTAAAAGGTGAAGTGCGTATGCAGAATCTGTTTTTCTATTATTGTAAGCCCTTTTATGTTCTGCTATTCGTTTGTTAAAATTTCTACCAGTTTGACCGATGTAAGTTTTTGGGCAGTCGCCACATTTAAGGTTGTACACACCACTGCGTAAGTGTTTTTTATTTTGGCTCTTGTTGTTTTTGATATATTTGCCTAGGTTGTTATTTGTTCGGAAAGCTGGTGTTATTCCTTTCTTTTTTATGTGTTTGGCTATTTTTGTTGTAAATTTGCCTGTTGTAAGGTTTGCATATATAGGTTTGCAACAGGTTTGCGTTGCATATAATAAAACTACTACTAAAGACAACTTACATACATTAAAAGAAAATAAACTTCTATTATAATACTGAAATTAAAAATATAAAAGAAAATACGTACTACAATATGGCCGATGTTTTTAAAACACATTGTACATAACTTATTCAGTCATTTATCAATGCATATGCGACAAACGGGTACGGTATGTTCCAAGCAAATAATTTTTTACAATCGTGACACATGTATCGAGTTTTACGATCTTTACAAAAAGCACAACGCATCCTTTTATTTTACATTTCCGCAGGTGCTTGTACTGGTCCAACACTACTGAGTTTAGCAGCAAGCTCTCTTATATCTCTCGTGCCAAATGAGGAGATTGAGCTCCTTCTTTTATATTTTCAATTGCTAACTAAAGACCTAGTTCTCAAAAAAAATCTTCTTCTTTTTTTTGTTTTTAGATTAATTTTGTTAGTTCTCTGTACCACAAATGCATTTATTGTCTTAACTGCTTTTTTATTATGTGATTCTTTCGGTATATTTTTGTATTTTTGTGCCCAACGAAAGCTGTCATAATCAGTAGTTTTTGTTCTATTTCTGCATTTAAATCTTTCTATTTACATCTACAAAAATCAATAATTATAAACAACTGTTAGACTATAGGTATGTTTAATATTTTTATTATAAATGATAATTACTCCTGTTATTCTTATGAAAACGTTTGCTATATTTTTGTGAGCATGTTTTAAAGGTTTCCAAATCACACCCAATAAAGGAAAACAACAAATTAATACTATTAACATCTATTAAAACTAAAGATGAAAACAATGCATTAATATATAAATAATATTTAAACAAACGTTAATCGAAAGCACTAATCTAGAATAATCCAGAATGCTGCGGTAAGCAATAATTTGAAACGATGCGAGAAAAATGCGATCGATGTCTGGCTGAAACGGCCAGTCTGTTCAGATTGGCATCTGCAATTTTTCTTTTCTCTGTAGTCCGCAGTGCCCATGAAGCGGCCCTCTTAGATGAATAATGTGTTTTTGTAATCGTACAGGATTATAGTTTATTGATTATTGGATAGAGAAAATCTTCTATGAAAAATGAGCGGAAAAAGTCGAGAATGGAAAAAATATATTTCCAAAGTGATATTTGAGATTTTGCAGGTAATGCTGTATTCGCTATTAAGAGCACAAAATCGTGAGGAATGGAGGAGTTTAAGGGAGGCCTATGTCCAGCAGTGGACGTGATAAATAGAGGCTGGATGATGATGATGATGATGATGATGCTGTATTCGCTGTATGGAAATTCTAACAATAAATTCGTATCGACCGACGTCAACGGATTCTGAGTATAAAAAGTTTGTATAATTCGTAAAATAAATAATGAAAGAATATCCCTAGAAGTTGCCAAACCGAAGACAAAAGCGTGGCACAATTAAGAAAATAAAGGTCTACTTAAAAGATACCATAAGCTATATGAGAATGATCATCAGAAAGGATAATCTAAAATTGTAATTAAAATTGTAAAAGTTGTAAAAGCAATAATAGGCGTGCGATACATCAACCTAAGCAGCGCGCTATTTGAGACAGTTGACTAGTAAGGGTGGCCGCACACAGAAAGAGCAAAACTGTTTTAGTCAAAAACATTCTCGTTGTTTATAAATTGAATTTCTTATTTTTTTTTTATTATTTTGATTAGGTTCTATATCATTGTAGAACATTATTAGAGGGTCTGAAACGCTCAATACTCCGGGAGTATTGGGTTTTTGGAAGTGTAGAACTTCCAAATTTCAGAAGAACTGAAAGAGAAGTGATGAAAAAAAAATACTAAAAATAGGACTAAGCTCAGAGTAACAAATTTAAATGGCCAAAGAGACACTAAATCTCAAGTGAATGTTCGGGCTAGCTTCAATACACTGGATTGTGGCTTTAAAGATATAAACAACAATAACAAGAGATAATGAGCTAGTGAGACAAGAAAGAAATGAGACCTGGTAATATCAAACGTGATACAACTGAAGAAGTCACTGGGAATAAATTTATAGAAAGAGAACAATAAGAAGAGAAAAGAAGGGCGCCAACTCAACGATAGTTGAGATTTTGAAGTAACAAATGAATCTGGAGATAATACTCTGAAATACAAAAAACTAAATACTAATCTTGTCTTGCTATGTTATATACTGGTTAGTAGAACTGAAATAAAACTCAAAATAGCAACAATAAATATATTTATAAAAAATGTATATAGGTATATGTGTATACACAATTTACATATAATGCAAAGCTAAATAACAGTGGTAGTGGATGGTGTAAATATACAATGGGACCTAATAGCCCCTCAACAAACGAATAGTCACTACCACTGGCCAAATAAAGTTTAAAATATTAGAACAATTCAAGAATAGTCCGTATGTAGCCAAAGTCTTAACACAAAAGGTAGTAATTTAAATTTAAATAGTTCTACTAATATGAGATACTAATGACAATATTGTAAAGATATCAACCTTGATAAATCTATTACAATTATTATATTATATCCAAAAAATGAGTCTTTCAGTACTCTTTATATAATGTTTAAAAAAAAAACCACATGAAATTTATTTCCCTTCCCAAAATCAAAATTGTATTATATCAAAAATGTATTCTATTAAAAAATATATATATTAAATCAACAAGTGAGTTCGGTCAGACTCTTGAAATCCTAACTAAAACCTAATAACACATGAAGTGTCCCTTTTTTCCTCCCCGAATATTTTATAATTAAATTATCAAAAATTAAATTATCAAAAAAAAGGTATTCACCTTATCATATGCATATGATGAGTTAGATATATAGTAACAAATAATACATAGTAACAAAATAGATAGTAACACAAAAAGTCAAATAGTTAAAGCAACTTATCTTTACAGCACTATAAGTCCATAGGAAAAACTCCTCTTGGCACGGCTACATCAGTTTATGGCTGTAAAGACGAATCCTATTCACAAAAGCCACAACCAGTCACTGGTCTCTGGGTGACAGCAAAATCCACGGGTTTGCTAACTATTCAAGAAATTTAGTTACTTGAGTCCTTGAGGGAATATTCTGAAGAGAATATCCTCAAGTAAAGTGAAATTAATATTTTCACGTGACGGAATCTAAAATTATTATTTAATTTAATAAATATGTAATTTAATAGGTGTAGCAGCATGGATTGACTGCACCAAAACAAAACATCAAAAAATTAGGTTATGTCAACATGTCAGAATTTCCGAAGTTAATTTCGTAGACGTGACAGGCTTGCGCCATGAAATAAACATGCGCAGAATACAGAAGGCTGTCCCACATTTGTAGAACCTTTTATATTCCACCAAAAAAGTTAGGTAAAAAAAGAACCAAAAAAACTTAATGATAACGACGTGGAATAAAACAGAATTTAAGTTTAACTATATAAAAAAAAATGACCTTCTGGTCTTTGCAAGTAAATCAAGGAAATTTTATATTTAAATTATTTCGGAACTCAAAAATAAATCTCTAAAGAAATACTAAATACAATGATAAATTTGATTATATGATAAAGAGATAATACGTATAAAATGATTTACTTACATGGAGCTCGCAGCACGCCAAAAAAAAACTCTTCCTTTTTATGTGGAACTCATAAATGAACATTGATTTTATATACAAATTACTTATTTATATTATTATTTATGAATTATATATATTTTTTTTATTCTTGTCCTAGAATTTATTTGCCCCAATTCCGTCACTTTGAACGTGAGAAAAAGACTCACCGGTTGGCGTGTCTGCGTTAACGAGTTCTGACCAAAACTGAAACTTCGCTTCCGCATAAAATCGATCTTCCTTTCAAAGCGATAACAGCGCGTGGGGAAAAATGTCGATTTAAAATCGATCGTAGGCGGGTAATAAAAATTTCTTGAGGGGTTTAAATTGGACTAGTCAGTAGCGTAAACGCTACAGGTCCTTACTTACTATGTGTTTTATATTTATAATATTGCGTACTAAAAGCCCATGCTTTTCTATTTCATTTATATTATATTAATGGGCACTGTATGATGTAGCTAACGAATTACAACTCTGTATGTTTTTTTATCCTCTTTCATTTGGTACGTATGATGCACAATTTTTTTGCTGTTTAAATGTCTTACCAGTTTTCGGTATGTTTCAGAGTCCCGGAATTTATTTTTAATGTGTGATATTTTAATGCTGTACAATCATATGTCTCTGTTTTTGTTGCTTCCAATAGATTATTAACCATTTTATTGTATTCAGTAATACCATAATATATAAAAATTGGTGGGGATTTAGAGGTTGCTCGAGTATCGTTGGTATTTTCTGTACTGTAAATTTTGTCGTTTTGGTTTTCATTTTGCAGAATCTGAAATTTATTCTGATTACTACTGTGTTTTTCGTTTTCTGTTGGTATACTCGTATTGTATAGTTTGCCATTCGTGGATGTCCGATGACCCAATGTCGCTGATTTCCCCTGAAGATTCTTCACTTTGTAATTTATGTATCATCTCAATAGAATCAGAAGCTTCATTTTAAGGTCTAGATAATGTGGGATTTATTTTAGGATTATTTCGAATCGATCGGATAGCCAAGCGGGCTGGGCGGCTGGCTTCTCATTCAGGCTTCTCATGGGAGAGATGTCAATTCACATCCCCAGCTCGGTGTACAGAAAACAAAAAGGCTAACGCAGCAGTTTAAAATTCTAAATAAATCTGCGGCTTAGTCTAGAATATGCTGGTATTTGATCGGCCTATGGTGGAGCAGTACGGCAAGAGATAAGGGCTTGCGGCTCGGTGATACTCCTCCATAGATCCCTACCGTGTGCCGCCCAAATACCAAATACAATATATTTATAATGTATATAATATTTAATATATTTATAATGGTTTGTTTTGTAAAGTATAATAATAGTATCAACTGTAATCTCACGACTAGTAAGTAAGACAATTAACAATTTTAACTAGTTAATTTATATTTCTTGTTATAGATGTCTTGAAAAAATATTAAATAAAATTCGAAAGCTTGACAGTAAGTCAAAGAGTTTTCTTTGTCTTGTGGGCCAAATGAACTGACCTGCATCCTCAAAAATCATAATTTATATTTAAATTCTCAAGAATTTAAATAATCAAGAATACCACCATCTTATATATATATATATATATATATATATATATATATATATATATATATATATATATTATATATATATATGTTTGTTTTGAGGTTTCCGCGGGAGCTATATGTGCTGTCACTATTTTTCCGGGTTTGACTCCGCGTTGTAAAGTGCTGGTTTTCTTGAAAACCATTGTTTTGGCGACGTTTCGGCAAGGTCTCACTTGCCATTCTCAAGCCTGGTGGATCTACTTCTCGTTGTTACTCGATTAGTACTGTCTAGTACTAATCGAGTAACAACGAGAAGTAGATCCACCAGGCTTGAGAATGGCAAGTGAGACCTTGCCGAAACGTCGCCAAAACAATGGTTTTCAAGAAAACCAGCACTTTACAACGCGGAGTCAAACCCGGAAAAATAGTGACAGCATATATATATATATATATATATTATATATATATATATATATATAATATATATATATATATATAATATATATATGTATTGACAGTTGAATTTGCTGTTGCTGATATTGAATATTTATAGATTACCCATTAACAGTAGCAGTATAAAAGGAAAACTCACCAATAAAAACTGATGGAGCACTCATTTTTATTGTTAAAACTGTATATTTTAATTTTTAAATAGTTTTGTAAATATTATATCCACTTGATATCCACGGTAATACCGAGGCCGGGGTCCCCGTTTCTAATCACCACTATAAATTTTTGCCTAATTTGTATCGATGTTTACAGATCGACATTACAATTTTAAAAAACTTATTAAAATTGTAAAGATACAGAAAATCTGTCTAGAGTACCACCCACTGTTCCACTTATTTATGGGCAATAATTGGCTTATCAAAAGTTCAGCATGACGTGTATGTTTTACTGTTTTGGATCAATTGTTCCTCTTGTATACCTTTTTGTATTGTTTTTGGGAATAAAATGAAAACATTAAAGAGCAGTGCAAAAAAAGCCCAGTTAACCCATAGGTACCGAAATAAATAAAAATTTGAATAAACATATTAACAAAATGACCTAGAATGGAATAGTACGAAAATATTTAGGCAAAATCGCCATTATTGCGAAGAAGCAACAAATGACCTAAAACAGGATAATGTTTTGAAGACATCAAATCTTGAATAGGCACTTTCTTATTGCTTATAAAAATAAGGAAGACGAGAAGAAAAATACCTTCAGAATATGATTTCTTACCCTTTTATGAGTATTATAAGTCGATATGATACGATGAAGAGATGGTTATTTTAAAAATATGAATAATATTGTTACAACTTTTGTTACAATATCCTTTCTATTTACCTAAACTTTCATTTAAAAAAAGTCCCAAAACCTTAAATTAATTTCATTAGGATTTACATGTATTAGAATCACCTATCGCCTACTACAACTACAGAAAATGATACACAAACTTTTTCTATTCTGATTTTTAGTTAATATTGTAAAATCTGGTTGTTCAATACGACGGTATGGAATATGATTATCCAGTTCATCACTCGGCTGATCTAATATCGTGTGTTTTAATTTCAGTCATACAAAAATTTTAAATAGCATATACGCAGAAGGCGTATCTATTTTTCATTTTTCCATTTGCATAAAAATGAAATGTAGACTGATATCAGTCTCATTTTAATTTTAATTTAAAAATGGCTGGGATGTTATGGATGCGAGTAACATAATTAAAAACCATAGTTTTGACGTTCCTTGACAAATGTGTGTTTGCAATTATTTTTATGGGAAAATGTGGATGAAATAAGGAAAAAACGCATAGAACGTTTTAAAATTCAGATATAAAAATTTTACAACAAGATTTTAACTAAAAGATATGGACAACGAAATCGTGAACTAATTTTCAACATAGACAGACCTAAATATAAATTTATTTTATTTTTATTATGACAATATGCGAATAATTACAAAAATATTGTCATAGACCTAAGTTCAGATGAGACCCAACAGACGAGAAGGAAGAGGAACCACCAACAATTCTTGAAGGTAAAGTTGCAGTTAAAAACTATCCAAAAACAAATCACTTGGAAAAGATAATCTCCCAGAAACCCTTTCCCAATGATTGAAATATTGGAATACTTTGCACCATATACAAAAAAGGAGATATCCTTGAATGCTCTAACCACCGAGGAATTAATTATCCTTCTAACTGCAGCGTATAGAATTCGCTGTTTTTACCTCTCGGAAAACTTACTTTATCAAATCCGCATACAGATAATTAAGAGAAATATGTAAGCTAAACTCTAGCTTAAATTTATTTTAAACACAATTTATATATTACACTAAATTTTATCTATTCGAGTAAAAACAAGCAACATGTATATTGTTTAAAAATACGTACATGTAATCCAATATATTTTAAAAGAATAAAATAAAACTTTGCTTGGAACTTTCGACCGCATTCTTTTTCCTTGAACTAAAAACATGTTAATCCATTAAAGTTTTGGTAAACTAGTCCATTAAAACTTTTAATAAACTTTGTATTGCAATAGTGTAAGATTGTTAAGCTACAAATTGTTATTCCCGTATTAGTTGGGCGACGAACCCCCAAAAAGATGACCATGACATTTAACTCATTGGCTAGTTGTCATATTTCTTTCCAATTAAAAATTTGTATTTAAAATTTTTGAATCTCTCTTTTTAACCAATTCTGCATTAGAATTATAGATATTATTTAAAGAGGTTTTTTTTAATCGGATTTCCAAATTAAACGATCAGAAAGTTATAGCAATTTTTATAACTCTAAGATTCCAATACTTTTTATGGAGTTGATTAGCTTCCTAGGTGACGTGTTTCCCATGTCAAAGGGCGCGAGAATGACCTCTCATACTAATTTTAATCTTTTGCAGAATAGTGCTACCCAGTTGCATTGTATTTATTCTACTGTTTCTTCTTGTTGTCGCAAAAAGACAGTTCTCCCTATCTGATTTGCTCATTTTTTGAGATGATATCTCAGAGGGCAGTGACTAGTGAAAAGACCAGTGATCATTTTGATATATTTTTTACTTATTTTGAGAAGGCGGTTGGTTGCAGAGTGCACTTTTATGAGCCTCTTTCTGCTGGTGTGTTAGACCAATGTAATTTTGGTTGATTGAGTATCCAGGTCCGAAGTTTCTTTCTGGTGTAGCTTTTTGATAGTCTACAAAAGGGTTCTGGACCCTGTTATAGGGTGTTAGCCACTTTCTTTGCGAGGCTGTCCTCATTCTCTTCAATTTGCTTGTGACCTGGCACCCACATAAAGTAACTTTTGCAATTCGCATGTGAGGATGTTTATAGTCCTAAACTGACTTTGACCAACAAGTAAATTACTTTAGAGCTTTTGAGACGACTTGGCTGTCTAATAAAATAAAAACTTCTGCCCTACGAGTATCTTAGTTACGATATTTTTGGGCAGTAATATCTATAGCATTTATTTCTGCCTGAAAGATAACTGAGGCGTTTTCAAAAGATTTGGATATGCTTGAAATTGGACCCAGTAACTCTCACTCATGCTCTTTCATTTTTCAACTACTTCGACCATTTAGTGGTTTTTCATGACCACTTCAAAGAATATTTCGAAGTCGAATTTGACAGGCGTGGCATCTGTCAGCCTGTCCTTAGAATCCAATGAAATTTCTTTAAAGATTTTTATTTGGCCAATAAAATCTCCAAGTTTGATTATTTGTCTCCATCGCAGTTTTAAGGCGGTGGTTACTGCCTTTCTTCTTATGCAGAAATCCAAGGAGGCGAGGTTTAACATCATCTCTGGGGCCGAAGTGGGGCATCTTCACAATGCTCTGTGATTCCCAGATAAGCTAGCCTCTACACTTTTTGCAGCTTGTCATTAGCTGTTATTTGTTGTGCTTTTGAACACCACCATATGAGCGCTCCGTATTAGCACATGGTCTCAATAATCGTTTTGATGACCAGAGGGTCATAAAAAGATTTTAGGCCCTAAGTATTTCCAAATGTCTTGCGGCACGGTAAACTTGCCACCAAGGCTCTTGATAAGACTTTTTAATATGACTATTCCAGGTGAGTTTTTGATTTACGGTTACCCCTAGATATTTTATTTCCTAGGAATAGTCTAATGTGATGCTATTCATAATTGGAGCCTATGAATTGTTTTTACGTCGTCTTGTGAAAATATCACAGTCGTTTTTTTGATGTTGACATTTAAGCCCTCCTTGGAGATCTGTTATTGTATATGTATTTATATAAAATAACTTCGGATATCGTTATCTACAAAAAAAAACTCACTAATACTTTATATGTACCTGCGAATTTGTATCTTTATTTTTTCATAATGAGTGTGAAAATCATGTAATACAAGAATAAAATGATATAACAAAAAAAAATGGTAATTACTTACCTTAGTAAGGGTAGTCGAATTAGTCTGAATTCAATCAGTTTCAAGTTGTCTGCCCGCCGTTACAGCTGCTGTCAATTATGTTAGGTGTGTTAACTTTTTTTTTATTAGAATTTTTAGATGTGATTAGATTAAGTTATATTAGGTTTTATTTTGTTATTAAATATTCAATAACGAGTTTAACAAAACATTAATTCTGCAACTTTACAACAGTGTTTAAGGTTTATATTTTAAATAGGTAAAAGAAATAAGAACAAGACTATAATTTGCTATGCATCTTCAGATCTTAAGGTACATGGTAAACTAAATGCTGAAATTATAAAAAAAACTCGTATTAGAGTGCTGTCTGATAAAAAAAATTACAGCCGTTATGCCAATATTATATGTGTCTGATTATTAAATATGACTTAAAAATTATTAAAACAAATTAAGTAACAAACAAATGTACAAACAATCTAGTAAATTGAAATTAAATAAATAAATGACTAATAAATACTACTTACATGCAGATACAAGGATTATTATTTATTGTTTTAGAAAATAGTTTAAACTATACTCGTAATTTGGTGACCGGTGAACATCGCTTTTCTGTAACTATTTAACAATTGGAGGAAAGTTCTTCAGGGAGAGATACTAACAAATACATTAGAAAGTAGGTATTGTGTAGATTATTTGGTAAAATGAATATGATGTGTTGTATTATTTAAAAGTTATTAACATTTATTCAATAGGTATATTTTGGTAATGTGTGTTAATTTATTAAATTATTTTTTTAGAACAGACGGCTCTATGATAATAAATGAAAGTAGATGTATAATTTGTCGGTCAGATAGCTCAGCGGGCTGTGCGGCTGTCCTCTCATTCGCTTCACTGTCGAAAAAAGTCCAACGCAGCAGTTTAAAATTCTAGATGAATCTGTGGCTTAGACTAGAATATGCTGGGATCTGATCGGCCTATGGTGGAGGCAGTACGGCAAGAGATAAGGGCTTGCGGCTCGGTGATACTCCTCCATAGATCCCTACCGGACGGGTGTAACGCCTAAAAAACCGGATATATATATATATATATATATATATATATATATATATATATATATATAATATATATATATATATATATATATGTATATATAGATGTATAATTTGTGGGTGTGCAATAACACCAACTATTGTGATGTCAAATAAATTAAAATTTAAAATTAAAAACACTTAAGACACTAAAGGACAAACAGAACACATTCAAAAAGATACAACAGACTTCTCCTTCTTCGCGTGCCTTATCAGAATATTCCGACGTTAGCAATCACCATTGCGAAGGCTTTTAGATCTTCTGCAATATGGAATGATTGTCCTGTATTTGGTATCTGAGTCCATTCACGAATGTTTTTTAACCAAGCAACTTGTTTCTTCCTAAACCTCTACTGCCCTTTATTTTACTTTTAAGGATCAGTTGTAATAATTTATATCGAATTTCCCCTACTATATATCCCAGATAAGACATTTTTCGATGTTTTAACAGTCTTCAGCAGTTCTCTATCTTTGTTGATGCTCCTTAGTACTTCTTTATTAGTTTTCCTTGCTGACCAAGGTATCTTGAGCGTTTGTCTATGAACCCATATTTACAATGCTTTAATTTTGTTCATGATCGATACTTCTAGCGTTCACACTTCTGCACTGTACAAAAGTACACACCAAACATAGCACTTAACTATTCTTTGGCTTAGTTCCAAACTGAGATGGTTATTGCAAAGAAATGACTTCATTTTCATAAAAGTAGTTTTAGTCATTGCTTTTCTACGTTTTATTTCTATGTCTGGATTTAGTTTTTCTGAACTTTCTCCACTTGGACTCAGCTTAATTAAAACTTTGCATCGGGATGTGAGTCACGACTAAATACAAAAGACATTTAATTTAAAAAGTGGGCACCTAGTGGCGCTACAACAGTTTTAAGAAGAGGAACTGGCAAAAAAATGTATTATACTTGAAAACAGTGTTTAAGGTTGGTACTTTGAGTTTATTTCGTTTCTTCTTTTCGCCGTTGCCATCAAACTGGTGACTATTTATTTCGTTATATATCGTATTTCGTTGGATGCATTAGTTATTAACTTCTTTTTCCATTTATTGTTTTATATGTGATTGGATTAGTTTAGATTAGGTTTTATTTTGTAATTTAATAGTCAATAACGAATTATACAACACTAATTCTGCAATTTGACAACAGTGTTTAAGGTTGATATTTTACTTGATTATAGGTTGGTCCTTTGTTTTTAAATGCGATGTTGCTAAACACATTTAAAAAAGTTTTAAAATTAGCCATAAAATTAATTAAAATAGCGCTATTATATGTTTGTGAATGATAATTTGATGACAGTGTGTTTTATGTATTAATTATTATTTGTTATTGATGAAATATATACAATAATTGGTTTATAAATTTTATGTAACTACTAAGGCTCTTTCCTATGTAGATAACATTTTTCTCTGGCTAGTTTTCGATTTCCTACTTTTTATAAAAAAAAATTCAATTTTTTTTAACATTTATACACTTTTCATATGTTTCCGTAGACGTACACATAAAAATTTTGCTTTTTTTCTATTTTTTAGGCTAAGCCAATAAAAATTCGCATTTTTAGGGACCCTTACTAATGTAAACCAATGCCACAAAATTAATCTGGGTTTCGATTCCAGATCAATAAAAATATAAACCTTAATGCATGTTTTTCCCCTCGATCAAATCTTGTGTTCATATGAAGTTCGTATGAATAATTGTGCTTTGATCAGCAACTCTATGATTGGGTCATAAACCTTTCTTTATTTACATTTAGAATGAAGGATATTGTTAAACTTTAACTTTCTATGAACGTGTATATTCTTTGACTTACGGAAAAGTCTTAATGTTAAAGAAAAATTAAAGACTATGACTTAAAAATATTCGATTTTTTTTATTGTTTATTATAGAATGTTAAGCTTTTCCTGAATATTATGTTGAACCAAATTAGCTTTGAAGTATGTTGTACGAGAATATGTTTTCAATATGGTTAAAGAAATGACACTGAAAGTATTGATCGACTAGTTCCACAACCAAATACTATTAAATATTGATGGATAACTGCTAAAGTTATCTGCAGTTTTAATGATATTACTACAAAAAGAAAATAAAGTGTGCTTGTATTATCGGTAGTAGAGTCAGCAATAAAAGGAAATGGGCAATAAACCGGTTTAATGTTCTATATCGTTTTCTATCGGTTAGCTTTATAGTCTGTTATTTTTAATAGCAGATACAATACGGTAAAGAAAGAACATTTCAACTTAATCGGCGGAGCTGGCTTTCAACTTTTTGATAAAGGATGGATTTTTAATAAACTAAGAGCATAATTATTTTATCAAGCTTGCCTGTTCCTCTAAATAGTAATATTTACGTAATACATATATAATTCAAAAAAACGAAAATGTGTGATCACTTTTTATTGCTAGAGGAAAGGATGCAAATATGGGCTACCCATTTTGTATTTCTTTGTAAAAAAAGAATAAAAATTCTATTTCAATTCCAAAGGTACGTAAGAATACCTATATTTAGTTACTTATAACCTGCCCAAAGTTCAAATTGATTAAAAAATATATAACTGTTTTAAACGTACAAATAATGAAAAATTGTACTTTTGCGTCGTTTGAATAATGATCCTAAATATGGGCTACCCCGAAAAATATGTCTTAAATTTGTGTAAAATGAGATAATTGCGTGAAAAATATATTTTAATATCTAAAATACAAAACAATATATCAAATAACTCTTATACATGAGTTGTGTATATCATGACGTGTGTGTGTGTTTTTTTTTACTGGGAGAAAATCTATTGCAAAAGTCACACACATATTCTTCTTTTTCGGCCCCAGCGCACTCGTTATGTGCCCACAAATGGCACATGAAGCACTTGACCCATATTTCACCAAGATTATCCTCTGAAAAAAGTGCTTCGTAAAACATACACGTTACGTCACCTGCGTCTTGTGTAGGCTGTGTAGAAGGAAACTCATTGTAATCGCTCTCATCATCTGCAGGCACATATTCCTCTTCATCACTCGCTACTAGAACCCGATTTCTTTTTTGGTTCTTTGTGACTTTGATAACCTGCTTACGTTTTCCTTTTTTTATTTCTTTTCCTTTTCTTTTTTCATGTGCCTTTTCCTACTTCGTTTTGCTTCCCTTTGTCTTTGTTAAGAGATTGGATCAGTTCATTTTTGTAAGGTGAAGGGGTTATCACTGAATACTTACTTGGCTTACGCCCACGATTAAAGGTTTTTTTCTTCAATAATGGCACAGGAGAAATATCATATTATAATGTTGTCAGATATGTTCTTGAAGACCCAGATGTGGAAGGAATTAATGGAATGGGCTTATTCTCAAATAATTTTCTTTTTACACCAAGCTCTGCACAAGGTCCTCCGGAAGGCGTGGCAGACTTTCTGTAAAAGCTTGTAGGAATAGTTTCAAGCTATTTATTAGGCCAGATGAAAAAGTGGGAGAATTAGATGATAAATTAATTGTGGCTGAAACGACAATCTGGTGTGCTCTTAAAATTGATAGAGTTATCGTTAGAATTTGTAAGTTCATTTGAATTGACAGCAGCGGTTGAAACGACGATCACCTTATCATCCTCATCACTCGCATCATCAGGTGCGGCTGTCACAGTATTTTCTGCTTCAATTTCAGCTGCCATGAAATAGACATCTGTAAATATATTCAAGGATAAATCCCTGTAGCTCTTAATTCAATAACGGCAATCTCTCCAGTTTGGCATTTCAAATAAGCTCTCCCAAAGAGCTCTGATACATCAAATGCACTTAGTGGACGATTATTGTGGCGCAACCAGACCCGGATCTTTTCGCTGTAGTAAGCCTTAAGAACACCTATGTAAGTTTTGTCCAACGGCTGGAGTTTGTGGGTGCAATGGGGAGGCAAGACAATTTATAGTGACTGATTATGATTATCTCTAGCTAAATTTATGACATCTATATTACGTGTATGGCTGTAATGACCATCCATAATAAGCATGACGGGTGATTTTTTTTGTGGGTTTCACTTTGTCAATGAAATGTTGAAACTATCTTGTAAAAATATTGCTTTGTATCCATCCACTGGGATGTACTGCCATGATGGAACCTGTAGGAGCTTCTTTCATCAGTTGCTGGTTATTATTTTTACGTGGGAATATCATCATTGGTGGGATGAATTGGCCAGCAGCGCTCATCGACGTCACGATGGTTATCAGAGAGCCCCTTCAGCAGAAGTTAATGATGCATTTTGTCGTTTCCCTTTTCGGCCTACTACCTGTGCAATCTTGTTTTGTACAACCGTAAGACCTGTCCTCGTCTACATTAAAGATACATTTCAGGTGGGTAAAATTGTTTGTCATATTCTGTTTCCAGAACATTGAAAAAGGATGCGACATTTTCTTTGTTAAAGCCTCTTGTTCGTGAATATGATGTTCCCGTTGGTCGTCGTACTGATACCTGTTTATGCGTTGCAAGAAAAGCCTCAGCCAGGCTCTGCCTGCCGTATTACCTCCAAACGGATGTTTTAAATTGTTCCTGTTAGCTAAGACGTACGCCATCCTCCTAAGATATTTTCTGGTTAATCCATGAAATTTAGCTTCCATTTCCAAAATATATCGCACTAACTCGTCCTCAAGCTCATTCCCTAAGAGAGCTTTACGCCCTAACTTTATTTGAGCAGCTTCAATTAGTTTTAGATCAAGTTTTTTGCAGAACGTTGCAAAGTAGAACGTGGGACATTAAACATTTTATCAGCTTTCAGCGTACCCATTTTGTGCTGCCTGACAGCTATAATTGCACGTTCCATATCTCACTCGTCCCATTTTTTTTTTCTTTTTTTAGCTTCTTTCAGCTGTTGTTTTGACATCCTGAAACAATTGAAGCATGTTTTACATTGTTCTAAATATGGGCCACTGGCCCATAATGAAAACAGGGGCATAGCCCATATTGTAAACACGCTTGCTTTGTACAACAGAAGAGGTTAAGTATAAAAGTAGTCAATTTGAAGAAAACTTATTAGCATTATATCAAAGACTGATTATAGAGCTTCAACGTGACACAGACGTTTTTTTTGAAATTAGTGTATATTTTCAAATACTGGAATTTATCAACTTACCCGAAAAAGTTTTGACACTCACACCAACCGACAAACAATTATTAAAAACTGGAAAATATCTACCATTGTGGCGCCATCGCTACGGTGATAGTTTAAACTTCGCCAAATAACCGTTTGTAATAGTCAAAATGTAGAGATCTGCGACGAATAGCTGTGAATCCTACCTAGCCCATATTACAAGACCAGCTCATATTTGCAGCCTTTCCTCTATTAATAAATTTATTGCCTTAAATTTAGCACGCGTCAAATATTAACCGAAAGAAATTAAATAAAAGTTGTATAACAAATATTATAATGTACTAACCACGTAGTTTGTACCATGTTAAAATCCACGTTTGACTTAGGATCGTGAGGAGATCAACCTTAGTTAAGGTATCTCCTCCTCACCACTACAAAGACAATCATGGAGTTCCCTACCCTGGGTCAGCTCTTCTCAGAGATAGTTCGTCTAATTCTTAAGACAATGAAAGGTAGCAAGTACGACCAAAGTATTATACAAAAATTTAAACAAACCTTTGGATTTTATTGAATAAGTTGGCAGACTCGTCGCTACGTTACAGGAAGTCCCGTACAAGATGGCTAAAGGCCTAAAAATAACTAGGTTAAAACAAGAATATTATAACTGAAAGCTCAAAAGTAAAAAGGTGATTAGAAGCCTTAATATTAAAGAAAAATTTCTACATTAAATACCTAACTGGCCAAATACTGTTTTAGAACTGCAGGATGAAAAGTTTAAAAACTATTTACTATTTAACTAGGAATAAGCCACAATTAAAGATAAAAATACGTTTATTGATGTTTCAATTTCCACTTCGGAAATCGTTCTCAAAATACAAACAGTAAATTCTTGATATCACATTGAAAAGCAAATCTTCAATACTTAGAATATCTTGTTCAACAAAAAATAAATTCGATCTATGATATTGTAATCGTTCTCGGATCATGGACAAACTGGCTCTATGCAGAATGTTCTCCAACCTTCTGCTTAAATATCTTGGACGTAACTTCAAGCTCTTTGGTATTAGGTTGCTGTCTCTACATCTTCGCAAAAATTTAATTGAATTTTGACAATGTGCCAGTTTCTTGGTATATAATTTCCAATCTCCGAAAATTTTGAATAACGCTGGGCCCATAACGGTTTCTTAATATTGTTCTGAAGCTATTTTCTTGTGGCACTTTAAATTAATTACTATTTAACTGGGAATAAGCCACAATTAAAGATAAAAATACGTTTATTGACGTTTCAATTTCCACTTCTGAAATCGTTCTCAAAATACAAACAGTAAACTGTAAATTTACTTCTGGCTTATTCCCAGTTAAATAGTAATTAATTTAAAATGCCACAAGAAAATAGCTTCAGAACAATTTTTAAAACTATGTTGTCGGTGTGATTGCGTTATCAGGTCTCTTAATTATCCATTCGATGGTGGCACTTGCTGACTGTATAAAACCGTGTTTCCAGTAACCAGTAATAATTATGGGTGAAGACAATTAAGAAAACAAAAACCATGGTTATCAGTAAGAGGAGTAAGGTAATAACAAGGATCCAGATAAAAATGAAGATATTGAAAAAGTGAACGAAATAAAATATTGGGTGCCTGGAAGAAATTCGATCGAAAATGGAGCCATCAAGAGCAGCTTTTCTACGAGGAGAAAATTTCTGAGTAACCAAAAACTCAATCTGCAAATACGATATCTTCTTCTTCTTCTTTTTATATAGACATCACTCTGTCTGTTTTTCAATCTGTCTCCAATAAGTTGTCGTTCCATCGTTTTCGTGGTCTTTCTCTTCTGATCGTCTTTCTCTTGGGAAACCGTTTCTTGCGATATTTACTATTATATTTGTTGTCATTAGACTTATATGATTGTTCCATTCTACCCTTCTATTTTTTACCCATTTCTTGACGTTCTCCACCTTGCATCTACGTCGTATATCTATACTTTTAGCCCTATCCCATAGTGTGTTATCATCATCTTTAAAATGTCTTTATCTTAGCTGTTTCTAACATCCTTTTTGTTCTCTCTGTATAAGTTCTTGTTTCTGCCGCGTATCTCATCATTGGTCTGATGACTGTTTTGTAAATTCTGCCTTTCATTTCTTTCCCGATATTTTTATTGTAAATCCGATATGAAATGGTAAAATGTATAACAGTTTACCTTTTAACTCTATTCTTCTTAATGGTGCCGAAGCTTGGACTGTTAACGTTGACTTAATGAGAAATCTGGAAGCTTTTGTGACGTGGATTTTAAAAACAGTATGGACCGATCATATTACGAACGAAATGGTGTTGCACATAATGGTAACAGACAGAAGTTTTGACCACCATTAAAAAAAGACAGCATAGTTGGGGCAAATACTTACGGCAACTCCCACTGAGAAGTAGGAATTGTTGCAGCTGATTATAAAGGGCAAAATCGAAGAAAAATAAGGTTCTGGTAGACGAAAAATATTCTGAAAAACTGAAAAAATTCGCGGCTGGATCAGGTTAAACATAAAGACACTTTAAAAAAAAGCTGAGGATAGAGACAAATTTGCAACGGTTTTAGCCAACCTTCATTAGTCCAGTCAGTACTAGAAGAAGAAAAGGATAATCACAAGCAACAACTTGCTTACTTACTAAATATGGTAATAGGCAAATAATAAAGGGACAACGTGACTTACCACAAGCAGCATAAAATAATTACAGCGATCTAATCAATCAGTCAAATAGCAGTATTTTGAAATAAAAATACTATTTTTCTATTTTGGTTTTCTACTATTGTAATGCAATTCCCTTTCACACTTTGTGTGCCACTTGTACACATTCTGCCATAAATACGTTTATAATAAACAATGTATGTTATTTTCCACACATCTCAACAACTAATGACTAAGAGGTCAATGAACGGAGTTAAAGGAACTAATAGAACGAAAACACATAGAAAAGGATACGTAGATTGACTACCTTAAAAAGCTCTATACAGAGGAAGAACAAATGACGCTAGAACCTAAAATACCCGAAATTACCACAAATAAAGAAGATAATAAAAATGTCGGTCAGATAGCCAAGCGGGCTGGGCGGCCGAATTCTCACTCGCTTCACTGCTAGTGGTTCAGCGGATGTGAGTTCGATCGCCAGCTTGGTGTAGAGAAAACAAAAAGGCTAACGCAGCAGTTTAGAAGTCTAAATGAATCTGCGGCTTAGACTGCAATATGCTAGTGTCTAATCGGTCTATGGTGAAGCAGTACGGCAAGAGATAAGAGCTTGCGGCTTGGTGATACTCCTCCATAGATCCCTACCGGAAGGGCGTGTGCCGCCTAAAGTAGTATATATATATATATATATATATATATATACAGGGTGGTGAATCGTCAAACGGGCCATAGGAAACTCAATGGGAAATTCTAAATTGTTGAATTCCTGCTTCCCAAATTATTTTACACCAAAAGTCATGGGAAACTATTTGTAGAGGACTCAAATATGTATCGAAAACAACTGTTAAAATTATTCTACGACTTAAACGTATTCCAAAATTTTGCTAAAATATAATACATTTTTCTGTGAAAAAATGTGTATTATGTGTTGCGTTTTGTCATATTATTGTTTCTGATATTTGACAATATTTAAATCAATTATATTACATTTATCTATGATTTAAATGGCCAAAATTTTGTGATTTATTGTTAAAAAAAAATAAGTTGATTAAAAAATGTACTCAATTGAGGAGAAAAAAGCAATAATAAAAATGTTTTATTCATGTTTTATTATAACATTTGTTATAGTTTTATGTTTAGAAATTATCATATATTATTATTAGGAATAAAGATCACAGTAACAGTATATTGGAATTCATTACATTGTTGTATAACTTAACATGGAATTAAATTTTAGTGAATTAGAATATCTTACGTTAAATAAAGATCCGGTAGTGGCAGAAAAAGGTTCGCGCTATTGCCTGTATACAACATTATGCGATTTTTCGTCAACTGAGTACATTTCATTATATTGATCGATTTGTAAACAATATAATTTATTGTTCACAAAGTAATAATGTGTAAATTAGTACTTGTGTTTGTATATCGTGAGTATTTAGTATTAGTATTATATTAGTAAAATTAGTAAATTCATTGTTTATAATTTAATCATAAAATAAAAAAATTGACAATTCAAATTGTCAAACATCTGACATTAATATGATAAAACACAGACGTTCTAATATATATTCTTGCATTACGTGTGGCCTAACTTTTAGGGGTGGCCTGAAAAATGTACTATATTTTTGCAAAATTTTGAAGTACATTTGATTCGTAGAACGGTTTTAACATTTGCTTTTAATTCAGATTTTAGTCCTCTACAAATAGTTTTTTATGACTTTTGATCTAAAATAATTAGGGAAGCAGCAATTCAACAATTTAAAATTTCCCATTGAGTTTCCTATGGACCGTTTGACGATTCACCACCCGGTATATATATATATATATATATATATATATATATATATAATATATATATATATATATACTATACTATAGTATATATACATACATATATATATATAATATATATATATATATATATATATATTATATATATATATATATATGTATGTATTAAAATGTACAGAAAGTTCGAGAAATACTTGAAAAGCTGAAGAACAGGAAAGCAGCAGGTAAGGACGGTAAACCAAATCAATAATTACGGAAATATTGTGTAGCAGCAATGATAGGACATTAACAACATTAACAAAAATTATAAAACACAATAAAATAACAGAAGAATATAGAACGAGCGAACAAATTCTACTATTAAATAAAGGAGATAGAAAAAACAGTCAGAAAACTACAGAGGTATAAACTTGTTAAATACTACGCTAAAACTTACAACTAGAATTTTAAAAAGTGCTAATAAATCACTACTAGACCACTACCGGACTTTTCAGGGCAGCAGTCAGGGCAGAAAGTCAGAATAGCCATGTTAGTGTTTAACATCCGTAACGGATAGGCACCATAAGAAGAAGAAGAAGAAGAATAAATCAGAGGAAAAGTTTAGCAGATGAACAACAGGATTTTCATAGTGAAAAATCGTTTACAAATGCAATATTCTTTATAAAGCAAATTACCGAGAAATCACTAGAGTATATTAGACCAGCATTTCTGTGTCTGATTAACCTAAAGAAAGCGTTTGACAGATTAAGACTCAAAGCTGTAATCCATCATCTGAATAATAGATAAGTTCCCCTAAACATTATAAAAAGGAATAAAAACAACAAGACAAGGCGACAGTTTAAGCCCCTTCTTGTTTAATCTTCTCATGGGCAAAATTATCAACAAAGTAACATCTCTTAATCTCGGATATAGAATGGGCAACAAAAGAATTGGTATGGTGTGTTACGCAGACGATGCAAGCAATTATTGCCGAATCAGAAGATGATCTCCAAAGGCAGCTCTTTCAGTTCTTTCAAACAAGCCGACTACTAAATATGAACATCTCTACCAACAAAACTAAATGTATGACAATAGCAAAAGATCCGCTCAGATGTAAGTTAGTGGTTGAGGACAACCCCATAGAACAGGTGATGCAATTCAGATATCTGGGCATAGATATATCAAGCACCCACGACCCAGTAAAGGACCTGAGGAGTCAAATCAACAAAGCATCTGCACTGTCAGGATGTCTGCGGGAGATAGTCTGGTCAAATCCGTATATGCGCACAGATAGTAAAATTAGAATCTATAAGACTTGCATACGACCGATCATGACATAGGGCATAGAAGTGCGCGAAGATACCAACAAAACGAAACAGATGCTAAGGGTTGCCGAAATGAAAACCCTAAGAACAATAATGGGGAAAACAAGAAGAGACAGAGTGAGAAATACAAACATTAGAGAGCAGTGCAAAATTCAAGATATTGTAAGATGGGGAAGGCAGCGCAAGAGGATGTGGTACAACCATGTAAGACGAATGGATGAGAATAGACTCCCAAAAATTGCCCTAGAAAACAATCCGCCCGGTTCAAGACCCCCCGGAAGACCACCTAAAAGATGGAGGGATAGTTGGCAATCTACCTCCCAAGAAATTAACCAGAGGCAGCTTCAGAATTAAACAGATCGAAAGATCTACAAAAAGTAGAAGAAGAAGAAGAATAAAAACATCTACCAAAACAACAAAATGGAAGTCAGAATGTATGGACAATAGAACATATAAAAATAGACAGCGGAATAAGACAAGGGGATTCATTGAGCCCTATGCTCTTCAATTTAATCATGGATGAAATCATCAAAAGCGTTAGCAAAGGTAGAGGATACAGAATAATATATATATATTATATAATAATATAATAATAAATAATAATAATAACAAAAATAAATAAAAAAAATTTTACGTACACGACGCAATATTGATAGCTCAAGATGAAGATAGTCTGTAAAGACTAGTCCACAGATTTAACATCAGAGCACAAGAATTTAATATGACAATCTTATCTCAGAAAACTAAGACAATAGTATTCAGCAAAGAACCAATCATATGTAAAATAGAAATTGATGGCATCAGTATTAAACAAGTAATGGAAATAAAATACCTGGGAATTACACTGTCTAGCTATGGAGACCTGTACAAAGAAAAGAGAGATCAAGTACAAAAACCAAATAGACTAGCAGGATGCCCTAATAACACTATATGGCGAAACAGACATATTATACACTGAGATGAAGTCAACAATTTGGAAAGCCAGTGTAAGACCAATAATGGACTTTACCTCAGAAACAAGACCCGATACAGTCACAACGCAAAGGCTACTGGTAACGGCATAGATAAAAGTACTAAGAAAAAATACAGGAAATACGCTGAGAGCTCGAAAGAGAAGTGAATACATTAGAAGAAAATGTAACGTACAGTGTATAAACGCAGTCCAGGACGAAGAAGAACCTCATGGTTGAAGAACTTGCGAGATGGGTATGGTGTAGATACAAGCATGCTATTTAGGGTGGCAGTGAATAAAATTAAAATAGCTATGATGGTAACCAACGTTCTGAAAGGACATGGTACATGAAGAAGAAGAAGTGTATAAATAAGTGAACACAAAATATAAAATAAGAATTAAATAATCACATAAGCAGACTGACGAAGAAGAAGAACTATTGACTAAAAAACGTAATGTGCATTGCCTGCTACTACAGCTGAGACGTAAGCACTAAACGTGTTAATTGTTTTTATTAAATTATCCTGCGTATTTTTAATACTAAGTACTACGTTTTTGGATAGGGTAGTATCAATAACAAAGTTTAGTTTGAAATAAGATGTCATGTCAAAAGAAACACTCCCCTTTCATTATCCCTTATCTTTTCTACCTAAAGTTAAAATGTAGAAAGCAGATGTTGCCCGTACTGTTCCAAAGACACGGTATAATATCCAAAGCAAAGGACTGTTTCGTATTCTAAGGGGAAAAGCGCCGCTTTTTGTTGAATATTTTACAGAGTTTCTAGCCGAGTTCAAAGTTTACCTTGTGTACCTTTCCGATTTGTTTTCCAGTAAAGTGGAACGTGAGAAAATATTCAATTTAGTTTTGTAAACGAAAATGTGTGTGGTAGCATGAAAGCAACTGATTGCTGTCAGAACCAATAATCGCTAGAATAATAAATAAAAGTTTTGGGGGAAAATATTGGAGATGTTTGAGTGTGTTTTGACAGAAGTGTTACATAAAATCAATATTTCTGTTGAAATACCTTCAAAAGGTTTTTTAAAATCCATACGAAACCCCAGGACACCGAAAAAATATAACCAACCGTCTTTCGCCGAACTTTTATGTGTAAATATTTTATTTGGTTGATAAAAATATTAGACACCTTATATTTTAGGTTAAGAGTTTATCATTATTATTTTATTTTTATTTCATTTTATCTCTGAGACAAGTGGATATTTAATCTACTCGCGAGTACAACAGACCGAGTTGTTTATAGACTCTAGTAAGTAGTAGATTACTTCTGCATTTTTTCAATAAAGGCTACAAAAGTATTAGCAACAATTAAAAAAAATCATGTCGAGTACCTCCGAAAAACTTATTAGCTAAATAGAAACTTTAGTTCTTGTTGTCACTGAAGAATAATATCAAAAAAGTGTATACATTTAATGTAGATTTATTATAATTAATTATTGTTAAAGATTTACATCACCAAATTATGTCTTAAAGTGGAAGAGTTTTACAATAAATATTTATACCGATTTTATTGATTCTGCAGACCTTCAAAGAAAACACCCATGGACGTATAAACATAGATGGACACAGCAATAAGATACCTTTAACACACAATGTTTTGAAGCTTCGATAGAATGTGATGCTTCCGCAATGAGCATAAGCGTGCTTGAATTTTTACTCGCGGGTAATTATTCAGATTTTAAAAATTGGAAGTAGTAATAATGTATAAAAACACGTTCAAAGAATTTAAAAGAACGAGAGTTTAACTATTAACAAATCACGTCTTTATAGAAAAATTAAAATACAATTTTATTTGCTTTAAAATTATTACAATAAAATATAGTTGAATTCAAGTTAATTTTTAATAGGTATCAAAATAATGCTACAATAAAAAATTTTATGTTTTCTCCTAAATTTGCTACCAAAATAGTTCGATCGTCAATATTATTTGGAAACCTACATAGAAAAATAAATGAGTTTTATTCATTTCACTAATTTATTTGCATCCATGAGAAATATTAAATTAAAAAGGTACTAAATAGATCTTTTTTAATCAGATGATGTCTACTTACAATTTAAAAATGTCTACTAATTTCATGAACTTATATCTTATTCAATACATTAATGAACATGAATAAACCAATGGTACGCCTATTAAAATGTAAACAAACACGCTTCCTCATTTCCTCATCTTTAAATAATGTAAATTGTATGTACTTACAAATGAAATGAGAGATCGGGAGTGTAAATATTTCGTTTATTTTATTTCACTTTTCACAAATATCACTCAAAATACAGCCAAAATATCGAAAAAACAACTTTTTACTAAAAAGTAAACAAACATGGAACAGCATTTGAAGTTTGACGTAGATCCATAAGACAGAGAAATGTAAACAACCGTTGCCATTTTTAAATAGTTTTCAGTGCTTCTACATATAAAATAATTGATTGATATCTATTATACGCTATTATTAAATGATAATGCACACTATGTGCACACTTTATATTTTGATTACAATTAAATATATTAATCTAACCAATAAATTATTATTTTGGTTTGATAGCACCTGTAGAGTATAAAATACGGAGTAATATTTTCAGCGACTCGCGAATAAGAAATTTTAAAACAAAACGTGACAACAGTTGAAGGTGCTGAGAATGTGACCTATTCAAATAATTTTGACTTCACAATTTTATGTAAATAACTGAGTCCATCTGTGTTTATACGTCCATGAAAACACCATATACGGACTATTAAAAATAATAATAACTTTAAATTTGTGATACTTAAAGAGAAAACTCCAATTAATTTAACTGTGACATCAGAAGTTTGATGTGATTTTTACGAGGGTTCTTAACGCCCGTTAATTGGTGTTATATGCTATATAGTCGGACAATTTTCAATTAAAGGATGACTAATCTACAAATTGAACTAAACGGTAGCGGCAACAATGTAAAATGTCCGTAGTAAATTCTTACCGAGGTCATGTTTATTGTGTATGTTTTGCCCATGTAAAAAAATGAAAAAGTAAGATAGTTCCATAAAATTTTCCCCCGTAACAATATAAATTGGTGCGATCCACGATTGTATAGTGAGACAAGTTTATTGAATAGTTTGAAACATCGGTAAACTTATCAATATTTTGCTTGTCTATATATATTAACGTTCTTAGAAAGATTGGGAATGGCAGAAATATGGATATTTTAGTTTATTCGTTCCACATTCTGTATGAGCATAGGCGTAGTGTGTTCTATTTTTTGAGAATATATTTTTAAAATTATTTTTTCTCTTTTTGAAGGAAAAACCGCAGTAATTTTTATTAAAGGAACACTATTGTATCTTAAATGTAATATTAAATTTTAAGATGGCAATTTAAATATTCGGGGTGTAGATGTATTCTACACCTCTTATATAAATAAAAGCATTACTTTTGCACATTCTACATTCTAGCACTATCGTATCTTTTTATAATGCGGCCAATATTGTCGAATCTGTTTTCATTTGGTAAAGCAAATTTAGACTGACCTCTATGTACTAAGTTTAACACTGATGTAGCGGTTTCTTCACTATTATAAATTATAAATATATCTTTATCCTTATCCTATTTCCAATGCATATCAACTTGAAGCAGAGTGTAATATAAAATATGCTAACCAGATAATATAAATAGGCTAATATTTTTTTTAATCTATGTTATTCATTTTAAAATCGTGACGGTTATTCTGAGATGCATAAATATTTGTAAAATATAGAATGCTCTCAATTACTTTTTTATCCAAAAAAGAAAAAAAAGAGTGATAAAACTTGGAGGCAAGTCAATATATGACTTGCCTCCATGTTGGCTTTTATATTGTCTAAATATCAATCAGACTGATGTTAAAAATTACTGCTGAGCACGTTTTTATCTGTGGTTCAGAGGAATATAAGAATAAAAAAATTTTAAAATATGAAATTTTTTTGTGATATATGGTATACAGCCAGCTACAGGAACTTATATTCCTCGTGGAATTGAATATAAGAATCGTCAAAATTCCCAATCATCTCTATTTCATAATGTACCTGCAGTATCCGCTTTTATTGATTCTTCACAAATAATATTATCATCAATGTCTTCTACATCAGAAAGTTTCTATTTTAATCTCGGCGGCAAATAAACTAAATTAAGTGAGTCAGCACTGTCACAATCTCAGTCTTTTTCTAACAAAGCTATTAATCTCTTTAGTAGTTACTGCTATTTTTATTTTATATTTCGAGAATATACTAAAATAAATGAATGCACTACTATATACACGCATTCGCATGATTATAGTTTAGCTTACTTCATTTTAATTTATATGAACTTCAAAATATATTTTTATATTTATATAAACAAATAAATACAAGGAAACTTTTAAATTTAGTTAAAAAAACAAATATACGTTTACAGCACACAGGAATTCTATAAATAGAGAATGATGTGTAATGACCGAGATCGTATGTTAAAATTTCAGATTGTTCAGTCTTATTGAAAAAAAAATATTTTGCAAAGGTTTCTATTTTTTGAAAGTTCTGTATTAGGTACTTCTCTAATAAAAATAAAATTTTACTTTAATTTGTTAGACAACTACAAGATACCTGTCAAAAGACACATGATAATTTAATAAATATATCGGTTTTCTAGATTTAATTTTTACGTAATTACTTATGTGTTTAAATAAATAATTAAATCAATTAAAAATTTTCGTTGATTCCATTTCGATATCGATTTCGTTGAAAATTTATCGTTAAGAGCTTTGTTAAGTGCAATGTTGCCAAGTAATGACTTTCAATTACAAACTGTTTTGTTATAGTAATAACTCTGCCACATTTCGCATTTATTACAATTAACTTTACGCAGTCTTCAGATAGTGGAGTGACAACATCAATATAATGAGGGCTCGCAAAAATGGCAAGGTCTGAAAAATCTAATATATCGAGACGACGTGGGAGACTTCCAAAACGATGTTCCAAGAGCTGGACATCGGAGTCTTAACACATAGTTTTAAAAATGAACAGGACATAAACCTAAATTAAGAAAACAATATGTAAAATATTAAAATCATCAATATTCAAATTATTGCAACAAACCTTTTTTAAAAGTTTTTAATTAAAGTCAAATTAATTTGAGTACTTTTTGGAAACTGGAGAATCTTATGTACTTATTTACTACTAAGGCTCTTAGTCGCTTTATATTTCACTAAAAATATTCTACAAAATATAGAGTAAAATTTTATTCATATTCAAATATCTTGCGTTCATACATATTTTAGCTGCACAGCTCTCGTAATCCGTAATCCGAGAAGAACTCGACGTTTGCCGTCTTTTTATTCTTTTAGTCGCATCACTTCAAAAAGACTAATGACTAAAGTTCTCACATCTCAAACGGAAAGCTAGCAAATCCAAAAAAAGGACTAAACATATTCAGTAGCATATAAGTTGGTTCTAGATACTGATATCGCAAAAGAAATGTGTTAAAATAACGATTTGAATGTACGAATGTACATTTGAAATAAATTTCTCATAATACCTATGAAATGGGTTATTGTATTAACATAAATTCGTAACGACTAATTATTTTATTGCTGTGGAAATAATTATTAATACTTTACGATCATTTTTACTCACCAAAATTTAAAAAAAAATGTAACATTGTAACTTTTGACTACTAATACTTAAAGAGTCATTGATAAAGGGAAAAATACTAAGAAGAAACCATAAAACATTTCAACGGGTTTACGCTTGGAACCTCAGCCAAAGAACTTAAAACTCTCACACGGATTTTTTTTTATTGGGTTAATGCCTAGACAACTATGATCATTGGCATGGTACAGTCAGGTACCTAGTGTAGTGTGTGTGTAGAGTAATTGTCTTGATACTTAGCAAAGTCGACGTCATTGTCTTTGCTAAGAGACGCTAATTGTATCCGAACGTATGCGGTCCCTCTGGTGAGTACCGATCGCAAAAGGATAGAAATTATTTACCATTCATTAATTTTTAAACGAAGCTAAATATAAACAAAGGCGAAACAGATTGTGAGTGCTACAATCAATGACGAAGAAGTAGAAGCAAAGATCAAAAAAGCTAAAAAAACAGAAAATCACCGGGGACGGATGGTATACCCAATGAACTTTTAAAATATGGAGGCCCGGAACTTGCAAGTAAACTGGCACAACTATTTAACAAAATATTAAACAAAACAGAAACACCAGAGGAATGGCATAATAGTATCACAATCCCCATATTTAAAAAAGGACAAAAAACCTGCCCACAAAACTATAGAGGAATAACCCTCTTAAATACAACAATGAAACTTTTCACGGGTATTCTCAAGGACAAATTGGAAAAGCAAATCACTAATGCTGAAGAACAACAAGGTTTTACAAAAGGGCGGTCTATAACAGACGCAGTATTTATAATAAAACAAATAAAAGAAAAAGCTATAGAGTTCGGCATGCCAGCGTATATTTGCTTCATTGATTTGACGAAGGCATTTGACAGAGTTCGCCTGGGAGACATTCTAAATATATTAATAAAAAATGAAACACCGACCAGTATAACCAAAGATACTCCATAAACTAAATAACAACAACGTAACCAAAGTTAGAGCAGGAGACGAATTCACTGAAAATATTCCAACACCGGGAGGAATTAGACAAGGCGACAGTTTAAGCCCCTTCTTGTTTAATCTTCTCATGGGCAAAATTATCAACAAAGTAACATCTCTTAATCTCGGATATAGAATGGGCAACAAAAGAATTGGTATGGTGTGTTACGCAGACGATGCAGCAATTATTTGCCGAATCAGAAGATGATCTCCAAAGGCAGCTCTTTCAGTTCTTTCAAACAAGCCGACTACTAAATATGAACATCTCTACCAACAAAACTAAATGTATGACAATAGCAAAAGATCCGCTCAGATGTAAGTTAGTGGTTGAGGACAACCCCATAGAACAGGTGATGCAATTCAGATATCTGGGCATAGATATATCAAGCACCCACGACCCAGTAAAGGACCTGAGGAGTCAGATCAACAAAGCATCTGCACTGTCAGGATGTCTGCGGGAGATAGTCTGGTCAAATCCGTATATGCGCACAGATAGTAAAATTAGAATCTATAAGACTTGCATACGACCGATCATGACATATGGCATAGAAGTGCGCGAAGATACTAACAAAACGAAACAGATGCTAAGGGTTGCCGAAATGAAAACCCTAAGAACAATAATGGGGAAAACAAGAAGAGACAGAGCGAGAAATACAAACATTAGAGAGCAGTGCAAAATTCAAGATATTGTAAGATGGGGAAGGCAGCGCAAGAGGATGTGGTACAACCATGTAAGACGAATGGATGAGAATAGACTCCCAAAAATTGCCCTAGAAAACAATCCGCCCGGTTCAAGACCCCCCGGAAGACCACCTAAAAGATGGAGGGATAGTTGGCAATCTACCTCCCAAGAAATTAACCAGAGGCAGCTTCAGAATTAAACAGATCGAAAGATCTACAAAAAAAAGAAGAAGAAGAATTTCTAATAAACAAAAATTTCTCCACCCAGATGAAATTCGAACTCACGACCTTTAGGTTTAAAAGGTAGGCGCTCTTACCACTGAGCCACAGAGGGGGTTTCTCACCGGAATTGAAACTCAAAACACACAATATTTAGTGGTAACGAATATTTTGCCTACCACATAGGGTATTATTATAGCGGGTTTAAATTTGAGGACAGAAACTATTGGGGCAGAGATAGGGTAAGCATGATAAACGAAACTGTTGCGAACAGCTCTCAATGTTTATTTGGAGAACTGAGTCGTCGATAAGTGAATGACACAATGGGATTGGATTTGAGCAACTACAAAAATGAAAAACAAGGGGTACTTACATGAGTTACCTAGACAAACAAAATACAAGAATGTTCCCACGCTATTTAAATTAAGGACGCCGCTTTAAAGAATCTTCCTGCTGAATGAAAAAAAGTTTTCCTTTCTAAACCACAAAAAAGGGTTTATAGACTTTTTAAAAGTAAATAAACAAAATGGTTTTAGGTAAAAAATTACACATTTATTGTTGTCTCACCATAAACAGTTACAACTATGGGTAATACAAAAAATTACAAAACATATCAAAAACAGACTTACTATTCCTATCCGTTAACAAACTAGAAGTTTAAAATACCACAAAACTTATAATTGTTACTGGGCGATAGTTTGTAGCAGAAATAAATTATTACAAATAAAAAAATATCTTAAATAAAACTATGCATAGAGATTAACCTTTTTTGAAAAACAAAAACAAAAGTCTCAAAAATGATAGGTATTTACCAAATGTCAAAAATAATAAAGCTAGCTAAAGGTTGAAGAATACAATCTTCAACCTTTACAAAATAACTAGGTCTTGGAATCAACCAAGATCTATTTATTAAACTCTTGTTACAGTGATCTTTAATCACTTTAACAATTTCAATTGTTTTTAGAAATATCTTCTACCTAAGATTCTATTCAAATACGGTACAGACAAGCAATGAAGGCAAGGGCTACTAAAATCTCCCTTCTACTTTGACCATCTAAAAGAGAAGAAGATTTTAGAGGTTAGTGTCTTCAAACCTGCAAATTATTCACGTTGTTCACTTTAAATGACATGTAAGTACAGGTTAAGAATAAGATAAAAGATGTAAAACTCTCGAGAGAGGACTTTCCGGTCCTACACGTAATAGTCAAAATTGTGCATTGTCTTTGTACCAGTATTTGTTAATTTACATTACATGTTTTTTTTTTCTTTTTGTGAAAAAACTTATACAATTTTTCACAAAAATTTTACAACTTTGACCAGCTTTTACGGCATTATCCTCAAAATCGTAAGTAACATCAACTTAATTAAAATAGATTGTCAATTTTCATGTGAAACTATTTGTAGCTTATCCCTGATGATGTCGATAACTATCGACGAAATATTGGATTCATAAAGGACTAAAGAGTACACTTAGCCTATCCTTTCAGCTTTTTTTACCTCTAAGTTTTATAATATACTATATATATATATATATATATATATATATGTGTGTGTGTGTGTGTTCGGAAAGATTCCGCGGTTAGTACAATGAAACTTAGAGCTAAGATTAAGATTATTACTGAAATTAATATCAAACTCACCAGTCTTCCGGGTTGAACCGCGTCGATATCCATTTTGCCGAGCTTTCGGCATCCTCTCCTGATGCCTTCCTCAGGGCTTCCGAGGTCTCAGTCTCCCGAGCCCCCAGACACCTGCTATACTGTTCACTGATCACTGCACTGTCACTACAGTTAGTAGTGGCAGACCTTGCATGGCGAGTGGTCCCAAATTTTATAATTCTGACCTTTAGGGGGTCAACGGTAGTACAAATTTAAAATTGCGTTAAATGTAAAATTGAGGTTCTACGTATGCGGTAAAGGCGCGAGCGTAAGGATTGGTTTTATAGGAATTGGTTAAGTTGTTGCAATTACGATTTCCTACGATTTCTTATCTGCAAATGTTTTTCGTGTGATCAATATTTTTCGAGTTAAGAAAAAACAGTAGTAACTAACTATAATTATTAAACTATCTCGTAACTTCACCACATAAATATATCTTAACAAAAATGGAAAGAATGATTTTTTACACAATAGTCATTTTTTAAATTTTTTCTACCATAATTAATTTTTAAGGTCCTATGTCTAACGAAAACTAACGGTGACTTCATCAGCTTAAATATTCAATATTATACTTCCATCTTTATTACAATATTTTCCTCCTTAACTCAGAAAATATCTAGCCAACGAAAATATTTGTATGGAAATAAATTGTAGTAAATTGCTTCTTCTTCTTAGGGTACCTGTCGGTTCCGAACGCTGGCGATCATTCTTGCTATGATGACTTTGTTGGTAGCTATACGGAATAACTGTGTTGAGGTTTTTCTATACCATGGTCTCAGGTTAGTAATCCAGGATATTCTTCTTCATATGGGGCCCTTTTTCTTTCAATATTACCTTGCAAATTGCATTGAGTTAGCTCCTATCTGCCTTGATATCTCTTTATATGTCGCAAGTACTGCAGCTTATGGCCCTTCACGATGCTGGCCAAATCCGCGGTTACGTTCATCATTGGCAGTACTTCTTCATTGGGAACTTTATCTGTCCATGGTATATTTATGGTCCTTCTGTATCACCATAGCACAAAAGCCTAAAATTTTGATAGAGTTTCCGCCTTCAATCCCCGTTTCTACTCTGTACAGAAGCACTGAGTATACGTTACATTTAAGAAGACTTTTTTTTTCTAGGTAGTAAATTCTAGTAAATTGCATTTGCAATAGTTTCAGCCCGTACTTTTTTTGTCTAAAAGTTGAAAATGGTGGATATATTGAGCACAAACCTTTCTGCTTTAACATCAAGATGGCAGATAACTCAACGGCGGAAATCAGTCGCGATTTACAAACACTACTGTTGTTAAGACAATGACTTCGACTTTGCTACGTATCAAGACAATTACTCTACACACACAAACACACGCACACACTACATTAATAAACTTATCTTGATTGAGACTGGCTCAATGACAATTGGCCAAGTAAAAACATACACAAAAAAACCCCTCAGCGCAAAGTGCAATGTTATCTCGACTGGAATAAAATTAGTGTTTCTAGTTTATATATAATCCAATTATGTCTATGTGTATATATGTATATCATATCTAATAAGTTACCTCCTTGAAAATGTGTTGTCCCAATTTCGGTAAATGTATGTCCATTTCAATCAAGACACTATATTAGTTCAAGTAATTTACCTATTTTAGTTACGAGACATATTATAACTGAAAACTAAAACTAGATGGCATTCACCGACGCCGACGGCGTATGTGATTTTCCCTGGTGGGATTAAATTAAAGATTATTAGCTGTCATTATAATAAATTAAGTTTTCACAAAATTTAGTAAAATCGATGTAACTTTATCAAAGGACCTTAATTTGAAAATCATTTATATTAAGCAAGGGTATATATTTTTGCATGATAAATATAGCATTTAGTACATGATCTGCATTTTCGTTTTTATAGCTTGTAATCAAAACTGCTTTGAAAGTTAAGTGACAGATTCGGATTTTTTATACGTTCATATTGTTTAAGAAAGTAACTTGTCTATCTATTATTAGAAAAAAGGTATTTTAATCTTTTAACACGCGAATCACCAGCATTTTTGCATACCTAGCAGCACAGGAGCGGTCAATAACGGGTATTAGATTGGGACTAAATTCCTGTAGTTGGCTGGTATACCATGTGAAAGGTATAATAATAAAAAACCCTTTCGGGCTACATCACAAAACATTTTCGGAATAACTATTCCATCATCAATGCTATCTGGATGTACATGTTTGAAGTTAATAAATATGTCAGTTAAAATCCTTTTAATGCAGCGTGAATAATATTGAATAACAGCTTTCCTATTTAAAAACTATGATTGTTAAGTTACAAAAGCAATTGATTCTCTTTAATGTCTTCTTCAAGGCTTCTGAGGTCTCAGTCTCCCGACCTAGATAGTACTACTACTTCTTCTTCTTTTTCAGCCTTAAGTAATTCAACTTTGGACATTGGCGTCCCCCCAAATCCATCCAGTGTTTTCTATTTTGCTCCACTTGCTTTCAGTTGTGTCCTCAGATTTTCTTAATGTCATCAACTCATCTCATTTGTGGACTTTCTCTGCTTCTCTTTCCTATCCATGGTCTCCAATATTGTATTTCGTGGTTCCATCTCTTATCCTTCAGTCAGACATTGTGTCCTGCGAAGCTCCATTTTAATTTGGCAGCATGTTCTTCTGCGTCTTTTACTTTGGTACTACACTAATCACTAATCAAAGCATGACTGGTGCTAGGAATAGAAGACGGGTCATTTATACCGTCGATGGTTGAGACAATTTGCTCTTTTTTTTCAATTTTGTATTTGTGCAATCAAAAAGAAGTAGTTTTAAATGTTTAAATGTTTTAAGTGTTTAAATGTAGTTGAAATGCCTTACATTTGTTGCCAAACCCCAAAAGATTGGGCTCTAACCATGAAAATTGCATACTGACCGTTGAATAAAGTAAATAAACACATAAGAATCGGAGAAAAAATGACAAAAATTGTGCAAAACGTTTATTTATTTATAACAACTTTATTAAAACTGGACTATTATTTACACCGTCGAGTTCATACAAATTTTATTTAAAATTAATTTCGCGTGCGTAACCGACATTCAAAAACGCCAGTCGGTTCAAGCATTGTTTCTGAGAGTACAGTTTATTCTATACAAAAAGTGCTAATAAACATTTTTGTTAAAAAATTAGTTCAAAGACATTTTTGTTTACATATTTTTTCCTAAGGTATATAAAATTCTTAGTAAATCGATTTTGTCTGTTTCACCCTGTACGAGGAGGGTTTTAGGAGAAAATCCGTGGACAGAAGAAAGGTAAACTTAGGAAGAGCAAGATATTATTTGTTGTATTTTTTTGGGTTCCAAAATCGTAATACTCTTTGTCTCTGACTAGTGGAGTAAAACAGACCCTGCGCTTATAGCAAAACACATATACAAACATAACAATAAGTAAGATAGTATGAGAATGAAAAGATACAAAGAGAGAAAAAGATACAAGGAGGAGAAAGAGGATTTTTCTTTTTCTTTTAATAAATAATATTTAATTTTTCTGAATTTCATTTAAACTGAATTTCATTTTTTTTAATTATCTGAAAAATGCTTGGATTTTGTCATAAAACAGCTATGTAAGTTCCGAATTTTTACCAATTAATATATTATATGTCTTACATTTCCTTCTACAGCTTTGCTTATTATCTAAACCTTTTATATATAACGCTCTTCGAGAAATCTCCAAGAGAAAATTCTCCTAAATTCATCGTCAATATCAGTAAAGAATCAACTTTTTTCCTCTCGGTAGTTAATGGGGAAACAACTTTGACTTTTCCTATATCTCTTAAATCTCTACGCGGAAAGATAAGAGTCACGTTCACCCATTTGCACGTCTTGTGATTATCTCGTCACGCCAAACTTCTCAAAAAAGTTCTAAAAGCGCTAGAAGATACATGAAGTTATTAAAGGTCCGTATATATATATATATATATATATATATATATATAATATATAATATATATATATTATATATATATATATTATATATATACTTCATTGATTTATTAGAATACGTTTTATATTTATTTTTAAAAGCATCATCAGTTCACTACAAATAAAAATAAAAAATATTTTAAAATATAAGTAAACAACCAAAAGGGTTCATACTTACAAAAACAATTTGTAGGTTTTTTTTAGATGTTATAAAAACTCTACGATAACTTAACAATAAAACTTAATAACTTAACGAGAGAAACGAAACAAAAAAACACAAGAAAAACTATAAGAGCACTATTGTTTATTTAATTTTGACCGATGGCTTCATCTGGATGTTGATTTAAGCTCTTTCGACACAACACTAATATCTTCGATTGTTTTCTATCGGTTGTAGGATGTTATAATTTACACGTGTAGCTTGTGTCGTACATATGTTTCTTTGGAAAGCAGGGAGGCACCTGCTTCCCAAAGAAAAGAAAGAAAGGAATAAAATTAACTCCCTTAATAATTGTACTTTAATGATCAGTACTGAATACTCCCTTATAAATATATATTATATATATATATATATTATATATATATATATATAAGATGGTGGTATTCTTGACTGTTGATTTAAATATAAATTATGATTTTTGAGGATGCAGTCAGTTTATTTGGCCCACAAGACAAAGAAAACTCTTTGACTTACTGTCAAGCTTTCGAATTTTATTTAATTCTTTTTCAAGACATCTATAAAAAGAAATATAAATTAACTAGTTAAAATTGTTAATTGTCTTACTTACTAGTCGTGAGATTACAGTTGTTAATACTATTGTACTCCACAAAACAAACCATTATAAATATATTAAAAATTTTTTTATTAAAAATAACTATATTGTCACTATATATGTCATTGTCATGGTTTGATTAATGGACATATATGAATGAAAATACAGTTACTTTATGTGGAAAGCAAAACCAGTAACAATAGTTTTTATTATAATTTATTTAATTGTCTATAAAAAATATAAATTAATCCAGTCAGCAGTTTGGCTTAATGCACATATGAATTTTTAATGTTAGGATGTCAATAGAAAATGAGATCTTGACGGTATTTATTGATATGTTAATATGTAACAATAAATGTTACTTAATTTGTCAATATCTGATCTTCTATTTACACATTTTTTATTTTTTTTGTATATGTGTCATTTCTAAAAATAACTGTTTCTGTTCATGTTTCTGCCTCTCTAGAATTGAAGCTTGTGAAAAATTAAATGTGTGATTTAGATTGATGGAGTGTTCAGCTAATGCACAAGCTTGTGATTTCTTAGTTTTTACATCACTTTTATGAGAAATAATTCTGCTGTGTAATGTTCGAGAAGTTTCTCCTATATAAACTTTATCACAGTCTGAGCAAGGTATTTGATACACTACTCTAGAACTTTCATCAGTTGTTAAAGGATCTTTAGTTTTAGTGTATAAATGTGCTATGGTTTTAACATTTCTGGTGGCAATTTTTATGTTTTCTAATCCTTTAAATAATTTGAGAAGTTTTGGTGTTAAGAATGGAATATAAGGTAAAGATCCAAAAGTTTGTGGTGTTATTGGTATTAAGGTGTTAACTGTCAGGCTATTGTTTATTTCTTGATTTGCCATTTTTCTGTGATTTGTTTTTTATTGTTGGTATTGTCGATCAATGTGATGGAGGTTGGAGAGTTTGCAGTACTAAAAATTAATTTATTGAGTAAGCCAACGGGATAAGAATTTTCAATTAGTATGTTTTTTTAGTCTCTTTAATGGTTTTACTTTCCACATAAAGTAACTGTATTTTCATTCATATATGTCCATTAATCAAATGGCAATGACATATATCGTGACAATATAGTTATTTTTAATAAAAACATTTTTAATATATTTATAATGGTTTGTTTTGTGGAGTACAATAGTATTAACAACTGTAATCTCACGACTAGTAAGTAAGACAATTAACAATTTTAACTAGTTAATTTATATTTCTTTTTATAGATGTCTTGAAAAAGAATTAAATAAAATTTGAAATCTTGATATATATATATATATATATTGTAATAGTTTTGTTTTTATTATTTTTATGTTTTATTGTTAATAAATATAATTTTAATTGAATTGAAGTGAATTTTAAAAGTATGTAGTTCGTTGTTAATATACTATACCTCGGCTAGCTCAATTATTTGTTTCTAAGCAATCTGTCACTGTGTGACGTCAACTCTGTAGTCTCCTGGTAGAGTTCAAAAAGAAATTAAACCAAAATTTACTTTATATTTTTGATAAATTAACCCAAATGAAGCACGTTATTTATTAATATTGAACAAATTTAATATAAACAATAAAATTCGTCTGCAACTTGGGTTGCCTTTAAAAATTTACAAAAATAGGAATCGTGTAAACCTTAATGTGTCGTGAAAATAGAATTTGATTACAAAATGTGGAAACTCTCTACAATTACCTTAAATCTAAATGACTATTGCAACTTTATAAAGTGTTTAAATGAAATATAAAGAAAAGAAAACTGAACACTTTATTCTGCTGACTTATAACTAACATTAAAATATAATCAAAATTTCAAATGATCCCCAAAATTATTATCCAAACTCACTTTCAAACAGTTCTGATTTTTTTTATTTTTTAAAGAAAACTAACTACTCGCAAAATAATCGGTGAAACTGGAATATCTATCCTCTCTTCGGAAGTTAAAGGTACGTACTATTATATTTTTATTTTAATGATCATTAATATTTCAATTTTTAAGGCCTATCGCAATTAGTTAATTCATGAATTTTTACTTTTTCAATCTAAATGACATTTCTGCACTCCAATTATAATTTATAAGTCAAAATTTCTCTTACTCTCTGGAACAAATTCTGGATATCTCTATTTGAAAATGTGGAAAAACTAAATTATAATTAAACGATTTTAAAGCACTCCCGGACTATTCCACCTTTTTAGGGCTCTTCCTCCAAAATTTTCGTCGCCTCCAACAACCTATTCTTCCTTGTTAACCGCCATAGCTAGCACCAACCAACAAAAATCCGTTGCTAACAGCAACCCCCTTTCTTTTTTCATTCCGTCTTCTATTTTATTCAACCATAAAACTGTCCTGTTTTGACATATTTGTCAAACCACATTAATTTCTCATAAGCACTTTAATCACATCTAATTTGGGAATTTAAAAAAAAATTCAGATATAAAACTTAACAATACTAATATAATTTATTCTTTTCATCTCCACATCATTGTAATTTATTTAACAAAACCCTATTAATTTAGTTCCCACAGACTTTTGACAGTTTATTTTTCTGACGTTTATTTTTAAAATTTCTATGTTTAAATAATTTTTTTAAGAATTCTTCTTTTTTATTCCTTTTAAGGTTTAGACGATTCACCTATACACTAGGCAACTATACTATTCAGAAATTATTAACACTATACCAGGTAAGTCAAAATTAATTTATTTAGCAATTTACTAATCTTTTCTCCCTTTTATTTCAGAGTCGACCCCACATTGTGATGGCTTCATGAAATTCATGAACAACAAACTCATATAAAAATCCCTTTAAGTTATATCCTCTTTGACATATTGAAATCATTTCAACTTCCCCCCAATTTGGATTTTGTTCAGTGCTAACTATCAGCACTTACTAAATCTAAATTCTTACCGATAAACTTAAACATTTTATTAATATTAACATAACAATAAACTGACTTTTATTAATAAGCATATCTCTTGAATATTTTTTTTTTTAATAATTTACTCTATGAAAAATACAGACTTCTCCAAACAAAATCTACAAATCTTTCACTAATTATATCAACTTAAGAATCAAATTTCCAAGTACTTTCCCAATTTCATTACTTCTTTTCCTGTACTATTTATTTCTCGTACTAATTTCGTAGAAATTCTTATAATTGTTCCCCTCTTTATTTTATATCTTTATTCATTTATTTCCGCATATACTATTTCAGTATCTTTATTCATTGCCGCATTATTATTTATTCTTTTTGTATCCGCATATAATATCCATTTCATCATCTCTACATATAACTCTCTATATTTCATATTTCAATATTTCCTATAATTCTATTTTTCATCTTATTTCCCACATATTTTCACATATACTATTTATCATTATAATATTCCCTATTTCCCAATTTCTACAAAATATCGATTTGTCCATAGTACTTTGCTCATTTATTTATACTTGTAACTCCTATAAATTTACTTGAAAATAAATCAACCTCTTTTTTTTTTATATATAAATTCATCATTATTCTGTACATCTGTTCCCAATAAATTATTTGAGTCATGTTATTATCAATTTATCTCAAGATATGCTTATGTATTTAATTATCCTTCTATTTACAAAACTTATATCTAATAATATAAAATTCGTGTCATAATATTGCATTATTTAAATTATTTACAATGTTTTTGTTGATTAGAGTTACTTCTGAACCTGTATCTATAATAATAACTTGTATACTGAATCTTGTATGTACCCTTCAATAAACTTTAAAGTATTAGTGTTATTGTTTTTATTTAATTCCCCAGTATCTCTAATAAACTCCCTTGGATGTTCATACTTTGATAAGTAGACAATATTATGCACATAGGAGCGGTCTAAGCAAAATTTCTCCCTTCTGCATCAACACTTGCTTCCCCCCTATTCTCCTCTGTTCTAACTACATTCACCTGTCTTCTCTCCTCATTTTCCCCCCTATTATATCTTGGATTCCCTTCTCTGTAAACTTCCCTATTTCTCGTCTCCTGTGGATAATTTCCCTGGTTCTGTCTCCAATTATTGCCTCTGTCATTCCCTTGTCTCCAGTTATTCTCTCTATCATTGTTTGGATTCCCTTGTCTACGTTCCCAGTTATATCGTCCGATATCTCTCCTGACATTGTTCAAATTCTCTCCCTATTTGTAAAATCCCTGCTTCTATTTTGTCTCTCAAATTCTCTTTCCCTATAATTATTCCCTCGATTCACATATCCTGTCTATTTTGCTGTGTTATTCCTATATGTCACTTGCTCTTGTCCATTTCGATTCTGCGTCCCTACACTCCTCTCAATCCTCTGAAGATATCCTGTCAAACTTTCCATCGTCTTTATATTGTGGAGAGCTATTGTTTCTGCCATGTTATGGTTATATTGCCTGGCATATGTATAGGACAATCTCCTCTTCTCGCATAGCCGGTTCTAAATATTGTGCTGTCTGGAATAACTGCATTGCGTACAGATTGTAGTTGGTACTTTTTTCATAATTGAATTTCCCAAAATACAACCGCTCCCTGAAACTAGCCTGTTGGTTTTCTCCCCAAAAATAGTTAATAAACTTGGCCTCAAATTCCTGCACATTATTTATGGAATTTTCATTATTGCAAAACCATAATAAATGGCATGCCCACTAACATGTTTCGAATATTCAATTTCATTTCTATTGGATCCCTTACATTCTTTACCTTATTTTTGATGATATCTACAAATATTCTAGGATGTAAGTGATTCAGGTTTCCATCAAACTTTATTCCCCCATCATTATAACTCGGCACCATAGTACTCACTACTCTTGTTTGTCCTAGATTTGATTCCAAACGCTGAATCTCCTCACTTGCATTTTTAAATTTCTCTCTCAATTCCTCAACTTGTCCCTGTAATACTCTATCTCCCTTTTCCGCCTGATTTGCATGCATACCCATTTTCCAGTTCCAAATTCTGCAATCCCTTCTTTATATTATTTTTTATAATGGTAATTTTTTCCTCATAATCCTGAGTTTGCCTTTTAACACTTTCTACCTCCCTAACCAATCTCTTTATTCTGCTTATTAACTTCTTTGTTTATTTCCATTGGTAAATTCTCTTTAATGGGCTGTTCCCAACTCTACAAATCTGCTCCAATTTCCTGTCCTATTTCCGCTCTAATTATGGCCTTTTCTCTGGATATCTCCTCCTGTACATTCCTCTTAAAATTCTCACTTTCTCCTCTGACCTGTTCTACTTTCTCTTCTAAACCTTGGGTAATTTGTAGCATCTCTTCCTGACTATCTTCACTTCTTCTTTGATTTCTTCCCTCATTTTAATTAACTCTTCCCTAAGTTCTCCTTTAATATTATTTTCCATTTTGTTCATATCCCCCTAATATTGTTAATATTACTATCCATTTTGTGCATATCTCCCCTAATATTATGATCCATCTGTTGTAACATCCGCATTATTTGCCTCATATCCATCTGTGTCATCCCTGACTCTCCAACATCTCCTTCCCTACGTCTCTCCTCCTGCACTCTACATTCATCCACACTTTCATCACGTCTATCTCTCACTGTCTCATCCAACTCCTCTCTCAAACTATCTGTTAGACTTCCCTCTCTATCACCTTGTCCTGCTTCTTGTCTGCCTTGCTCTAAATATTGTACTACAAATTCTCCTGATCCTCCTCTGCTTTCTTCATCTACCTGTATACCCTGTTCCTGTTTCTAACACCTGTTCTCCTTCACTCTCTTTCGGTACGATTTCTTTTCCATTTCTTAAAGTCATTCGGTCTGCCATTTTATGCTAATCTCTATTTATTCTCAAATTTAACTTTAACTACCCCAGAATCTCTACAACTCTAATCACACCAATTTGTTTTTATTTTAATCTGTGTATTATTAATAAATCTGCTTAAAAAAAAAACACCCTTATTTCTGTTTTCCCAGAGGCCCCAACGTTGGGCGCCAATTGTAATAGTTTTGTTTTTATTATTTTTATGTTTTATTGTTAATAAATATAATTTTAATTGAATTGAAGTGAATTTTAAAAGTATGTAGTTCGTTGTTAATATACTATACTCGGCTAGCTCAATTATTTGTTCTAAGCAATCTGTCACTGTGTGACGTCAAACTCTGTAGTCTCCTGGTAGAGTTCAAAAAGAAATTAAACCAAAATTTACTTTATATTTTTGATAAATTAACCCAAATGAAGCACGTTATTTATTAATATTGAACAAATTTAATATAAACAATAAAATTCGTCTGCAACTTGGGTTGCCTTTAAAAATTTACAAAAATAGGAATCGTGTAAACCTTAATGTGTCGTGAAAATAGAATTTGATTACAAAATGTGGAAACTCTCTACAATTACCTTAAATCTAAATGACTATTGCAACTTTATAAAGTGTTTAAATGAAATATAAAGAAAAGAAAACTGAACACTTTATTCTGCTGACTTATAACTAACATTAAAATATAATCAAAATTTCAAATGATCCCCAAAATTATTATCCAAACTCACTTTCAAACAGTTCTGATTTTTTTTTATTTTTTAAAGAAAACTAACTACTCGCAAAATAATCGGTGAAACTGGAATATCTATCCTCTCTTCGGAAGTTAAAGGTACGTACTATTATATTTTTATTTTAATGATCATTATTATTTCAATTTTTAAGGCCTATCGCAATTAGTTAATTCATGTAATTTTTACTTTTTCAATCTAAATGACATTTCTGCACTCCAATTATAATTTATAAGTCAAAATTTCTCTTACTCTCTGGAACAAATTCTGGATATCTCTATTTGAAAATGTGGAGAAAAAACTAAATTATAATTAAACGATTTTAAAGCACTCCCGGACTATTCCACCTTTTTAGGGCTCTTCCTCCAAAATTTTCGTCGCCTCCAACAACCTATTCTTCCTTGTTAACCGCCATAGCTAGCACCAACCAACAAAAATCCGTTGCTAACAGCAACCCCCTTTCTTTTTTCATTCCGTCTTCTATTTTATTCAACCATAAAACTGTCCTGTTTTGACATATTTGTCAAACCACATTAATTTCTCATAAGCACTTTAATCACATCTAATTTGGGAATTTAAAAAAAAATTCAGATATAAAACTTAACAATACTAATATAATTTATTCTTTTCATCTCCACATCATTGTAATTTATTTAACAAAACCCCTATTAATTTAGTTCCCACAGACTTTTGACAGTTTATTTTTCTGACGTTTATTTTTGAAATTTCTATGTTTAAATAATTTTTTAAGAATTCTTCTTTTTTATTCCTTTTAAGGTTTAGACGATTCACCTATACACTAGGCAAACTATACTATTCAGAAATTATTAACACTATACCAGGTAAGTCAAAATTAATTTATTTAGCAATTTACTAATCTTTTCTCCCTTTTATTTCAGAGTCGACCCCACATTGTGATGGCTTCATGAAATTCATGAACAACAAACTCATATAAAAATCCCTTTAAGTTATATCCTCTTTGACATATTGAAATCATTTCAATATATATATATATATATATTTATTAATCTATATATATATATACATATATATTATATATATATATATATATATATATATATATATATATATATATATATATATATATATATATATATATATCTATATCGAGATGTTGGCACTGGAGTTGGCTCGAGAGTTGGCGCGAATATTTCCGACTGTGGATTTTGATTCGAGGATGGAGGGGGGCGATATTTTCTTTATGAGAGGTCTCCATGTAGAAGGTAACCGTATGGCGGTCATTTCTTTTATTAAGACAATTTGGCCTTTTTTTTATTTTTATGGCTTCTCGGATAATTCTTGATTTATAGAAGAGGATGGGGGCTATGGTTCTGGAGTTTTCAAAATCAATTTTGTGACCCGTATGAAGATGGTGTTGACCAAGAGCGGAAATTAAATCAGAATTGCGAACAGAAATGGAATGTTCATAAATCCTATTTTGGATTCTACGATTTGTTTGGCCTATATAGGATCGGGGACAGTCTGCACAAGGTATTTCATAAACTCCGTGTTTATAAACGGTTATATTTATTTCATAAACTCCGAAAACGTCAAAATTTAAAAAAACCGAACAAGATAAAAAGAAAAAAATGGAGATATACGAATCAATAAATAAAAAAAAAACACAAATACCTACGCAATCAATGACAAAAAATATCTTTTTTAATAATAAAATGTTACAAAACCTAAATTAAATTTATTTCAATCTGATTCAAGTTATAATAATTATAACACCATGAAAAACTCTCATAACATATCTCCACTTAACCTTTTTCGAAAACACCAACGATACGCCTATATAAATTTTGAATTTAATATTTTTAAATTGTTCTGCTGTATTGTCTCCAGGGGAGAAGATACATCAAATTTAAGCAGTAGAAAATTAATCTTAAATCACTTTGTTCTATTTATTGTATTATCCAAAGCCAAATGCAATTTCAGAATCCCTACAGGTAATTCAAACACTTCTTCCGACATAATGGTGTGTTTCTCGTGGATCGGTGCAGCAAATGGAATTTTTATATAATGTACATTAAATTGAATCTTGCGGAGAGGAATTTTCTGGTCAGTTCTATTGGCAAGTGAACATCCGAAAGAAATTGATTTTTATTGGATTGTCTTTATCAAATTTCTGTTAAAGACATTGAAACAATAGTAAATTATAAAACAAATACACTGTAAACTGCTTTATTTTGGATTTTTGTAAGCATAGTATTACGGTATACTATAAACATACCTAGTAGTCGTAAAAGGAAGATGTTTTAGCACTGAAGGAAATGCAGTGGACGTGAATCAGCACTCTTGACAAAGAAACCATTCCATATATTAAACGTACTATGAAAGTCAACATAAAATGGCTTCCTGATGCCATCAATTTTCTGTACCAATCTACCAATATTTTGTTTTGGTTTAAACGAATCAACTTTATGTCCAAAAAGGGAACATATTGTGATTCGTCGTTAACCTCAATTCTGAACTCGATATATACGTCGTCACTATTAAAAACGAATATTAGTTTCTCTGTTTTATTACTAAAGATGGGTAATATTAGGTCATATACATATTTTTAATTGAAAACTTAACCGGATAAGGCACTTTGCAACAACTATGTTCTTGTCAGTTTATATGTACTTAGTATCTCTTGTTAGGAATATATGTTAGATACCTACTTGTTTTAGGTATGTGCATAAACATTGGAGTGATATAAGTAGACACTGTAAGATGGACATCATTAGTTTTATTGACTTGATTTTTTTCCTTTTCAATAATAATTATTTCACGTATGAAGAAAAAATTATAAAACAAAATTGAAGTACTTCTATGAGAATATGCTTTGATGATGAATTACGTTTTTATTTGTATTCCAAAAGTGTGAAATGAAACAAGAAATTTACATCAATTTGTACAGTCGCAACCTGAGTGTGTTCTAGTATACAACCACAATTAAGACAAGTATTGAGTTTTGCGGTCAAGCAGGACTAACAATTTCAGCCTCAGTGACCTTCTGAATTATTACGTCGGCACAACACGTTAGTTAGCTAATTAATATTCCAATTTAGCTAAAGAGATGCAATGTGCACAGAACGTATTTGCCGAAATACTTGGTACACAGCAGTTAGTTAACATGATAACAACCGCAAATACTTCTCGCAGTAGAAGGATGGTCCAAAGATTTGAATAGAATTTTGTGTAAATTGAGAATTCTAAAAAAATATTTATTTAGCGGTTTAAAGAAATATTAAAATAAACTTTATAGTTGACTTTGCGTATTGCGGTTATACTTTCTCTACATGCTTAGCCGTCCATCTACATATGATTTTGTACGTAAATGCAAAAAAATTGCAAAAAGTTAAAATAAAGTGATGAATTTTAATTTAGTTAAACTATTACGGTTTAATTTAACTTTACAACTACTCAGAATGTTTGGAGATACGATCGCAGCAGGTTTTCTATTTGGTAAATTAAAGAAATAAACGTGGTTTTATCTGTAACTTTCATTATTTACGTATTTACTGCAGTGCAGTGCCACGTTTGTTCTGTATAGGGTATATCTCTCAATTTTTTTTATATTGTAATAATTATTGTTTTTTTTTCTGTAGAAAAAAAGTCTGTATGTGAGGAAAAATTTTTTTTTTGGCTAATTTACTGGTATTTTTTTATTATATAGTAAGTTACAATACCAATAATATTATGATAATTATGCTATTATTGAAGTAATGTCAAAGTATTTTTGCTAAATTTTGCTATTTAAATTTACTTTGCAGTTTGGCCCACTTATAAAAGTAGTCCATCTAATTTTAGGAATATTTGCTTAATACCTGATTTGTCTAAATTAACATTTTTGGTTTTTCTTCTATTTGCACTGTTTAATTTATGTTAATTTTGCTAATGTGTTCACATTTTATAATACTTTTACCTGGCTGAAGTATTAAGAAATTAAATTTGTTAATTTGCAGCAATTATTTGATTAATACTTTCCATAATCTTTCTTTCTTCTGGTAAGTAATAAGATAGTAAATTAAACAGGAATAAAAGTGACAATATAGGGTAAGTGAGTTACTTTTTTTTAATATATATGCATTTTGGTTACATTTCATAAACCAATCTTCTCATAGATCAAGTGTCGAGTTTTTTTCGTGCCTCGACAAAGGACTAAATGGTGCCCTTTATTTAGCTACAACAGTAGCTAAGATAGGGCTAATTTTGGCCGAACAACAATGTTCTTGTCAGTTTACAAACGCTCTGAACGTGAAAACAATATTTCCTGTCGTAACAGAAGCAACACTAAAATCGAAACCATTTGGACGCAATAGCGACATCTGATAATAAATCCGGAAACTAATTGTCGAAGCCAAATCTTTTATTATTCTTCTTCTTATTATTCATATTTTTCTTCTTTTCCCTTATTTTTATTATCTTTACAAATTATTTATTTATTTTAATTAAGGCAAATATAGAAGCAACATGAGAATAAATAGGCCACTGACTTAAGATTAATTAGATTAGTTGAAGAAATAAGTAACATAGAATGTGATATAAGTGAGGATAAAGACGGGGAATCAAAAATGAGTGTAAAATAGACGACATTGAAATATGCGACAAAAGAAACGGACATTGATTTAGGTACTTAAGATGATGTGATTGAAGCAGACTATCAGTTACAAGTTCAGAGACTTTTATATCGAAGAAACAATAAATACATTCGAAATGTTAATAAAGTTGTAAGACCACAAGGAAGATTATGCCTAACAAAATATTTTGAGAAAAAAGGCGGGATCCATAAGATTTGCAAATCGTAAGGCGGATTTCATATTATCATCGTTTTTAATTTACTTTCGAAAACCACTTTCTAAAATTGGTATAAAATGAACAAATTCAGATTTTTGCTTGTTTATCTTGCATATTAGTAAATAATTATAAACCCATTCTTTTTAAACTGTTAATAATACGAAATTAAATACTAAATATATATATTTTAACATATCAGACAAGTTCAAACAAAAATATAAATAACGTTAATTAATAAAGCAAAATCCACGTTACTCAAATACGAATTAACCAGATTATTAAAACAAAACGTGCTATACCATAACAAAATTATTTTAATTTAAATCGCAAATGCTGAACAATAATATTAACACATTTATATTTTTGATTTATTTAATTTGTTGTATTTCTGTCCAGGTAGTCAAAAGCCCATTTACAATTATTTAAAATTCGCTGTAAAAAGTGGTTTAAAAATGTTATTTTTATAAAATAAACTGAATGAACTAAATTTTAGAAAATAGAGAGCATACGTTTGGGCTTCTGCATGACTAGTCGGTTTCAATATATTTTTTATACCTACAATTACTTACTGATTTAATGATCAGGCGTTTTTGCGGTTACTCCAGATAACGAAAAAGTAATTTATGAAAACAAACTGTTGCTTACGTCTCTTTTATTTGGTCTCTGATCCTTTTACATAGTTTTCTTTGTATTGTTCTGAAGCTATTTTCTTGTGGCATTTCAAAGTGATTACTATTTAAATGCGAATAAGCCACAATTAAAGATGTTTTTGTATTTTGAGAACGATTTCCAAAAGGAAATTGAAACGTCAATAAACGTACTTTAACCTATAATTGTGGCATATTCCCATTTAAATAGTAATTAGTTTTCTTTGTGTTCCGTATAAGTCGTGTTTCATTTTTTTTAGGCTCTCCTGTTTCCTTTTTATTTTTCTGACTAAAGTATTTGTTAAATTTCGGATTCGCTTATAGTAATTATATGCCTGTTGTGTTTGTTGTTTGTTATTTTCTATATTAAAAAAATATTTTCTTCTTTTCTTGTCTTTAAAGTTGTCTTCACTAACTCCCTAAACCAAGGAATTTTTCCTGTTTGATATGTTAGTCTTTGTTAGTTTTCCCTTTCAAGTGCTTATGTTACTGCATTAATTATGTAATTGCCTAGTTTTCCCCAGTATGTTATTTTTTTTAATACTTCTAATATTTTCTTATATTTTCTTGGCTGTATAAGTACTCCCTTGATTTCGTATTAAATTCTTCGACTGTGATTTTTGCTTTTGGTATTGCTGTTTGCTTAAGTATGCTGTATTTCATATTAATTATTATTTTTCATAGTAAAAGGTCTCCCAATAAGAATGTCCTGATGTTTTTTTTTAACAAAACGGTAAAAATTGCTGTAAATCAAAAAAAGAAATATTTATTGCAAAATATAATAGATAACAATTATGTTCTGAATAACACATCATTTCAAATGTCCCCCTCTACTACGTTTGCAGGAGCGAATCCGATGAACCCAATTTTTGGTCACTTTATGCAAAATATCCGCATTAATCTCACGAATGGTGCACTCTATATTCCTCTTAAAGTCTTTAATGGATTGTGGTTTATTCACATAGACCAATGACTTAAGATAGCCCTATAAAAAATAATCCAATGGTGTTAAATCTGCTGAATTATCCTTGGATCTCTGGCATCAAGAGAAATCAATGTTTCCGGGAACTTTTCCTTCAATAAATCAATGGTTGGGGCAGTAGTGTGACATGTGGCACCGTCCTGTTGAAAAAACATGCCATCCAAATCCATTTCATCCAACTGAGGCCACAAAAAATCCGTTATCATCGTTCGATACCTTTCACCGTTAACTGTTACACCATGTTCGAAAAAATAAGGTCCGATGATGCCACCATGCCATAAACCACACCACACAGTGACTTTTTCTGGATGCAAAGGTTTCTCAAGAATCTCATGTGGATTATTTTCACTCCAAAAACGACAATTTTGCTTATTCACAAAGCCGTTTAACCAAAAATGAGCTTCATCGGAAAAGATTATTTTTTTGAAAAAATTGCCATCATTTTCGAGTTTGTCTAGAGCCCAATCAGCGAACAAACGACGCTTATGATGGTCAAGTAGCTTCAGTTCTTGAGTCAGAACAATCTTGTAAGGGTGTAGGCCTAAATCTTTTCTCATAATTCGCCAAGTTGTCATTCTGGCGAGATCCTGAGAACGACGATTTACGGACACATTTGCATTCTCCGCTACACTGGCTATTACAGCAGCAATATTGTCCTGAGTTCTTGCATTTCGGCGTCTAGTTGGTGGTTTCGTATCCTGCAAAGTAAATTCACGTTCAAACTTTTCCACGATTCGACGAATTACACGCACATCAGGACGATCTTTTGGTCCATAACTTTCACGTAATGCACGATAGGTATTCACAAAAGAACGATTATTAGCATAAAATTTTAGGATAATTTCCAAACGTTGTTCAAGCGTATATCTTGCCATGGTAATTTGTTAGAGTATACTAAATACAAACGTCAAAAAGTGACAGTTCCATCATTTTCAAAATGGCCGCTAAGACATTTCAAAAACAGGACGTCCCTATTGGGAAACCCTGTACTAGGCGATGGGAAAACCGAGAATTCTTAATAAGAGCAATGAAAGAATTTAATATACCAATGCAACTAATAGAACTGATAAAAGTAGAAAGTAAAATCCGGATACAAAATGAATTAACGAAAACAATACATGTGAAAAAGGGATTACACCAGAGAGACGCTCTATCATGCATTTTGTTCAACATCGTACTCGAGAAAATACTGAAGGACACCACAGTCAATACTCGAGTAACAATCATTAATAAAAGCGTGCAAATATTAGCATTTGCAGATGATGTTGGCATAATCGCAAAATCAAGAAGAAAAATGGTAGAGTTAAATACGTCGATAGCAATTAAAGTAAACTGTATACCTAAGCTTAATCAAGCCATTCAGAGCGGTGCTGGGAATAATTATATTTTACTATGCACCAACAATTTACCCATATAAATTACCATCATTCTTGTATTCATTGCGTCAATTAAGGACGATAAATATACGAAGAGGGTTGCGTTTCGATTTAATTTAAGTCTTTTACCACTCCCTAAGACACTTATTTCTAGGTCTACCCGTCATCAGAAGGCGTTTGTAAGAAGACTCAAACCAAATCAAAACGCACCGACTTCTCTGGCAATTACAGGAAAATGAATAACAGAGTATGCTACTACAGACCTCTAGTGGGGAAAGATGAAGTTAAATACCTCTTACAAACTCCTTCTGATGACAATAGCCTTACAGCTCAAATCCATCCTTGCCCTCCACCAAACTATGTATCCAACCTTACTAGTTCCGAAGTCTAGAAAATTTTGCATGTTCGCTGTTCCTTTGTCCGTTTACCATTTCCGTGGCCTTCATTTTGGACGTATGCTCTACATCTAGGACAATTTAAGACACTTTTTGACATTCGTTCTACCTCCAATCAACTTACATACGTATAATGTTTAACAAATTCTGAAATCAGTGTTACTTAAAACAGTTGGTAGAGTTCATGACTGTACCTGGATTTCCATATTCCGTTTTCTTAAATAGGTCCAAACGTCTTCTTTAGGAGTTTATTTTGTGTTTTTCTGTTATCACTCATGTCTCGCATCCGTAATATAGAATTGGTCTAATAATAGTTTTGGAGGCCCAATTTTTGATCTTCAGTAAGTGTCTTTTTTGATTGAAACACATGGGCGAGTGATACAGAAGTTTTGTTTCTCTTTACTTTTTTTTGAATTTCTGGTTCGTCTGGTCCATCCGTCCTAAGTGAAACTTCCAGACATATAAAATTTTTTTCTGTTTGAATATCGTTCTCCAATTCAACTATGCATGCTTTTCCTTTAGCTTTTACTCATGTTACCTTTTTTGTCTTTTGAATATTTATTTCTATCCGGTATCTCTTGCTTCTGAACATCGGCATCGGCAATCTCTTCCGTTGTACGATATATATTGCTGATGGAATTGGCATAGCAGGCAATCTCTATCGATTTATTAGTTAAGAGATTAGCTCTTCCTATATTAAGTTGTCTTTTTTTTTAGTCCTAAAAAAACACCTAAAATACAATAAATCTCCAGGAAGTGATGGTATACCCGCGGAACCTATCAAATGTGGAGGTGCTTCTGTGACTAATCAAATATATAAAATAATACTGAGAGCCTGGAATGAGGAACAAATCCCGAAAGAGTGGTGAATTGGAATCGTTTGCCCGCTACACAAAAAGGGTGACCAATTGGAATGTAGAAACTATAGGGGAATAACCTCCCTTAATACAGCATACAAAATATTTTCGAGGATCATATATGGTCGCCTAAGTACATATTCAGAGGAACTTCTCGGATAATATCAAAGTGGCTTTAGGCCTGGTCGATCAACAACAGATCAGATCTTTGTGCCAAGGCAAATACTGGAAAAAACCAATGAATTCAATATCGATACATACCATCTTTTTGTAGACTTCAAATCTGCCTATGATAGTGTCCTAAGAAATAAATTGTATGAAGCAATGAACGAATTCCAAATCCCCGATAAACTGATAAGATTGGTTAGGGCTACAATGCGTAATGTGATTTGCAAAGTCGAAATACAGGGCGAACAATCACAGGCGTTTGGAACGCATGTTGGCCTGCGACAGGGAGACGCGCTGGCGTGTCTCCTTTTCAACATAGCACTGGAAAAGGCGATCAGAGATGCCCGAATAGACAACAGAGGAAATATTTTTAATAAATCATCCCAAATTTTGACATATGCAGATGATGTGGACCTAGTTGCCCGCACAACACGCAAGCTAGAAGAAATGTATACCACCTTCTCAAATGCCTCAAAATCTATGGGCCTGCAAGTAAATGAGGAGAAAACTAAGATGATGGCATCAACACCCAACAATAGAGCCAGGAACATCGGTCCCCAATTCACAATTGATAACTTTACCTTTGAAGTGGTTGACAAATTCACATACTTAGGCTCCCTGATCACCAAAGAGAACGCCATAACGGAAGAAATCAAGCAAAGGATAGTAATGGCAAACAGATGCTATTTTGGACTGAGTAGACATATGAGAAGTAGATTCTTAAGGCAAAAAACAAAAATAACTATATACAAAACCCTTATACAGCCAGTGTTGACATATGGATCAGAGACATGGACCATCTCCAAGGCAGACGAAGACCTTTTGCTTATATTTGAACGAAGGCTCCTGAGACGAATATTTGGTGGCATCTGTGAAAATGGTGTTTGGAGGAGGAGATACAACTACGAGGTATACCACAGATATAAACAAATATTTGGTGGTAAAGACGTAGTATCTCTTATAAGAATAGGAAGATTAAGATGGGCAGGACATCTAGCAAGATCACAGCAGAACAACCCTCCTAGAAGAATCCTTATGTCATAACCCGTGGGAAGCAGAAAAAGGGGTAGGCCAAAACTCAGATGGAAGGAATGGTGTAGATAAGGATGGTAGAAAGATAGGCGCAGCAAACTGGCAACGGTCGGCAATGGATAGGACTGCCTGGCGTAATAAACTTGGGAAGGTCGATGCTCTTTCATAGGGCTGTAGCACCATTGATGATGATAATGATGATGATATTAAGTTGTCTTATTACTTATTCGAGAGTCAGGTTGAATACTGTAGATGCCAGCGCGCGTCCTTGCTATAATCCCTCTGATTGGTTATTTTGTATTGTGACTTGCTATTGACAAGTTCATTGTTACTTTTCCAAGTCGAATATACTTTTGAGAGACGTTAAAGCTATGCATTATTCCATATAGACACCTTTTTATTTCTTTAGTGTTTAATGTTAGATATGACAAATCTCCATTCGGGTATGTGTTTAAATTTATGTTATATAAGTCACCGGTAGTTTTCCCACGTTTACTTTCTGTTGCAGGCCTTATGTGATTAATTAGCAGAAGAAACATTTGTATAAATATTTCTTTGCGCAATGCAATAAAAAAAAGAAAAGTTCAACAAACACTATTAAAAGTCAGTAATATGTCGTTTATAACCTTCTCTTATTTTTGTTTTATTTAATTTGATAACTTTTTCTATCAGCATAAAAACAGTTAAGTATAACATATGCCTATTGGTTCTTTTGTCATAGAGTTTCAGTAAGAAACTTTCTTTGTCAAAGTCCCAGACGAGATAACAAAAAGAGAGATAAAAATAAGAGTGTAATAGCGATGCTTTCTTTGTTACCGCATGAGTTATGAGTACGTGAAATGTTTACCGTCCATACATATCGACAAACGGTTTCTAGGATTATGAGTTTAGGGTTATTTTTCATTAATGTGGAATTTTGGGGCTTTTTAAACAATTTCAGAAGTTTTCAGTTTCATTATAAATTAAGTTTTTTAGATTTCCAGTTATAACTTTTTTTTTTAAATTTCATCATTTGTCCATAATATTTATAGCATTTTAATCATTTTTTACTTTTATTGTTATTTTTGGTTTAATACTTTGATCTAATTTGACTTTCTTCTCTTTATTTTTGGTGTTATGAAAGTAGGTTTGTCTGTAGATGTAGTAGCCGATGGAGAGATTTGGATATTGTGTGTTTGTTTTGTATTTTGCAAACTGGAACTCCTTAATGATTCTATTTCAACTCTCGTACAAGTACATATGTCTGTTATGCCGTAAATTCAATTTATATATTCGCTCTAAAGGTTGGGATAAACATATCTAGTTATTTTTTAGTTGTCCATTTGAGTGTGTACATATGAACAATTTTTTTTTAATAGAAATTTTCCAACCGGTTTCAAAACTTTTTCATTAGCTAATAACCTTTGTAACTGATAAGTTTATTAAAAAATCTAGAAAGTACGTAAAGTTATTTTAGTTTCAAATTTTGACGCCCTTTCACTATTTTGCTGATCCCCATCTATTTTCTTGGTGACCGTGATAATAAAAATAAAATTTAATAAAAGTAATTAAATCAGAACAAAGGTGGTAGCTGAAAAATACCTTAACAGCAATACAATCAATCTCAAAAGCAACTAGTATTTAAGACAACTGAGTATACAAATTACACCCAGTCGTCTGTATTAAATAAATCTCAAATCTCATATCGTTTATTAATTAAACGCATAATACCACCATTGTACATATTTAATTTCAAAACGCCGTCGACAGAAATCGGAGGGTGGTAAAGGTGTTTTTACAGCTAGCACCTTTGTTCGAATTTAATTACTTTCGTTAGATGTCAGTTCCAATATCAACGCGACCATTTTCTGTCGCTATAATCAAGGATTACATTTCATTTGAATAATGAATGAATAATGAAAATACTGACAGTTCGACAATGGCATTGGCCACTTGTTTTGTTGTAGTTTTAAGTTGCAAAATTAATGCTATCGCTATATCAGACATTGCTAATAATTGCATTATTGATTAGTGACATATCATACTAATAGCAATGCTCCATTTGTGAATATTTTTGAAAAAAAAATAGTTTGTTAATTATATAGCGCATTAATTTAACAAAAGAATTAATAATTTTATAATGGCCTCGTTTAACAATTTATTTAATTTCTTAAGAAAACAAAAATTAACATTTTTAGTAAAAAAAATTAGTTATAGAAACAGCTGAAATAAAGTAACCTCCTTTTTAAAGTAGACCTATTACAGTACATATAATTTGAAGTCAGTAATATGCCACTAAATTCATCTACGATTAATGGGCATAGACCAAAGCCAAACATCTCTATATATACACAATGATTTCAAAAAGTATTAAGAAATTATTTAAAAAAAAATTGAGAAAAATAGGACAGATGCATTTTTTCATTTTGAATTTTTTTTTTTCGTTCTTGGTATTATCGTACCGACACCAGGTATGCCTCACCAGTTTCTTATGTCTCCGAATCATGAATATTGATTTCGTTCAGAGCCTTCTAGACCTTAAACTTTACTTTTCAAGATGACGTTTAGGAGATATTAATTTAATTAAAATGTAAACGCCAAGGACAGTCTTACATCCTGGAGTTAAGAGTCAATAGTCGTTCAAAGAAGATGAAAGAGAATTTTTTATGTTAACACATTTTGCAAGATTTTTATATGCTTAAAAATGTGTAAAAACTAAAGATAACCCAAAGGCAAATACGGCTTGACTTTATTTAAGAGTTTTGTTATATTTCTGCGCCTGGAATGACTGTCGGGTGGATCAACTAGCTTAACAGTCATTCTTGCCGGTCCCAAGCCCGGATAAAGTAGGAGGGTTAAGCGGAAGGCCAACAACCTGCCCTTGTAAAAAACAGCCTGTTATGAAAACTGCAAATGTGCCTCGGAATCGAAAAGATACATATGTAAAAGGACAATCGCAATGGACCGGAAATAAGCTGGTACCGGACAGGAGCAGCCATACACGCAGTAAAACAGAAAAAGTAGGAATGGACATTACGGCAATAAAAGAAATAAGCTGGCCGGACAATGGAAACATAAAAATAGACAAGGCGGTCATTTTCTACAGTGGAAACCAGACAGGAAAACATGAATTCGGCACAGGTTTCGTGGTCCGAGAAGAATACTTAAAGAGTGTTATAAGTTTTACGCCCATCAGTGAGAGACTGTGTTATATTAAACTGAAAGGAAAATTGTACAATATCTCAATTATATCCGCACATGCTCCGACAGAAGATAAAGAAGAAACAATCAAAGATGACTTCTATGAGCAACTCGAAAGAACGCTGGAGAGAATTCCCAAACAAGACATGCAAATAATCTGCGGAGACCTCAACGCAAAATTGGCAAAGAACTTGACCTAAGACCGACAATAGGACAACACAGTCTCCACGATATCTCAAACGATAATGGACAAAGGCTCGTACAGCTAGCATTGGCTAACAATATGCTTGTAAAGTCTACTCTGTTCCAACATAAAAACATTCATAAACAGACTTGGGTCTCAAATGACAACTCCACACAGAACCAAATTGACCACATACTTGTTGATTCTAGACACGGAAGTAATGTCCTTGACGTAAGAAGTCTCAGGAGCGTAGATGGAGATACAGACCATTCCCTAGTAAGAGCAAAAATCAGGTTGAGAATATCATCACACAAACTTAAAACGAACGAAGCATTGGGACAGTGGAACATTGAGAAAACGCAAAATAAGGAAATCCGAGACAATTACGTACAGGAAATGGAACAACATCTAAATAAAATAGACCAGCGCAATGATGTCGAAAGGCTGTGACAACAAATGGAAAAATCAATTACAGAGTCAGCAGAACTAATAATAGGAAATAGAAGGACGAAAACAAAGAAATGGTTTGATAAAGAATGCCAAGAAAAACTACAAAACAGACAGAAAAAGCGAAACATTATGCTTCAACAAGAAACAACAGAAAGTAAAGAAAAGAAAGTCTTCCAAGACCCACCCCGGGTTGTAGTGCTACCAGAAGAAGAAGAAAAAGATCCCCTGGACGTATTATAAAAGTATGTATTCGTATTTTTGTAGAAATCAAATAAGGGTATTTAAAACTTTAAATATATAAGTAAAATGTAATGGCATGTCTCGCATAAAGAAAACCAAAAAAGGTATATCAATGGAAGGCAACCATATATACGTATTTCTATAATTTTTCGTCTTCAGTACGGTACAGCCAAGTTAGACAAAGAGCATGTTAACTTGGAAAAGGATCAGTACATAAGCAATGCTAGCAATTCGTGGCATTAGAGTTAAAAGACTGATGGTTTCTAGGGCAACAACTAACAATAACCACGAAGGAAGGAAGATTACATGTTGAAGGAATGCCAAACGTTGAAACGTTTAAAACAAATGAAAAAGGATAATGCCAGTAAAAAATAAAAGTAAAATGTAATGGCATGTCTCGGAACATTGCCTCACTATCCTTTTTATTTGTTTTAACGTTTCAACTTTTGGCATGCCTTTCCTCAAGTAGCTGTAGCTTCCTCCGTGGTTGTTGTTAGTTGTGAAACCATCAGGGTCCTTTAACGATATATATTTATATATATATATTATATATATATTATATATATATATATATATATATATATATATTTTATATATATATATATATATATATATATATATATATATATATATACGAAATACCCTTTAGAAAATTTAATGGTGACAGTAATTTAATAGGAGAGGTTAAGTGTATAAACAAACCACCACCGTATGCCAAATAGAAACCAAATCTATTATACAATGCTTTTCTCATAGTGTTGAGTTTAATTGCTAATATGTTTTAGTTAAGTTCGATTATTTTTTTTCTCAGCTGCTCCAAGTTGGTAGCTTGCTCGAATTCATTCCTGTACAACATTCCTGTACTTGACATCCCCAAAAAATAAAAATCTATTCGAGTGATTGACGGGACATTCTATTGTACCTTGTGTACTCTAATCGTTTGTTTACAAAAAAACTAAAGCTAAATAGTCTCTAATGGCCTGTATATTATATGAAGGATTTCGTCTAATTTGACTTAAAGATATTGAAGGGCAGGAATAGTTTCATTTTTAGGTTTGGGAAGGATTTTATAGAGAGCAAACGCGGCATGTTTAGTGTGGAGGAATCGGCAAATTTGTTGTAAAAATGAAGTAAAATATACTCGACTGTAATGTGTCAGTTTTTATAAGAGTAGTCACTATTTTATTTTCATGTCGTCTTTCATCTGAGAGATTTGTAACGGCGTTTCCAATAACTTAGAAGGATACCCACATGGTTCCATTGTGCCTGAGTTTTTAAGAAGCCGAGTTTCAAAGTTTGCATCCCAGTGTCCAGCTTCTATCCTCATTTTGTTTGTCTCAAGTCAATCGAGGTTATTTCGTAGTGTGAGATTCAGTTTTTTGCATTCTAGTGAATTTGAGTGCAGTTACAAACCCCAGAAATTTTAATGAAAAAAAAATAACATTTAGTGAAACTCTGGTAACTTTTTGGTTGAACTTTTAAAATAAAAATGGATATTTTCCATCAATAAGAGAAATTGTAATCAGTGAAATCATAAATGTTAGGATGTGGTCTAGCTGCCATATTAATAATTCTCAAAGTTTTAAAATCTAATATTGACATCTGACAGCTAGCTTTATTTTATTGACAATTGACACATACCTAATCATAATTGTTATAAATCTTGTTTTGTTTTGTTTGTGATAATTTATTTCTGCTAAATATCGCCTATTAACAATTGTAAGTTCTTATAGTATCTCCAAATTCCAGAGTTTGTAAACCGATAGTAATATACTAAATTTCTTTTTTGTTATTTTGTATTACTATTTATATTTGTAACTGTTTGTAGTGAGACAAAAATAAATATGTAATTTTTCTTTCCCTAAAAAAAATATTTTTTCTTTTAAAAAGTTTCTTACACTTTTTTATATTTTTAGAAAGGAAGAGCTTTTCTTTCATCCAGCAGGAAGATTTTTTAAGTGGCGTCCTTATTTTAAATAGCTTAATAACCTTCTTGTGTTGTATTTGTTCCAGGAGATTCATGTAAGTGTCCCTTTCTTTTCATTTTTGTAGTAACCTCATTCCAGTCCCCTTGTCATTCACTTATCTGCAGACCAGCTGTCGATAAAAACCCTGAGTAGCTGTTCGCAAACGTTTCGGTTTGTTTTGCTTACCTCATCTTTAACCCCGTAATTTCTGTCCCCAATTTTCAACCCCTTATAATGATCCCTGATAATGATGTGGTAGGCAAAAATAATCGTTACAAATTAGACAATTTTTTTTGTTACTTGCTGAAAAATTTGTCTAATAACATATATCTCGCAAATTTTGTAATACCCACCATAATTTTTTCCGAATATACCGATCAGACACCAGCGTATTTTGTATTATGTTTATATTTATTTTAAATTTCTGGTGTGGAAATAACTTAATAAAAATAATAAAAGAGAAAAATGATTATTCGATGGCCTATCTCAAGTTTAATTTTTTTGATAAATTCTTATTTCCTTTTGCTGTTAAAATAACCATCTTACTATTGCCACTTCCATTTACAAGAAATTTCGGTGTAAAAGCAAAACAAATTAAGTCCAACGATGTGTTATGTTATGATTAGTTTTTGTTCTTAACTTTCATCTATCGCGTCACAACTCAGAACTTTACGTCACAACTTTAGCAGTCCATTACAATGCGAGTGGCAACACCGACTGAACTTCTGCCGCTGAAAATTGAAAGACCGAAACTCGATTTTCGTCGTTACTACCATTCGCAAGTTGTATTTTCTACGCGCTGGGAATATTTGTATTCTCGCTGTTATTTTATTTCCAGAGTGACTTAATTGGGATTAAATTTGTGCTGATACTTCTTTTTTGAGGATTTTATTTATTTTTGTGCTCGCACAGCAACAGTTATTTTCGGGCGATTAATGTACAGAGTGGAAATCGATGTTTATAGCTTGGTTTCTCTTTTCTTATCAGTCATTATTTATGATACCTCTAAGAGTATTGGAAAAATTCTTATTGCTTTAATATAGTTTTTAAACACTAATTTAAAAATTGTCAAATTAATTGTCCTAGTCAAACTTGAAAAAAGTTTTTCCATTAAAAATAGATTAAAATTATTTTGTAACATGAAATTAAGGTACGCTACATTCTCATTGTAAAACAAAAAAGGTTCAAAGAACCGATCAAATTATCATGAACCGACAGATTCCACGCTTTTCAACAATAAAAACCAGGGTCTAGTAAAGAATTAATAAATAAAAATATAGGCATTGTAGCATGTCGATTTTTCTTAAATTTAAAATTTTTATGACATTTAAAGATATTTTGGGTATGAGAAATTAACTTTAAATGAAGTCTCAGAATTTACAAAATATTATTTTTCATGAAAAAAGTTATAAAATCAATTTTACGACTTAATTCAGTTTAGTTAGTATTTGGTAGACCCAGAGGCAGACCTCCTATGAGATGGACAGATGATCTGAAAAGGACTGCGGGAAAAATTGGCTACAAGTAGCGTACAATAAAAAACCAATGGAAAGGAAGACTTGAAGAGGCTTATGTTCAAATGTGGACGTGAATGGCTAGACGAAGAAGAAGAAGAAGAAGAAGAAGTATTTGGTATGGATGTTGGATGTATACCTGTCCACTGTCTCAAATTCTTAAGCCAGGATATTCGGCGGCGTCCTGGTACTCTATTTCCTCCTACTTTCCATTCTAATATAAAACGTAGGATTCTTAATTTATTTTCATTTCTCACTATATGTCCGAAGTATGCTAACTTTATCTCTTTAATGGATTTTAAGACATTAGGTTCTTATTTTAAACGCTGCATTATTGCGTCGTTAGTTATATGATACATATGATATTCTGAGCATGCGACGATAGCACCACATATCGAAAGACTGCAACCGTCTGCAGGACGCATATATCAGTACGGAAAGTAAAATCAAACGGACGTATGATTTTATATTATTACTAAAAATAGGTGAATACCAACATGGATTCAGAGAAGGTAAGTCAACAATAGATGCAATACACATTGTAACACAAATAGTCGAAAAAAGTTACGAGCACGGAATAGATCTACATATACTGTTTATTGACTACAAGCAAGCTTTTGACAGTGTAATGAGGGAGGAGCTAATTAAGGATATGAATAAATTAGGCATCCAAGAAAAACTAATAAGTCTCACGAAAATGACGATGAAGGAATCCAAGGCACGAATCTAATAAGGGAAGGCCTGTCAGATGAAATACAAATGGGGGTAGGTGTCAGACAGGGACTCCCTGTCAACAACCTTATTTAACATTACCATAGAGGAGGCAGTAAGAGCAGCCAAAAATATGGGAACGATTATCGAATCTTCAGCCCAACTAATATCGTATGCAGACGATATTGCACTGGTTACTAGAGATTTAAAAACCATACAGAACATAACATTAATACTAGATAAAGAAGCAAAGAAGAGAGGGCTAGTAATAAACCAAAGCAAAATGAAATACCTCAAGTATTCAAGAGAGAATACGAACATAGAGAAAGAAATTAAGCTTGGTGCATATACATTTTAAAGAGTACACCGTTTCAAATACCTGGGAATGATGGTAAATGACAGAAATGATAGAACGGATGAAATAAGTGAACGCATCCTACTGGGTAATAAAACCTACTGGAACTACCAAAAATTCCTGAAAGAAAAGCACATTAGTAAGAAAACCAAATTAAAAATTTACAAGACTGCAATGAGGCCAGTGATCACCTATGGTGCAGAGATGCAGAGATGCAAAGATGCAAAGCGATGTGCCTAACACAAAAAGATGAAATAAGGTTGGAAATCTTAGAGAGAAAGATAATTCGACGAACAATGGGACCGGTGAGAATAAGTGTAGGCGAATTTAGAAGATTAACCAATGAAGAAATTAAAGAAGTCATCGAGGGTGAAGACATAATCAAGTTCGTAAAGAGGCAAAGGCTCAGGTGGCTGGAACACACAGAAAGAGCTAACTCAGACTCTACGCTAAAGCGAATAACTGGATGGAGACCAAAAATAAAGAGACCCAAAACAAGATGGAGAGATCAAGTATTAGGAGACATAAAAAAGCTGAGAATCTACAATTGGAAGGAGCGCTGTAAGGATCGGAAAGAATGGAGGAAAATTGTAAACAGGGCCAAGTCACACAAGCTGCTATAATAATAAAAAAAAACAACAGCGGACTGATTTATCCGCAATAAATGAATCAGAGAGCCCAAAAGGGCGGCAAACACTCCGCCAGGAGTGAGTAAGCCATGATGATGATAATGAAGCAAAATTCCTACTCTAAAAAAGCGGCAAGACTTTATAAACTTTTGATTGACAAGAACTGTCAATAAAATTTAAAGTATTTTCGTATCTGTTGCATCCAGTTGTCTAATATATTTAATTAAAATTATTATTTTGTGGAATATTAGACTTAAAGAATTATTTCATAAAATTTATATTATTAATAATAACAAATGTTTTTGGTCATTTATTCAATATATTTCTAAAATTTCCGATATAATGATGATTACATTTTTCTGATTATTACACCATGTAGACGCCTATGAAAGAGTTCATAGGCGTCAACCCAGTTCCGTATGAGTTTCGTATTATTATCTGTGTTAGGAAAATTTGGACTCTAAGGTTGATGTTCTGGAAATTTTAAATACAAGTGACGTCACTTTGTATAAATCTTGACGTGCAAGTGTTTTACTTTAAAAAATGGTATACGAGATAATGATTGAATAAATTATATATTTGGGTGAAGGCACTGGTTCCAGTTTTTATGGCGCATTCGCCAAATACTGATTTGCCAAATAGGTTTTGCCCGTCGTTACATTCTGCCTATTACATTCTGTTGATGGTTTTGATACACATTTTTCTAAAAATGGTGAAAAGGTTGCCAATGTGAGTCCATAATACTAATGTATAGGAGATGAGTCAATCCTCACAATCTTAAGTAGTTCTTTACTGTTGTAGAATTTTAGGCTACCGGTTTCAAAGTTTAAAATATATGCCCTATCAGCAGGTCACACTACAAAGGTCTTTGTTCTAACAAAAACTATAAACTAACAACATTATAAAACAAATAGTGAACACCTCATACAAAAAATAGCTTAAATCAAAAGTAAATTAATCAAGCAAATATATATAAACCTAAGGGCTAATTTTTCGAACGCTAATAAAAACTTGATTGTAATTAAATACTTAATTACAAGCGAATACATCACAGCAGTTGTCAAAATTAGTAAAAATTGGTTATTATTATTATTATTGATTTGTAAATAAAATCATAAAATTAACATCAGAAAGAGTTTAACTGTGGATTGTTTTAAATTAAAACGCAAAATAATAAAATTAAGTAAATAAAATAAATCAAAATAATCTCAAAGTGTAACGTATTTGATTTTAATTAAATATTTGATTACAATCAAGTTTTGATTAGCGTTAGAACAATCGGTCCTTAATTAAGTAAGAAAGTTTATACCATATTATAATGTTTATTAATTGAGTAGAATGAAACTGTAAAAATTAATTTAGTGGGAAAATTGACACAATATACAATATTTTGAGACATGAGTGGTATTTGTTATAACCAGTTTTATGGAAACTGTACAATATAATCAGTTATTATTTGGTTAAATTGATATAGTGTATATACATTTAGATATTAATTGCAAGTACGAAGTACTGCAACTTGCAATCTGTGGTAAGCATATGATACACTTATCATAATAAACAAAAAATTCTTACTTCAGATCAACACCGGAAAAACAAAAATAGTTATAGTAGAGATCAAATAATAATTTTGGTTCCAAGGCTGTACATTGTTTCTTTTACCAGTTTTTGTTTTTTACGATCGGTAGGTTACTTACCTTGCCAATTACCCTCCACATTTTATCCAGGCTTGGGACCGGCTGTGGTAATCGCAGAGGTACTCAATCTACCTACAATCACCACAGGCAGTGTTTAAATATCTAGACATCACACTATCTAGCTACGGAAAGCTCAAAATCGAAGTTAAAAATCAAGTGAATAGAGCAAACGGAGTCGCAGGCTGCCTTAATGAAACAATATGGAGACATAAAAATATCGAGAAAGAAACGAAAGGCAAAATTTACAAAACAGTAGTCAGACCAACAAGATCTCATACAGAGACGACAAAAAGAATGTTAGAAACAGCAAAGATAAAAACACTTAATGGAAAAATTAATCGTAAGACATTATGGGACAGAGCTAGAAGTACAGATATACTACGTAGATGCAAGGTGTAGAACATCAAGATCTAGGTAAAAAATAGAAGAGTAGAATGGAACAATCACATAAGTCGAATGACAACAAAGAGAGTAGTAAAGACGGCAAGAGATGGTTCCCCAATACGAAGACGATCAGTAGAAAGGCCACGAAATCTATAGAACGACAACTTACTGGTAGGACATTGAAAAACAGATAGAGTCATGTGTATATAAGACAAAACATAAAGCAAATAATAATCTACCATACAAAATTTAAAGTGATAGACAGATTTGTATACTTGGGCTCTCTGATAACCGACAATGGCGATTGCTCCGCAGGAGTGAAGTGTAGACTAGCAATGGCTCAAACAGCAACGGCTAAGCTGATTAAAACATGGAAAGACCAAACAATAACAAGAAATACTAAGCTCAAGTTGGTTAATCTGTAGATTTTATTCATTGGTACTTACGCAGCTAAAACATAGACACTCAAAAAATCGATAGGAGTAAGATCGAAGCCTTAGAAACGTAGATCTATAGAAAATTCTACGCGTATCCTGGACAAAACATAGAACCAACCTGTCAATTCTGTAAGAACTTTATATAAAAGACAGGCTAGGGAAAGTGGAAGGTCGAAGATCACGAGGAAGTCTCCAACACGATGGCAGACCAAACGAGAACTCTGGTGGGGAAAATTCTTCATAAAGCTGTCCATATGGCATAGAATCGCAGCCAATGAAGGCAGCAAGACTATAATATTTAGGAGTGTCATTACGGACGTGTCATTACTACAATAAGGAGGATATTGATAAGAATCTAAATTATAACCAAAGTTTAAAATAATGTGGGTAAATATCAAGAAGATTATAGAGTAAACATATCAGTAACAGGCTTGTTTGTAGTGACTTGGAGCTTAAATATTGTTGGTATAGTTGTCTTTTACATTTTATTTCTTCATCTAATTCGTTTATCCCACCAGTATGGTTTGTTTACACTGAGTTTCATGTAGTTTCCAATTGCTTTAAATGTTGACTTCGTGGTAAACAGTTTTTTTATATGTTTCATATAACTTGTCGATATGGGTACTTTCTTCATCTAGGCTTTTGATGTATCTTTGTTCCTGTATCTTTTAATAATATGTTCTTATTAATAAAAATTTTTATTTTATATTTATATTTATATTATTTATATTAACAAGCAGTGTTTATTCATTCATTATAAGTCACGTTTTTTTTTAAAGTTATATAAACATTATTTTTTTGGTCGTATTATTTTATTTTTGAGTAGAGATTTTGATACGATAAATATTATTTGAATTTTGATGTAGAAGATAATAATATAATTTTCCTAACGTATTTTTATTGAATATATAACCTTTTCCCGCAGCTTATGGTTAGATATGTAAATTTTTATAGTCTTTTTGGCGATAATTTGCTAGATATATTTTCTAACGTGTGTTTTTTAACGTGTTTATAATGTTTTTGAGACAAATTGTTTATTTTTGGTTTATTTTTTTTTCTGGCAAATAAAACTTCAACTTTTCCTTATGTTATCAGATATTAAAACTATTATATTCGTCTGAAAGGGTTTTCATATTTCAATTTTTGTTCTATTTCTTTTTGCCAATTATTATATATTTAAATATTATATATATTATATATATAGTATATTATATATATATATATATATATATATATATATATATTATATTTTGATTGCGCCACCGTCTCGGAATGTTCAATCAGACTATGGCAACAGTGGGAAGAAGTTTCAGTTCAGTCACGCTCTAAATGTCGCTCTGAAAGCATCGCCGGTTTTAGAAGCTGAGCTTTTATCACGTGCATTCAATTGCGAGTTTCTCTCGCTGGAGACTCCGTCGTAGAATTAGTTTTAGATTGGGTGATTGGTTTTGTGAAACAGCTTTTGGTGTATCATCTAAGACACGAATGTGTCTTCCAATAAATAGAGAATGCGAATTTAGCATGTTTCTGAGAAAAGTTTATAAGTGATTACTAGTGCTAAATGTTTAAATAAAATTTATTTAAACGTCAGTTTCTTACAAGTTAGTAAACATTACATAAGTTTTTATAGTAGTCGTGACTACTATAAAGACTGGTATTTATTATAAAATATATTAATCAAAAAAAAATTAATACATGTGTTCCATTTTATAAAATATAATTTACTATTCTTAAGATATACTCCAGAGAAATAATCAAAATTTAACTATGTTCAGGGTTTCCTAATAGCTAGGTATTGGTCGAATTTTTCCTTCAAACATAAAATAATAAATACACGGTAATATTGCATAAAAGGCGAAAACATTTACTTTTAATATGCATTAAAAAAATAAAAAATAATTATTGTTATAACCAAAAATCGTTTCACAAAGTTGTGTTTTGACCTATAAATAATTTTAACCCATAAACAGTTAGAATTAGCGTTAAATCCATTACCCGTGTGCATGTTTTCATATTTAACCCTTAATGATATGGGTTATATGGAGAATTAATTTGTTTGCTTATATATTTTTGGTATCAAAGTAGGTAAATATAAATGTTTGTAGTCGGGAAATTAATTTAGCCCTGTAAAGTTTGTGAAACAATTTATTTAATAAAAAATACAAAAATGCATATTGGGTGACAAAATTATTTATTATAATTAACTACAAATAATGTTAGTTCGTCTTCCTTTTTTTTTTATTGAGCAAAATCTGCATCTTGTATAATTTTTTTAAACATTTGGTAAATGCGCTCCTACATTTCTCGGCCGAATTTCGTCTAGAGCGCCAAAGTTTCTTTTTTTTTTATTTTTAAATATAAGAGCTTTGTCAAAGCAAATTCTAAAATCTTGGTGGGAAGTATTTTTTGCTCATGTATTCTTGTGTACATAATATTACCTGCATCCAAAAAAAAAAAACAATATCATCCACAATGTCCTAAACTTCCTAATCATGTAATATGATGCCCTCATGGTGATCAAAGTGATCAACAACTGCCATGTTTATAGTATAATCTGAAATAATTTTGGGTACATAATATATTTCTTTATGTCATCTGTTTGTGTACGTTTTATCTCGGTTACTCCATGTGGTTGAGTGGCAGTTGTAATAACCGTGACTTCTTTGGTATCCAACCACTTTATTGCTGTTATAGGCCACTGCTTAAAAAATAGAATTTATTTTTTCCAATTTTTTAAATTTTTGGTTTGCTTTTTCCTTATGATATCAGGTAAACCTTGGCGATTGGGTCTGACTCTACCCATAGAATACAGCAATTTAGCGTATAATTCTTCCATCAGTTTGCAACTTGTAAAAAGTTATCAAAAACAACCAAATATTTATGTCGTTTATCTGGGCATAATTCCGTACAACCTTGTATCCCAAGTCATAATTTTCAATTCCTTAAGTTTTTTCAGTGTAGATAATAAACTGGTATAGATATCCAGTATTAGCATCACACTTTGTCCAAATTTTATAACCACGCCTAATTAGCTCCTTGAGCATATACTGTTTAATAGAAAGAGCTTCTTTAAATTTCACCATACATGCATTAATAGAAAATCGACTTCCAGGATTGGCTGTCAATTCTTGCAAATGGTTTTGTTTTAGATATTTTAACTATTTTAACTTCTTTATCGGTCTCTTCTGTTTCTTGGAGGGGCACAAAACGAGAGACGAGTGAAGTTCAATGGTGGTGTGTACATTTTTAATATAAGGGAAATTATTGTGAGGACTAGTTCGACGATTTACGTTAGACTTATTTAAAAGTACTGATATTGGAATAATGATCTTATGTACCTATTGATATTTTTAAAAAATAAAATTCATATTAAAAACTACGTCACAGAAAATAATAATAGACCCGACAGCCTAATGTTAAGCTTATTTTGAGAAACAACTTGCCATAATAATAATAATAATAATAATAAGTTATTAGGTAAGTACTTACAATATTATAACCTCGTAGGACGAAGGATCGGATAAGGTACTTTTCAAATGGTAAAACAACAACAGCAAGAAAAAACAAATTCACTAGAATTATATTAGTTATTACTTAAAATAAATCTGTTTATGCTGATACACTTCCAGGTGTTAATTCACCATCACTACTGTCTTCTCCCGGAGCAATATTAATGGGCTCGATAAGAACATCAACACGCGTGTCTACGTCCCACATTTTATCTTTTTCTTTCTGTGAATGTTTAATGCATGACTGCCAGTTAAAAGTGGTTATATGGTTGGCTCTAATAATAATTTGACATCTTTTAATTTGAAGATTATGTTTTTTGGGCTAGCTCATTTTTTATATGTGCCCATATCAGCTCGATATAATTCAATTCACAATGATATGGTGGGGTTTTTAATACGGTGATGTAATGCTCATGTGTCATTTCGTCTACTACAAATCTGATGTAGGAAGTCATATGTTTGCGTACTACATCAAGTAATTGAACTTTTATCATGGATTTATCAAATTCTATATTTTTGCTTCCTAGCCAATCTACTATATCTGCCTTTTGAGATGCAGAAGTCGGTATTTTTTTCATACGACGGCGACGACTGTGATAAGGTGCGTTGTCCATTATAATTACCGATTTAGGTTCTACAAGAGTCAGTATAGAGAAAAACCATTTTTTAAACACATCCGATTTCATATTACCATTTGATAGAGGAAATCACTTCCTATGTGCGTAATAATTACGCGTATTCCTTTGCTCAAAGTTGCTTTTAAGCTGGTTGAAAGTCCCTCATTAAAAGTCCCTCATTCAATCACGTCACGTTCACATATTAATTTTTTTGCCGAAAGGTCTAAAATCACGAATTTTTTGTAAATATTATCTTCGCTATATCACTAGTTCATCTTAGTCGATTAACAAACTTTTTTCTTTTATACCGAAAATCCATTTCACGGAATCCTCTTTGTAATACCCGCATAGATAGTTTATTTATTGTATCATCTGCATCTGCATTAATTTCTCGTTCAATAGCCTTTAACGTGGATATTTCGTTACTAAAATAAAATCCATAAACTGTTTTTCGGATTACACTTTTCGTAATATCGTCCAATACAATTTCTGTTGTTTTTTGTATGAATAGGTTTTTGAAGTGGTTTATTACCTTGAATTATTCGAAAAACCGTACGAGCCGATATTTTCGTTTAAATTACAATAACAATTTAATCATTTGTTTTTCTTTCACAGATAACCACCTCCTTTTATCCGGTATATTAACATATGTACTGCACGTCTGCATTGATGCCATGTTACCCGACTGTGCGCTCATGTAATACTTCTGACTACCTATTTTAATATTTATTTCCACTATTTGCCAGCGAGTTTTAAAAATGTTGCCGTATTGCAATAAGAATATTACTTTCGAAAAGGATAACAATGTCCGCCTGTCCCTCTCTTGACTTTTAGGTATACCTCAACGACACTGATAAGCTGCACGCGGTACTAAATAATAAATTTCGCAACAAGACGAGAATACTTTATCTAGTTCAGATTTATAGTAGATGTAACCGGCAAAAATAATAATTTAGAAGTAAATTTGGGTGCTAATAAATAATAAATATATAGCAGCTTACTATAATGTATTTACAAATATGTCTGCCCTGACAATCCTATTAAATTGAGGGTATAGGAAGTCCTTAAGTTCTGTCATCTCCGTATGAGTTGCATCACGTTGTCCGTCAAAGCGGTCCTTACTTCAAGATGAATGTACTGGTTTGTGAACTTGACTATTGTTTGTAGCATTTTATCAAAAAATATTTGACTTCAACATTCTATATGTAACATAGCTAGTCATGCTTTATGTATTACTCTTGGGAGACATGTAACCAGGTTATGTGGCTTAGTGCGTCGCTTCTTGCGTGCACGGTGTTTTTATCCATCTAGTGGTTTTATCTTTTCCAAAGTAAAATAAATTGTCTTATAAATCTGGTTCCTTCTCTGTCCCACTCTGTTCAGTATCAGAGTCACCAACTCTTTCATCCGTTGGCTGATCTTCCACTTGGTTACAGGTATCTTCATTTTCGTCCTCTTCTAACATAAATTTTCAAAGAGATTCTACATTATTCGGATTATTTAGTTTGTAAATCCGCTTTGCAGTCATTATACTGAAAAGAACAATATAAAATAACACTCACCTATAATAAGTAGGCAAAAAATAGCCTAGAATACGACCAAAGTAAAACAACACTTACACGTTATGTCGCAATATATCAATATGATACAATACGCTTGTACGTAAACGCACTCAATCACTAGGATGTTACGAATACAACTGAGCGGTAGACTAAACCGGTCTAGAAATGTACTATGAAGTACGGTGTATCATAAGAAATACTCAAATAATGAATTTTCGAAATTCAAACTTTCAAGTTGATAAAAAGTTGCCTCTTACATTACTCTTTCAGGGAAAAAAAGTTTTGTTTTAATTAAAACATATTTAGGTCTCCCGGAATCGACTTAAACTTTGAATTTTTTCTCAAAAACACGATTTTTCATCTTTTTTTTATTGAAAATTTAATTCTATATTTTTATTGTCAACTTAAAAAATATTAAGTACGTGATAACAGTGAACAATAAAAATTAGGATAATATCTGTAACTAAGCATAAAGTCACCCGGAATCTTTATGAAAATCTCAATTGTAACAACGAAAAATCAATATCTTCTCTTTATTATGATTAGGTGTTAAACCTGTTTGTTGCTTCTACTTAGGTTAGTAGGATTATTAGTATTCTATAACATAATTAATGAACAATAAATTACATATTTACTTATTTAAACTTTAGGATATTTTATGTTAAAATAATAAAAGACTGTTTTTGAGGTACGAAATTTATTAAAGAAATACAAAAGTTTACTTAAAGATTACAGATAAAAAGTTGACAAAAAAAATCTTTAAAATGGTTCTTTATTTCATCTTGAAGGATGTTGGCTAAACAAATCCAGTTAGCCTTCAAAGCCACAGGTATTGTAATGCTTCTTCGATCTGGAACCAAGGGAATTTGTTAGGGCGAGTGTCAGATTGTAATTATAGTACTAATACTAAGTTACTGTTCAAAATAGAATGCTGTGATGTAATCCTAAATAAGTAGAAATAAATCTTACCTGTAATTTATTTTTGCAATACAGCTGTAGCAGATGTGTACTGTCGCTTAGTTTCAAACTTAGGAAGATACTTTCTGCCCAATAATCTTGATCTTATAAAGCCTTCTCGTTCTTGAACGCCACAAACGTGCTTAGAAGCTTCAGTAACTTCCTTTACAACTTGTTCTACCGCTTGAGTGTGAAGTGGTATTTAACTCTTTTCTATCACTGCTTCCTGAATTAACAATCATCTCAATCTCTTCTTTGCTGAAGTCAGCTATAAGTGGTGGTTCTGTAACTGTGGTGGATTGCCAGTCAATGAGATCGATGTAGTCTTCTGCCTCAAAATTAACTTGTGGTGGTTTGAAGACTCGATGTGCCCTTGTTTCTGTCTGTCGAGCTTTTTCTATCCGTTTGCCTGTAAAAGCTCTTATATGTTTTCGAGAGTCAAACAACATCCCTAAAAGGATGTGTTCAGGATGAGCCATAAAGGCGTTTCTTTGCAAGGAAGACTGAGCCACAGCCTTCAGTTCACTGTCTAAAAACTTGGTGCACTCTACGATGAAGAAAAAGTGTTGTGATGCGTGGAATATTTTAGGACGACATTTTATGGTAAACCATGAGGTAGCATAGACTTTCATGATGAACTTAGCAAGCTTTCTAAGTTGTGGGGTTGGTTCAATAGTTAAAATATACAGACGTAAGATTCTATTTGCTAATGTCAGCCACCGGCGTTGGACAAGTTTCCGGGGTTCTACTGGCCAACTTCAAGCCAGTAGGGACATTCACCTTTGACTACAGCCTGACATATATCACAAAGGTATTTTGGTCCGTACCTTACCTTGGAGTTATTACTTATGTAACTTAATATTGATGATACTATATCTTTCCCAGATCCATTGTTTGTAGTTATGTAACCGAAATATGCTGATCCTGGTTCCTCGACCAAAGATATGTGTTATACTTTTATGGTTTTACGGACAGATTTTCCACGTACAATTTCTTTGATTATGGTTTCATTCTTCCTACTATCGAAGTACAGAGCAATTATTTCGCTTGTGCGAGTTGAATTAAGTACTTTATCCTTTTTTAACTTTTACGAAAAATCTTGGACTTATCAATAATTGCGGCTTATTTTTCTGGTGATATGACATTCAAATCTTGTAGAAGAGCACTTGCTAGTTGAGTACCTGCTCTGTTTGAAATGCCTCTGCGATCACATGCCCTAGAAAACAATGACAGATTCACTGGCAGGCCTTGTTTTACTTTCACGCTTGGACTTTCAATTTTGTTTCTTAGACGAATTATTTTAGAACCTTGAACTTTTTTCATCAGGCCTACTTGATTCTTCTTCCATGGATTCATCATCAGAGTCACTACTAAGAATATCCACATTTATTAAATCAGGTGGAGTAGTTAGTTCCACATTCCTACTTAAGTAGATTGCAGAGGACTTTTCCTTCCGTTTGTTTCGTTTTTCAATTTTTTTAGTCTCTGCTTGGTCAATACCTCCGATAATCATCATCCTCAAGTTCCGTTGGTCTGTCAAGAATGCATGTTCTAATTTTGGTACTTTTCTTGGAGCTGGGCACAAACATTTGTCTAGTTCACTACATTTGCATGAACAAATATCAAAAAGACTATTATCAATGTCAGATCTAAACTTTTCAACTGCAACTTTAAAACTCTTGGCATTTTTTGTATTACAACCTGAAGATTTTTTAATCTTTTCACACCTCTCATGCAATTGTAGAATCATAAAAACAATATTGTTAGTAGATGAAACAGGTATTGATGATTTTTTCCAAATTTGCTCTAACTTATGTGTCACTCGCATTGCAATTAACTTTTTCTGTGGTTGGTAGCATCCTTCAGATTTCAACTGATTTCTCACCCATTCAAAATACCTCAGCACGTCACTTTTAGTAGGTAAAACATTAATATCACTAATGTCAAGAGGCTGTCCGACTATAGGAGCTTCAGTGCATTTCCTCGTTGTTATAGTGTTTGTCTTTTTACTCATGATAGAAAAACAACAAAACCACACGGAATTCACAAGTCATAAACCACACACACTAAACAAAACACACTGAAATAAATGTAATAACGCGCAAACCACGTGCTGTCAGATTGAACGGTGGAGTCAGACTAACAGAAACAAAGGGTGTGAGTGAGTGGTGGAGGGGAGCCAGACGCCAGACATCCGGTGACTCACAAGTCAGTGCCAGCTGCCCGTCTCCAAGATCAACTTCTGCTTAGCTGACGGACTTAAGTTTTGACTCATTGCATTAAAATACAGCACTGTAATGATTGTATTAGAATTTTTTTTACTGTTTCTGATTCATGTCAAACTTGAATTAAATATGAAAATTGTGATATATTTAGGGTAATTCCGGGTTACCTAAATAATTTAACTCAGAACCAAAATGTTTACTATGGATAAATTAAATGTAAAAATACACATTTTTTAACTTGATTACATCATTTGTAATTTATAAACTGTGTAAATTATTTTTTCAAAAACGTATTTTTTTACAAAAAATTATAAACTTTTTGTACATTCCGGGAGACTTAAATATTGTTGGAATTCAAAAAGATTTTTTTTTGGTAGATCTACGATGGTAGTAACAACTTTTTATCAACTTGAAAAATTTTATTAATAAAAAAAAATTTTGTGATACACCCTACTATGAAGGTGGGTTCTCCTTACTTTAGAGTTCAATAATAGCATTGAAAATTGGCAAGCTTGTATAATTTTGATACACATGCGATCGACAGAGGGTTAAGCATTTAAATTCAATAGCGTTCTTTATTGGTGAAAAACTTTGTCTGCATAGGTGTTACAGTTTAGTAATGGTTAAACAGGTGTGTTCTGATACATTTTTATTTGCTTCAAAGGTTTTTTTTTAGTGGAGCCATAGGAGTTAGTAAGATGTTTGGTTACGTCCAGGTTTTAAACAAAAAAAAAATTTGATTGAACTGAATATTGTGAACTTGTTTATGATTTAACCATTTAGAAAGCCGTCGTATTTTTTATTACTTCGTAGTGTAAAATGTTTTATGCTTCAGTTGTCGTCTTAAAGTATCGCACTCCTATATTTTAAATAAAATTAGTACAATGGTCACACGCCGCTGCCTGTACCAAAATTTTAAATCGTGGTTTCGCCATTTTTACTTATATTAGGTGTTGTTTTATGGCCGTAGTTTTATGAATTTAATATAATAGAATAAATATGTTATACTACTAAATCCATGAAATGTTTTATTCCCATTCCCATTCTCCAAAATAAAACAAAAACCTAATAACCAGGACTTTAACTGTAATTTAGACGTGATTAAATTTATATGGCATGTTGTAAGAAATTTCTGGCAAGTTATGTCAAATCCACATAAAAGCTTTAAGACTTGACTGCAAGTTTAATTTCACTAGGTGGCGGAAGTTTAGAAAGGCTATCCCAAGTTTATATCTAAATAATTACTTGTGCAGCATTGCATGTTTTGTGCCGCTTATATCGCCAACTTTTGCTAAAGTAGAGAACTGTAAGATTACAGCTTTCAAAGTTAGCTACATAGAACGAAAGAAATCTTTAATAGTTCTTTTAAAATATTTTTCTCTTGTAAACAACAATAAACTGAACACTTATTTATTATGAAATAAAATTTAAAGAAGTGTTAGTTATCTTTTATCTTGAAATTTTATTGGTGTGTTTTAGATATTTTGTAATGAGCTTTATTGAAATTTGGCGAAAGCTTCACTTTGTTTTTTATTGAAATACGTTATTCATTGAAAAAGATTTCATGCGGTGACAGACTAATACCTTGTTTGCATTTCTATTGTCAAACTTCTTAGACATCTTTCTTTCTTTGTAGTCTTTATAAAGTTACAGCTTTTACTTAATTTATGCTAAATAAAAGTAAAATATATAAAGTAAGTTTGATATCAAGCTGTTGGTAAAAGTTTTGTTAAAGAAGGCGCTGATTTGAGAATACAAAATAATAATTACCTAGGTACTTATCAAAAGACTTTTTTGAAATTAAAAGCCAATCCAAAAATAATGGGAACCTGAAGGTTGCGTACTTGGCGAAACTAAAATTCAGATATATGTCTACTGCCCTTTAACAATAAATAAAGCAATTTGCATTTCACAATCTCTATTCACCACGGCAAATCTTCTTCTTCTCGAAGTTTCATTTTCTGTCGAAGGTTGGAAATTATATTAGTTCTGCCGACCCTGTTGACTGCAGCTCTAGATAGTATTGCACTACTGCATCCCAAACTTTCCCTCAAGTTACTTAAGACCGGTATTTCTTATCTACCGGAATTTCGTTTTCACTTCAACATTTTGCCTTGCTTAATAAGCTGCTATAATAAGTTTCTTTGCTCTCTAATAACTTGATTTAAAGTACTAGGTTTTCTTCTTTTGATAGTTAATTGTTATTTCAGCTTTTTTTACTATTCTGTTATGAGTCCTTGTTATTTGTAGGATTTTTCTGTGGAACACACAAAATTCAAAATGAACATAGCTATTTACATGCACTATTGTTTGTCCATGCTTCCAAGTCATAAATGAAAGGGGTAAATACGTTAAACCGAATACATGCTAGGCGTAGTCCCTACCCTTATATCCAACGACAACAAAGAAAATCTGTTTAATTTTGGGTTGTTTAATGCTCGATGCAACGTGCTATTTTAGTAGTGTCTTAATTTCGTTGGTTTGGTCTATATTTGATGTTATCCATGTTCCTAATTAGGTATTTGTATGTATCGAAACTCTTAGTTACAGTATCCTCAATAACCAATTAAATGTTTGCATCTGCCTGATTTAGTCATAATCATGCATTTTTTTTTTTTTCCAAATTCGTCCTTAGTCCGTATTCATCACAGCGTTGAATAAGTCTTTGCATTATATTCAGTAAATCATATTGTTATCTGCCATTATTACTGCATCGTCTGAAAAATGCAAGTTATATCAAACTTCTCCATTAATAGATACACCTTCTGCATGAATCTGAGGGCGCTTCGTTTAATATCGCTTTACTGTAGGCATTAAAGAGCAGTGGTGACAGCACGCAACCCTGGCGGAATCCTCTCTGTATTTCGAAATCTCGAGTATTCTGGTTGTCAACTCTTACCTTGGCAGGTTTGATTCCAATATAGCTTAGATATAATTTTTATATTACGACTGTCAATATTTTTGCTTTTTAATATATCTACAAGCTTTTTATGTTAAACCTTATCAAATTTCTTTTAAAAATCTACAAAATATAAGTACTGATACTAAGATATATGTCCTGACTCACGTCCATGCATCTCTGGGCTAGCAATCAAGCCAAACAAAGCTTCTCTTATACCCATACCATTTCTAATGCCAAATTGTTTATCACTAATTTCATATTCAAGAATTTTAACAATTCTGTTGTGTCTTATTATTAAAAATGTTTAAGTATTGTAACAAAGGTTGCAACAGAGATTGTCTGGGGATTGTGACAGTCCGATATATTAGATTAAAGAGTTGAACCATTACATTAATATCATCTTTATCTATGAATTTTATTAATTCGATGAGCACATCATCTGGTGCAGTAGCTTTGCCTCTTTTGTGTTTTGGATAGCATAGATGTTTTCTTCTCGTAATATTGGTGGTCCGATATCCTCCTATGGTTTCTAATGATATTTCTTCTCTTTTCATAAATAAATAGGTTTTGGATATAATTGGTCCATTGATACAATCTTCTTTTATGTCAATAATTATATCTCCTTTATTAATTTTTAGGGATATTTGTTATTGTGCTTTTTCTAGAACCTGTCATTTCTTTGATTTTTTTTGGTGTAAATTAAAGCCATCATACTTTTTATCCAGATCTTTTTCAGCTTACACAGGAGCATGTTGAATTTTTCCCCATTTTTGGTCAATAGTTAGAGTTTCTACATTATCTTATTTGGCTTTTCCACGTCTTTTAAATCGTATCCACGATTTTCTTGAAGCTAGGGTGCTTTATACACTGGGGTGCAAAATTAACCGGACACACTTGGATATTTTTGTATTTTTGTTAGTGTTTGGATCAAAACTTGTTTAATTTGTTTGAATTTTATTTTATGCCATATTGAGCGATAAAGTTTTTTTTGTTTTAGTATGTTTTGTGCGAACAATAAAACTTTTACACATCGTTTTGTTATTAATGTGAAATAGTGGATTAGTATTATTTAAGTTTATTGTGGTACTGTACTTGATTATAAGTTCGACTGTAGGTTTTTGTATTGTCTCTGGTCTGTTTGAAACTTACATTAAAAAAATATGACGCCAGAAGAAGAAGCACCAGCTGTTGCTTTAAAGGATAATGGGCGGAGCATTCGTTACGTCGCAAATGCTTAAGGAAGTACAGTGTTTGATGCAATACAAAGATTTCGGGAAACAGGACAATACACCAGAAGGTCCGAACAAGGTAGACGAAGAACCACAAGTCAAGTTGAAAAATCGCTTTCTTAGGTTACAAGCATTATGTGATCGTACATTACCAGCACCAGTGCTTCTTCAACGATTAAATCATGTCCATAGAAACACAGTTTCCGTTCATATCGTTTTAAGATGCTTAAACGGATATGCATTAAGGTCCAGAATACCTGCCAAGAGACCCTTTGTATGCAATACGAGCAAGGTTTACACTTCGCTCGCGAACAGTTTAAATTAAGGGTGTTGACGATTGAAGCGCTGTTCTTTTCACGGATTAATCAAGATTTAACAGATACTCATCAGATGGGCGACCTAGAATATGGAGGAGAGCTGATGAACGTTACCAGCAATGTTGTCTTACTCAGAGAGTTCAATTCGGTGGACGTGGTATAATGGTGTGATTGTTGGATATAAACTCAGCAATTGAATTATATTTAGAGCAAGCAGTTCGTGACGAATGGGAGCAAATCCCTCAAGACTTAGACTTTGCTGCCCTAATTCGAAGTATGCCTAATCGAATGAGAGTCGTAATTAGAGCTCGTGGATCGTAGAGGTGGCACATAAACGTTTCTTAAAAAAAAATTATATTTAAAAAAATACTAAGTTTTGTTTTGTTGCAGATTTTCAAATTTTTTGAATTATTTATTGTTTTTTCTTGAGTTGTGATAAATTTGACATTAAAATTTTGTTTTTTATTAAATACTCAATTGGGAACATCTTAAACTTTTTTAAACGCCAGTTTTAAGAAATATATGGGTGTCCGTTTAATTTGCACTGCACGTGTATTTCTATATCTACTGTTGACAATAATATAATCTATTTGATTACTGATTATTTTGTTGTTATTGTTAGCTGATGACCTCCATGTATATAATCTACCTTTAGAAAGTTGAACAAAATATTTGCAATTATGAGTTTCTCATTAATACAGATAGCAAACACTCTGATCGCCAAGTTTATTCCTCTCTCCGGGTTCATATTATCCCACATAATTCTCCACTTCTCTGTGTCCACTTTAGCGTTGAAATCTCTCAATATAATATTGATATCGTGTCTTTTAGTCAGCTTTAAGACATTGCCAATTTTTTCATAGAAACTCTCTATGGTGTCTTTATTCTTGTTTGCAGTATGTGCATATATTTGGATTATATTTATTTTACATTTTAAATAAGAGTTGAGAAACATCATCAATACGCAGAGTAAGGAAATAAGGTATAAACAGATTTTTGAAAATTCTTATCAACTATAATTCCAACTCCATTCCTGTGTTTGTAGTTGTTGTTATTGAAATAATACATTGTTCCATTTCTGGTGTTACATTTTTCTGTTTCAGGCCATTGTATATTGCTATAAGCCCCAGTATGTAAATCTTTATTCTGCTCATTTCCGACCTAGTGTTATCTAGTTTGCCAGATTCGTATAAACTTCTTAGGTTTCATGTCCCAATTTTCAAGGATATAGAGTTATTCTTATTTGTATAACAGGGATTTACCTTGATAACGACCTGTCTCTGACCTGTCATCTATATCTGATTATCCTCTCCTGTCGGATTTTGTATTATCTATGTACCATGACAAATATCCTTTGCTAATTCATTTTTAATACTTCGAACATAAGTGAATACAGAAAACAGAAAAATATTTGAGATTTAACTTCAATGTAGGGCCACTGCCATCCGCTTATACTTATTTAGACTTTCTTAGGCTTCCTCAGAGCGACATATGCAGAAACTTATTCCATCTATTTTTCGTAGACGAATTTTTTCAGCAACATTTTGTTAAAGTCCGAAATTTATTCAATTAAAGTTTTTTTGATAGACAACTACAAATGTCGGCAAGCGGTTCATTTTTGAGTTTTCTTTTATTATTTTTATTTTTTTTTATTTCACAAGATTCTTTAGCTGATTCATATATTAGTTCCTTAAATTTTTTCCATCTGATGGGAGCTTTTTTAATCTTCGGATTTCTTTAGTGTGTTATATATTTTATTTTTTTAGATGTCTTCTATTTTGTTTGTGTATATTAATTTGCTTATGTGTATCTTGCTTTGCTGTATATAATTTAAATCATTTATATTTAAATTGATCCAATAAAACATCACATACAGTAAGATAAAATTAATAATAATTTGCTATCTCAAACATGTAACAATATAAAATTTAAGTGCGAGAACCTTTGTGGGCCCGGTTTAATTAGAAAATTAGAATATTTATAATTTTACCGTATAATGAAACCTTTCTAATTAGTGTAGGTTTTCCCTGTTATAAAGATTATACCTTATTGTGCTGCTATATTCTATAACAAGAGAAAATAATTAGAAGGAAGAACGGTAAGTCGTAACCTTTCATTAATGCCACTGCGAGTTAATTGCTTATTTATTTTGATAATTGCAAAAAACTGGAATTAAAATCATTATTTTTTTATTCTTTACAGGTTTTTAAATTCCGTCTCTACTTTTAAATAGATACATATACAATATGAATACTTTTTAAACAAAACACGTTCTCACATACAAACGTAATTTAAATAATGTAATCGATAAACTTAAATGGAAAACAGTGGTGGGAATTAAAAGTTTAATAAAACCAGCTTATTTTGTGCAGAAAACTTTTGCAGAAAAACTTAAGTAGCTATCGATCATTTGCTTAAATACTGAGACGACTGAATGTCTAATTGATTTGAATTTTCACTATTATCAACAAATCGTTTATTGGTATAATTTTTGTTTTTTCTTCTTTACGTGCCATCTCCGCGACGGAGATTGGCAATCATCATGGCTATTCTGATCTTAGATGCTGCCACTCTGAATAGTTCAATTATGTGCATCCGTAGCATTCCCTCAAGTTACGCAACCATTTCCTTCCTACACTTCTCTTGTCCTGGATTTTCCCTTGTATCATTAATTGAATTATGTTTGTATCCTTCATTACGCATAACATAGCTAAGGTATTGCAACTTTTGTGTCTTGATTTTTTCCAATATTTCCATTTTTTTGTTTGACTCTTCTCATGACTTCGTTGTTGGTTACATGTCCGGTCCATGATATCTTCAACACTTACAGTTCAAATGCTTCCAACTTTTCTATTCTTCTATCCCGTAAAGCAGAGTCAAAAATATATAACACCTTGACAGCCTAACTCTTAAGTCTGATTTCAGTTCTCTTGCATAAAGTACCTTTCTCATTTTATTGAAGTTTGTTCGCACTTTTCCCTATTCGAACTTTAATTTCTTTGGAGTAATCATTTGTGTGAATATTTATTGTGCCAAGATAACTGTGGTTTTCAACTTGCTCCCTGAAGTTTTACCGTTAATTGTCAGGCTTTTATCATTATTTTGGGTTTTTAATATCCTCATAAATTTAGTTTTCTTGGTGTTTATTGATAACTCATATTCTTCTCCATACTCAATTATCTTGTTCATTAGCTTTTGGAGGTCTTAAAGGTTGTCTGCTATTATTATAGTGTCGTTCGCATATCTAATGTTAGATAATGCCTTTTAAATGCCACTGATAAAGTGGAAAGAGAGTATGGCCTAAACATAAAGTGTTCAAAAACAAAACACTGGTGTTTAGCCGTTTAGCACATAAAGATGCACGATTATATGTTGATGGTCATATAATTCAAAGAAAGTCCAGTTTTTAAATATCTTGGTTGCCATATTACTGAACAACTAGATCCAGATCAAGAAATAAATGTAGAATCGAGATAGCCCGCACGACATTTTTAAAAGTGAGGTCATTCTTCTGCAATGATAACTTGCAACTTCAACTTCGAAAGTGCATGGTTAAATGCTACATTTTGGTCAGTCTCTTATACGGTGTCGAAGCATGGACATTAAAAATATCCACCATTAATCGTCTGGAGGCCTTTAAAATGTGGCACAGACGTATATTAAAAATTCCATGGACGGCTATGCTGACAAATGTGGCAGTCCTTGAGAGAGCAAAAGCTGCTCGCGAGCTGCTTGATAACATCAAATGTAGAAAGATGGCCTATTTTGGACACGTAGTAAGGGGAGACCGATATAATATTCTTCAACTTATTATGATGGGTAAAATCAAAGGACGCAGAGGAATTGGTAGAAAGCAGGCCTCTTGGTTGAAGAATATCAGGGACGTGGACAGGAATAAAGAAAGCTGAGCAACTATTTAGAATAGCTCGAGACAGAGACAGTTTCGCCATGTTATATCGCCAACATCAAGGGGACTTGATAGGGCACGTTAAGAAGAGAATTAAAGGAACTGAAATGTCGGTGAAGCTTTTAGGAATAAGTAGCTCTTTCAATACTCAAAATTTATATTAGTTTCATTTATGGTTTTTCCGTTATACAGTGTAAACGTATATATGGGGGGAAATTTTTTATCATTATGTCCAAACTAAGTGCTGGAATTTAGCCATATGGAGGAAAAGCATTTTGTCGAGCTTATTTTTAATTTGTAAGTAAACTGTTTTCATTTTAAGAAACTTGCAAGCCATTGTCAATGCATATTTCGGTAAAAAAATCGTGTGAATAAGCTTTTACTTTTTGTTTTAGATTTCTTGCAATAAAAAATTTTTAATCGATTAACATGCAAAGACACCTTATTACCTTAAAAAGTGTGAAAAATATAGGTAAGGAGCCAATTAAAAAAGGCAATGAGCTTAGGGGCAGAAAACACTGAGCAGCAACAATTTAATCAGGACCTTTGCGATGACTTGTTGTATACGAGGATAGCTGTCTTTACTGGTTTCTACATACGTGCCCCACGGTACTAACACTAAGATCAAGAGATAGAGCACATTTGCGTCTGTTGTTTATACGATTCAAAAAATGATTCGCGGTTTTTTTTTGCATAACTATGAGAATGTCTGTTACTAGCGGCAGTCAACAGATAAGTGAGAGTCTATTTCGTTTGTTAGTTTAAAACTGTGTGTATTTTTAAAGAAGAGGGTTTGAAGTGGGAGTAGGAATTAAGGTTTGGACTACGGTAACGATTTTAAACCGCTACTTTTTAATGTTTATAGTGAAAGAATCTGCCAGGAAATCCTTTTGAATGCAAACGAAGGAATCGTGATCAAGGGAGAGGTTCTAAATATTATTCGATACGCAGACGACACTGTACTAGTTGCAAGAACAGTAGAAGAATTACAACTATTACTTACAAATATAAATATTGCCTGCAACAATTATGGCACAAATATCAATATCAAAAAAACCAAGTCTTCAGTAAAAACATGATACAAGCAGCACATATTAGTTTAAAGGGCATTTAAATTAAACAAGTATCAAGTTACAAATACTTAGGGAATTCAAGAAACGAAACTGGGGACTCAAAACAATGAAATAAAAATACGTATAGAAATTGCCAGGGCCACCTTCGTAAAGATGGGGAAATTCTATTGCCACAGAGATATAAGCATCCCTCTACAATTAAGAATGCTAAGGGGCTACGTGTTTAACACGCTATTATACGGTGTAGAGGCCTGGACTCTCAAACAGAGCAACATAAAAATATTGAAAGTTCGAGATGTGGTGCTACCGTTGAATATCTGAAGATAAGTTGGGTTAAAATAGTCACAAACTTTGAAGTGATACAAAGAATAGAAAAGGACCCAAAAATTTTGTCAACGATCAAACAAAACAAACTCGAATATTTGGGTCACCTGATGAGAGGACATAAATATGCATTACTTCAAATATAATGCAAGGAAAAATAGAAGGAAAACGGAATCCAGACCGTAGAAGAATGTATTAGTTGCGTAATTTGAGAAAGTGGTTTACCTGTACCACTAATGAACTCCGTAGGTCAGCTGTAAACAAGTTCAGAATAGCCTTGAAGATTTACAATCTCCGATAGAAGTGGCACAAGAAGAAGAAGAATGATTTTAAAAATTGAGGTGAAGAATGATATGACACCGTTGTATGCATTTGAAAAGTTGATCAATTTAAATAAAAAACACGATTTTTTAGATACTTGCACGAAGGCATTTTAGAGGATTATTAGTATTTGAATTGGTTTTCTGCATAGATATTCGTATATTTGTTCTGTTTCCTGTTTTATCTATTACGGTCTCTAGTCATAACTACCTTTTGTCAATAAGTCATAATGTTTTAAATGTTTATTTTGTTTTTGTTTTTTCTGTAAATATATTATTAAAAATTAATCTAAGTGTTTCTCGTCTTAATTAATTTTCATAATATAAAATAATAAAGAAGTTTGGTTTCAAATTTTCATAAATAAATTAAGTTATGGGAAGACCGATCAACGTGGAACCGTTTTAGTAATTAAAATCTAAATTTAATTGGCCTACCGATCACGTCCTGAATTTGAAATTAGGACTGGGGCCCTCTTACCAATAATAATAAGTAAACAAGATTTAATATTCTCAAATACCAAGTTTGTTTTATTAATATATTAGAACCTGAGATGGCAGAGTAAATGGCAAATGCTTCCAAAGAAATATATTTAGTAATATTGTATTGTTTCAAATAGGTATTTGTTTAAGAATAATATTTTTTATTCAGAGCATACAATAGTTTGTTACGATACAATTTCACACATTGGTCAAGAATAAAATATATTGTATGATAATTATCTAATTATTTTCTTATAAATATATGCCATTATATTATTATATCTTACCATAATCATCATCATCATCATCATCTATTTTGTACTCGAGCTTTCAATTGTGATTACAATTATTATCAAGAGCTTCTAAAAAATACAAAATATCTTACAAAGTTGAACTAGAAATAAAAAATTTTTTGTGAACTCACCAAATAAAATTAGTTTTTTATATAAAGCTGCTGCTAACATTATTACAAAAAATATAAATAAAAAATGTTCGTCTAATAAAATGTTTCTCTGAAATAAATTTTTATTAAGTTTCTTAACAAAAACAATTGAATTTGATAAACAAAAATTGAATAGCTACAAATCAGCCTAAATGTCATAAAATACCAACTTAAAATTTTTTATTTTTGACATATTGTCAAAAATAAAATTTTGTTTAAAAAATTCTTTTTGTTTAGTAACAAAAACAAGAAGATTTATTCACCATTGATAGATGCCTGAAAAAATTGTAACAAATACATGGAAAATTCAAAATGTGATATTTTACTGATTGCATATATAAAATTACATATAAATAACATAATTATAAGTTTGCATAGATTTTGAATTTCTGACCTTTTGTTTAAATTATTATCACTTTTGCTAATACAAACCATTTCCAAAAAAGTTCTTTTTAAATTTATTACTTTCACTACATAAAATTTTAATATTATCAAAATCCATAATATGGTCTTTGTCTATTACATGCTCTGCAAAGCACAAGATGGTTTCTTAATTCTGCAATCACTTTTGTGAGAAATAATGCGATTTGAGAGATTTCTTCCAGTCTCACCAACATACTCAGCTTCACACTAAGTACAACCAATTGCTGTATACTATATTTGTTTAATCTAATTTGTCTATAGGATATTTAGTTCTGGAATATAAGTTATTGACGAGTATACTGCATTTGGAAACCATATAGCGCATTAGTTAAGATTCATGGCTAAAACCAGCAAACCCTGGAAAAAAATTATTAACGAAACTTTGTTTTTTGGAGAATTGAATCAAATTACTATAGACGCGATCACACAATTTGGAAATTTTATGCAGACAAACAATGTGCCTGGAGTCATTGCACATTATACTCATCGAGCAAAAAGACAAAAGACGGAATGTAAAGGTAGTGGGGACAAAAATATTGTTAGACAGGAAGTGCGATCTTGAGAGGCCACTTTAAACAAGAAAGACAGTCTCTTTTCCTTGTTTATAAAATCAAATTTTGTTTGGTTATGTTATTGTTTGTCCCAACTGTCACATGAAATTTTATTTATATTGAAGTTTCTTACCATTTGTGTCACATTTTAGACCATTACGTTAATATTTAATTAAAACTTTCTCGTCTGAAAATTATTTTATATTCTCCATTCGCTTTGCTAGGGCATATTTTGACACTCATTGTCGGAAACCTACAACACAACAATTCCTACTTCTCAGTATTAATAGCTCAAGTATACTACTATTGCAGACTTCTTTCTTTGAAAAAAAGAAGAATTATTCTAAATAGTGGAAGTGTATACTAAACCCATCAAATTTTTCCCTGTATATTTAAAATATACTATTTGAGTTACTACAATTTAATATTATATTGTAGTAAATATTGTTGTTAGTTCTATTTAGTTTATTTAGTTATAGTTCTATTTTGAATTTTATTATTAGGGATAGTCAAAGTTTTCCATTTGTTCTATCAGATAATGCGTTGGTAAGTTTTTCTTAAATAAATATGATAAATGTTCTTTAAAAGTTAATATTTTTAGATGATTAAGGATGCTGTTAAATTACAAGGTAATCAACCTGCACAAAGATTTATTCAAAACACCAACCTTTTTTTTAATTATTTGCTCATTCGGCGTAGGTTGATCACTAAAATATATTTATGAAGTTCTGTAAATATATTCTTAATAACAAAAACATTTCAGTTAACCTCCATGTATATATTGCATGTATAAAGTTTCTATTATATATAATATGTATATTATATATAAAAAATATATTTTATAAAAAAGTTAGTACAGTAATTTAGTTTATACCGTTAAGTTGCTCCAAAGTGTAGGCAACCAACTTAAACTTTTTTGGCATTTAGCTGGAGTTTCTTGAGAATATTTTTAATAAACGTTTAATATTTTCCAGTTAATTTATTATTTTTTAAAAGTCATGATAATAATGCTGAATAAGCAATATTTTAAATGATATTTAATCACAAAAGTACTTAATATTATTTTATATAATCTTCATAAAAGTACGTTTCTAATAGAAATTAGCTAAAATTAGAAAAAAAAAAACTAGTTTATGATAGTAATAATAGAATATTATAATATTTTTGAATTATATTTTTGATGATATTGTATTATCTTTTTGATGCATAATATTTTTTAATTATAATATGAATATTATATTTTTTATCTAACGTACTTTATGAGAATTATATTATATAACACAATATTAAGTACGTCTTGTGATTATATATGATTTAGAAATATGGCTTATTCCAGATACTATGAATAACAGATAAGATCTTCCGTAGCTCAAAATCGGTCGGGTCGCGCATGCCGTCATTGGAGACAGAATTGAATTCTTGTTAAGTTAAATGAGATTTGTATGCTTCTGTGATGAAATTACTAGACGAAAATAAGTTACAGAGTGTTAATAATTACAATAATCGTACACATATAGGATATCTCACGAAACTAATTTATTAAAGATTATTTATTGGATATATACAAAAACTGACATTTCGAACGTGCAAGTCTCCATTGACAGTCACAAAAACTTGCGAATATATCTTATCTATAGTCATAGTATCATGGCTTATTCAACATTATTATCATCAATTTAAAAAATAATAATAAAATTAAATATATTCTCAAGAAACTTCAGCATAAATGCTAACAAAAGTTTAAGTTGGTTGCCTATATTTGGCGTAACCTAACGATATAAACTAAATTACGGTAACTTTTTTATAAAGTATATTTTTTAAATATAATAGAAACTTACTATCTTTATACGTGCTATAGATTTCTAAGTACATATAAGTTTGCAAAAGAGGTCGACGAAAATACTTCAATGAAATGCGCTATGAACACGTGTGCTTGGTCGTATAGTAATTTCCAGCCACTTCTAGTCTGTCAAAAAGTAAACTAACTTCGTAAAAACATAATTACTAAAATCACTGGACAGTTCGGACTGGGATTAGCGAACCGGGTATAGCTATTGTTAATATGTACAGAACAATTTAAATTTAGCGCCTTTGCATTTCCGGATATGTCCGCCATCAGAGGCCACTTTTTTGGTCTCCTTTTCATAACGATTAGATTCCCTCTTTTGTCTTTTGCTCGATGGTTATACTGAACAGCCATTTTGTTTAGCTACAACTGTTATAAGTGAAGATAGTTTTAATATTTATAATTGGACAACATTCTGTCACTCCTAATTATGAAAGTACGCTCTCTGGCAAGTGAAGACGATACCCACTTATGGGAATTATGACTTTTTTCGTTTGTTTATCTTTACTTTGTAGTCTACGATATTTTATTATCATTTGTAACAAATACAACCAATACAGTATACTTGACAATTACCTGTACATATTTCATTTTTTAGTGACTGGTAAATTGCTCGACACAATGTTATATATTGTTGTTGTAAAAGCAATCCAGTTTAACAAATACATGGTCGCGAAGATAACCGAATCACATAGTTAATCTTCATGACCATTTATTTGATAAACTGGGTTGTTTTTTCCAACTGAGAATAATTAATTTACATGCTGCATTTACCAACTAAAAATTATTACTTCACGTAAGTTACTGTTTGTAATATTTTTCTTTACATTTTATAGTTCAATATTTTCACTACATTGGGTTATATTTCGCTATAAAACTCAATCTGACGTGTCAAAAGTACATATTACCTTGGTACGAACGTCAATGAAAATTAATGCCATTTCCTAAAATCGAATAGAGAATTGATAAATGAAGATTCCGATTTAAAAATAAATACTAGGCAATTCAAATATTGTATCTTTTGCTAAACTGTTGTACGGAGTTGTCGTGAACGCTCAACAGACGCTAACCGCAAGCATATTGGGGCTTTAGAAACGTGGTTTTTATCCTTCAATGAAGATACCCTGTACCGACTACGTTACTAACCAGGAAGTTTTATTAAAAATGCAAAAAGGAAAAGAGTTGGTTAAACCACCATAGAAACCCACTCACAATCAAATGATTCATCTGGCGCACATTAGGTGGAGAAGACAGCAGTTTTTACCTTATTTAGGCTAATCGCCTCTCCAAAGATTGTGTTGCCAGAAAATGTTTGACTTAAAACGTCAATTTTCATGACAGCCCTCTGTCCCATACGACAAGAATGCAGTAACTGTACGGGCCGGAAGTGGTCAGATAGGGATTATATTTCCGCCTATAATTGGTTGCCCGTGATGAACCAAGCCTGTCTGACTAAGTTAGGTAAACAAACGGTCATTTTGAGATATTGTTGGCCCTTTTTATTTAATGTTTGGTTTAAGCGGCGTGAGCGAGAATAGCTAGTTACTATGATCCTCACCGTGAAGGATTAGGTGATGGTTGTTGCAACGAGATGGGGAGGAACCACGGAACACCAATCTCACCCCTGTCCTTTTCAATTTGAATTCGACACCTTAATAATGGAAATAGCTCACAAAACTTATGGGTTACTGGCAATTAATGCGTCACAAAGAAAAATGCGTAGCAGGAAATTAAGGACCAGTAAAGGCGCAAGAACTTTCGGTTGAAAAATATACATACGGGGTTCAACACAACAATACAACCACAAAATCTTTTCAGAGCAGCAGTAGGACAAAACTACAGTTTGCCATGATGGTCGTCACATCATCCGAAACGGCTGGTACAGGTACTACGGAAAGAAGAAAGTGTTGCTAAAATTAAAAAAAACACCTAATATACATAACCCCATTTATGTTCCGTACTCTCGTTTATGTAAAAGGTATAAAAAAGAACAAGGATTTAAACCATAATGGGTACAAGAAATGGACTTAAGGTAGAAACAAAACCAGATTCAGCTTACATGTACTTGGTCAAATGTATTATGGTACTTAGATAACAAAATTTAATGCTTACAAAAATTATTATCTAGAATCACAAATTTACGGAGGAGAAAACTTTATTCATCAACTATAATTAGACTGATATAAAATATATTCGCGATGAAACGAGTGAGGGATTGAAATCGTTGTTACATTTCTGGCATTGTGTTATAAGTCTCTTACAAGAAAATATACAAACTGATATAACTTACCCGGCCAAATATGAAAATAAAAATTAAGGAAACTAAAGACAAATATTTTTTTGTTCTTTTAAATGAATTTTAAATATAAACTTTTTCTGCAAATTTAAACTATTTTAAAAAATGCAGACAAAGACGATTCTTAGTAAACTTTTTATATCCAACAAAGCCAATATAAATACATTAAAAGACTTTTCAGTATTTTGTAGTACGATGGTACTGGAACGTTACCTGTTCCGTCCCTGAGTTCACGTTATTTATATAGTTTTATTTTTATGAACGAGAGAGAGAGTAATTCGCATAATTTTAAGCTGGTTACCAACGTGTTCGACCACTCCATGGGCGTGTCTCAAGATTAATTGAAAAATTACTTTGAATAATTGTAAAAAATAAATGAATTATTTCAGTGTTATAAAGTGTTATGTGTATGTAAACAAAAGTGACCTCTTTTATCACACACTATATTAGAACTGACTGGCCTACATTAAAAAGGGTTTTTAAAAAATTCACATTTTTTTTAATTTTTAAAAATTACAAAAGAGAAAAAGAGTTTTTTAAAACGTCTAAGGTATGTTAAATAGATGAATAAAAATATTAATATAAAACTTACAGCTACTTGTTACAAATCCAAATCAGATTCAGAAGATGAACTTTCAGAACCAAGATTTATAATAACTGGCTCGATCATTTTATCAGTAATATTGTCCAGCTTCCACATTTTTTCCTCTTCTTTAATAGTGTGATTTACTGCCTTTTCCCAGTTTTCAGGTTTTACATTATTTACGGCTCCAAAAACAACTGTTTAACATCATGAATTTTAAAAGTGGTATTTTTTCTTGAAACTTCACTCTTTATCTGTGCCCATACCAGTTCAATCGGGTTTAATTCACAATGATATGGTGGGGATCTAAGTACTGTCATTCCACGATTTTTGGCAATTTCATCAATTTCGTATTTTTTTAATTTTTCTTTATGAAGGGCACACAACGAATAAAGTTCCTTTCTTATAGATCCGGGATGGTACGTAATATTTTTTGAACTCAGCCAATTCTGCAAGTCTTTTTTTAACCACTTGGTTGTGGGCAGTCCTTCTATAAGTCTGGAGTGATAACTTGCATTATCCATTACTATTACACAGTTCTTAGGAAGAAGATCTATCATTTGTTCGAACCATTCTTGAAAGACATCAGCGTTCATGTCTTCATGGTAGTCACCGGTACGAGTTGATTCAAAAGTTAATAAACCACCTTCAACAAAACCGTCTGAACTGCCAATGTGTACTATTATCAGCCTGCGTCCCTTTCCTGATGGTGGGTTTAAACCAGTAGATAAGTTATTTACAAAAGCGTGCCTTTGACTTGTAACAGTTTCATCCTGCCAAAATTTATTAGATGACCCTCGTTGATCCTGTTTCATCAAGATAAAATATTTTTCTTTTTTGGTTTCTCATTTCCTTTATGGTTCTTAGAAAATGTCTTCTCCATATGACAATATCGCTTCTTTCTAATAAAATAGACTTTCTGGGATTCTTTTTCCAGCGGAAGCCTATTTCTTTTAAAAGTTTCCATAACGTACTTCGACTCATTTCTGGGTAATCCTTATCATCTCGAACTGAGACAAGAACTTTATCCAATGTTGGAAATTCTTGTCTAAAGAAGAATTCATGCACTTTCCGTCGAAGTCCTTCTTTAAAATGATATTCTATTTGAAATTTTGGTTTCCCTGGAGCATTACGTGGCATTTGAAAACTACCACATTTCTCTTTTTTAATAACTCTGTAAATCGTAGATTTCCCAACACCAAGTGTACTGCTAACTAACTCAACGGTCTCATCAACACTTTCACATAAACGTTTGTCTGTAAATGATTTAAAACAATTAAATATTAATGTTTTTTCATTAACTGTTAAAGGACCAATTTTTCGGCGTTTACACGGCACTTCCAAATTTTCCATAACACTAGTATACACAATAAACTGCACCTTGCAACTGAAGTACCTACTTTTAGTGAACTGTTAAGAATTTTGAATACGCCACTTGGACCTTCCTACAAAATGGAAAAACCCACTATCACATTTTCTGTGGAATAAGTTTAGAAGGTAATTATCTAGTCAATTACTGTCGTAGATTCCTGGAATTAAAGAATTAAATGTTTGATTGTTGAAACCCTTACTTCGTGGAATGCACTCATTTCAGATAAAATAAAAGTTTTATTTTATCTAAAGAATTAAACTTTATTTTGCAAATAGGTAGGTACTTATTAAACTTTTATTGGTTATATATAACAATAAAATAAACATCTTACATTTCTTGCAAATTCATTAGTACCTGTTAACCTCCATCACTCCGACACTGGCAACCTTATTTAGGGATTAGTAACCCTCACAACTATTGTATTCTATTCTGCTCCAACCTTTATACCTGGTGGTCATACTCAATTTTCAAAATTGTTTTCCTATATACTTCTGTAAACTTGTTGACAAATATCTGTTTTTCATATGAGTCACCCGTTATCAGGCAGTTTAGGGATTTGTAATACCTATATTATATGTTTTATTTACGTCCATCCTCATTACATAAAAACCAATACCACTATAACAACTGTCCTAAAGTATGTTTTGTTCCAATAAATCCACCATCAGTTTGGGCAGGTGAGTGTGTAGCCCGTTTTCTTAAATATCCTCGAAGCTTTTCCTGGTTTAATTTAATTTTCAAAACCCACTGTACAATATTTTACCCTATGGTCTTACGTTAACGTTTTCTTACCTTAATTAATATTAATCACTATAAATTTTCTTGTTCTATTATGTTTACCCCACAAGAAACTTAAACTAATATCTAGAAGCTGTAATTTGGTCCGCATATCGCTCTTTTGTTTTCCAGTTTGATGGAGGGCCTTATTTGTCCTTTGGAGTATGATTGATGTGTAACCTTCCAATTTTGTGTACCCAGCAAGGGAAAATAGCCCGTTCATATTCAGGCATAAAGGGACGATACCAGAAGGCGGAAATATTATACAGAGCTTTGTGTTTATACAATACTAGCTTGGATGCACAATCATTTCTTAGCTCGCGACTGTGCAAACAAAAGTGCTGTTTGCTATTGCCAGTGTTTTATATAATAAAAATCTTTTTTATACTTATTTATGATACATAAAGTTTAGTTTCTATTCTACTACTATATTTTCATCTTCTCAAACAAACGCATATATTTGTCACACTGCCTACAAAAAGAAAGCGAGTTTTGCTGGTTTTTTCCCTACTACTTGGCAGAACCGTAACATTATTCCATACACATTATTCTGGGTAGGTTGATTTTCTTGTCCGCATGCCACAAATTTTCCACTAATATATAATTATTATTAATTTTCCACCTCATACGTATTGTCCTTGGAAATATTTTGTTCTAGGGTTCGTCTGCGAATATGATTTCGTCCCTAAGTTTGAAAACCTAAGTCTTCCAAAAACTTTTAGTCTAGGAATGCGACGATTCAGATGTATATATAGTCAGGAACTTATCCCAGCGACATTCAAAATACTGTAAAAAAAATGGCCATTTGCCAAGCGACGATGATTGCACAAGAGTTAGTCTAGTTAGTTTAATCTTTTTTTAAAAATTTGAAAAAAATAAAAAATTTTTTCTCTAATGATTACTTCTGGTTTTATATCTGTTGCATTTATCAATGTTGTCGTCGTAATGCATAGTAGATAATACACTAAAACATTTTTACCTTTTTGGGGTACACACGATATAAGGGTAGACTTTTCTTGAAATGCGAACATACTGGTTTATTTTTTCGTAACGTTCCTATAATAGACGATATTCATGTTAAAGTAATTGCGCGAGCTGAACGCTTTGTGAAAAAATTATCCATAGTAACGTTCCTTCCCGTTCCACAAATATGTTCACACAGACGAGGTACAACATGACATATTTGACGTATCAACCAAAAATTTCCCTGCTGCTGTCTACCAACAATATAATACCATCTTGGACATATATTACATCTCAGCGTCCTGCTTCAGCATATATTTTTATACCGTAACGATTGTTGGTTTATTCGGTATTATAACCATGAATGAACATTGTTCGCAAAAGGTTTTCTTTTCATATATCGTAGTATACTGCTGAAGTATTGTTAATGCTTTCGGTGGATTTGAATTAACAGCTTCAAAAATGCCTTACATACTGCTGCCCAACTTATTGAATTCTTTCCTTTGGTATTCTAGGACTTTTGTTAGCCGAGACTAAATGTGTCTTTAAAATAAACTGGAACCCTTCCTTTATGCGACATTCGTAAGGTGATAAATCCACCATTGCACTGTTTATCTGTTCTTCAAATAAATCATCAGCATTCTGATAATTGCTTTTGTTAGCCCCGATATGTACAACATCCCAAATAGAGCTTTTAATTCTATAAGATCAATTGGCCTAGCCCTTCTCTTATTGACTATGTCATAGCGTTTCAATGCCATGAAATTATTGGTGCATTCTACTATTTTTTGTAAAATATCTGTAGTGAAAAACATTTCCAAATCTTTTTATCACCAATTTTCGCCTAATATTACCTTTTGGTCCTGCCAGATTGGGTAGAAGATTTCAATACGTTTTCAAATGTTTTTCCACCTTGTTCCATCTTTTCCAAACAAACGTGGTTATGCGCGGTATTACTTCTACTGGTAAATGATTTTCGACTAGTTTTCTAGTTTTCCATTGTTACTTACACCAAATGCATTTCTTATTAATTGTTCCATAGCGGCGGCCTTAAACTCTGTGTGTGTTAGGCAATATGTCTTTTGACTTGACTCCATACCATTTCAACTGGATTTAACTCACAATGGTATGGAGGTAGTCTCAGAGTGGCAACAATTTTCTCTTTGCACATCTCGTCGATTTTATATTTTATGTATTTTTCTTTGTATGTGTTTACGACTTCCATGAGCTCTGATTTTAAATAATCTTCTTCAAAAAAGATATCTTTCTCCAACAACCACGTCTTAATTTGATCTTTATTGAAGGCTTGTGTCGGAATCACTTCTTCTCTCCTCGAATGGTACGAAGCGCTGTCCATCACCACAACAGTTTTCTCTGGAAGATTAGGAAGCAGCTTTTTCTTAAACCATTGTTCAAATATAGGACCATCCATCTCATCATGATAGTCCGCTGAGTTTTTTTTTAGCCAAAAACCAAAAAGCAGCATCTTCTACAAAGCCCAATTCGCTACCTGCATGTACCTATAACAAATCGGGGCCTCGTTGTGTCGGTTGTGTTAGGCCTGTTGACAACCCCTTAACAAACGCATCCTGGTTGACGTCACTGATAGGTCCTTCCATTCTTTGGAAACACCATGTCCAACATTCACCCAAGTTTCGTCCAAATAAACGACGGTGTATCCTGGAGAACGAAATTTTTTTTATTTCACGCAAATACTGATGCCTCCATTTTAGAATATCGGGCTGTTCAATCATGCTTGACTTTACTCCTCGTTTGCAAAAAACAAAGTTCATCTCATGGAGTGTTCTCCACATTGTTGTGCGTGACATGTTTGCTAAATCTTTTGTCTTTTTAACCAGTGCAAAAACTTTGTTTAATGTCGGCGGTAAATTTTTAGACGTGAACAAACAAAAAGTAAACTTTTTGTTGTTCACTCTACTTTTGGTACGTGTTTCTTGTTTTTTTTTTATAGGCATTAATCCTCCTTCCGCAGCTTCTTTGCGTATTTTAAAAATAGTACTAAAACTTACTCCTGTCATAGCACTTACTTTATCGGTTAAACTTCTAACACTTTCACCACTTCTTAAGTTTAGATGATAATTAAATACATTTAAAACAATTTGTTTGGCACGGATGTCCAAGATATTCCCTTGGCTTAATTTTTGAATTTCCATTTTCAATTAACATTTAACTGTAAAGTCAGAATAACAACTAAAAAACCACAAAGTCTTATTATCATTATGTAGTCTCAGAGAACAACATAAAATCGCTGATATACGCACACCGTATTATTTTAAGTTGCAATTATTAATTAGATATACTCATTCCAAGCGGGGAAAAACAAATAAACTATTGTTACTCTAATTAAAATAAGATAAAAAAAATCTTTTTAATTACTATTTATTTAATTAAAATCATTTTCCTTACTTTTCATCTCTTGTTTCGAATGGGCACTTTTGGTCAATTACGTTAAAAAACATTAATTTAATTCATGTCTGTGGAAACGAAAATACAAATTATACAACCCTGAATTGTGCTTGTGTTTGTCGTGGCAACGCCGCGATTCTATCGTCCATAGGAAATACGTGGCCCTATCTCCGCATTGTTATTTTCTTAACGTGGAACGCTCTTTAGTATTTTTTGGATTAGTTTTAATAGTTGTTTGTTCAGATCTGGTCCTCCGTATTTTAGAAGTTCGTTCGGTATTCTGTCCTCTCCTGGTGATTTTCTATTTTTTAATTTCATTAATGCTTCCTTTACATCTTCCTCCTTAATACGTATTTCTTCGTTTAGTGTTATAATAATTGTACTTAATTGAAAGAAAATTAAAGAGAACAGCGTTGATTTTAAGTAACTTTAGTAGTTTAGAATATATTAAAATTACCTGTTGAACTGATCAGATTGTAATCGTAAATAAACAAAAAAAATATTGAATAATAAACATAAAACATTATTCACGTGCTTAGTGTATAAAAAATAATTTATTTAAGAACATTAAAAATATTGTAGATCTGATTTTAAGTAGACCTATTCATTACTGTTTTTATTATTTACACTACAATGTTTTTACAAATACCTTCGCGTTTTCAAGAAAAATAATAATAATCCCGTACTTTTAATGAATATCTCGATCCCAATATACGTTCACGATAAACTGTTATAATTTCTTTCCGACCTAAACCTGTCAGGTTGAATTAAGATTAAAAGTTTTGTTTTCTTTGACAAGCAGCCTTGCCTGCACGTCTCTATTTCCTTTTAGCTTCTCTCCCTTTTTGTCTCGTAGGACATCGCCTTGAGTGATATTTCCCGCGAGTTTACGATACATTACTCGCACCACTGATCAGTAACATGAGGTATTTCCTTTAGAAACACACCAGAGCAGACATAAATGATAACGAAAGTGATTTACAAAACGATTATTGTCAAAGGAATATTCGGTAATATTTCGCATAGGAATAATTTACGACTATGTGCTTTGTCATTATAATAAAATTGTACGATGCTGTTATTGATTTTCGTTCATGGCGTATATGTAAACAGTACATATAAACATCAAGCACTTGTAAAGTTACTAAGCAATTTATTAAATAAAATAACAATGTCTCTTCTTCTTTTATATTCTATGGTCATTACTTTATATTTTTTGCAACTACAAATAATATCCTTTCAATATTCGTTTAGCTTGCAATTTTTTATAAATTAGAATAGCATAGAATAGAAATATGCTTTATTGTCACTGAAAATTATTGAACAATTTTATGGACAAAGCTAAAAAATAAATCAGTCAAATAGTACAAAAAGTATAAAACAAAAACAAATATAGTAAAAAGCAGAACAATACAATTTTAATTAGTAAAAGTATTGTATAACCTACATAATTTGTACAGACAACAACAAATGAGACAAATTGTAGCCACTGCTTGAGACACCCAAATGTAATTATAAACAATACTAATTTTGTTTCTTTGTTATACATTAAGAAACTCGTCAACTGAATAATATGGTCTTTCACGAAACTTAATGAAAGATGTTGCGGATTTAATTTCTTTTGGAAGGTGATTACAAAATTTTGTTGCACTATATAGAATAGAATTATTTACTAGCCGAGTGGACGGGATCGGCAAATAAACGTTACAATCCGAATTTCTAATGGTGTAGCCATGGTCAGGTCTATCGGGAAAAATGTTTAGATGCTTTCGAATCAAACAAACCGTTTCCAAAATAAATAAAGAGGGAAGCGTCAAAATTCCGTGATTTTTGAAGTAGGTCTTGCAATGAGTTGTTTGTTTGAGACCAAATAGATGATTGCTCTTTTTTGCAACTTAAAAATAGTATCAAATTGGGCCGCTGTACTAGAACCCCAAAATGGAAGCCCATATCGAAGATGGGACTCAAACAATGAGAAATATGCCATTTTGATAGAAGATAAATTTAGTTCCTTCGAAACAGATCTTATTTCAAAGCAAGCTGAGGCTAGTTTTTTCCTTAAGGAGTCAGTATGCAAGGACCATTTGAGATCACTGTCAATAAAAATACTAGAAATTTCACGGAATTTACGATACTGATTTGGCTCTCATTTAAAAGCAAGGATTGTATGACTCCTTTATAAGATAATGCTACTGTCTTATCCACGTTAAAGCTAAGTAAGTTGGAGTCTGACCAAGCCTTGATTATAAGTAAATCAGCGGTTATAATTGAATGAAGCGTTGAAATATCAGAGCTGCTCCAAGTAACACTGGTATCATCAGCAAATAGAAAAATTTTCCCTTTAATTTTCAAGTAAGTGATGCATTAATGAAAAGTAAAAAAAGAATGGGACCTAGTACTGAACCGTGCAGTACTCCATACTCAATATCTTTACAACTAGAGTCGGTGTCTTTTATTCTAACCAATTGTTTCCTACCTACCAAGTAAGTTCTGAGCCAATTCAAAGACACCCCTAATTTCATAGAAAGTTAATTTTTTTGATATAATGTCGTGATTTACGCAGTTAAAGGCTTTGGAATAGTCGCAGAAAACGGTGGCGGAGGAGAGGTTACTATTTACTGATAGATATACCTCATGTAACACAGAAAACATGGCATCACTAGTACATTTATTAGACAAAAAGCCGAACTGATTTTGCGATAAAATATTATGTTTAAGGAGAAAGCACATAAGTCGAACTTTAATAAGCCTTTCAATAATTTTTGATAGTGCTGGTAACAAGGCAATAGGTCTATAGTTGCATACATCAGATTTTTCTCCGCCTTTATGAACAGGAATAACGATGGCAGTCTTTAGGCAGTTAGGGAATGTACCTTTTTCAAGGTAATCATTTACTAGCAAGACCACGACCTCCTAAACATTATGCGGAAATTTGAAAAAATTTTAATAGATAATCCATCTGTACTACAGGACGATGTGCTTTTTATACTACGACTTGTTCGAATGGGTTCAGTCTTATCAACTGGTCTTAAAAAGTAGGTATCAGCAATGTTTTTTAAATTAAGGAGAAAGGAAACTGGATCTTGTTGTGGCGAAATAGTTGAGGTTATATTTTTACTCACATTAACAAAGTAATCATTTAGATTTTCGGGGTTAGGAAAAAAAAAGGTTTGATTGGCTGTACTGGTTATATTTCGAAAATCGTTAATTATTGACCAAGTTTCTTTTGAAATATTTTTGGAGCTTGTTAAGCGATTATGAAAGTAGGATTTTTTGGCTACTTAGTAGTTTTAGATAGCATTTTCTGTATTTATTGATATAATCAGAGATGGGATACTATCATTAAACAGTTAAGGAAGGTTTAAAAGCTGGGCAAAAAAAAAAAGAATTAATTTTGTGTGTTTTAGACCTAGTTTCCTTCATTACATTATCTAGTACAATACTGAACAGGATGGGGCCTAGTACACCTCCGTGTCGTAAGCCATCATTGACTCTAAACTCGTCTGATTCCATACTATCTGTTTTTACTCTGTTTCTTGTGTTCTTGTATAGGCTCATAATAGCTTTTCTGAGTTTGCTGTCTTACTTCTCTTTTTCTTAGGCTTTTGTCTATTTCGGTTCGCGGGGTTCTATCAAATGCTTTTTCGAGGTCTATGAAGGCTTGATATAGTTCCGTGCTTGTATTTCGTGCATTCTGTATTAGATGCTTGAGTGTAAAAATATGGTTATGAATGCTTCTGTCCTTCCTGAAACCGCTCTGTGATTAAACTGTATTATACTATATTTTTTTGGTTCATTTTCAATTCCACGCAACGAGTACATACTTCTCGTTTAAAACTTATGTATATAGTACTGATACTCGAAATCATTAACTCAGTTATGGCATTTGTAAATCGGAAATGGAATTATTCATTTCCGGTAGGGCTTACGATTTGCATGCTATATTTTTTAACCCCTTAATGGATGATTCCCGATTTTCACACATGGTTTCCAATAATTCATTAATTTAATGCGTTGAAAACTGGAATTCTTTTACATCAATGAATATTTGATTTATTATCCAGCCGAATATTTTCAACGTTGATTTATTTCGCAAAATCCAATAGGTCGTGAAATGCTCCGAGGAATTTGTTCGTATCCTATTAAATGAACACATTTTTTATACAAGTGGTACAAACATTACTAAATATTAATTAAATTTTACTTTATTGTATAATATGGATTAAGCTTAACGTTACAGGTTGCTGCTTTGTAAACTCTAATATTTTGAATTGTATTTTTAGGGTTTTGTCTGATTCTGATATAACATGTGAATAACATTTTTGCTGTAACTAAACATCTTTATTATGATTTTTTAGATGTACATACTCGTCCAGTAAGGATCTATGGAGTGAATTACATCGATCTGCAAACCCTAATCTCTTACATCATCATCATCAATGGTGCTACAGCCCTATGAAAGAGCCTCTACCTTCCCAAGTCTATTACGCCAGGCAGTCCTATCCATTGCCAACCGTTGCCAGTTTGCTGCGCCTATCTTTCTACCATCGTCATCTACACCATCATTCCATCTGAGTTGTTGGCCTACCCCTTTTTCTACTTCCACGGGTTGTGACATAAGGATTTTTCTAGGAGGGTTGTTCTGCTGTGATCTTGCTAGATGTCCTGCCCTATCTTAGTCTTCTATTCTTATAAGAGATACTACGTCTTTACCACCAAATATTTGTTTATATCTGTGGTATACCTCGTAGTTGTATCTCCTCCTCCAAACCCATTTTCACAGATGCCACCCAATATTCTTCTCAGGATCCTTCGTTCAAATTATAAGCAGAAGGTCTTCGTCTGCCTTGGAGATGGTCCATGTCTCCGATCCATATGTCAACACTGGCTGTATAAGGGTTTTGTATATAGTTATTTTTGTTTTTTGGCTTAAGTTTCTACTTCTCATATGTCTACTTAGTCCAAAATAGCATCTGTTTGCCATTATTATCCTTCGCTTGATTTCTTCCGTTATGGCGTTCTCTTTGGTGATCAGGAGCCTAAGTATGTGAATTTGTCCACCACTTCAAAGGTAGAGTTATCAACCGTGAATTGGGGACCGATGTTCCTGACTCTATTGTTGGGTGTTAATGCCATCATCTTAGTTTTCTCCTCATTTACTTGCAGGCCCATAGATTTTGAGGCATTTAAGAAGGTGGTATACATTTCTTCTAGCTTGCGTGTTGTGCGGGCAACTAGGTCACATCATCTGCATATGCCAAAATTTGGGATGATTTATTAAAATATTTCCTCTGTTGTCTATTCGGGCATCTCTGATTGCCTTTTCCAGTGCTATGTTGAAAAGGAGACTACGCCAGCGCGTCTCCCTGTCGCTGCCCAACATGCGTTCCAAACGCCTGTGATTGTTCGCCTGTATTTCGACTTTGCAAACCACATTACGCATTGTAGCCTTAATCAATCTTATTCAGTTTATCGGGGATGTGGAATTCATTCATTGCTTCATACAATTTATGTCTTAGGACACTATCATAGGCAGATTTGAAGTTTACAAAAAGATGGTATGTATGGATATTGAATTCATTGGTTTTTTCCAGTATTTGCCTTAGCACAAAGATCTGATCTGTTGTTGATCGACCAGGCCTAAAGCCACTTTGATATTACCCGAGAAGTTCCTCTGAATATGTACTTAGGCGACCATATAAGATCTCGAAAATATTTTGTATGCTGTATTAAGGAGGGTTATTCCCCTATAGTTTCTACATTCCAATTGGTCACCCTTGTTGTGTAGCGGGCAAACGATTCAATACACCACTCTTCCGGGATTTGTTCCTCATTCTAGGCTCTCAGTATTATTTTATATATTTGATTAGTCACAGAAGCACCTCCACATTTAATAAGTTCCGCGGGTATACTCATCACTTCCTGGAGATTTATTGTTTTTTAGGTGTTTTATTGCATCTCGTACTTCTTGAATTGACGGAGGCTCTAATGGTGAATTGTTGCTTGCTCCTGCGGTGGTTGATTTGGATCTGGATCTTCTACTTCTATAGTAAGTAGTTCTTTAAAGTGTTTCAAACACAAGTCACCCACTTTTCAGTACTTCTTCTTTTGTATTTAGTATATGCCCCTCCTTATTCCTTACATAGTCTGAGCCTTGGTTTGAATTCCTTTCTTGCGTTATTCAGAGTTTTGTAGAATTTTCTTGTTTGGTTTTCCTTTTTTAATACTCAAGTTCTTCCAATATTCTATTTTCGTGAGTTCGCTTTTTCCTTCTATGAATGCACTTCTACTTTTCTGAAATCTTTATATTTTTGCTGTTTTTCTCGGGTTTCTTCTTTGCTGCATCAGTTTATATGCATCGTTCTTTCTTCTTGTAATGTCCTCACACATAGCATCAAACCAGTCATTACGTGGTGGTGGTCTTTCTGGCCCTAGAATATTATTTGCTGCCTCTTTAATATTATTTTTACACATTTCCCATTGTTCACTAATTGTTAGGTCCTCATGAATTATGTGTTTAGTTTCGATCTCTTACTGTACTGCTTATTCATAGGTCGACCCGATACACCAGCGTATTTTAGTCTAAGGAGCAAATCCATTTGAATCTTTAAACTACTACGTTTATCTTTTTATTTATTGGGCAGGGTGTTATTCATTAACAAATAAATCGTTCACTGTAATGTGAGTGCTATTTATTCTGCCTGACCTGCTTGTTTATCTGATCGACAACTTATGTAATGTTACCTAATCTGAAGGTTTGCTGGATTCGTTCTATGTATAAAATTATGAGTCATGCTAATTATAAAAATCGTTCAATATTCGCATTTTTTTATTGTTCACATTATTCAATTACTATTCAAAAACTAAAATATATGACCATTTGAAAGGAACGTTAGGTGAGCGATAGGTGGATGGCTTATGCGAGCAAAATGGTGAACGACTCCTTCTCCTGGAGGACGATACAAGAATCAAATAGATTATATTCTTTTCACTAAACGATGGAGGAGCTTATAATTAACGTGAGACAAAACTAGCTGCAGACTGTGTTCCAACATAAAATGTTCAAAAAGAATAAGTTACACGAAAAACAATCAAAATAAAAGTCAAAAATTGATTCCAAAACACACGGAAAAGTTTGGGAATCATTAGCAGAAGCTGACCTAACCAGTAGACTACCAGAGAACTTGACAAAACGTGGGATACGCAAAGAAATAAATCACTGAAGCCATCAACAATACTAATACCCAAAGACCAAACAGCTAAGAAAAAACATTGGATGACTAGGAGCGACTCTCAATCTTGTAGAAGAAAGACGAAACTTAGAAACGGCACATCAAATTCAAACAAAAGAAATAGAGATATGCACCATAAATACAACTATAAAATACATGTGCAGAAGGGACAAAAATTATATTAAAAGCATAGTGTGTACTACGAGGAACATGCTGACCGCCAAGAATCTAAGAAATTTTCTTAAAAGTCAAGTATCTAGCGAGAGAATTTAAACTGCAGACACAGATCTTCAAAGATAATAGTGGAAATAACATAACAAACTCAGGCGGTATCGCAGAGGTGTGAAGACAATATTGCGAAATACTCTTCTCTAAAAATGACCCAGACAATAATACAGAGAAAAGAAGTTATGAAAAAGAACCTCAAATAATAAAATCAGAAAAGTGTGGCGGCAATTAAAAAGCTACAATTCAAATAAGCAGAAGTAGAAGATGGAATAACAGCTGAAACACTCAAAAAAATGGGTGAATTGGGTACGTAAATAATCCAATACCACAAATCCCCACGAACAATACGGATTCGTCCCAGGTAAAGGAACAAAGAGGACATGTTCTTAATATTTGTCAAATTATCGAAAAATCTCGAGAGTTCAACATAGAGACATAATGTTATGCCTTGTTGATTATTCCATATTTATTACAAAAACTATATGTAAATAATACCGCTAATGTAAGAGTTAATAATGTGGTTTCGAAAAACTTCAAATTAAAATCTGGAGTTCGACAGATATGCATAATATCCCCTACTCTATTCAATAAATATAGTGAACGTATTATGTGTCAAGTACGTAATTTTGAGGAAATGACAAGGTGAGAGCAACGATAGGAGGAAAGAAGAATTAAAAAACTAACGTTAGGCTGATGACACTCTTATATTGGCGTCATCACCAAAACTTGAACAAATTATGAATAAACTTTGAAAATTAAGGCAATTATATCGAGCACAAGTTTAATCAAATCCAAGTACTTTCGCTTAATATAGTATCTTCAGGGCATTTCGTCAAATATGGGCTATACAGCAAGCGTAGAATGTGATAAACATGGATGTTAACATAAAATTGTACAAACACTAGGACTAGAACAAGTACAAACAGTTTAAAATTAATTAAAATAGTTCTACGCTATATTCTTTGGCGCTAACAGGAGAGAGAATGGTGTTTAACGGAAATGCTAAGGTGACATGTGACATATGACAGCTTTGATGGGCAGTCACAGTCATGGATGATCCAGGTTTTATTAGTTGAGTTCTATTACCTTTTTTACTCTACTAAAATTAATTTAGTTTATTAAAGGTCAAAAATCTATTCACGTGGAAGCAAAGCAGCCATTTATTAACTAGTTTCATTTTTTTTATTTGAGGTCTCTGTGATATACTATATTTTTCATTGTGTTATCAGGTAAGAGAATGAACAAAGCATATGTTTTCCTACATATGAATATGCTAAGTACAATTGAATTTAAGAAACACAAGTATTTTCTATATTTTGATTAAGTAACTTAAAGGATTGGCCTTGTAATTAGTTTATAATCTTGGCGAATGTTTTATCATCATGAGAATGCGAGACGAATCTTATATTGAATTTTTGAAGAACGATATTTTCTTTATCTTAAATTTTTTCTTTGAATATCTTTCTATCATCATCATCTATCATCAATATCCAGCCTCATTATCAGTCTATTCATGGACTAGGCTCCTTAAACTTCCATTATTTTACGATGTTGTGCTCTTTATTGCCGATGTATTTCGTTACCTTATCTCACGTTTTATTTTTATTGGTTAGGTTTTATCGTGTATCTTAACAGTCATAGTGGCATTTTTGTAAATATTGTAAATAAATTCACTATACCTATGGTCAATCCTGCTCTCATTCATTAATAAGGCTGTCTATTTCGATCGTGCCGAATGCTTTATAAAAATCTATGAAAGTGACGACAAGGGTTTGTTGTATTCTATAGATTTATCAATAAGTGTCTTTACTGTATGGAGGTGATCATTGGTACCATAATTTGAACGGAATCCTCCCTGCTTCTCGGTTGGTAGAAGTATAATTTTCTCCAATCTTGATGTTACTAACCTAGTGAAAAGCTTATATATGTGGTTCAATAGGCTAATAGGTCTATAATTTTCTAGGTCCTTTCTATCGCCATTTTTATGAAAAAGGATGGTAAGAGCATTGTTCTATCTGTGGGCACTTTTTTTGCTGCAAACATAGATTCATCAATCAGCCATCGCGTCCACTGCTGGACATAGGCCTCCCTCAGTTATTTCCAGTTTCTCTACACTGGGCCGCTTGTAGTCAGTTTCCCGCTACACGTTTTATATCATCGGTCCATCTAGTCAGTGGCCGTCCTCGGCTTCTTTTATAGTTTCTGGGCCTCCATTTCATAATACGTCTTGTCCACCGCCATTTGTGTTCTGGCTAAGTGCCCTGCCCAGTTCCACTTAAGCGTCGTGGTTTTTTCGATTACGTCTTGAACTCCTGATATTTGCCTGATTTGTTGGTTTGTTATGTGGTCTCGAAGGCTCATGTTCAGCATTGCACGTTCCATGGGTCGTTGTGTAGCTCCGAGTTTATTCGCAGATTTTTGCGTGAGTGTTAAAGTCTCTGCTCCATAAGTTTGTACAGGTAAAACACATTGGTTATAAACCTTTCGCTTGAGACACATGGGAATTGAACTTTTTAGAATATGGCTTAATTTGCCAAATGCTGCCCATGTTAGGCCTATTCGCCTCTGTATTTCATGTATTTGATTGTCTCTGCTTATTTTGATTTCGTGTCCCAGATATTTGTTAGTGTCTGTTTGTTGTATGGTATTATTGTGCAATAGTTATATTTCCACTCATTACGAGATTTGTTATAAGTTTAGTTTTCTCAAAGTTTATCTTTAATCCTGCTCTTTCAGACAGACTTTTAAGCGAATGCATCATAGAAACTTTATCATGTAAGTCATCTGCGATTAATACAACATCATCTGCAAATCTTAGGTGATTTAATCTTTCTCCATCTATGTTGATGCCCATATCTTGCCATTGAGTGCTCTTAAATATTGACTCTAGAGCTGCAGTGAACAATTTTGGTGAAATATTATCATGAAACATAGATTAAACAGTTTCTATTACTTCTATTACAATTCCAGCGTTTGTGCGTCAATGTAAATATATTCTTTGTTTATTTTAAAGTATATTGCAACGATGTATGTCAATTATTTGGTCAGTTAAATGTTTAACAGCAGTTTCAATACTTACGACTCACGTGCGGGATCCTTCCAGCAACGTTGACGTTATTACAGAAGAAGTAATTCCTTCTGTAATTGCTAATGCAATAAATATACATATGATTTCTATGTTTACCTGGTTTGACTCTTTGTTAAATAAATTTGGTTTTTAGAAAAAACATTGTTTTAACGACTGAAATTAAAATTCAATATATTTTTTATCGAACACCGTTTTTTTAATGTGAGCTCCATATGTAAAGTGTCTGTTTTTGTGTGTGAAAGTTGATTGTGTGTTTTAGGATTTTCCTGTTAACCCGAGGTAAACATTTGACTATCCACAAGTTAGATTGTAAATTCCACTTTGCAAATTGTTTGTTTTAGCTTCACAGTGCTGGAAATTTCTGATTAAATTGTAGCTTGTGCAAAAAGCGCTTGTATTCATTGCGTTATATAACTAAATGTGTTATATATAGGGTTGAAAAAAAGTTTAATAACAAGGTAGTGTTTCGTCTTAAAAAAATATTCATAATTATTATGGTATTATATTGCTACTAGTTTCTATAAGTTATTAATGTTAATAGCAATGTAAAATGGAATCTAACTTTTAAAAATCCTGAAAAGCAAAATAGTATATAGACCAGAAGGAATCCTGCTAAACTTCTAAAAAATGCAACGCCAACTCTTGGTAATACGCTGTCAAAACTTTTAATAGACATTTAAATAGAGATTATTACCTGAAATCCTGTGAAAGAGAATAGATTACACCGATTCATCAAAAAGTGGAGAACATAAACTGCAAGAGCTACCGCTGCATCTGACTTGCAGACTACGACAGGTACTGAAAAGTTCATATATCAGTATTACACTTGCATTAGCAATGCAGCAATTTTACAACAAATTTTGATCAAAAATAAAGAATAAGAACCAGTTCTCCGAAAATTTTAGGATTAAGTAGGGACTAAGGAAAGGCTGCACTCAATATCCAACACTCTTCAAAATCTTCCCAAATGAAGCACTAAAGAAAAGGAAAAAGAATGGTGCTTTGGAATGGGTATTCACGATGGATGTTCACGATGTTGAACGTCGAACGACATTTCGAGCCACCTTTTTCTTCTACTCCTCTTTCTCCTACCATCAAAGCAGGTCTGACGTAACCACAGTTCACAGAATTCTTTAAATTTTAACGGAACTGTATAATACGACGCAGTATTATACAATAGTACAGTACAATCTTAATTTATTTTAGTCCAGGAGCTGAAAAAATATTATCACAAAAATGACAATTTTTCCAAACTTTAAAGTTCGGTAGAACCCTAAACATATATTGTTATAATTTGTTTTTAATTATTGTGATAATTTACGAGCAATTACCCCAATAGCAACAAGTCTTGTATTAAACAAAAATAAAAAGCGATTTTTCGGGACACCCTAATATGCAAATCCCTTTAGGTTAAGATTACTATAACCTACTAAGTTAAGATTACATAACTACAAGTTAAGTTACTAACCTCATCTCCTACGTTTTTGGTGTCGATATTTTGTTATTTGCATTTAAAAATGACGTCGAACAACAGGTTTTATCCCAGTTTAAGTGTAGTTTTAAAGGTGCCTTCAGTCTAAGAGAGAAAAATATAATATTAAATGTACACAGATGCACTTGTACATCAACGCCCTTAAGTAATGTTCGTGAAATCGATAACATGTGTTCAAATATGACAGGGGTTGGAGAAGCAACAATTTATAAATTCCTAAAAGAAAGAAAAGGAGGAACTGTTTCATCTCCCAAGAAGAATGGAGGGAGTAAACCCTTGGAAATTTAAGAAATACATAAAAACATGACAAGACGCAGCGTCCACTCATTTTTTTTAACAAATAATTTCCAACATTGGACAAAATCCAAACATTAATTAGAAAAACGAAGAGTTACCAATCATAAGCAACAAGAAATTATGGGACTATTGAGAGAGATGGGATTTCGTTGGCAAAAGAATAGAAGAAAATCTGTTTTAATTGAAAAAGATTACATTGTATGTTGGAGACGAGATTATCTAAGAACTATTAAAAAGTACCGAGAAGAAGAGAAAACAATTTTTTATTTGGACGAGACTTGGCTAAATGAAGGTCATACTGTACCATATATGGGTTGATACAAATGTGAAAAGTTCCCGTCAGGCATTCATCCGAAGGTGTATCTACTGGAATAAACAATATTCTCGTTGAAAAGGACGCAGACTCATAATAACCCATATTGGAAACGAATACGGTTTTGTCAATGGTGGATTATTAAGTTTTGCCTCAAAATCAACCAAAGATTACCACGAGGAAATGACTGCTGACGTTTTTTGAAGAATATTTTGAGCAAATGTTGGATTTAATTCATAAAAATTCTGTCATAGTCATGGATAATGCTAGTTACCATTTCAAAACTAGCAGAAAAAATTGCCAACAACGGCATGGAAACAAGGAGAGATAATCGAATGGTTGGATAAACACGCAATTGAGTACAAGGAGAATTCGACAAAAAAGAATTATTACCTGTTGTAAGGCCATATAAAAGCAGCTTATAAAAAATATATAATTGATGAAATGGCATTAAACCGTGTATGTAAATATTTTACGTTTACCCCCATACCACTGTGATCTAAATCCAATAGAAAATATATGGTCTCAAGTAAAGGGTGACGCAACAAACAAAACTTTTAAATTAGAAGACTACAACAATTATTAGAACATTCCTTATCAAAAGTAACTCCAGAAAATTGGAGAAAATGCTGTTAGTCATGCTCACAAAGAAGAAAATAAATGTGGAATTTGGATAATATGACTGATGCAATGCTGGAACGGTAATAATTAACATTGGAGTTGAAGTTTCCTTAGATTCTGAAGAAAGCAGTGAATCTGAAATGGAATTTGAGTAAAATATATTCATTTTTTTTACAAATCGGCCCTTGTTACGGCCTACAAATTATTTTATATATAACCAATAAAATAAACATCTTACATGTTTTGCAAATTCATTAGTACCTGTTAATCTCTATCACTTCGACACTGGAAACTTTATTTAGGGATTAGTAACCCTCAAAACTATTGTATTCTATTCTGCTTCAACCTTTATAACTGGTGGTCATACTCAATTTAAATTGTTTTCCTATATACTGTCTGTAAACTTGTTGACAAATATCTATTTTTCATTGAGTCACCCGTATCAACAGTTTAGGGATTTGCATACATAATGTGCTATCAATATGATGGAAATGGACTATACTCTTACTTGCATTCTTGAACGAACTATTCAACCAGCACTAAGTAGTATTAAAAACTACTCATCGCAGGCATATACAAATCATTTTCTCTCTAAACTAATATTTCGGTTAATCTAGTTACGAAAAATAACGAAATCGATAATACATATTTAAATGCATAAATAATTAGATCGAACATTATTTTGTCATTGTTATTGACTGTTAAATGATTTGCAAAATAAAACAGTAAATCAGTCGTGACTCTCGTTATTGACAAATTCTATTATAAATTGATTTGTTATTTTTGGTATAGAAATGAAACATTCATGATGATATATATCTATTCATTTATTTAGGCCCATATTACTTATCGGACCTGAACAATCAGCATTGTAAATTTATTACTATTTTCAACTAAAATTGTGGTATAGCTAAAATAGTGCTTTATTTTCATGGAATCATTTTTATTTAATCTGGTATGTTTATACGCATCTATATAATTTGTCGGATTTGTCAACATTTAAATGAACTCCAAATGGTTTAAATAAATGCTCTTTTTTAATTAATACCATTAATAGAGATCAAATATTTATTTAATAACGCACAAATACAGGCGAATACACAGGGTTAATGATTATTGTGATAAAGCTCTCAATAGATGCTTTATACAAGGTGTTCCATAATTAATTGGATATTAGCTAATGGGTGATAGCTGACATCAAAATAAAGCTTTGAACATAAATTACTTAGGCAAAATGTCGCTAGTTTTCGTTCTACAGGGTGGTTCACTAATATTTTTTATAATATTGTTAAAGGTATATTGAAAACTATTCAACCGATTTAATTGAAGTTTGGTATCTGATTATTAAATACTGTATCATATTTCTTAATGTAGTATAGATTTTTGCAAACAAAATGCATATGATTGAAACAATTATTTTTATTAAACCTTTTGCACAGTAACAAATTAAAAAACTACAGAAATTAAATTGAATTAAACAATGAAGTAAATATAAAACAATTGATAAATGACAAGTGAATAATTCAAAACGAAACCAAAAAAAAAATAAAATAAGTGTTTAAAATGTTCACCATTAGATAAACTACATAATCTAAATATTTTGTGTAAGTTTTGTCTTATTTTAAATAATGAGTTTCTTTGGGTCCTAATTACGTTAACTCCCTCTACAATATTTTGCTATAAGTCTTGACGGTTATTTATTTTTTTTTATAAACAAGTGACTTTAGGTAACCCCTGCGTGCTGGTCATGGGTATACACTACCTCTACCAATCCACCTTTGACGATAAATTGCATCCAGATAATTTCTATGTACGTACCATTAGTTATGTCTCAATTTATGAGGTATGTCTCCTACAAAAAGTTGGTAAATCTTTTCTCAAAAATTGTAGACACGTTACTTCGTCAAGCCTACTTGGTAATTCGAATGGTCCTACAATACAATCCCCAAATAAGCCCCACCAGATATTTATGGAAAACTCATGTTGAAAATTATTTTCTTGAAACGCATGAGGATTTTCTGTCACATAGGTATGGCTATTGCGCCAGTTAAAGACACTTTTTCTACTAAATGTGGCTACATTGATAACTCAAATTTTATTATAAAATTGGATCATCTAAATGCCGCCCTATCATAAACTAACGAAATCGGCGTCTTGCTGGAAAAATCCTGTGGTTAAATATTCTGTACTGGAGTAGAACGATATGGATACATATTTTCTGTCCATATTATTATTGTCACCGTAGATTTGCTTATACCAGTGGCTGCAGAAACAAGCCTTGTACTCGTTTCTGAATCTTCTGCAACACGGCCAACAATTTCATCCTCTATATCCACATCAATTACTCTTAGTCTTCTAGCATTCCATTGTGATGAAATGACCCTAATCTGTCGAACAATGATTTATAGTGTAGTAGTTTTATGGTTTGGTTGCTTTTTATTGAAATAAAGTTCAAAATAGCTTTGAGCTGCTTTATGAGAATAAAAATTTTCCTGGGCATACAAACAGATCATATTGCGCATTTCTACATTAGAAAATTCACTATGACGTTGCATTTTACCTTTATCTTAAGTGGTTTATAAAAAACTTAGTAGCACTTGGACAGATACTGACTCGCACTGCACTTTGTTTTTGATAAAACAGCTGATTTAGCTTTGGCATCAGATAATCCTGAAGAAATTCGAGACACAGAGGAGCAGTTAAGGTTTTCTCAAAAAAATATGGACCCGTTAATACAATTGATTATTTTGAATTGGCCGACCCAAATACTCACCTTCTCAGGTTATTGTGTCCTATATTCTTCATAAAAAGTTGATTTTTACTTGCGTTTTACGTGACCATTTAGCTTAAAAGCAGTTTCATCTGAAAGAAGTTACTTTTCTATGAAATCCTATTCTATGTTAAATCAGTTCTATAATGGTTTTGCAGAATTGGATTTTTCTATCAAAGTCATCTTTTAACGGCTCCTGTACCAGATGTACTTTTTACGTATGCCACTTCTCCTTTTTTGGACCTTTTAACAACAGTTGATTGGTGGATTGGTCGAACTGATATAGGGATTTTTTTGAAAGGCCACTACAAGGTACAGTTTCTTGACTACGGGTACTGATTTTCTAGCACTTCTGGGAATATATTAAGCATGGCCCGTTTCTTAAATTTTTTTGAATGTTGTTAATTGTTGATTCAGAACTCGGTTTATGATTGGCGTATTTATCGTAAAGTAAATTACAGGCTTCCACCTGAGTTGTAACCCTATCTCCACAACCAATCATAATTAAAATCTATATTTAATCTGCTTTTATTATTTTGTTAATCCTACTATTAATGTCAGCAAAAAATTCAAACAGTAAAAATTTGATGTCTTTAGATTCATAGATCATTGACAATAGCAACCAGTCAATAACAATATTGATTTAAATATTTTTACATTAGATATTCTTTGACTAACCTTACATCATTTTTTTTATTTACTAAAAATAGTCGCTTCAACCACCTGGGTCATTAGCGACATTAGTTTACATTAGTTACTACATTATATTAAATTATATAAAGATGTTTCTTTTAGAAATCTAATTAAGTTTTTAGTATTTAAATGTTCACCTAATACTGTTTTTAAGTCACTGGAAATATTGTTATTTTGTCTGTTAACTGTATATTTTCCACATTCTGTTAGGAGATGTTTAACAGTAATATTGACTTGACAGTAATCACACACTGGAATGTCTTCTTTACTTATTAGGTGCTTATGAGTAATATTGGTATGACCTAATCGAAGTCGAGAAATTTTGACTTGGTCAGCTCTTTTTAAGTTTACTAGGCGCCACGGTTTCACTGTCGATTTAATTTCTTTTAATTTAGATTCCGATAAGTTCCACTTATTTTGCCACGCACTAATCACTTTTTCTTTAACGAACTGTTTTATATCACTGCAGATAGTCTTTGACACTATTATAGCTTGATCATTTTTGGTAGCTTCTCTTGCTTGGAGGTCTGCGTTTTCATTACCTTGTATTCCCGTGTGAGATGGAACCCACATAAATTTGACTTCTGAACCAGATTCTTGTAAGGCAGCAAGTTCTTTCTTGACAAGTAAGGCTATAGGGTTCTTAGTATATAGTTGACCGATTGTTGTTAAGGAGTTTAGAGAATCTGTGATAATGACGGAAGAAGAATGGTTTGTACTTTTGATATGAATGAGGGCTTGTAATATTGCATATAATTCTGCTGTGTATATAGAAGTGGCTGGCATTAATTTAAATTGGGAAGAGGAATATGGAGTAGACAAATGCTGCTTCTACGTCATTTGCAGATTTGGAGACATCTGTATAAATGCAAAAGCTTTTCCCGTAAGTCTCGAGTTCCTTTAAACATGACTGTCGGATTGACAGTGGGTGATGTATCTGATTTGTTATATTGGAGTAGCGTCGTATTGATTTCGGGAATCATGATTAACCAGGGAGGTGGAGTTTTTACATTTGAAGGAAAGAGGTCAGAAATTTGGAGTTGTAGATCTTTTAAATTTCTTCGAACTCTTTCGTAGAATGGTGGATCGAACCTACTTTTGTTTATAAGCTTCTAGGAACGGTCCGTAAATGCATTTTGAAATACTGGGTGGAATTTGTTACTGGCGACTGATGTTGCATACGAAAGGCATAAATAATTTCTTCGTAGATTAAGAGATGGCTCTCCTGTGAGACATTGGAGATTCTTAATGGTGTGGTTCTAAATGTACCTATGGCAATGCAAGTGCTGTGTTCTGAATGACTTCAAGTTGCTTGGTAACATGTTTTTTAGCAAAGGCATACACAATTGCCCCTTAATCTATTTTTGATCCAACGAGTGACTTAAAAATATTTAATAACGTGGTTTCGTCGGATCCCCATATTTTATTTGATAATGTTTTCATTACATTTAATCCATTTTGGCAAGACTTTTTTTACATCATCTTTATTATACAAAAAATAATTCTCTTATATAATAAGTCTCTTAATTTTAGGTGGGCATATTTTAAATTACTTGCAGTTGTAGTAAGTTCTAGTTCATTGTCACTCTCATTGTAGGAAACGTTGGAGACCTGTTCGTTTTCTTTAAAATCACTTATCTAAGCTAACTTTAGGATTTTTCGTCAATACGGCTGCATCAATCTCTAGGTAGTTCAAAAAATGTTCAACTGCATGACTTTCGCAAAAGATTAACAACAGTAAATCATCTTTCAGATCGTGTAGCTCCAAATTTATTTTCCACCATTATCCTTTAAAAAAAACCGCACCCAATGAAACACTTTTTAATTATTTTCGTTGAAACGTCATTCAATGTTGCCACAATCCAAATTAAGGTATTAGCAATCATTATAGACTTCTTCAGTTCAGCGTTGATAAGGAACATTGTATAGATGATAACATTTTTCTCATCAAATAAGTTTTTAATTATTCCTTGTCTAACGGCAAAACGTCTTGGCAAAAATACAATCGATATGTTAGATAATTGAATACCCTGATGGGATGTTGCGTTGTCTAGAAATAAGAGAATTTTTCTTTATTAATGTTGCATTTTTCTGTCAAATTTTTGCAATCACGAAAGGTTTTTCTTTCTTTTCTTTATAAAGCATTTATTCCCATTTAAATATATATAAATATTCCATAATTTACTGTAGTTGGGCATGGAGACCCATCTTATAATAATTGGAATGCAGTCGAATCGTTTATTGCTCATTATGCAGCTATTCCCATTAGTGTATTGCAAACTACTGCATATGTGCTATGCAGACTGTCATTATGTGTGCTTGAAATGTGGCTTTCGACGGTTTTCCTCGTTTCCGGTATCAAATGTACACGATGATTACGGTTATATTGGAATGAAAATCAAATGAATGAAACTAAAGGGAGGTTTTTAATCTCTACGTTGTGGTGCAACGTATAATACAAAATAAAAGCGTTCCATAAAACTCAGCTCAAATAGCAGTAAAATAAAGTTGAAAATTACGAGTTTTTGTATTTAAAATATACCAATTATTTATGTCGTTAAAAGTGATTTTTAATTTTTTTTTTTTTTAATAATTGACTAGATTACTTTACAGTATACCGGATGTACTAGGGATGGGAAAAACCTACCGGTTTTAACCGAAAACCGGTTTTTTTACTTCGAAATTACCCGTTTTTGTCGGTTGTTTTTTTTGTCCCGGTTATAACCGGTTTTTTATTTTTAAAGTAAAAAACCGGTTATTAGGTTTTTGTAACCGGTTATTTGTAATCATAATATTTTTACATAAGAACTGATCTGGTATTTATACATAATCTATTTTTCACACTTGACTCTTAAAATTGAAAGTGGGTAAATGGCTTTTTCTGATTACCAAAAATAATGACTATGAATATCGAGTTACCGATTACGAATACGAATCTCCAAGGATTTCCCTACGATTTCAAAACGATTTATACCCATACCGGAAGTCGTAAATGAGTTAAAAGTAATATATGATAATTTTTTTTTTTTGATGGTAGTAAAAATAAAAGATTAATTGCATTATCCAATTTATTTTTAAGTAAAATATTTATGTTGATATTATTTTCTTTAAATCCCATTTGAAAGAGTCTGGGAAATTTTTGTTGGGGAATTTTTTTCTCAAAAAACACAAAAAATTGTGTTGTATTTACATTGATATTGATGTTCTTTCGATTGTACTAATTTTGATCATATTGATATCGAGCCGAATGTAGTATCGCAAACTAAAGTGCATTAAAATAAAGTGCAAACTAAAGTGCATTGTAAATGCAACTTTCATTGGAATAAAAAAGCCGAAAACCGGTTTTTGCAAAAACCGGTTTTTTTGGCCGGTTATAACTGCCAGGTTAAACGGTAAGCAAAAAACCCGATAACCGAAAACCGGTGTTTTGTCACAAACCGCCATCCCTAGGATGTACATAGACTGTAAACACACAACATATCTAAACTCTAAAAGTCCTGATAAATTTACATTAATTTGCTTATAAAAAATGTTGTAAATTTAAAACTGAACTTCTTAGATATGACTTCATGAATCTAATTTAATTGAATCACTTTGGTAGTAATAATACGTTGTAAATTATAACAGTCCAATTACTTTTTTTGGACTAAAAGTCGAAAGCTTACAGGATGACTCCACAAGATATATATTCCAAAAAACAATAACTAAAAAAACAGAAATACATATATCACAGTCAAGTCTAATATCTTAGCCTCGCTCCAAAGGCGAAGAACTTCGTGGTTTTTTACAGAACTGGTGAAAAATGTAAAGAAAAGAAAAAGCTTACCTAAAATACATGTCAACCAAAACACAAGGGGCATACCATAATTATAAGACAATTAGAAATGAAACACATGCACTTGTAAGAAAAATAAAAAATGATTACTGGGAACGCTTTTCGAAAGAAATGGAATATAATTTTTATGGTCTGAAAAAGGAAATAAGGAGCTTCATAAGAGTTCAAAGAACGGAGGTCAAGGAAGTAATAGAACCAAAACATATAGAAAGGGATACGTAGATTGACTAAATAAAAAAGCTATATGCAGAGCAAGAACAAACGAAGCTAGAATCGGAAAGGCCAGAAATTACCACAAATTAAGATTTTATTAAATATATTATGAGCATATGAATTATTACATGCCGCGCAAAATCGAGAATGATATCGGCAAATCGTCATGGAAGCTACTTACGCCTAAAACTTGGGCACGGTACTCAAAAAGAAGAAGAAAAAGAAGATTTTATAAATACAAATAGAATATAAATGTACAGAAAGTTCAGAAAATACTTAAAAACTCAAAAAATAGAAAAGCAAGAAGGTAAAGACTGAATACCAAACGAGTTATTGAAATATTGTGGAGCAACAATGACAGAACAATTACCAGCATTAATTACTAAAATTATAAAAACAATAAAATACCGGAAGAATGTAGCGAACAAATTCTACTATTCAATAAAGGAGATAAAAAAAACAGCCAGAAAACTACAGAGGTATAAACTTTAAATATTACGCTAAAACTTACAACTAAAATTTAATAAGTGCTAATATATTAGAGGGTAAATTTGGTAGATAAAGAGCAGGGTTTTCGTAGTGGAACATCGTGTACAGATGAAATATTCGTTACAAAGCAAATTACTGAGAAATTACAAGAGTATAATAGACCAGTATTTACGGTGTCTGCTTAAATTAAAGTGAGCGTTTGACAGAGTAAGATACAAGATGTAATCCATCTTCTGCATAATAAAGAAGCTCCCCTAGATATTATAAAAACGTCGAGAATGGAGGAGATCCATGTCGTCAAAATGGCAAGAGATAAGTTATCAATTGGCAGAAGAAGTATTGGACGACTACGCAAAAGAGAGAGTGACAACCTTCCATAGAGGTATTAATCTGCCAATGAACAAGAGAATTGCGTATAAAGAGGAAGAAGAAAATAATTACTATTTTTTAGTAAATAGCCCAATTTGTTTATTTATTTAACGTAAAGTTAAAGTTAATTTTTGTATACATAATACCTCACAAAGGGTAAATAATAATACTTAATTTTTACAAACAAACCTTTAGTTGACGAATATATCGAGTTGACTCTTGGTCGCAGCTAAGAAATTGGACCGATTACCTCTGTAGGATCTGATGGGATATTCCTCCACTAAATGTTTACTGATTTATCTTTTAGCACCACAACCGCATTTTGGAGCGGGTGGTCTCCACCTTAACAATGAGTCGCAGCACCTGCCACAGTTTGTTCTGATTCTGTTCATACTTGCTCAGATTTGTCTTCTTCTTCTTCATCACGTCCCATCTCCGCGACGTAGGTTGACAATCATCATGGCTATTTTGATCATAGATGCTGCCATTCTGAATAGTGCGATTGATGTGCATCCGTACCATTCCTTCAAGTTACGCAACCATGAGATTCTTCTCCTTCCTACACATCTATTACCCTGAATTTTTCTTTGTATAAATATTTAAAGTATGTTGTATCTTTCATTACACATAACATATCCCAGGTATTGCAGCTTTGGTGTCTTGACGGTTTCCAATATTTCCATTCTTTTGTTGACTCTTCTCATGACTTTGTTGTTTGTTACATGCTCGATCCATGATATCTTCAGGATTCTTCCATACACCCATAGCTCAAATGCTTCCAACTTTTAGTAGTTGACGCGTTAAGTGTCCATGCCTTTATCTTGTAAAGCAGAGTCGAGAAAATATAACACCTTGCCAGCCTATCTCTTAAGTCTAATTTTAATTCTCTTGCACAAAGTACCTTTCTTATTTTATTAAAGTACCTTATATTATTAAAGTACCTTTCTTATTTTCTCTATTCGAACTTTGTTCTTATTGTGTAAGATCATTGTAGTTTTCAACTTATTTTAAAGTTTTACCGTCAATTGACTTTTATCATTATTTTGCATTTTTAATATCCCCATAAATTTAGTTTTCTTGGTGTTTATTGATAATCCATATTCTTCTCCATACTGAACTAACTTGTTCACTAGCTTTTGGAGGTCTTAAAGGTTGTCTGCTACTATTATAGTATCGTCCGCATATCTAATGTTGTTAATTGGTCTTCCTTTGACCTCTATTTCTGCTGTTTCTCTCTCAAGAACTCTTTTCATAATTTTTTCAGAGTGTCCATTGAAGAGTGGTGGTGACAATACATACCCCTGTCGCACTCCTCTTTTAATTTTGAACTCTTCTGATGTGTGTTAATTAATGCGTATGTATGTCCGCTGTTTATAATATAGATTTGGTATAATTCGAACATCATTGTATTGTATATGTTTTGCTTTGATGACGCCCATTAGCTCTTGGTGGCAGATTTTATCGAAATCCTTGTTGTAATCTGGATCTGGTACGTTGAATGCAAAGAGAGCTTCCCAGGTAGCTCGCCTCTATGAAATCCACATTGGGTTTCTTATATATCCATATCAAGTATTTGGTAAATGCGTTTATGGATGATTTTTAAAAACATTTTAAGTGTTTGAGTAATCAGGCTTATGGTGCGGTGGTCGGTGCATTCTCTAGCATTTTTCTTTTTTGATAGACAAATAAATATTGATGTCAACCATTGATTGGACATGTCACTCGACTAATAAATTTTGATCTGACCCCGTTCTTTGTCCGTTTCTGGCGTTCTTTAGTGAATACAATATTTTCTCCTTTGTAATTCCTATACTTGTTTCTCTGTTCTCGAAAGATATGTGTTGTAGGTTTCCTCTTTCGTCGTCGAAGAACTCTTCCATATATTCTTATTATCGTTTTATTTTTTCGTCAGTCGTTTTCATGAAATTTTTATTTTAATCTAAAAGAGTTGTGTTGTCGTTTCTTTTTTGCAGTTCTGCCATTTCTTTAACCTTTTTATGTAGGTTGAATAGGTCTTATTTGTTCTGAAGATCTTCTATCTCTTTACATTTTTTCTCTTGGTTAGTCTGTTTTGCCTCTCTTATCATTTTTTTCTATGGTACATTCTGCCGAGTATTTCGTCGGTCATCCATTTGTTTTTCCCTCTTTACGTCTTAGTTGGTCGAAACCCTCTGGCATGCTTGTGGTACATGGCGTATTTCGGATATCCGGTAGTACATTCTTATCCCAATTTTCTTGCCAACGATCAGCTATCTTGAAGATTCTTTTAATTAGACATCTTGCAGGATTTAGAGGGTTATTTCTTGAACACAGTCTATTTATATCTCTGCAGGTTATACCAACGTGGGAGCTGAGTACATTCAATCCACAAACGAAACCTTGCTGCTTATTCTTCCCAAATCTTTTTACCTTTTACCAAAGATGTTACTGGCAAGAAAACTGCTAACCACCTTCACTACTCAATCTAAATTGTCCAATCTCATCAGATCCGTAAAAGACCAAATCCCTAATGAAGACCATGTTGTCTCCAAGATACCTTTTTCCAGTTGCCCATGTACATATATAGAACCGACGAATCCAAAACCGTATTTACGAACATTCTATATCTGTAAAACATTCCGATACTACTTCAGCACCAGCCCAACATCATATTTAGACATGTCACAAAATGGATTTCGAAAAAGCAAAAACCATCGATCCTATATCATTAGTGTCTAGGATTTTGTAAGCGAAAATCTTAGTTAACTATACGAGGAGAATCAAAACTACCAAAAAGTCTGTTAATATTGTGAACAATGTTTATACACAGTTACGAAACTGCAACACGCGCTGTAATAATAAGAGCCTTGTCAGTTTAATTGTTGTTGAAATTTGTAACTGACTCGATATCCTTAAAGTTTGCATTAATTATTGCAAATAATTGAGTGTGTACTTACTTCGTGGTAATTGAAACATAATATTACAATAACACAACATTTCAAAGCAAACATACGTTAAACAGATCTGATTTAATATATTTTCCCTTTAACTGCAATATTCTGTTAATTAAGGCAAATTTTAACTTGATTTTTTCTTTTACACTAATCGATCTATAAACAACTGTTTAATTATCCAACGAGACGCAATAACACTTTTCACTTAGGTTTTTCCATTCAGCATAAATACCCGTGGGGAAATTTACAGCGCTTTAAAAACACTTAATTTTTTACGCTTTTCTCTAATGTTTTCTGGTTTTTACTACAATAAATTAGTACGTGCTAAAAGCTTTTTAAATCTTCTTACTTTAAAGTAGAGCAGAAATATGTGGCACTATTTTAACGACTATAACGATTTTTTAAAATCCTTTTATCAAAATGAGCTTTGTACGCTATTTTCCTTTTACTGTCTGCCATTTGAATGCTAATGGCAGAAAATAAGACTCGTAAATAAAATTTTGTTGGTGTATCATTCATGGACGTATAAACATAGATGGACACAGCAATATAGCAATATAGCAATAATAGAATGTGATGCTTCCGCAATGAGCATAAGCGTGCTTGAATTTTTACTCGTGGGTTTTTATTCAGATTTTAAAATTTGGAAGTAGTAATAATGTATAAAAACACGTTCAAAGAATTTAAAAAAAACTACAGTTTAACTATTAACAAATCACGTCTTTATAGAAAAATTAAAATACAATTTTATTTGCTTTAAAATTAATACAATTCAATATAGTTGAATTCAAGTTAATTTTTTAATAGTATCAAAATAATGTTACAATAAAAAATCTTTATGTTTTCTCCTTAATTTGCTACCCAAATAGTTCGATCGTCAATATTATTTAAAAACCTACATAGAAAAAAATAAATGAGTTTTATTCATTTCACTAATTTATTTGTATCCATGAGAAATATTAAATTAAAAAGGTACTAAACAGATCTTTTTTAATCAGATGATGTCTACTTACAATTTATAAATGTCTACTAATTTCATGAACTCATATCTTATTCAATACATTAATGAACATGAATAAACCCAATGGTACACCTATTAAAATGTAAACAAACACGCTTCCTCATTTCCTCATCTTAAATAATGTAAATTGTATGTACTTACAAATGAAATGAGAGATCGGGATGTAAATATTTCGTTTATTTTATTTCACTTTTCACAAATATCACTCAAAATACAGCCAAAATATCGAAAGAATAACTTTTTCCTCATTTACTGTAAAACGTAAACAAACATGAAACAGCATTTGAAGTTTGACGTAGATCCATAAGACAGAAAAATGTAAACAACCGTTGCCATTTATAAATAGTTTTCAGTGCTTCTACATATAAAATAATTGATTGATATCTATTATACGCTATTATTAAATGATAATGCACACTATGTGCATACTTGATATTTTGATTACAATTAAATATATTAATATAACCAATAAATTATTATTTTAGTTTGATAGCACCTGTAGAGTATAAAATACGGAGTAATATTTTCAGCGACTCGCGAATAAGAAATTTTAAAACAAAACGTGACAACAGTTGAAGGTGCTGAGAATGTGACCTATTCAAATAATTTTGACTTCACAATTTAATGTAAATAACTGAGTCCATCTGTGTTTATACGTCCATGGTATCATTAAACAATTTTTTTGAATGCTGCGGAACTACTGTACTGTTATGTTTGTATAATACTTTATTGCTTCAAGAGTTTAATTATATACATTTTAACGAATGCATAAGTAACACATAAATGGAATTTTAGAATGGTCTTGGAACCATAATCGTCTTAAAGACATTTTAATAAATAAAATTATAGACAGTAAAAACATTACAATTATATTTATCCACTATTGGATTCAAACAGCAAAAGTAAAAATTGAAAATGAACTTAACTGAGGATATCCAGATTCGCCATGGGATGGACCAAGGGTATATTTTATCGTCATTGTTGTTTTATTCATACAATGAAGCCATCTTACAATTAGCGTTAGCCGTAGTCACTAAGGGCATAATAATAAACGGTCAGCGACTTAATAACATAGGATTATGCTGACAATACTGACCTTCTAACGGAGACACTAGAAGAGTTGCAACACCTTGTGCAACAACTAAATTTACATATACATCTGGAAAATGAAGAACGACAATAAATACAAATAAAATATCTTATTTGTTTATGGTGCCAATACATTATAACTGTTGGACACTAACACGGCTGTTTTGGCTTTGTTGACTGCTACCTAAAAAGTCCAGTTGTGGTCAAGTTAAACAATTTTCATAGGATATGAAGCCGTAGGTTCTTCTTTTTTCTGGGCTCATTTTTTCCTATATCATTCATTGAAGTATATATAGTCTTTTTCTACCACCTTCTTCATTGATAACTCTGACTATCCTGGAAATCCGTATAATGCGTTTACAGTACCACAATCCAAATGCTTTTAGTCTCTCCAGCGATGCTTCAGTTAAGGTCATGACCCGATTATAAAAGAATAGAAAATATGCATCATTTTAGTGAAAAAAAAATGTTCGTTTAAATTTGCACTTAAATAATAAAAGTTGCTGGTTTGTGAGATAAGTTTTTGGTTGAGTATTATACAATTAAGCCCAAATCTGCTATTCACTTTTGCTACCCAGTTCGCAAAAATGAATTCTAAAATTATATCTTTTGATGACCTGGTAGATTTTGATGACCTGGTCAATTTCGACTTCGAAATTGACTCTATTTCTTTTTATTTAACCTACTGCTACATCACAGTTGCTTTTTGTGTATAAACAAGGAGGACAATACAATACCATACAATATATAAATATAACCTATTGTGATATTGCCGATTTTCTCAGTTACCTCGTGGATGTTTTTCTTGGTAATAGTGGAAATTAAGGCTGGATTTTATATGTTTGTGGACACACTGTAGAAGCTACTGGTAACACTAAGCAGATCATAGCCTGATATTTTTTCTCTTGAACTTAATTTGACTTCGTTTTCTCTATGTGTTATTTGTATTGTGATCAGGTCAATATTGTTTTTTAATAATCTGTGCAGGATTTGGCATTTTGCTTTACTTATGCGTCCATTTGTTGGCAGTGTCATATTTCATCATCATCAGTGGCGTTACAGCTCTTACAGATTGTTCTGAAGAAGCCAAAGCCTTCTTTAGAACAATCCACTATTCGCCCCTGTCTCTGGCAACTCTTCTCCATGCTCTAATTCCGATAGACTTTAATCATTTTCTAGGTTGTCTTGGTACCTAAGTCTCGGTCTTCCTCTTCTTAGTTGTCCGATGGCCCTCTTCGGTCAAAAACTTTTCTGACTATGACATCTTCCTCTCGTCCGATTACATGACCTATCCATCTGGGGCGTGCTACCTTAATGAATTTCTACAACGTCAGGTTCTCCAAATCTTCTATACAACGTAAATTATTTTATAGAGTCATATTTAGTAATGTTAAAAATTGTGGTTTCTTTCTGCCAGGAATCTTGTGAAAGTTTATTTGGCGCCGTATTATGTTGTAGAATTTACCTGTTATTAAAATCTACATATAGTAGACAAATATAAATAAAATCTACATACAGTATAACAAATAAACACAATAATGGTTATTTCTTGATAACTAATTTTCTAAATACACAAAAAATAAAGAAATGAAAAATATGTTTCACCCAAATACCACTAATAGACTTTTGTTATACTTTACTTAGCACTGGTTTGTTAAAAATAGAACAATTTGTAAGTGGTTTTTATCTGGCAAGAGAAAATTTCAGCACTTTATCAGAAAACAAAAGAATTAAAAAAACTTACAGCAAATTATAGTTGTTTCACCATAAACTTTACTTGTTGTCAATACAGATTCATTTAACGACGAATAACGGGTGATATAAAGGCTTTTAATGGGTTTCCTAAAAAATAATAACGTTTAGCGGAGAGTATTTATAGTTTCGAAGAATTTAGCTAAAATATGATGTTATGCTTATTTTAATTGTGTTCATAAGCTTTCTGGCATGTCTAGTTCGTCTTAACACTTCTTTAATGCTCTTGCAGTCCCGGGAATTTGAATATTATGCTTATATAGCCATATTTTGAATGCCCAGATTCTTTAAAGTTATATTGGGAGACAAGACTAGTACCCAAAGAAAACTGAATAATGGACTTCCACAAGGATCCGTGCTGGCTGCCATGCTTTTCAGCCTCTACATAGCAGACATGCCAGAAACCACATCAAAAAAGTTTGGATACGCAGACGACTGGACGCTTGCCGCAAGTCATAAAGAATTCGAGGTCCTGAATGCATTCTAACAAACGATTTAAATTCCCTAGGGAATTATTTCCGCAAATGGAGATTGCAACCCAATCCAACTAAGACAGAAGTGTCCTGCTTCCATTTGTACAACAAGATGGCCAACTATCAACCTCAAATCAATTTTGGAGATAGATTCCTTAAATATAATAAACACCCAAAATACTTAAGTGTTACACTTGACAGAACGCTGAACTTTAAAGAACATCTTACTAAGACTGCTGCAAAACTCCGAACTCGTAACAACATCCTGCAAAAGATCTGCGGCACTACATGGGGCTCCTCAGCACCTACACTTAGATCGACAGCATTATGACTGGTATACCCCGTAGCGTTATGGACAAACAGTCCACATACTCACCGTGTTGATGTCCAACTCAACCAAGCCATGCGAACTATATCGGGCACAATCAAGGCCACGCCCACTTACCGGTTACCAGCTTTGAGTCATATAGCTCCACCACCCATCCGCCGGGAACATGCCCTTGTCAGAGAATTTACAAAAATCAATACTGATCCTGAGCTCCGCTCCCATGTTGAAACTTCCGCCAGAGACATAAATAGGCTCCGTTCAAGACACCCGCCTCTAAAAACAGCAAAAAGGCTAGTAGATCAAAACTTTAATGTAACTGAACGGTGTAGAGAACAATGGGAGAATAACGCTGCACCAGCTAACTGGAACATGCCATGTATTTGAAGAGGAATTTGGACCACACTCAATAGAATAAGGACGAACTGTGGCAGATATTCCGACTCACTTTTTAGATGGGGAAAAATACAATCACCAAATTGTGACTGCGGCGCCGAAAGGCAAACAGTAAAACAGAATAATATTTTTGTATTTACTGTTGTTTGTATTTTATATTATATTATATTATATTATGTATATATATATATATATATATATATATATATATATATATATATATATATATATTATATATATATATATATATATATATATATGACCCTGTGATGTAGCCATACGATAAATAAAAAATACAATTCGAAAGGCCCAATTCTTTTACGGGTTGGGCGTTCGGAGTCCAAGCTTCTAACCCATATAGCAGTTGCGATCATACATGACATTTTACTAGCCTCAATCTGATCTTCTTATCGTGCCACTCCTGGCGGAGATTGGTAGACTCAATCTGATAGACATACTCAATTTCTTATTACTTAACTTATACTGTATTAATCCTTTTTGAGCTATTTCAATTCTGACCTTAACCTTCTCATCTTCATCTAATATTTGTGAGTTCCGAAGTATTTATACCTATACTTAGCATTATATGTACGATATTAAAATTGACTATGAAAGTCGAACAATAATTTTTAAACTTCCAATCACTGGTTATAATTCGCACTAAAAACGTAAAAAGGAAAGAAAAACGTGAATTTCATAAAAATCCTCCGAAATTGATCAAGACGGAAAATTCTCCATCGTATGGAAATATGTATGTATGGAAATATGTATGGAAGTATGAAAAACTCCCAAAAGAACAAAAGATTCAATTAAAACCAAGATGTTAATAAACAATTTTGGAAAAAAAGAACACCTATACATGGTATATAAGCCATAATCGAATATAAAGATTACACTGCTGGATACAGGCCTTCCCTAAATATATCCAGAATACACGGTCCTGTCCAGTATGTATCCAATTTTTCGTCATCTTAAGCAGATCATCTTGCCATCGTGTAGGTGTTTTTCTTCTATTTCATTTACCTGATTGTGATACCCATTTGATTAACTTCCGTATTCACCTGCCGTCCTTCACCTTGTTACATGGTTAGCTTATCTCCATTTAAATCTGCAAATCCTCTCCACAACATCTGTAACTCTAGTTATGTTTCATAGGTCTTCATTTCTAATCTTTTAGATCTCTTATTGTTACTCCCATCACCGAAATTCTCATCCCTCTTTATATATATATATATATATATATATATATATATATATATATATTATATATATTATATATTCCCCTTTTTCTTCTTTGTTGTGGTAGGTAATTTAAACCTTTCTTTGGCCATCTATCTTCATGCATTCGCTTCGCATGACCATACCACAGTGCCAAACTTCTGCCCCATAAATCATAATCTGCCAAACTTCTGCCCCATAAGTCATAATAGGCTCTACCAAGGTTCGATAGATTGTCAATTTTGTTTTTTGTCTAATATCTTTAGATCATAGTAGAGAGTTCAGAATGTTAACCGCTTTTTTTCCCTGCTGCGTCCTGTTTTCGATGTCTCTTTTGGTAGTGCCTTCCTTAGATATTATAGATCCGAGAGATTTATATTCATTGCATGTTTTTGTGTTTCTAATTTTTAACTCTGGATCTTCTTCGTCATCTCCAATTTTAAGATACTCTGTCTTTGACATATTCATATTGAGGCCCCATTTTTCATATCTTTCTTTAGTTTTATAAACATGTAGTCCATGTCTTCCTCATCAGTCACTTTGACTACCTGATTATCTGCGAAAAATAAAGTTGTTGTACATTTACCATCGCCTATGTCTATTTCCATTCCGGATACTTGTTTCCTCCACTTCTTCCTCTTTCTTTATGCAATTTTTAATTTTGATGCATTGTTTTGTGTTAGAAACAGTGTTTTCGTACTGTAGATCATTAAAGGTAGAACACATTGATCGAATACTTTTCTATTCAGATTAATGGTGGTGCAGTTTTTACCCGAAGAAACTTATCCCTTTATGATCTCAGTTGAGGTTTTTAAAAGCATGTTTTACAGCAATAATTCTATTTATTGAATTATTATACATTAATCTAAAATAGCGACTGCCAATGCAACTTTTATTTAATGTTTTATTACACTATCTAGTTGTTATACTCAGCCAAATGCTTTGAGGAAATCTACACTAATAAATAATAATATATGTAAATATTCACTTTCAAAAAAAACTTAAATTAACAAATAAATCGAAAAACCAAAATTAAAAAATAAATCGGATTTAACTTAAACTTAAAGATAAACAATAGATTTATTTAAATTATCCAAACATAAAAAGTTAGGTAGATATCATGATAATGAATTTTTTTAATGAAATTTAAAAAAAAACAGCATATTTTTCATGAGTATATAAAAGCCCTAGGCATTATTTGTTAAAAATTTAATCAAAAAAAGTTTACTCAGAAGTACTTCTAGTCCTAAATTTTAAATTATGAATAATGAAAAATTTGCTAAAATTCTAATTAACTGTTTATTAATAAATAAGTTAATTGATAATAAGGTTATAACTCTTTTTAAATCTCTTTAAAAATCCTTCATTTCATTCTTTTGCAGTTTTTATAAATGAACATTTTCCGCACAGAGAAATAAAACTTTTAATACGTTATGTGAAGTTTTCTAATACTTCTTTTGTCTTTCGTAACTTTCACAATGTTTGTCAAGAAAGCATTCCAGGATATTAAGAACTGTCATAAACCTCGTAAGAGTAAAATTAAAACGGACGGAAAATGTTTTTCGCCCTGAACGTTATAACCGGGAATAAATACATAACAGCTTTTCTCTGGCCGTTTTAAATTTTAGAGTGTATTTACAAATTATGATGTAAATAACGGAATACAGCTTTTACAGGTAAAACTATATTATCATAATTTTAGGTTTATATTTTAAAAATTTTGAGTAACAAATCGATGAAAAAATATAAATATGAAATTTAGCACATTATTGAGACCAGACTTGGAAATCGATCCTTATTTTTTTAGCTATTCCCTGTCTATTTATGGTACCCTTATCAACCTACTTTCGCACTTGCATCTGATTCATTTTACCTTACGAAATAGTTTAGTTGACGTGAGACCAGTCAATTTTCTAAGATCGACCAGCCAGGATATACATCTACGTCCAGGGCCTTTATTCCCCTCAATCTTACCCTGTAGAATCAATGTGGCCGAAGTAAGCGAATTTTCTATTTTTTATGGTGTTAGCAATTTCTTTGTCTTTTCTTAGCCTCTGGAGAATAGTTATGTTAGTTATATGGTGTATATATGAGACCCTCAACATACGTCGATAGCACGACACTTCAAATGCCTCCAATCGTTTTATGGCATCTTCTGTAAGGCTACAGCTTTCTACTCCATAGAGGACGACATTAAAGATGTAACATCTAAAAATTCTTATGCGTATAGTGATGCTTAAATTTGCAGAGAATCTTCGTAAGCCTGTTAAAAAAGCTTCTGGCTTTTTTAGTACGAGTTTTTATTTCGTAGCTGTAATCCAAAGTATCCTTAATATTGCAGCCCAAATAGCATATTTTCCACTCTTTCTAACGGTGTATCGTTAATTGTAATTTGGGCGGTTATGCCGGTGTTTTTACTAATGATCCTTATTTTTGTCTTCTTGCAATTTAGTTTTAGGCCATCCATCATCCTTTGGAGTTCTGCTTACTATATGCCATTAACACTATATCGTCTGCATATCTAATGTTGTTTATAAGTTGGCCATTTAGAGCAATCCCATCTTCTCATTCGTCCAAGACACAGCTAAAGATTTTTACAGAGTATATGTTAAATATTACTTACTTTATAAGGCACAAAGTCTTTTTTTCCTTATTCGTTGTTATAAGTCTGAACTCTTTGCTAATGGTTTAAACACTGTTTGATTCGTTAGGTTTTGTATCCACAATATTCCAAGCATTCTGCAATAAATTCCCATTTCAAGAGCTTCTAGCTCTCCCACGGTCTTTAGTTCTAATATTTAGGCTTCAACTTGTAACGTAAATTAAGTCTGGATGGAAAGAAAGGATGACCTGACGTGGAAGATTAGTATGGTTAAAATTAGAAATAGATGCCATTTAATTTAGAGAGAGAAAAAGAAAGTAAATTGTACTAACTCAAAAAAATAGACAACAATTAAACCAAATACAATGAAAAAACCCCAGCACTTATTTTTTGGAGAGTGATGAGAAAACTCAGAATCTTATATGTTAGAAGGAATAATAATGATTTAATTAAAAATCCTTTGTAATAGGTATATTTTAGGCCCAAACGGGCTAAGTTAAAAAGACAAAACGTTTTCGGAAACCATGTTCCATCATCAGTGTCTAGATGGAACATGGTTTCCGAAACGTTTTGTCTTTTTAACTTAGCCCGTTTGGGCCTAAAATATACCTATTACAAAGGATTTTTAATTAAATTTTTAATACATGGTATACAGCCAACTACAGGAACGTAGATTCCTTGTGAATAATAATGGTTTAAGAAATAATAAAACATAACAATCAAAGTTAAAGTCATGGCTTCACTATATCAGAGCTTTGACCGGCATGAACGTTTAACAATAATTACTCAAAATAGTCACAGAATGGGAAAGAGAATGCACAAGAAGTAGATGATTTATGTGATTGGATTGATAACGGTGTTAAGTACATTTTTTCCTCAATTTTCCGATAATATTTATCTCCCTTTTTAAATATTGAATCACTGTTTTCTAAAGACTGGTTAATTTGCTTCTAATTAACATTCATATTTTATTATACACTTTATAAAAGATCAAACAATTTGACAATTGATGCTACATTGTAGGTTTTAGTGACGTTTTTCCCAAAACTAATAAAAAAATTAAGGTGTAAATACAATCTCCTGAGACAACCGCTATAATTTAATATCGTTTTGTTGTTTCGTAATAATCTTGTGCTTTACCCAAAGCACTTCGGCTTATAAGGCGTAAAGAAAACCTTAAAATGTAAATCAAAAGCGTAAAACCTGCTACGAACAAATGGAATATTGTGTTAAAAGAAAAAAGAAAATTTATATCATCCAAACTAACTGAATAAAATAACAAATTTTATATTAAGATTTATGGGAGCTTTGTGCTACACAAACATAAATTTAAGGTATCTTTCTAAAATATTTATATCATGTTCGAAATAAAAGAAATATGATAGTCCTATACGTTATTAAGTTTAACGGTGAGAGGAGTAAAGATATTTTTTAAAGATTAAAAATTGTGATTAATTTTATGAGCAGGCATTCTTATATTCCAAAATAGAAATGCTCTTTTATATATTGGATATACGTTAGGAAATCTCTACATAGTGTTATAAGATTGAGGCTACTTTGCTAACGTTTCAAATTAAAAATCGAAAGCCATTTCCAAAATAAAATTATAGAAAAATAATGAATGTAGATTTTTTTAAAAAAATATATTTCTTCTTCTTCGTCTAGCCATTCACGTCCACATCTGAACATAAGCCTCTTCAAGTCTTCCTTTCCATTGTTTTTTATTGTACGCTACTTGTAGCCAATTTTTCCCGGCAGTCCTTTTCAGATCATCTGTCCATCTCATAGGAGGTCTGCCTCTGGGTCTTTTGTGTTGGTATGGTCTCCAGGTTAAAATTGATCTGTGCCATTTGTTTAGATCGCTTCTAGCTACATGTCCAGCGTATTCCCATTTCAACTTTAATGATTTTTGCACCACATCGCTGACTTTGGTTTTCTGTCTTATCCATGTATTTGTTTTCTTGTCCTTAAGTGATATACCTAACATTGCTCTTTCCATCGCGTGTTGAGTGACTCTAAGTATATTCATATTCTTTTTTGTGATTGTCCATGTTTGTGCCGCATAAGTTAATATCGGAATAATGCATGCATCAAAAACTTTAGATCTAAGATGTAATTGAATTTGTTGATTTCTGAGTTTATAGTTCAGTTTACCGAATGCTGCCCAAGCTAACTTTCTTCTTCTTTTTATTTCTTCAGTTTAATTTCCCTATTTAGGATTATTTTTTGTTCTAAGTATATATATTCTTCAACTTTTTCTATAACTTTATCGTTTATTATTGTCACGGTGTCTTCGAGAGTGCATCACTTTTGTTTTGTTTAAATTCATTTTCAGTCCTATTTTAGAAGATTCGGTATGTAGTTCTAAAAGCATGGTTTGCATTTCTTGTAGGTCAGTAGCTATCAGGATTATGTCATCTGCAAATTGTAGATTACTAAGGTAGCGGCCATTGATGTTTATTCCCTTATATTTCCAATTCAGGTTTTTAAAAACGTCCTCCAAAACTAAGGTGAACAGTTTGGGTGATAAAGTATCTCCCTGTTTGACTCCCCTGTTTAATGGTACAGGGTTCGTGTGTTCATTTTCATTTAGGTAGTATGTAGCTGTAGCTTGGTTCATAGTTTCTTTTATTATAAGTTAATATATCTGCTGTCTATTCTACAATTTTGCATTGCGTTTATTACGGCCGTGTGTTCTATGGTATCGAAAGCTTTGTTACATTTTTTCTATTAATATTTTTGTGGTTAACAGGTGATCGGAAGTTGAGTAGCCTTTTCTAAAACCTGCCTGTTCATATGGTTGGTATTCGTCTAATTTCCTTCTTAGTCGAGTAGTTATGACTTTGGTGAGTATTTTAAACAGGTGTGACAGTAGGCTGATGGGTCTGTAGTGTTCCAATTTTCGACTATCACCTTTCTTGTGTAATAAGATTACTTTAGAGTTGTTCCAGCTCTTAGGGATTTTGCCTGATGTAAACTGTAGTTACCTCTGAAATTGTTTCTTTTGGCATTATTTTGATCCAACATTTTTTATTAATTTCCGTGCTGGTCTCATCTCATCATCTTGTTGATGTGATCTGTAAAGTTCTGTGTAAAATTCTTCTATTCGTGTCAGTATGTTTTTTCTACTTGTTGATTTCATTTTCGTCTTTTCCCATTAATGATATCATCTGACGTCGTCCTAGTGTCGGTCTGAGGCATTTCATACTCTTATTTTTTTCAATAGTTGTTGTTATTAATTTTTCGTTTTCTTTTTGTTAAATTTATTTAAGATCTTATTTCTTTCTATTTGTTGTAATATTTCTTTGTCTAATTCATTGTATGTTGTTTTTGGTTTTTTCAGTTGCAGAAGGCTTTTATTCACGGTTTCGTAATAAGGTTATTCAAATCATCAATATCGTTGGAGTTTATCTGCTGCATGCTAACTTGATTTAATGCAAGATTTAATCCAGCAAGAATTAGAAGACTGGAGCGACAGTGGATAGATCCGGTTAGCTGAATCAAGGTAAATAGGCACCTGCCGGGAACAATTACAACCTATCATTCATTAAACAATATATTTAATATTTGGAATGTACCAAGTAGACTTTAAATAAACAGTTCAATAAAAAAGTGTTTTCTTAACATAAACAACACGTTTCAACAAACATTAGTTTGTTTTGTATTATTTTAATATAACGTTGATCCTCCAAATTGACAAAATCATTTCAAATTTCCTATTTAATAAAATTATTCCAAAATAAGTAACTGCCAATGTAATTTGTCCAAATCGTTAACACCCAAACCTTGCTATTAGTCAAATAAATTTCGGACCGGTTTTTCTTTTATGTTATCAGTAAAACTAGATTTAATTTCTTACATTTTTATTGGTGAATAAAATTATTCCAAAATAAGTAACTGCCAATGTGATTTGTCCAAATCGTTAACTCCCAAAACTTGCTATTAGCCAAATAAATTTCGGACAGGTTTTTCACTCGCCTTATCAGTAAAACTAGTTTTATATGCTTACATTTTTATTGGTGAATCAATAATTGTGGGTACGACTGGTGTGTTTCTAGTAATAGACTACGAATAGCTTTTGAGTGTTTTTTAAAGGTGTGTGAGTAAACCTGAAATATTATTTGATAAAACGCTAAAGCAATAAAAAACGAACATGCCCTCAAGACGTTTATCTTCTTTATACTCCAGTAAATATTATGAACAATAGTAAAAAGAATTTTGCTACTTAAGGTTAATTAGTACAAAAAACTAATATTGTTTTGAAGCTATTTTCTTGTGGCATTTTAAAGTAATTACTATTTAAATGGAAATAAGCCACAATTAAGGTTAAAGATAGGTTATTGACGTTTCAATTTCCACTTCGGAAATGGTTCTTAAAATACAAACAAAATTTAAGTTATTTTTTTTTTCTTATGTAGGATAATTGTATCGTCGGGTGACAGACCATAATATACATTAAGTAAAAATATACACGTTTAGCCTTATCATAGACAAAATAAAACAAATTAAGAACGAAAAAAGGATACAAATGGGAGAAAAACAACACAAAATAATGTATCTTTCATATTCCATTACCATTAAATTATTGTATGTATATCTTAAGCTGTTCTTAGTATCAAATGTGTGTCCATGCCTGTCCAGTCTTTTACATTCTTCAACCAGGAGCATTTTCTTCTCCGTCGACCTCTTCTTCCTTCCACTTTTCCTTTCATTATAAGTCGTATAAAGTTGTATTTTTCTCCTTTGCAAATATGTCCTAGATAACTCGTTTTTCTGTTTTTTACAATATTTAAGAGTTCTCTCTCAGTACCCATTCTTCTTAGAACCTCTTTGTTGCTTACGTGTTATGTCCAAATGATCTTCAGCATCTTTCGAAAAACCCACATCTCAAAGACCACTATACGCCTCATACTTGTAATTCCGAGAGTCCATATTTCCACTCCGTATAGGCATATTCTTACAGGTATAGGCACACGTATTTTGACCTCATGGTCAAGATCTTTTGTTATCCAGCAACTAAGATACTGGAATCTTTGTACTGGTTAAATGTGTTTGTTATAGATACGAATATTAATGTTGACATTTGGTGCACGTGTAACAGCCATTACTTTTGTTTTATTTGTGTTTATATTTTAGTCCAAGCTTCTTCTCTGGTTATGATACTCAAAAGTCGTTGTAAACCCTCAGCACTGTCCGCAATAATGACGGTGTCGTCTGCGTATCTTAAGTTGTTTACGTATTCTCCATTGATTTTTAAGGTACGATTCCGAACACGACCGCAAACTGCAAACCGCAGACAGCAGCGACAGACCTATGGTTCATATGGTTGCTTATGAGCTGTATGTCGAGTAGAGCGGCACTGTCACCACCGCAAACAGAACGTCGCCACCGCAAACCGCAGGACTGCACCAGAACCAGTAGTGTCGCGACCGCAGAGTGACAACACGTATTTTTGCTGTTTCTGAATATATCTTCGTTAGCCATTAGATGATGTTTAATGAGTATTAAATAACTTCCTTCAAATTGTCTATTTTTAAATAGAGACCTAGTCAGTTTTCTTTTTCTTTTATAATGCAAAAGTAAAAGATCGTCGTCATCTTCTTCTTCCATCAAAAGATATAACATTATTTTATCGTTGTTCATTGCGTCTGACATCCTACTTATACGACTTTTAATATTATTACTATTATAAATTCCCATCGTGTAATGCTGTTATCGCTGTTTTGTAGATGCAGTGCAGTTCTGCTCGGAATTGGTCTGACGCAGACGACACTGTCGCTGCAGTCTGCGGTTTGCGGTCTGCAGTCTGCAGCCACTTTCGGAATTTAACCTTTATTCCTTCTTCAATATTTCGAGGGCATTTTAAAAGATCTTTTCTAATATATATATTAAATAACAGTGGAGAAAGTATACAGCCCTGACGCAGTCATCTTTTTATTGGCATTCTGCTGTCAGACGATTGTCTATTTTTGAGCCCATACAGTTTTTAATGAGTGCTACAGTGTTATGGTCTATAGCATGTTGTGTTAGGGATTTTATGAGTTCTGTGTGTTTTACTCGATCAAACGATTTTTGTAGTCGATAAAACAGAGAAACACATCTTTTCGCTGATCTCGTCATTTTTGTAGTAATATCTGGAGGCCAAGTAATACCTCCCTTGTATCAAGCCCCATACGAAATCCAAATTGTATTGTTTATCAGGTTTCTTTCGCATTCTCTGTATATTCGGTTCGATGTACAAATTTTTTAGTAAAATTTTCAGAAAATGGCTCATCAGGCTAATTAATCTGAACTGTGAGCATCTATTTGCTTTATTTTTCTTGGGCATAGGGTATATTCTAAGCCAGTCTTCTGGGAAGATTCCAGTGGTACCTATATATTTTGTTAAATAATGTGTTATCGTTTGAAGATTTTGTTCATTGATAAGCTTTATCATCTATACGTATATTTCATCTGGACCTAAGGTTTTCTTGACTTTGCCGTATTGATTGTTTTTGTAACTTCCGATGTTAATATATCAAGTGCTGTTTCTTGTACTATATTCATTTGTGGTTTCTGTTCTCTCATCATCAAACAGATCTTTGATGTAATTTTTCCCACATATCACCTACATTTTTCTGGACTAAATACTATTTGTTGTAGTCATTAAAGTAGTCATGCTTTTTAGTAAATCTCCCAGTTCCTCACAGTTGCTGCTTATCCATCATTTTTTGGCTTTCCTGATTTTGTTTGTGTGTAACATTTGCCAACGGCCACTAATCTCTAATAAGCGAATGAAGATTAAAATAAATACCCATCTGTGTTATCATAAACAAACTAAAAATATTTATATTATCAATAGCAGCGACGCAAAAAGATTGAGAATATTTTTTAGTGTTTTAATACATATGAAAGGAAATCGAAATGCTGCAACATTTGTTACAAATGGTTTAGTTAGAATGTATTTTTTGATATTTTCATGTTATTAAAATTGTTATTTTATTTAAATTACAACAAAATGTTTCATTCCAGAACCACAATTTGTTTTTAAATGTTGAATGCATCTATTCGTTTATAAGTCAATCCATTCACTTTCCTTTGTCGTACGCCTCTGGTCCTAGTCAGAAACGTTTGTTTAACATAATTTAGTAGGGTGTGTTATACAGTACCTACACTATCTGACAAGTATGACAGGTTAATTACTATTTAACTGGGAATAAGCCACAATTAAAGATAAAAATACGTTTATTGACGTTTCAATTTCCACTTCGGAAATCGTTCTCAAAATAAAAACAGTAAATTAAACAAATTAACAATACCGTACATAAAAGGATTATTAGAAAAACTTAAAAGGATAGGAAATAAATTCAACATTTCAACAACATTCAAAACAACAAACACGTTGAGATCTATTTTTGTCCAAAACCAAACCTAACAATGAACAAGAAAGGACAAAGAATTGCATTTATAAAATACCTTGTGAATGCGATCAGTTTTATTTAGGTGAATCATCAAGGCCATTAAATGTTAGAATAAGGGAACATCAATCTTATATTAAAAATAGAGAATTTGATAGATCTCAAATTGTAACACGCATGGGATAATGAACATAGGGTTCAATGGAATAATTCAAATGGAGTCCTAAAAGAAACGGTGGTAAAAAAAGAAAAATCAAAGAAGCGGCTCTAATTATGCTAAATGAGGCCAATTGTGTCGCAAATTCCTCGGCAGAATATAGTAGGATCTGGTTACCAATATTGAAAGAGGAAGTTATTAATAAGAAAATAATAGTATTAGTAAGTCAGTAACATATAGAGGATACATCATTTATGTTTTTTAAATACCGAAACATATAAAATCAGAATTTTGGTGTTTGTGTGAAGTTAAACTAAATTCACGAACAAATACTTACAATGTCGGGATAGTATTATGAGGTTTTTTCCTGGTTTTTCCCTCATAATTTACTATGGAATCACTAACAGGAGAATTTTACTGCCATCATGTTATGTATTTGTCTTTTTAAAGACAAATTACATGCTATGATTTTTTTCTGACGGATATTCTCAAGTTAAAGTTGATTTCATGTAATCGAATGAACTATCTTATAAGTAAAGTCGTCCCAGGAGCGCAACTCAACAATATTGGCAATATCATTTTAAAGTCGTCTACTTTAAAATGCATAATATATGTCTGAATTGTCAATATAAATGAGTCAGATAAAATTAAATTATTAGAAGAATTTTTCACTATGTAACAAAAAACAAAATTTCTTTAATTTACTGTTTGTATTTTGAGAACGATTTCCGAAGTGGAAATTGAAACGTCAATAAACGTATTTTTATCTTTAATTGTGGCTTATTCCCAGTTAAATAGTAATTAATTTAAAATGCCACAAGAAAATAGCTTCAGAACAAAATTAAGTATGACAAGGATTTAATTACACAATAGCGATATATTGCATATATCTATGTATCATATGATCCGATTTATCGATGCATATTTTTTTCCCATCCCTAGTTGTACATAGAAAAAGTAAATAACATCACACCAATTTGGATTTTAATAACACCACTCAAGTATTATTCAGGTATATGGGAGTAGTTAGTATTTTAATTCTAAATATTTCTGGATTGTCTAAGAAGTCTATTCTTTTAGAAATATGCTTTAATCCGATTTGAAAATATTTCGAAGGTAAAAAATTAATCTAGTGAGAAATTAATCTATGTGGAATCAATTAATAAGTTTAATTATAATCAAATATTACAATAAATGATGTTTTGGAAATTTTTTAAATTATTGTAAAACTTTTATTTTCAGTAAATATTGTTTGGTTTAATTATTCCGCTTCTATTAACTTATTTGGTAGAATTATTTTTTTCTTCTATCGACTAAACTTAACGTCAGTGCCAGCATTTCCAATTGGTTTCGCAAATTGTCGAATTGCGAACAACTTCAATACAATTTCAAAGTTTCCAATTCTGAAACTATATTGACAATCATTTAAACTAAATTGTTCATGAGTGATTGCTTACAATAAAGCCCGAATTTCTGCAATCGATCATAAAGCTAACGATATCGTCGCGAACAAATGGTTGTACTTTTATGATAAAGTAATTAATGTAATTAATCATATGATTTATTTTTTAACCCATTGGCGCTCAGTGGCAATTCTAGTTGCCAGTGACTTTCAACACACGTAAAAGCTCTTGTGTATTGTGTGTGGCCTATTTTTAAGTGGTATATAATTTTTAGCCCGTCCACATGTATTTGTAACCTACAAATTAGCTTGTAAACTTTTTACGTGCTCGTTAGTATTTATTTCAATATTAGAGTTTTGCAGCAACCAAACTTAGTCCTAAACAATGTAAATATTTACTAGTTAATTTATAATATTTTGTGTTCATACGCAATTAATTTTAAACCAAAGGTTTATTATCTATACTGACCTAAGAAAATTAAACTGTTCATTGAATTATAACATAATTATGGTACCATAAATTCACGTGGAAACTTTAGTTGCCACTGAGTACTATAATGATTTATTTTTTTTTAGGTCTGAAGATAATACGTTTAGCGTAAATGAAATTATGAAAGCTTGTGAAGAAAATTACTGAGCAAGTTTTTTTAGAAAAATCAGGTCTGTAGTCCTGATGGGACCTGAGATGGAACCTCTATGTCCTAGTGGGACTAAATTAACTGCCACACAGAAGTGCCGTTTAAAAATGTTCAGCAGTTTAGTAAATGTGAAAAAAGATGATGATTAAAATTCCTAATGCCATTTCCCACTATAATTCTAATATGGAAGGTGTTGACCTAAATGATCAGTTCACTGCTCAATATAGATGCAAAATTCGCAATAAAAAATAGTGGTGGCCACTCTATGCTTGGTTGTAGATGAATGTTGTGTTCAAGGTTGGCTTCTATATAGGCTTCTAGGTCACGAATTACCATACTTGTAATTTAAAAGACAAGCAGTATTCCAGCTTCTTACAAAATATGGATGTTTTCCAACTAAACCCGGGCCGCATACATCGTTTTTCACTTCCGCTGTTTTAGAAGATCTAAGAACGGACAAGAAAAATCACATTATCGCAAAGGAGACTCAAAGTACTGCAGATGCAAAATGTGTCAAAGAAGAACAACATATTTGTGTAATAAATGTAATGTACCCCTACATGTAACTTACTTGAAATTTTCCATAAATAATTTCCATAATATGTTCTAGTTTTGTTAAAGCACGATTAGTTTTTAATACATTTCTATTACATAGAAAATTTTTGGTTATTACCAAACCGCAAGCGCTCAGTGCCAACTAAAGTTGCCACTCATTTTGACAACCTTTTGGCAGACCTTGATTTTTATGTATTTTTTAGTAAATATGTAACACTATTTGTAATAAAATCTATAAAAAAAATTACAACTTTCAAACTTTTTTAGTTCTGAGCACTAATGGGTTAATAATAACAGGATAAGTTTAGAAATGAATTATACGTTTTTTCAATGATGATAACTCATCTAGTATTTTAGTATAAAACACAATATACTAGCTAATAATTTGTGTTCTGTTACACAAAAAGTGTTAAAAAATTTAAAGTAATATATTGGCTTTCTAGGTTATACCTTTTATAAAAAAAATGCAACAACATTGTTTTATCCAAACTGCCAACATGTTACGACATTTTTACCCTCTTCGACCCCATTTAACTCGCGAGGCGAATCAGTTAACATAAAAAGCTCATAACGTGGATTACACTGGTATACAATACGAAAAAAAGTGTGTAGCGTTGCGGCTGAAAATTATTCAGGAATTTATTTTATAGTTTTAGCCTCGGCCTGTGCATGAATTTCACATTTTCGTTTGTGCTTTAAAACAAAATGGTGGACCATTTTCGTACAGATATATAATACTCAGCAGTAACTCAACAGTTAAAAATGATTAATATGTGCTGTTATTAATATATGAGTATTTTTATTAAACACATAAAAGTATATATTAGTTGTCAGTCCTAGCGAATATTAAAAAGGAGTGGAACAGTAGGCGGCACTGTAGACTAGGGTGGAGCTTCATACTAGGTTTTCTGTATTTTTAAAACTTAAATAATATGTTTAAAATTTAATAAATTGTATATAAATAAATAAATGGTATTTTATAATTGAATAAATTATTTATGATATATTATTTATTTATTTTTTATTTTAAACAAAATCAATAAATTATTGTTTTCTCCTAACGCTACCTGTTAACGTAATATCGAAGCATGCGTTGTTTACTTATGGTAAACCTGTTAAATTCAGACCAAATATTATTAATGAAATATAAATAAATAACATTTGATAGTAAATTTAATTATATTATAAACTAAATATTATGTTTCAAAATAATAATTGTATTTATATGAAATTATTTTAAAACGAAAATTATTATAAAAATTGAAACAGATGATTCAACGTTGTTATTAACCGGATGACATTTATGACTTTTATTAAATTCTGACAATCGTTACGAATCGAATTTTTTAGTGACAGATATTCTTTTAATTTTGTATTTGTTATTTACTGTCTATATTTTGTTAGTAATTTTTTTATGCAGTTTTGTTAGTTATTTTGCAAATAAAAAACCTATTTATTGAAGTTCTTTTATGTTACTTTTTTTTAATTGTAAATATGAAATCGATAATATTTTTTATGATATATGGAATTATTTTTACAGTTTAATTATGTAATTTTTGTTGATTACTATTTAATTAGTTTAAAATTAATGGGAAAATTAAAATGGGAAATTAAAATGGGAAATTAATCCCAGAAGTTGGGATTAAAAAACATACAGAAAGTTTAAAAAAACATACAGAAGCTAAAACACTTCACAATTGTGTTTTGGTATAAACACATATAGTTAAAACTTTTTAAAAAGTGTCAAAATTTATAAAGTAGCATCATGTTTTCGATCTTATCAGATCATTTTCAGTGCCTTATGTAGTTGAAGCTAACAATAAAGTTGTAGCTGTGACATCCATATATGGGATTACATCATTTTAAATTTAAATTATGTTGTGACTCTAGATCGATGACATTGGATTAAAATTTATTACTTTAGGGACTACATCCTTTTTTTTATGTGTTTGGCTATTTTTGTTGTTATTTTGCATGTATATGTAATCGAGCAGAAGGTAGGTTGTTTTTTCTATGGTGGTGGAAATACTAATTTCAGGGCTTTCTTGTTCTTATTAATAAAATGTTAAATCAAAAACTACACAAGAAAGCCATGAAATTAGTATTTCCACCACCAGAGAAAAAAACCCAGTACCGGCTGTTCGATTACATATGCAGGCAAAATAACAACAAAAATAGCCAAACATATAAAAAAGAAAGTAATAACACCAGCTTTCCGAATAAATAACAACCTAGGCAAATATATCAAAAACAACAAGAGCCAAAATAAAAAAAAACACTTACACAGTGGTGTGTACAAACTTAAATGTGGCGACTGCCCAAAAACTTACATAGGTCAAACTGGTAGAAACTTTAATAAACGAATAGCAGAACATAAAAGGGCTTTCAATAATAGAAAAACAGATTCAACATACGCACTTCACCTTTTAGATCATAATCATTATCTTTGTTAAAATCTGTGGAAATCAGTTCTCCCCTCCTCAATCTATTTTATTAAAGACTATAAAGTATAAACGCAAGATAAAAATAGATCACTTGAGAATCGTAATCAGCCGAAACAGCTGTAGTGATAAGAGTTAAAATAAATTTTGTGGAAGTTTGAAAACAAAGTTTTCAGACTATTCTTTCATTTGTCTTATTACAAAAACTGCATCCCTGCATGATCTTCCTGTCCGAAATTCTTGCTGTTCCCTTGCAGAGATATTCGTTCGTTTATTTTTGTCGCTATTATTCTTGTTGTCAATTTGAGTATTGTATTTAAAAGATTTATTGCTCAATTATTATTGGGCTCTTTCTTATCTCCTTCTGAAGAACATTACCATGATCGCTCTCTTCCATTCATCTGGTAATCTGTTCGTGGTGATTATTTTATTAATAAGAAGTTGCAGTTGTTGTACAAGGTAATCACTTCCATATTTTAAGAGTTTATTTGGTATGTTATCTTCTTCTGGTTTCTTTCTGTTTTTTAATTTGTTAAATCCTTCTTTTACATCATTTGGGAGATTTCGGGTCTTTTCCTCAGTTATTAAATTTGGCGTTTTTGGTAAAGGTTCTTTGTTTTGTTTTTGAAACATTTCTGTCAGGAAGGCCACCCATGTATCCTCTTGTATGTGTTCTATTTTAACTAGTTCTTTCATTTCGCTTCTTTGTTGTCTTATGAAGCGCTAGACTTATATTTCTGTTGTCCATAGAAATCCATCTCTAGTCCTTTTGTGAATCTTTCCCAGTAATCTATTTCTGACTGATATTTTAGGAAAGCTTTCTTTTTTTGATGACATTTTTATTTAACCTCTAGTGTAAACTATGGTGTTTTCGTTGACCACTTTTTGTTTATAATTTTCGTTCCAAGGGCTTCTTGGCAACATCCAGAATATTTTTCATAAGTTTTCTCCAGCTAGTCTCTAGATTGCTTTTATTTTCGATACTCTCCATTTATATTTTCTGTTCTAGCTTTTTTTGATATAATGATTTTATGGAGTCATCTCTTAAATTTTCTATCTTTATTATTTCCTCTGAATTGAAAAAAATGGTAATCCTGCTTGATTCTATTTTTTCTTATATTCTTTCAAAATTACTATGAAGTGAAATATATTATTGTATATAAATTACTTCATTCATTTAATCCATACCAGATTCCAAATGATCTGGATCTTATTGTCATTTGGCAATTTCAAGTGCCTTTTCTGTCAACCATTTTTAACCTGATTTCGTCAAATTTAAAGAAATAATTTATGTGATCCCTTTTTGTAATTGCTTATTATTTAGAGAAAACAATTATACTATAAATAAACATTCTATTAAACCCGACTAAATTTGTGAACATTAAAGCTCTTACTGACCTGATAAATTATACGTCATTTAAACTCTTGATTTAAATACGAAACAGCGACTAAATTTCCCAGTTCCATTTCTCCAGTTTTTCACTTTTTCCTCCACATTTTTCCACAATCTGACTCGATTTGATTTTGATTTACATAATGCGCTTTGGCGGAAATGAAGAAGGCCCAACTCGAAGATGGGTAAACATGGGCGTCCATAACAAGTGACTCTCCCCATTTAGCGGGGATGGTAATTGAGTCTAAACTGGAATTTTTATACATGGCTGAACATATACCTTTTAGTACAATTTTATTCAATATCACGGGAATTTAAGTTAAGTGAATAAAATTCTTGACATGTGATACACCCACACACATATATATATATATTATATATATATTATATATATTTATATATATATATATATATATCTATATTTATATATATATTACACTGTTTTGATGGGTTGGGAGTCAATAAAAGGGACTATTTGTTGACTATTTTTTACTCGAGCTTTCAATTGTGATTACAATTTTTATCAAGAGCTTCTAAAAAATACAAAAATGTCTTACAAAGTTGAACTAGAAATAAAAATTTTTTGTCAACTCACCAAATAAAATTAGTTTTTTATATAAAACTACTGCTTACATAATAAATACAAAAAATATTAATAAAAAAATGCCTTATTCTAATAAATGTTTAAAATAATTTTTTTTTATTTGGTGAGTTGACAAAAAATTTTTTATTTCTAGTTCAACTTTGTCAGACATTTTGTATTTTTTAGAAGCTCTTGATAAAAATTGTAATCACAATTGAAAGCTCGAGTAAAAAATAGTCAACAAATAGCCCCTTTTATTGACTCCAACCCATCAAAAACATGTGTTATATTTCTTACTCTTATATATATATATATATATATATATATATATATATATAGTATATATATATATATATATAATATATATATATATATATATATATATATTTCTTTATTATATATATATATATATATATATATATATATATATATATATATTTCTATGATGTTCTATGATGTTTTGTTTGTATGTGAGCACTGAATAATTTAAAATAACATATTTAAGTATAGGGTTTTTACCGCGTTTCTCAAAGAGTTATTTTGTAAGTACTTTTTTTTTAATTATCTTTATTATATCTATTATGAAACACACATATATATCTAATATAGACAATAAAAATTTAGAACAACCTGTCTTAAATTTAAAAATTCTTACAATAATTAAATAATTAAATTATATTAACAAAATTTGGTACCTTTCTATCACTGAATGCCAAAATGAAACTGTTTTCAAATAAAAAAGGTTCAATCACCACTCGATATCTTCTTATCAGCCTCGGTTATCCTTGTTTTTGTCAAATTACTTTTTCCAAATATATCAAATGTGTTAATTATTAGCTTTCAACAATTTAAATATTTTTCTAACAGCATTTGGAAATGTGCAAAATATTCTTCTTTATACTCTCCAATTACCATATAGATATTACCATAAAACGTCACAAACTAGAATACCTGGACCATATAATGCCCAATGAACAACGATATGATCTACATCGGACCATACTTCAAGGTAAAGTGCATGGGAAGAGAGGTCCAGGACGGAGAAGAATATTCTGGCTGCATAACCTGTGAAAGTGGTTTAACTTAACCACTACCGGACTTTTCAGGACAGCAGTCAACAAAGTCAGAATATCCATGTTAGTGTCCAACATCCGTAACGGATAGACACCATAAGAAGAAGTATCAATTTAAACGGTGAAGAAAGATCTCAGTGTATCATATGCTACGAAGTTTTGTCGAATGAGTCAATGAAACCGGCCAAACTCCGACGTCATTTAGAAACAAAATACCAAGACCTTCATGAGAAATCTCAATCATTTTTTAAAATTAAATCCTCGGAATTATATCGAAGCAATAAATCAATAATTAAAACTGTTACTAGGGCCAATAACGAAAGTGCTGTATTAACGTACTATAAGTATCCTATATATCCTATTATAGGTATCCTTATTAGTTGCAAAAAGTGGTAAGCCTCATACCATTGCAGAACCATTGCACTAAAATTATGGTTGGGAGAAAAAGCTTTAAAAGAATTGGACGTTATATCGTTATCTGATAGTACAGTGAAGAATAAAATTAATGACATGTCAGAAAATGTTAAAGAGCAAGTGATTTTGAATGTTAAAGCGAGCAGATTTTATGCTTTGTAATTAGATGGGAGCACAGATGTTAGCAATTATGCCAAACAACGGCATAATTAGGAATTTATTTAGGAAGTTATTCAAACAGGACTTCAGGCTCGCGTGAAGAATATTGTTGTATTGACAAAGAGGTATTAGCTGCTAAAAAAATGCCCAAAAAATTAAAAACAGTGTTAGTATTAGACGAAATAGTGCAGGCCATGAATTTTAATAAAGCCAGGCCTTTAATTTTTCGTATTTTCGGTATGATTTGTGAAGAAATGGGAAGCATTCACAAGCAGTTATTATTGCATGCTGAGGTGCGTTGGTTGCACTGAGTCTCGTGTCAAAGTCCTGTAGCGTGTTTTTAAGCTCAGGGATGAGATTAGAATGTTTTTTATTTGAAAAATTTTGTAGGCAGCGCAAATAAACATGCTGATAATTTTAATAACTTTGAATGGCTTACAATGGTGACATATTTCGCTAATATCTTGATTCACCTTAACGAACTGAACTTAAATCTACAAGGAAGAGATAACATCTTCCAAGCTGAAGACAAAATAGAAACTATGATAAAAACACTTGACCTTTGGACTAATCGTACAATTAAGAAAATATGTAATCATTCTCCTACACTAATAAAGTTTTTGGAATCTTCTGGTGGTCAAATGTTGCCAAAGCAAGTAGAAGAAGAAATAATTACACACCTTCGCAGTTTAAGGTCTTCTTTTCGAGACTATTGTCCAGAACCCGACAAAAATAAAAACTGGATAGCAGACCCTTTCAACGCAGATGTTTCCGATATCATCGTCTTGACAACGGTAAAGGAAAATCAATTAATAGAAATATCATGTGATTCAGCTTTTAAACGTAATTTCAAAAAATCTTCCTTATTACGTTTTTGGGTGAATTTAGAAACAGTTAAAAAAGAATTATCAGAAGAAGCACTGAAGCATTACAATTTGAATCCGATTTCAGATAACAAATAAGTAAAAATATCAACCCAAATATACCAAATTTAGAAGCAAGAAAACAGCACCAACCTTCACATTAATACAATATTCTGCTTAGTTGTAAAAGACATGTCGTGGAATGCAAATTTTAGATTCCCCATGTCTCTTTTAACATCTTTTATCAACGTCTGTTTGCCTTGCAATTCTTAGAAGGCTCAGATTATAAAGCAGAAATCTGAATTGTGTTTCGAAAACTATTTTACGATTGTTTAATTAGATGTCGCTACTGCGTCCGTATCGAAGCCATGTTATTGTTGCTTCTTAAAAGGCAGAAAATATTGATTTTTCACGTTGAGAAACCCTATGAATAGCTCTTCTGACGAGACCTATTAGGTCGAAATACGTATCAAGAGATACATAGGATTTTTTTGCGTGAAATGAAATATTTACTGCCTTTTCTCATTTTATCGGATTTACTCTGTGGGAGTACAAGAAACGCAATTCGCTAAGGATTTCTGCTTAGTTATAAAAGACATGTCGTGGAATGCAAATTTTAGATTCCCCATGTCTCTTTTAACATCTTTTATCAACGTCTGTTTGCCTTGCAATTCTTAGAAGGCTCAGATTATAAAGCAGAAATCTGAATTGTGTTTCGAAAACTATTTTACGATTGTTTAATTAGATGTCGCTACTGCGTCCGTATCGAAGCCATGTTATTGTTGCTTCTTAAAAGGCAGAAAATATTGATTTTTCACGTTGAGAAACCTTATGAATAGCTCTTCTGACGAGACCTATTAGGTCGAAATACGTATCAAGAGATACATAGGATTTTTTTGCGTGAAATGAAATATTTACTGCCTTTTCTCATTTTATCGGATTTACTCTGTGGGAGTACAAGAAACGCAATTCGCTAAGGATTTCTGCTTAGTTGTAAAAGACATGTCGTGGAATGCAAATTGTAGATTCCCCATGTCTCTTTTAACATCTTTTATCAACGTCTGTTTGCCTTGCAATTCTTAGAAGGCTCAGATTATAAAGCAGAAATCTGAATTGTGTTTCGAAAACTATTTTACGATTGTTTAATTAGATGTCGCTACTGCGTCCGTATCGAAGCCATGTTATTGTTGCTTCTTAAAAGGCAGAAAATATTGATTTTTCACGTTGAGAAACCCTATGAATAGCTCTTCTGACGAGACCTATTAGGTCGAAATACGTATCAAGAGATACATAGGATTTTTTTGCGTGAAATGAAATATTTACTGCCTTTTCTCATTTTATCGGATTTACTCTGTGGGAGTACAAGAAACGCAATTCGCTAAGGATTTCTGCTTAGTTGTAAAAGACATGTCGTGGAATGCAAATTTTAGATTCTCCATGTCTCTTTTAACATCTTTTATCAACGTCTGTTTGCCTTGCAATTCTTAGAAGGCTCAGATTATAAAGCAGAAATCTGAATTGTGTTTCGAAAACTATTTTACGATTGTTTAATTAGATGTCGCTACTGCGTCCGTATCGAAGCCATGTTATTGTTGCTTCTTAAAAGGCAGAAAATATTGATTTTTCACGTTGAGAAACCCTATGAATAGCTCTTCTGACGAGACCTATTAGGTCGAAATACATATCAAGAGATACATAGGATTTTTTTGCGTGAAATGAAATATTTACTGCCTTTTCTCATAACACATTATTGTTTATTTTCATCAAAATGATAATAGTTTCATTACTTCAATAAATTGTCCTAATTAAGCTCTGTTTTTATTAAGTCTCTTGTATGTAGACTTTAAAGTCTGTTTCTTCTTCAATATTAGCCTCCTAAACTGTTTACATTGTCACACCATCTTCTTCTTGGTCTGCCAATACTCTCAATTCTTCTTTCTTCGTCCATTTGGTGACTTATCTCATGCTATTCGTACTATCCTATCCTCTGCTATTCTACTAATGTGTTCGTTTCACCCTTGTTTTCGTTTTGTCACTCATATATTTATGTTTTCTGTATTGCATGCTCTTCTTATTTTTTCACTTCTCTCCATATCCGAAAGAGTTTTCCCTGATATTTGTTGGAGTATTTTCGTCTCTGTTGTTTCTTGTAGTCGTCTCGTTTTAGATGTGTCAGGTATTCTCTCCGCCGTGTATGTTAATATATATGTCTAATTGCTGCTTTATAGATTCTTGTTTTTGTTTCTTGTCTTTGGTGTTTGTTCCTTCAGATTGTGTCATTAAGAGATCCCGCCGTTTTACTTGCTTTTAAGCTTTGTTGTCGTAAATCTTCTTCAACATCTCCGTAACTAGTTATATCTATTCCCAGATATCCAAATCTTGCTTCCTGCTTTATTACTTTTCCATTAATTTCGATTTTACACTGTAGCGGGTATTTAGATGTTAGTATCACATTGTATTTCTTAGCTGTTTTATTGGAGAAATGTGTTAATCTTTGGAGCTCGTCTTCTGTCTCGGCGATTAATGCGACGTCGTCTGCATAACATATTATTTGGATTTCTTTTTCCCCATTTTGTAGCCCGTATCTTTACGTACTGCTTGTATTATTTCGTCCATTATTATATTAAAGAGAAGACGTCACCAGGACCAGACGGAATAACCAACGAGCTTCTAAAACATGGAGAAGAAAGTATGACCCTAGAGATGATAAAACTTATACAAAAACTAATATTGCACTGCAAGATACCAGACGCATGGAGAAACAGCATAATGATACCGATCTTGAACACTGATGTTCAAGAAAGGAGATAAGGAAGACCTCAACAATTATGAGCTATAAATCTACTTAATACCGCACAAAATCGTAACCAACAGAATCAATAAAGTAACAACTTCATTAGATGAACAACAAGGATTCAGATCCGGAAGATCCTGCGTAGACGCCGTATTTGTACTAAGACTGTAACGATATATTTTGCTTACCTCAGTAAGTTTATGTCCGATTGGGGTATCTACTAAATGAAAACAAAGGGATACTTACATAAATCTCCTGGGTCATAAACAAATAAGATATGGCAGACAAATTTACCTCTAGCTATTTATGTTTGTACGCCGCTTTGAAGAAAACTTCCTACTGGGAGAAAGAAAAAATTCTTCTTCCCTAAAATCAAAAATACATACAAGGTTTAGGAGACTTTTCTAAATTAAAACACAAAATGGATCAGACAAACAAATCGAACGTTTATTTTTGTCTCAAACAAACAGTTTTCAAAAATACATATTATTCAAGAGCATACTATATATCAAATTAACGAAAACTTACGTGTTATTTATTTACAAAAGAGATTGCTACAAAAATTGTTGAAATGGTTCCTAGGTTATAATATGGCCAAATTAGATTATCAAAAAATCTTATGGATATCCTTTTTATAAAAATACTGTAGAATTTAACCTTATATGTGAAATATCTTTTATATATAATAATCAAATTAAAATTGTTTTACAACAACAATGGATTAGAGCAAATGTCATATGTCAACATTACACTTTAAATCAGAATAAAATATGACATTTGTAGCTACGATTCATAACATAATATACAACTTTAATTATTACAAATTCTTTTATTTTAATGAAAGCAATTATTAAAAATGTCTATTTTACTTGGAAGAATTAATATATTAATTGTTACCTTATTTTTCACATATTTCGCCACTTAACTTAAAAAAAACTTGCTACATCTCTAGGGAAGCTACTTGGACAAATTCTTAAAGTGGAACACAGGAAACCATTTCCATACTCAGGAACGACGATCAAATCAGGTTTGGTGGAGTAACAAAGCAGACGACGCGACGGGGACATTATATAAAATACTTTTCAAAAGTTTCCGGTATCTATACAAATCTTCTATTGACTACTCTGTCAAAACTGCTATTGCAAAGAGTATCATCACTTTGACTGGTCTTAAGACATCACAAAAAAAAAACAATTGAATCGACTTTTTGATTCAAAATTGCCCCAACATTCTACATCTTTCGGTTGATCTCGTTTGACTCTTAGTCCGCAAAAACGTCTACCTCGTTTCAAATCTTTTCTCCGACTCCTCTCTATACGCAATTTTTAATTTCCCTTCACGTCTCCGCAGCTAGTTTGTGGTCTACCAAAAAAACAAATACCTTCGACAAGTGTTCATAACAAACTCGAAACGAACAAAACAACTTTTTTTTCAACCGGAATATGGGCAATAAACCGGGACTTTGATGTAAACAAATCGTTTTTAACTACAAATACATCTATATTTTTACCTGACAAGGTAATAAAAAGTTATGGGATATGAAAGTACACATAGACAAAAAAATATTTCGCATTTAAGTATCTGAACTTAACTTGGTATAAACAACCAGGAGCGTACTACAAAGATTTAAAACCGATTTTATATTATTATATAGATATTAAATATGAAAATTTACAACGCTACAAGACAAGTCACAGAAAAGGCCATCGAGTAAAATAAACCAGCATATCTATGTTTTATAGACCTGACAAAGGCTTTCGATCGCATTTAAGTCGAAGACGTCTTACACCTACTGTATATAAAAACACATACCAATCAATATTAAACAAACCATCGAAACCTCTACCTCCATAATCGAATAAAGGCAAAGATAAATGGAAAACTAACACAGTGTATACCAATATAAAGCAAAGTTAGATAGGGTGTCTCGTTGAGCCCACTTCTCTTTAATAGCTTCGTATGTGTGTCATATGATTCACTGTGTTAGGGATATTTAAAATTTACGGTTATTGTTATGAAAATTTTAAATAGAAGTGACGTCAGTTTGTACTACTATACTATATTATATAGTACTACTGGTATTACTACAGTAATAAAGGTGTTAATCCCACGGAGCTTTTCCTAATAAAATGTAAGCAAAAAAGAAACTACACCCAATTTAAATATTTTGTATTTAAAATAATTCGCATATATCACTACAATACATACAATTACGATTACTACAATACAATTTTACCGTTACAGCAAAAACATTTTCCTCGTAAAAAATATGTGACGAACATTTTTATTTTTGTACACTCACGGTTCACTTTAATCTTGTTTTATCTTGTTACGACGACTGTTTGCTTTCGTTGGTAATAACAGACTCTTCACTTTTTTTCTATATCACTTCACATTCGTTTGCCATTTATAAAAACATCACAACGATAACTTCTCTCATGTCTCCACAATCACCACAAAATTAAAAATATTGTAACGTTTCAGGATGCTTTGAATCTGTCTCGAAAAGGCTTCATGTGACTGACTGCATATTAAATCAAGTGCCTTTTACTTTATATCCGCGAAAAGTTAAAAGCTCAACTTTTATTAATTCAAGTCTTTGAAGCCTAAAAATAAAGTTTCAAAGGGAGACATAAAAGGAATAATTTGCTGTTTATTTAACGAATGGCTTATATATTTTTTTAATTAAGTTAATGTTACAGATTTAAAAGGAAATTATAAAGATATCCTTGTAAAGTAGATACGAAATATCAAAATGTGTAATAACACGAGATGCTGGAAATATAAGCACCTAAAGGTAAATGTTTGTTTATTTTGAAGAACTCTGAGAAATGTAATATTTATGTATAATATAATAAATATTCAGTACCAGATACAGAAAATATTTTAAAATTTTGTATACAATATATAATTTAATTTTTTCATTTAAATAATATTTACGCAATGTGGTAGGCAATATTTTGCCTTAATTAAAGGGGACAGAAATTATTGGGGTTCAAGATAAGGCAAGCAAAATAAACGATACTTATGCGAACGGCGCTTAGGGTTTATTTGGAAAACTAGGTCGTGGATAAGTAAATGAAACAATGGAATTGGATTGGGGTAACAACAAAAATGAAACAAAGACACAAAGGAATAGAAGGTTCCTGTCTGTGTGTATGTGTGTATGTGTGTGTGTGTGTGTGTGTGTGTGTGAGTGTGTGTGTGTGAGAAAGAGAGAGATAGCAGTAGACAAAAAATCGTTTTGCCACAGAAAATTGTTATAAGAATGTTTAAATTTTTATTTTAGAATCGTTTATAAACTTGATTAGAATATTATATATAGATTTGTCAAAATAAGATAACAGATTGCTGATGTTAACTAGTAGGCTAATATTGAGATTAATTAAACCTAAACATAGGCTTCGAATCTATTCCCTATGATTAGGACAATCGAAAAATAAGTGATTTAAATCTCCGATAGATTTATTATTACAAGGATAGGAAGGAGTTTCATAGATTCCAATCCTATGCAGATACTTTGGAAAGAGGCCATGGTTAAGTTTTAGCCGGGTTATTAACGAAGAATGTACTTTGTTATAGTTAAAATTAAAATGGGGAATATTCTTTATTAAGCATGGATGAATAGAAAAGTAATGGTTTCTTGACGTCTTCTGAACCTCTTTATATTTTGATATCCATATTTCCCTGCCAATACTCCTGATAATAAAAAAAAGATCTTTAAAGTAGTAAAAATATGTAATTTCGGATATCTCAGATGTATTTTTTGCCATATTGTCTACTAATTTGTTTCCAATTACTCCATTGTGTCCTTTAACCCAGTGTAAAATAACTGTTTTTTTTTTGTGAGTTTTAGATCATGTAATAATTTTTTCATATCAAGTATAGTGAGGTTTTGAAAACTATCTAATGGATGGCGACGAATAGCTTGTAATACTGCCTGAGTATCTGATAATATTACGATGTTCTCACAATAATTAGTAACACACCAAGTTAGTGCTTTCTGTATAGCATCAGCCTCGGCTGTAAAAAATAGAACAACATTCAGGAATTCGATATTTTTCAACATAATTTCCAGTATTATAGATCTCTTAAGTCTATGGTATTTAATTTAGAGAATAGTTTGATCCAGAAAGTCAATAATGTTACCGATCTAAGTATGGTTTTTTACAGAAATTTGTCTTTTAATTTGCAAATAGATCTTCTATGCAACAAAGCTATGCAAATGCATATATCAAAAAATTAAGAGAGAGTTCAAAGATTTCTGAAATACTGTTCTTTTAAACTGTGTAGACCATATTCTTATTCTGGTGTGATTATTTTCTTGAATCTAGGTTTTGTTTTACCAGAAAAATTACCTTTAACTTTAATCATTATTTTTGAGCTTAATAATCCAATCTCCTGAATTGCTTCAGCCAATTTGTTCTACATATTCCTTCCCGTTTACTGCTTTAGAATTCACTTTTTCATGTATCCCATCAGAGAAAAAATTATGGTTCAAATATAGGTATGGTCCTACTTTTCATGCATGGTAATCAGGTACCTCATTAGATAGTTTTATTTAAATTATGTATCAATATCTTTAGGTTCTGTTTGAAGCACGAAAATGCAAAAAGATACTTTGTATAAATAAGTGGGTACTTGCAATTTCTTTAATGCTGGATTCTTGTTGTTCTTAATTTTGACAGTGAGTTTGTTCCATTTTTTATAAATAAATAAAATTTACTAAAAAATACTGGATTTCTATGAGACAATCAACAAATTCAATCTATTATGTTACATTTTACCACAATTTTGCAGTTTTCTTGTGATGAACTACAACAGAAAGAACAAAGCTAACTGTATCAACACAATCAAACTAAAACACAACATTACTTTACTAATGTTCTTTTCTTGTGATAAAAACAAAATAAAAATGCTTCTTAACAAGTATACTCTAAATTTAAAAGATAGTTGCCGTTTTTCTTATAAATAGATATAAATAACATACATTTATAAAAAAAATTAATAAAAATCCTTTATAAAAGGTACATATTTAGACCCAAACGGGCTAAGTTAAAAACACAAAACGTTTTCGGAATCCATATTAAATCAACAGTGTCTAAGAGTACATGAATGTAGCCACTAAATGTATGGGTAAAAACCCGTTAACAAATAATTAAATACATTTAGTTTACAAATTTTCTTATAATGGTTTAGGATGTTAAAGTTACCGTTGGATTAGGTAACATGGCGACATATGACTCCACGTTGAAGTTGCTAGTCTTGAGACAGTGTATCTACGAAGACTGTATAGGAGCAACTGAATGGCAATGTCAACAATGTCATTGCCATTATTATAAATATCATCTAGAAAAATATCACAATAAATACTATTCGCATATCACCAAGTCTAAGTTATTACAAAGACAACTTAAAGAGTCAAAAATCAATTTATATATTGGAGTAAAATAATATTCTGTGCATAATATATATATTCGTAATAAATGTTAAAATAAAAACTTAATAATTTTATTAGTCTTTCAAAATATCCTCTCCAGTTATGTCTCGGTAAGGTTCATGAACAACTACACCATTTCGAATTTCTTGATTTAGTTTTTCAGCACAAACTGAATCTATTTCAGATATTTGAGCAAGAATGTTTTGTTTTTGGTCTGCAGCCCAAAGTATAAATCATTATTTGAATAATTTCACCTAAAAAATTACTATAGTAAGACCTTTGTAATATAAACAATAACTCAATCATTTTATAAACAGTAAGATAAACAATCTATAGTTATGCTCTGCAATATTTGCTGCAATAAATCTCCTTATATGTAAAGTAAAAAATATCCTTTTTTTCCTTTTCTTCCCTTTCTATGTTCTTATATCTGTTGAACCAAAATACTTGACAACATTCCAGTGGAGTATACAAATAAAAACTTAAAATTTATTTTTTTAATAACTTACTTTATGAGATCATTACTTAGTATACTCATCATCAAACATACCAAGTACAATATCTTTAAATGAGAACAGTGAAATGTAAGTACATGATACTTAAAATGAAAATATTTGTACACTGGTATGTTTCCAAAAACATGTAACACAAAGGCTGTTGTACTTATGTCTATAAATAGGAAAAATATTTTGATCAAACAAGAAGGCTACTATTACAATCATTTCTCATGTAGCTAATAAATTTTAATTACGAAAACTATTTGGTAGTAACAATAATATACCTGACTATAAAAATGAAACATAAAATGTTTTAGATAATTTTACTACATACTTAATTGTGATTGTGGCTAACTCATATTTACATACCCATATTTGTACTTACTTAAAATTGATTTACTTCAAAAATTTATATAATAATGAACGACACATATTTTGGAAGACCTGAGCAGTTGTTAATTTCACTTAAAATTTTACTTAAAGTGAGCATTTCATTCTTGAAAAAGAAGCTGTGTACTATCTGTCATAAAGATGTTTTAACTCTTTCATCATATGATGCAAGAATAGAAGATCGACCGTCAATATTTTTAGTACATCTTACTGCTCCAGTCTGCTTATATTCTTAAATTGTTCAGTAAATAGTTGAATTCACAGTACCTAAAATTAGCACATTACTTTAGTAAGTCTTGATTTTAATAACTATTCTGTAAAACTAACCTGCTGCCTGTTTTATTTTTGCTATCATGGCTGTTATTTCAATTCCAGAATTATCAATTTTCATTTGTTTGTATAGTGTTTTTCGTTTGATGATAAATGACCCAAATCTAATCTCGGTGGAGAAGAATAATTACCACTAGTACTTGGCCACAGAATAATAAACAATGTGACTTGGCATTGAATCCATATTGTTATCTTAATAACACTAATATGTCGCTAAATATTTCTGAAAAGTACTGTTTTTTATATAAATGAAAACGAAAATTCTAAAAATGTAAGGAATAACGCAGAAAATATAAAAAATCGTCGATATAAATTTTGAATTTTAAAATTTCACAAATGTCATTAGTGTCAATATGTCATAATTTAGTGGAGTAAACTTGCCTGCGCTTGTACCAATTACAAACAAGCATTATGGCGCGGAAAATTTGAATTACTCCTCCTGGTTAAAAAACAGACCATAGTACTTGGCACTGAATCCCTATTGTTATCTGAATAACACTAATACATCACTAAATAGTTCCGAAAGGAACTGTTTTTTATATAAATCCAAATAAAAAATCTAAAAATTAAAGGTATAACGCAGAAAATTCAAAAAATCGTCGATATTAATTTTGAATTTTAAAATTTCATAAATGTCATTAGTGTCAAAATGTCATAATTTAGTGGAATAAACTTGCCTGCGTTTGGACCAATTTCAAACAAGCATTACGGCGCGGTAAACTTGAATTACTCTTTCTGGTTAAAGACAAACCATAGTATAATTTTTATCTCTGTTCGGGAAACATATTAAACATAAACTGTTATGTCGTCTTTTGCAATTGTATAAATATGGAGCCAGGATAGAAAGATCCTTTAATTACTTCAATTTTAAGCTGAAATATATATATTTTCACAAAACCAAGCACCTAAACTAATTTTATCTTTTACAGTAAGTTTAATAGAGTTTTACAAAGTGCTCAATGTTAAAATACCTATAGACAACTTAAGATTAAAGTGTGCGTTTCCTCTTAAATCTAAATTAAGTGCAAAACAAACAGAAAAGTGTGAGTGTTACCGTTATTTCGAGAAGGTGGAACTTAGGCGGAGCAACATCATTTTATTTATTCGGAAAGCAATTAAAATTTTCAGCAAAGTGGCGCAAAGTTCAGACTCTGTCATCACTCCCAACTCCAAAAGGCACTTGGGTAAGTTTATACTTAGTTTAATTCAAGTTTTTTAGGGTTGGTGTTGAGTACAAGTTAACAAGAGGATTCGAGTTTTCTACGGAGCCATACTTTTAATGGGGTTCGAAATAACTGGCCCCGAAAAATTATTAAGCTTGCTCTATAAAGTACACTCCCTAAACCTTATTTGAGATTTTTATTTTAAACATTATTTAATCAAGCATCTTTACCATTATCAATCAGTAGGTATGTTAGTGTTTAAGATATCTATACGTTGTAATTTATTTATCGTTTATATGTATAGAAAGGATTACAGAGCTGAATCATACGGTACATTAAGTTTTAAATTAGATTTACATATACAATACATATTACATACAATACATATTAGATATACACATGCAATATATATTTTCTATCTATCTATCTCATTAGCCTTCTTCGGTCCATCTTTGGACATAGGCCTCCCCAATCCTTTTCCATTCTTCTCTGTCTGTCGCTACAGTCATCGTGCTTCTTGATATCATCTGCCCATCTCATTTGGGACCTTCCTCTGCTTCGTTTATATTCCCACGGTCTCCAACTTATAAGAATTTTGTTCCATCGGTCTTCTTTTTGTCTAATATTGTGTCCGGCAAATCTCCATTTTAATTTTGCAACTTGTCTAACATCCCTCAATTTTGTTTTCTCTCTTATCCACTCGTTTTTTTTTTATCCATTAGTTTTATGTGCAACATTTGTCTTTCCATTGCTCTTTGGATTTTTATGATTTTGTTCATGTTTGCTTTTGTAAATGTCCACGTTTGAGAACCATAAGTAAGAACAGGGAGTACGCATTGATTGTATACTTTGGTTTTAAGATGCGGTGGATATATTTTGTTTTTAAGAATGTAGCTTAGTTTATTATTGTTCTGAAGCTATTTTCTTGTGGCATTGTAAATTAATTACTATTTAACTGGGAATAAGCCACAATTAAAGATAAAAATACGTTTATTGACGTTTCAATTTCCACTTTGGAAATCGTTCTCAAAATACAAACAGTAAATTAAACAAATATTTAAAAAATAAAATAAAAAAATAAATAAAAAAAAATATTATAAAAAACAAAATTTGTTTAATTTAGAATTAGTAGCTTAGTTTGCCAAATGCCGCCCATGCCAGTCTAACTCGTCTCTTTATCTCTGCTGTTTGGTTCTCTTTGTTAAGTTTTATAGTTTGAGCAAGATATATATATAATCCTGAACTTGTTCTATTTCATCTTGTCCGATTCTTATTGTGATGTCTTCATGTGTATTTGTTATGGTTTTGATCTTGCTGTAATTCATATTAAGGCCTATCTTTTCAGATTCTACGTCCAGTTCTTTCATCACTTCAAATAATTCTTCTTTTTTATCAGTTATCAATACGATATCATCAGCGTACCTTAGATGGTTCAAGCGTTGTCCACAAATTTTTATACCTTTTTCTTCCCATTCTACTCTTTTAAAAGTATCTTCAAGAGCCTGATTAAAAAGTTTCAGTAATATTGTATCACCCTGTCTCACGCCTCCATTTATATGTATTGATTTTGTTCCTTCATACACTTGAATTGTTGTTTTGGCTTCCTTATATATATATCAACTATTAGTTCCGTATATCTGTAGTCAATTCTGCTGTTGAATAAAGAACTTTTCATTGCCCAATGTTCGACTCTGTCGAAAGCCTTTTCGAAGTCTATGAACGCCATATATAGAGGAATGCGGTATTCATTTTCTCGTTCTATAAGTATTTTCATACTTAGTAAATGGTCATTTGTGCTGAATCCCTTTCTAAAACCAGCTTGTTCTTTCGACTGGTATCCATCGAATTTTGTCGTCAATTTATTGGTTAAAATTTTTGTTAGGAGTTTATACATTACATTAAGGAGTGTTATAGGACGGTAGTTTTTTATATCTGCTCTATCCTCTTTCTTGTGTAGGATAATGGTTACTGATTCCTTCCAGTTGTTTAGGATTCTTTTTTCTTTTAATATCTTTTTATAACGGGGGTGTAGAGCATTAATTACCACTTTTCCACCATATTTCAGCATCTCTGCAGTTATTCCATCTTTTCCAGATTTCTTTCAACGCCTTCTTTATTTCTGATTTGCTTATTTCTGGCTGTAGCTCTGAGTTGACATTTTTTATTTTAACCTTAAGTTGGTTTTTAATTACTTCTGGTGGATCCTTTTTTGTTTTATATAATTCTGAGTAGAAATGATGGATTTATTTATGATGTCATCTTTAACGTTTGTTTCTACTCTATTTACATCTTTTATTTTGTTTATTTCAAACTTACCTAATTTCGGCCTTAAACATTTCATATTTTTGTTGTTCTGTATTATTTCTTCTATTTTTATTTCTTGTTTTTTTTTTCTTATTTTCATTTATCATTCTGCTTATTGTTTTATTGATTTCTACATATTCTATAGATTTCCTTTTGCCTCCTTCATTCAGCTTCCTTCTTTTATCCATAAGCTTCTTTGTTTCTGTTGATATATAGTTGTACTTTTTTAGATCCTTTTTTACTATTTCTTTTCCTAGTATAATCATTGTTGCTGTAGGAATTTGCATAAATAATCATTGCAGCTGGAATCCCAAATATTTAACTGTTGTGACAATTTCAATTTTTTTATTATTAATATTTAAATTTATGATTTCAGAATCAAGCAAGCTTATTTTATGTTTGGTAGTGAAAACCATTGCCTTTGTTTTTTTTTACATTTCTGTATCATTCACATAGAGTATCATCGGCAAAAAGATTAATAAATTCACAAATTACAAAAATATCGGTATCGTTAATGTACAGAATAAATAAAAGGGGGCCTAATACACTAACTTGAGGAATCCCTGTATTACTATCCATTTGAGATGACAATTGGTCTTTAAATCGAACTTTATCTTTGCGATATTGTAAATAATTTTCTAACCACGCAATTACTATGCATCCTATACCATACTGTTTAAGTTTAGAAATCATTATTGTCCTGTCAATGGTTTCAAAAGCTCTTTTTAAATCAAGAAATACACCGACTACGTAGTTTTTTTCAGTACAGTGTTTCAAATATCTTTTAACGACTTGTTTTTATTTAATTTATTTAAAAACATAATCCAGCTGTGTTTTTGCTTTTATTTGAAGATAAGTTACATAAGAAAATTTTCGTAATTAGCTTGATATTTAATAAGTTTACTTTGTGCCTTCTGAAAGAATGCTAAATATTTTTGAAAAATACTTATTTTTAAAATTTGATTAAATAATTAAATAAATTTCTGTTTTTGTGTTATTTAATGTATACCTTATTTTCTACAAATATGTAAATAAAATGTGTTTACAATATTTTAATTCTGACTTTCTTAACAAAATTTAAAAAAGATAGCAGTCACATAATTTTTGTTAGATATTGGTTTTTGTACTACACATGGAATAAGCTCCAGTTTAATAATATCTTAAAGTAGTTTTGCAGAGCAGCACAAAAGTATAAAAGCAAAAAATCCAAAAATTCACGACATATAACCTACCATTATCGGAAACACATTTGCAAAGTATGCATATGTATTCGAAGTTGATATTACATATCCAATACATTTTTGATCGTTTTTGTTAAAATGTTTCTTTAAAATTTTCTTCGCAAAGTAGTATTGCCGGGATCAAACTGAAAGGCAAATATTTATTTATTTATTTTTAGATTGATCTAAGGATACTTTTTATTTGAAAGGAAAACGTCGCAAAAGAAAATTGGTTTAAGAAGTTCCTTACCTGTTATAAGTATAACTTTGAAGATCTGAATATTACTATGTTATCATTTTAAACATTGCTACAGTATAGAAATAAATGCATTTGAAAATTAAAATGTTTTAAATAGAAACAAAACGAACAACAATTCCTTTACATTAGGGTGCAAAATTAATCGGACACTCAGATTGAGTATTTAATAATAAACAAAATTTTAAAGTCAAATTTATTACAACTCAAGAATGTTACACAGAGACAAGCAGTCACGAACTGCTTACTCCAAGTCATTCATGGTTTCAAACTCACCATGGTTATGTCGAATACGTCGTCCCAGAATATTTCATAAAGCTCTATTGGGTTTAAGTCTGCACGCCTTGTGGACCATGGTAATAAACGAATCCCAATTTCATCCAAGTAATTCCGTGTTATTCTTGCAATGTGCGGACAAGCATTATCTTAAATCGGACGAAAGTTTTCTCCTACAAATGGGGCAAATGGTACTACGTGATCTTCCAAACATTGCTGAATATACCGTTAAGCGTTCAAATTGCTTCCTTGAATTGTAACAAGTTCTGTATGAGCCTCTAGGGAAATGCCTGCCTAAGCTATTATAGCACCTTTAAAAAATTGAACTCTCGGAGTAAAACAACACTGCTAATAACGATCACCAGCTTTTCTCCATTTCGTTATCGCTAATAAGGGGTAAAATACTTCTTCTTCTTAAGGTGCCGTGCATTTCTGCGTAGGCGTCCACCGTACATCGTCTTGTCAGGTGAGCTGTTAAATATTCTGGTTTAAATAATTCTGTTTTTAGCAGCATTGCGAAGCATTTCATAGCTGTGGATTCCTGTCCATTGTCGAATATTGCGCAGCCATGACATTTTTTTTACGTCCGAGACCTCTCCTACCCTCTATTTTCCCTTCGAGTATCAGTTGCTGAAAAGTGTATCGTTCTCCTCGTATAATGTGCCCCAAGTATGCAGTCTTCTTACTTTTCACATAATTAAAAAGTTCCCTATCCTGTAAGCCCGCTCTTCTGAGTACTTCCTCATTTCTGACCCTGTCCGTCCATGATATTCTGAGCATTCGACGCAGGCACCACATTTCAAACACTTCAAGTTTGTTAATGGAACTGGCCTTTAACGTCCATGCTTCCATTCCGTACAGGAGAACAGGCCACACGTAACACTTAAGCATCTTGTATCGGAGGTTGAAGTCCAATTTGCGATCAGTCAGAAACTTACGAAGCCTCAAAAAAGCATTTCTGGCTTGTTCAACTCTGCTCTTTATTTCATTCTCGGGGTCCCAACCCTCATTCAGCAAACATCCCAAGTATTTGAATTGCCTGACTTGTTCGATTTCTTCTCCAGAGACATATATCTTTGCGTTGGGGTAATCATTTCTACTTATAATCATTGATTTTGTCTTCTTGATATTTATTTTCAAACCCCGAGCTTCACTTGCAAGAGTTAGATCATTTAAAAGGCATTGAAGATCTTCGACGTTAAATAAATAAACGGGTAAAATACAATTTAAACAAATTAAAACAGGCTTTGATCTAAACACCAACAAAAAACAAAAAAATCTGAGTGTCCGAAGAATTTTGCAGTCCAGTTTATTTATGGTTGTGATTTTAGGGTTCTTCTTTTAGATGGTTTTTAGAGATATTGTAAATTGTACTAATTAGTTCACAACTAATCTTCCCGTGATTTATTAAAATTTGTTTTATTACTTTTTCTTCATGTACTTTCAGAACGTTAATTACCATCATAGCTATCTTAATTTTATTGAATACCACCCTAAATAGAATGCTTGCATTAATACCATACCAATCTCGCAAATTCTACAACCATGAAGTCTTTCATCGTCCTGGACTACATTTGCCTGCTATTTTTTCTTTCGTAATATTTGGTCATTATCGTCATGTTAAGTGGCTCACCCATCCGTTATGTAGTTAAGTCGCAACTTCTGTCGATTCCTGGCAACTTCTCTCCATCTTCTGACCCTTAGAATCTGTAGGTCTTCTTCCAAATTATCAATCTATCTCCTTTGTGGTCGTCCTCTACTTCTTGTGCCCTCTGGTTTTGAAAATCTTAATCTCTTCGTGTATTCGTGATCTGGCATCTTAGCAATGTGTCCAGCCCATCTAAGTCTCTGCACTTTAACGAATTTCACAATATATGGATCGCTGGAATACGAGCTTTACTGCACCTGTTATATTTTTATTTTTCAAAAGTTTCTGGAGACCTTGAGCATTTCTGTTTGTTATTGATTTACATATTTTTATTTCATCGCTTGTCGTGTTTGTTGCGTTTACTAGCGATCGAAGATATGTAAATTCTTTGACTTGCTTAAAGGTATGATTGTTAATCTGAATTCTCTGTTAGATTTTTCGGAGGTTTTTAGAAACCAATATATATTTGGTTTTTTTATCGTTTACCAGAAGTCCTGATTCACTTTATTCTAATTCATTCTAATATTCAATTGCCTTTTCCAAGGTAAGAAGACACACGCCAGCGCGTCCCCTTGTCTTAGACCATTATTAATGTCATAGAACTTAGAGTTTTCTCCTTTAATTCTAACGCATAAGCTTACGTTTTGCATTGTTAGTTGGATTAACTTAACTAACTTAGGTAAGATCCCAAAGTCTATCATTGCATTATATAATGCAGTTCTTTTCATACTGTCATAAGCTGCTTTGAAGTCAATGAAGAGATGGTGTGTGTCTATGTTATATTCTAGTGACTTTTCTAAAATCTGCCTCGCGTTTTTCCTCGCTTCATCAAATCAATGATTTTTTTTTCTGACTTGATTTTGCCCAGTATTTTAACCAATTGCTGTAACAGAATACCTCGTATAGTTAGTAACCTTGGTACCTAGGTACCTTGCCCATAGTTAGTAAACTTCTTCTTCTTCTAAGTTTTCTGTCCTTATTTGAACTTCTATTTGGTGTCTGTATAGATTTGCAATATTGAAATCTTTTAGTATATTAATATCGATTTTTTCTCTCCTTTTCCCGATCTTCTTAAAATTGGATATTCTCTCTTTAAATCCTTTTTTAACTAAATACTAATCACTATCTATGTTTGCTCCTCTAAAGACCTAACATCTAATAAGTTCGAGCAGTGTCTTACATCGATGAGTATATGATATATTTTGTTAAGACATCGCAAAGTTTATGATTCTGAGACCGTTATCATTAGAGTCTACATGCAGGTTCTCTTTTCCGATGGTAAGCAAAAATGTATTCTCTCTTCCGACTTCTACATTAAAATCTCCTGCTGTTATTTTAATGTTATTTTTTGGGCACTTGTCGTACTCTAGGTCTAGTATCTCGATGAGTATGTCTTTTTCCCCATCCTCTTTTTCTTCCGTTTGAGCATGGATGCTAATAATGCTAATATTAACGAACTTCCCTTAAAGTCTAATTCGACATATCCTATGATCAACAGCTTTGAAATCAATATGCTTGACCTGGCTGCTTACAATAAATCCGGTATCAATTCATGTCAGGTAGGATGTTCACTGTAGTAAATATTGCAGTTATTTTTTCCAGGATTCCTGAGCTATTCTACCTTATTTCCTGTAAAGCAATGATATCTGCTTTGGCTTTATTCATTCCTTGTATGAACAGAGCCGTAGCTCCAGCTTGATAAAGGCTTTTTACTTTCCACGTGCAAATTTTTAAATCATTATCCTTATTCCGTTTGCGAATTAATCGCTGGTTAGACAGTCCGGTTTCTGTTTTTGTAGCTCTGATAACAAACGGTTTTTTATAGAGTTGGGTGGTTAATTCATTGCCAAGCCCCCTTTCGAAGGGTCGTTTCACATCCTCTCGTCAGTTCCCGACCCAACTTTCGGCTTAAATACCGGATCTTTAGTTGAGTTGCTCGGTTTACAGGAAACACTAGCGTTAAGGTGAAACTCGGATTTAAGTAGAAGAGGCCACTGGGATCAACTGCATGTTTTCGCATTCTACCATTTATCCCATAATATTATATAGTAATCTAGAAACCTCAGCGGAGCTGTTTCGCAGAGCAGTCAACAAAACCATGATAGCCTTGATGATCGCCAACACCCGAACCGGATAAGGCACTGAAGAAGAAAAAGAAGAATCTATATTTGAGACCTCTCATTAAATGTCCGAAGTACTTTTTATAACCTCAGTTGTCATATCATCATCATCATCAATGGCGCTACAAATCTTCGTGACTCTTTGCCGCGTTTACTATTGCCTTTCATGTTTGTCGGTCCTGTGCCAGTAATTCCCATTGTCGCACTCCCATCTTCTCTAGATCTTCTCTGACTGCATCTTTCCACCTTTTTCTGGGCCGCCCTACAGACATTCTTCCATCTGGCATTTCCCAGAACACATTGTTTATAAGGCGATTGTCGTTACTGCGTATCACATGTCCTGCCCATCTGAGTTTATTGGCCTTTATATATCTGACTAGATTTTCTTTTCCGAATAGAGACTCTAGCTCGTTATTGTATCTGCCCCGCCATTCGTTTGTCACGCTGTCTCTTCAAGGGCCATATATCATTCGAAGAATTTTACGTTCCCATACCAGCAATTTATTTACTTCTCTTTTTATCGTCCATGTTTCGCTTCCATACGCGACTGTTGGTCGTATTAGGGTCTTATATATCCGGATCTTTGCACCTCGTGAAAGAAGTTTCGACTTCATCAGATGTTGCATTGCAAAGAAAGATCTATTTCCTGCCATTATTCTCGTTTCAACTTCTCGCTCTAATTTGTTGTCATTTGTGATTGTTGCTCCTAGATATTTAAATTTTTTAACCACTTCGAAGTTGTGATCATTTATGGTAATGTTTGGCCTTATTCGCCGTCGTTCTTGTTTTGAGACCACCATGTATTTTGTTTTGTCTTCATTTATTTTTAGACCGATGTTTAATGCAGCTTCTTCAAAGTTCGAGAAGATATCCTTAATTTCTAATGTTGAATGTGCTACTGCGTCCACGTCATCGGCAAAGGCGATTATGATTTTTGCTCCCCAAGCAGTAATGTCTGGTTTGATTTTTGAATATATTTTTTGCATGACATATTCCAATACCAGGTTAAACAACAATGGGGACAACGGATCTCCCTGTCTCAGTCCAGAATTTACGCAGAAAGCATTTGATATTTTCCCCCTATTCTAACTTGTGCAAAAGAGTTACTTATACACATTTGTGTTACCGCAGCTAGTATCTTGGGTATGCCGAGCTCGATCATTGCCTTCCATAATGTTGCACGATTAATTGAATCATAAGCCTGTTTGAAGTCTATAAAAATCTGATGCACGTCGTGATTATATTCCCAATACTTTTCAAGCATTTGTCTTATTGTAAATATTTGATCAATAGTCGATCTGCCAGGCCTGAAACCACACCGGTAGTCACCAACTATTTCTTCGGCGTATGGTACTAATCTTTTTAATAATATCGAAGCCAATATTTTATATATTGTGTTGATTAGTGAGATTCCTCTGTAATTCATGCACGACTCCTTCTTTCCTTTCTTGTGTATTGGTACAATAATACTACCACACCATTCTTTCGGCATTATTTCTTGTTGCCAGGCCATTTCTATTATTTGATGGATTTTACTTATGAGTTGATGACCGTCTGTTTTAATTAGCTCGGCATCAATATTGTCCAGACCAGGGGATTTATCGTTTTTTAAGCGTTTTTATGGCATGCGTAATTTCTTCCGTGCTTGGTGGGGGTATTTCTAATTCAACGGTTTGATATTCATGTTCTCCGTTGTTTCCACCATTTTCATTGTTTTCATTAGTGAAATTTTGGATATTCAGGAGCTTTTCAAAATATTCACCCCATCTTTCTATTATTTTGTTTTCGGCAGCCAGCATTTCTCCATTTTTATCTCTTACAAAGTTGGGTGTGCTTATATACGAGCCTCTCTTATGTTGTCTTACCTCTGTGTAGAAATTTTTACTTTGATTTCGTCTGTGTTCTCCTTCTACTTTTTCAAATTGTTGCTGCAGATATTGTCACATCCATAAAGTGTATTTATCGAATTTAAATGTTACTTACCTCGTTCAATTCCTACATAAAAACTATGGTTTTCAGTCAATATCAATATTAAACCGTTTTATTTTTTCTTTGGAATTCACGTTATTTATCTAAAATTTATTCAACCATCAGAACGATATTCAATAAAATTGAAAACCCCTCTAGCTAGGAAGTCGTTTGTTACAAAAAAAAACAATTTTCCACTTACGAGAAAAATTTAATCAGTCCAACAGAGAAACGTTGACAAACAGTAGGTATGTAAACACGAAGACAATCTTCAAAAAGTTAATGGAAAATGTTTTATCGTTCGATTTGTTTACAATATATAATTGAAATTTCCGTGCATAAACAGCTTAACTAATAAAATAAAAATAAAATTAGATACTTTAGGAAAAACAAAAGTAATAGAAATCCGTATTAATAAAACCATTAGAATTAAATTGCGGAATTAACTAAGATAATTAATAATGAAAAAATAAAAACATCTACTTGCTTCCGGTATCCTGTAACGTCAAAGTCGTAGTACTAACACCACATTGTTGGGAGAAACAATGACAAGAATCCTCGGAATATCTCTAAAGATATTAAAAAGAAAATACCCATCGTTCTACATATCAGAATCATGCTCTGTCTGACTGCACAGCCCTGGATTCGGTCTCTGCTTATTTTTCTCCACGCTCATCCCAAAAAGAAAGGTACAGAAAATAAAAACTCTCTAGATCATATGTTTATTCAATAAAATATTGTTAAAAAATAGTATATTACTTTATGAGGCGGAGAAGCATGACATTTCTTGACGCGCCCTATATTACGCGCCCGCGTAATAGAGGGCAAGTCAAGAAAAGTCGCTTCTTTGCCGAATAAAGTATACTATTTTTTCTTCAAACTTAGTAATTTTCAACCATAATTAGTACAATTCATACGTTATTTTTACTCAAAATTAACTGTGACAACTATCAAAGTCGTCTAGATGTTAGAAATTAAAATAATTAAGTCTTCGGTGGAATTTGCGTCTCCCTGGTTACAGTTGTTTAACAGTTGTTTGCAATTATTAAAGACAGCTTATTGTTGTTGCAACTGCAACATCCAATTGGAAGGACATCCGTATTAAAAAACAATCCTCATGGTATTTATGAAGGTAAATGTAATAGACTGTTAATTTGTTGATTACTATGGAAAATGGGGGCATCTTACATGACCCCCTGTAGTTGGTGAGGTTTTATTGACTTACATTACCTCTGATCTGTGCTGGAGTCTAGGGCTAACTGATAGAAAGATGGTATGCAAAATCAGTTAGTACCCGTCAATGTCAAGTGGAATGATGTAGTAGCAGCAAAAGTCATTGTGCTTAAGTTTGTGAATAAGCCGTTTTTATTGAAGAATTGTGTTTAGTGTGTAGTAGAATCAATAGCAATTTTTGGTATTTTAGAAAGGTGGGAGAATGTAAAACAATGAGTGACTGTGATGTAAAATAAATTTGGTATACCAGGGTAAGGCAAAATTTAAGTTAGGTAGTTGAAGTTAATAAATCATTTTACAGACAATAAAAAGAATGTTGTTACCTAATTGTTTCCTTGTATGAAGTAAGTATAGATAAAAGTTGGTTTGAAATTGATGGAAGATAAATCGAGGAAAAGAAATAAAAGAAAAAAAGAAAAGGAAATAGGAGATGAAGGTAAAGATGTAAGCTGGGGATACTGAAACTGATTGTAATAAGAAATTGATAGATGTAAAGTGAGTATTTATAAGAAAACCTATGTAATTAGTTAGATGGTAGTTATTGGAGAGAATAGGAAATTGAATATTGGAAAAGGGGGATATTAGTGTATTAATGGTGACAAGAATAGAGTTAAGTATGGCGTATTATATAGGGTGATGTTGAGCTATGGAAAAATAGAAAGAAATGTAGAAGTAAGTAAAACTGGATGTGTGGTTAAAAGAAAGAAAGTTAGATCAGGAGAATAATTGTCGATGTAGTGGGACGAAGTCTCTGTTGATGCTGGTGTGACGATTAACACAATTGGGACTATTTTTCTTTCCTTGACTATTTGCAAATCCTCAAAAAGGTCAAGTTTGAGATAATCTCTACCTGGGATGTTACGAAGGAGAGAAATATCATCTGGACCTTGATTGTGTGATTGTGATATTTAAGATGATGGGAAATAGAACTAGTGTTCGCTAACTTGGAATGTTCAATGGCCCTGGTTACTAGAGATCTACAAGTTCTACCAATATAAGTGGCATCACAGTCAGAACATTGAAGTTAATAAACTCCACTGCGTTTGCTAAAGTCAATTGAGTCCTTACTATTGCATTATGATCTACTCAATTTATTGTTAACTTTAAAGGAAATCTTAATATTTTCAACAGAATTCAGGATAGTGTTTTTGATTGATTCGGAGAGTGTTGGATAGTGGAATGGAAATGAGAAGTAGGATGGGGAATCTGAAGTAATGTTAGGGTAAGCTGATTGTTGCAATGCTTCAACGTTTATTTTCCGCAAGGTGGCCATTGAACTTCTGTTGACAATGTCTGGAGTAAATGCATATTTATTGCATAAATCCGTTACAAGAAGCACTATGACAATAACTGACTTCAAGAAGCTCTTAGTAAAACATTTGACAACCGAAAAAAAAGCCACCGAAAATATCAATAACAACCGAACGCATAAACACCACGAATTGGAATAACTTGAGGGTGAAAGTAAATATAAGAGGCGCAGAATCTGTAAACAATGTTATAAATCAAATAACGATGAACACGGAAGGAAATTCGCCACCAAACGGACGGAAAAAGTTGACACCTACTGCAAGGACTGTCCAAATAAGCCTCCATTATGTTTACCTTGTTTCAATCAAATTCATATTAATACTGAGTAAGCAGTAAAAATAATTGACTAGTTTTGCAATTGCTGAGTTTCTTGGTAATACCAATTCATAATTATTTACCTATAAGTATTTCTGTTCTTTTACTTGAAAAAATAAACAAATAAATAACATTGTGTATTTTGAGACCGGGACCACAGATCGCTATATTTATAAATCAGTCACAACTGTGATAAAAGAACCATTGTATGAAGCCTTGCTGGTCCTTTCAGTATGAAAAATACAAACTTATTTAAACCAGCGGCCTGATAAGATTAAATATTTGTGCTGGTCTCATAGGACCAACGCTGCCCATTAAAATAAACTGGTGCGGGTCCGATGGGACCAGCGCGGCAGGGAACGTGTTAAAGAAAAGTAATAATAATGCATTGAATTGCTATACAGATTCATTTATTAGTGGAATTAATTAACTACAACTACACAGTGCTGAATACGGCTCTGATTCGAATGAATCATATATCGACAATTTAATACCAATACGTGCCTGAGAGTTTTGGCAACAGTGAGCATAAATGCTATGTTATTTTCTTAACTTGAAACAAAGTACAGACAAGGAATCGAGGTCAATAATCATATATATATATATATATATATATATATATATATATATATATATATATATATATATATATATATATATATATATATATATATATATATAAGCTGAATATTGCCGAAAATATCAATTTTGGCACCTCAAAAATGACGCAAAATGTTTACTACCCTTTCCCTCAGGCTTCCTCCTAAAATTTTCCCTTGTAGGTGGGAAGAAACGGAAGAAATCAATTAACCAGGAATCTGTACGCCGTAGAAAAAATGTTTCAAATGAAAAATGTAGAAGATAAGTTTGAACAAAAATGTTTATTAGCACTTTTTATGTAGAATAAATCATCATCATATAACTGGGGTCCTATTGCGATTGCCGCTTCCCGCATTTCAGCCACCATCTTCTCCTATCTCTCCAATCTCCCTATTCTTAGCCTCTAGATTGCATTGTTTTTGTAATTTCTCTTCTCCAGAAATTTGGTGGTCTTCCCCTTTTCCTTCTTTCTGGCGGAACATACATTAAGGCTTTCTTTGGCCACCGCTCCTCCTCCATTCTCATCACGTGACCATACCATTGTAATTGCCTTCCTTGTATTCTATCTAAAAGAGTATCTCTAATTCCTGTACGGTTTCGTATTTCCTCATTTCTGATTCTTTTCATTCTCGATACTCGACATGACCTTCTAAGATAATCCATTTCCACAACGTCTACTTTATCTCGTTAATTCTTTGTCATCGTCCAACATTCGGCAACATATGTGGTAATCGGTTCTACAATTGCTATGTATACACGAAGTTTGGTATGCATCTTTATTTTATTAGACCACAGTAATGAACTCAGTATTCGGATGCATTTTTTCCCTTGAGTTATTTGGTTTTGTACATCTATCTTAACTCTTCCATCTGCTGATATGATGCTTCCTAGATATTTATACTGGTTGCAACCTTTTATGACTGCGTTTTGAAGCCTCAGATCTGTGGTATTTCCTCCAATTTTTAAATATATTGTTTTGCTTATGTTTACAGTAAGCCCCCATTTGGCATATTTTTCAAATAATTTTTGATTCGTATAATTTATATCTTCCTCATCGGTTGCAAACACCACCTGATCATCTGCAAACAACAATGTATACAGAGTTTCTTGTCCTACTTCGATGCCCATAAATGCCCAACATTTATTTCTCCAATTCCTCAATGCTTCTTGGACGTATATTTTAAAGAGTGTCGGTGACAAAACAGCATCCTTACTTTACGCCTTTAGTGACTTTAAATACATTTGAAGTTCTGGTTCCAATTTTTACATAACTAACTGCATTTTCGTACAATTTATATATCGCTCGGATATACGTCGCATCCAATCCGGACCTTTCAAGGAGCTCAAAAATTTTCTTTAACGGGACACTATCATATAATTTCTCAAGGTCTATAACCCTCTTCTTTTTTATTCTGCCGTACAACCGGCCCACAGAGCTCGTCACACTAATACCTTTATAATTCCTCTCTTATATATGGAGCTTATATAAGATTTATTTCAATCTTTACGAATTTCCTGGTCTCCACACATACATTTATTAAAAAGGTCTACTATTAATTCGAAAAGTGCAGTCGGCCCATATTTAACCAGCTCTATGGGAATGTCTCCAGGCCCTGCGGCTTTTCCGTTTTTAACCTCTTTTAAGGTTTCCGTCAATTCAGTAATGTTATTGTAGGGATTTCCTGTTTTTCGTCTCTGTTATCTATTAATTCCCTTATCTTGTCCCATCTGTACTCTACTCTATTCTCTTTCAGCAGTTTCGTATAATATCCTTCCCATTCATTTAACTTTATGAGAGAAATGTTGTCTTCATTTTTCTCATTTTTCCTAAACTGCTTTAATGTTTTCCAAGCTTGTGCCACTTTTGTTCCACCCATAAATCTGTCCTGTTCATCACACTTAGCCTTCCAGTTTACATTTTTCGCCTTATCCACTTCTTTTTAACCTTTATTCCATTACGCGTATATTTCTCTGTCTTAAGGATCTTTGGATTGAAGATGTGATATGCTTGTTTTTTCTTGAGAACTTTCTCTTCTAGTTCCGTTGACAACCATTCAGGTTTTTAGGTTTTCATATTCTACATTTTCAGGAAAATGTAGAATAAATCATTCTCTCAAAAACAACGCTTGAAGCGATCAGCGATTTTGAATGTCAGTTTCGCGTGCGAAATCAAAGTTAAATCAAATATGTATCAGCTCGAAGGTAAAAATTCAAACACCAAACGAATTCAAAGTTAACCATCTATCATCGTCAACTAAGTATATTGTTAATCAATAACCGTGAATTTGTAAATAGTGAGATGTGATAATGAAAGATGAAAAAACCTATTAATACATAGTTTCCACCCTTTATACCAAAATATGTCACAACCGGCTTATACCACGAGAATACCTACCTTATCTTATGAAGTTTCTAAGAACAGCTGTCACTTGATCATAGCTCGTTTTTATTTTTTGATATATTTTGACCGGTAGCCTATTGAAATATGTCTTCTAGATATTTTTTTTACAAGCTCTACAAAGTTTTCATATTTTTCTGGTGCTAGCACTTTGTTAAATAGAAAGTTTATTGTTTTAAAGTGTAAAAGTTTTAAACTTAAAATAAAAATACATGGAAGACATCTTCTTAATATAAATTATTTTCATTAATTTACGCATTTTTTAAGTTTTAGCGTACCTCTACATTATTTTTCCTGCTTTTATCCATCAAAAATCATAATTTGTTCCTATTCCAGGTGCAATAAATACATTTCACGTATTTCCACTCCCAGACAAAACCAAAAGAAAACGTAAACAAACCATGAAAAATACTTTTCCCTCATAGATACTTTCCCCAATATTTCATTTTTGAACGGGAACAGCGGCTGGCGCCTTGGAGCCTTTTCATCTTGACCTAGTTCCCTCCACCTTTTCTTGTTTTCTAAAACCGGGCTAGACTTGCTGACGCTGCACCGTATTTGTGTAGAGGAAGGATGTAAAATATGTATTCAGTCTTGCAAGTGCAATCTAAACAACGAAGAGTAAATCACTTGCTAAAAGGAATGTGGTCACAAAGAAATATGCTTGTGATGTAGGGAAATCGGGATATATGAATATAACAGTATATTCTTAAAAGTTTTACCAATAAATTTTAACTAGACTATTTACTGGTAAAATATTCAGCAGAATAATTCAGTGAATTACTTTATTTAGAATATATGAGAGAAAACTATTCCTACTGAAATAATTCTAATTTAAGATGATCTGTAAATTGATTGTCTTCATGATTTATCAAGATTAGGTATAACTCTTATTCAAGTTATTTATTTATTTAGCGTATGGCTACTTCACAGGTTCATATATACACATACATATACTATAAATTATATAAATTACAAACAACAGTAAATACAAAAATATTATTCTACAAATAAACATCTAGATTATAAATATATTCGATTGACTCTTTTGTAGCAGCCAGGAAATCTGAAGGGTTGCCGTTATAGGATCTAATCGGGCATTCCTCTGCCATGTGTTTTACTGTTTGCCTTTCGGCGCCGCAGTCGCAATTTGGTGATTGCATTTTTCCCCATCTAAAAAGTGAGTCGGAACATCTGCCACAGTTCGTCCTTATTCTATTGAGTGTGGTCCAAATTCGTCTCGGTTGGTTGAAGCCCTCAGGTTTGCTTGTAATACATGGCATGTTCCAGTTAGCTGGTGCAGCGTTATTCTCCCATTGTTCTCTCCACCGTTCAGTTACATTAAAGTTTTGATCTACTAGCCTTTTTGCTGTTTTTAGAGGCGGGTGTCTTGAATGGAGCCTATTTATGTCTCTGGCGGAAGTTCCGACATGGGAGCGGAGCTCAGGATCAGTATTGATTTTTGTAAATTCTCTGACAAGGGCATGTTCCCGGCGGATGGGTGGTGGAGCTATATGACTCAAAGCTGGTAACCAGTAAGTGGGCGTGGCCTTGATTGTGCCCGATATAGTTCGCATGGCTTGGTTGAGTTAGACATCAACACGGTGAGTATGTGGACTGTTTAATCGTACTGGTGCACAGTATTCCGCTACGGGGTATACCAATCCTAATGCTGTCGATCTAAGTGTGGGTGCTGAGGAGCCCCATGTAGTGCCGCAGAGCTTTTGCAGGATGTTGTTACGAGTTCGAAGTTTTGCAGCAGTCTTAGTAAGATGCTCTTTAAAGTTCAGCGTTCTGTCAAGTTTAACACCTAAGTATTTTGGGTGTTTATTATATTTAAGGAGTCTATCCCCAAAATTGATTTGAGGTTGATAGTTGGCCATCTTGTTGTACAAATGGAGCAGGACACTTCTGTCTTAGTTGGATTGGGTTGCAATCTGCATTTGCGGAAATAATTTCCTAGGGCATTTAAATCGTTTGTTATAATAAACGTTGATTACGTTGCATTATTTAGCATTTAAACTTTAAATGACATAAGAGCAGATACATTTAAGCTGGTTTTTATGAATACGGATAAACTACATTTAAATCCATTTAAATCAATTCGCCCAAATTTGGTTATTTTGGAACATTGTTCAAATGATAAAAAGACAACAGGTCAAATAAAACCAAAAAAGTTTGGCAGCGTTGAACTTTCTCTCTTTATTATTTCCAATGTTGCATTTTCGAGGATATAAAGGGCGGAACTAATATGCCTCTCTTTTTTTAAACAGGTGTTTTTCACTCCATCTCACGTAAGATCCATACCGACCATAAACTTTTACCTACACTCTATATGTTAGAAGATAAGTATGAGATTAACAAATCTTTATATTTACTAAAAAGAATCAATTAACTTATGTAGCAACTATTGTACTAAAAGCAATAATAACAAATAGCCAAAAAAAACTATTGAACATATGGAGTATTACAAACGAACATCTAATGTGTAGTTAATATAATGTAAAACATTTTCGGCCGCATTCAGGAACTCATCGAAAACTCCAGGGAATCGCCTTCGGAGGCATTCTTCAACAATGTGGCGGATGGTCTGTCGTTGCGCACCACAGTCACACTCAGGAGTAAGGGCTTTTTCTCATCTATATAAGCTGTCAGCACATCTACCACTACCGCTGCTTGTTCTTATTCTGTTATCGTTGTTCATGTATTGAGGGGCAGTTTAAAGTCTGGCGGTTTTTGATAGATACAGACCATTTGGCGTGCTTACTGTAAGAAGTCACTCTCCCATTGTCTTAGCGCATTGCCTCTCCCATTGTCTTAGATATCTGGAGCGCAGCCTGTTTATTTCGATATCAAAATTATCATGATGGATGGGTAGTTGATGGCTAGCCCCGTTTTTGTTATATTCTCTGAGAAGAGAACGACTTCGCAGCTTTAACATTGTAACTCAGACTAAGAAGCCAAACTCAGTTCGGTGTAGGTGTAATTTCTACTTGAGATTATTCACATTGTCTGGTTTAATTGGATGTCCATAATCTGCCTGTGTTTGCTAGTGAGCCATATCGGGGAAGCATAATCAGCCGCCGAGTATACAAGTCCGAGAGCGGATGATCTGAGTATGGAGGTTGAAGACCCCCCTGTAGTGCCACATAGCTTTTGGATTATATTATTTCGTGTTTTCAGTTTTACTACCGTTATTTTTAGGTGTTCTTTAAAACGCAATGTTCTGTCCAAACCGTTGCAATAGAGTTTTTTGATGACTTGGGCATTATTCAGATAGAAACAGCATACTTTGGTGTTCTTGGCATTAAGCCATCCGTTAGTATTGTTTCTGTAATATTCATGTCAATATGTCTTGCTGCATTGAAGCACTCGTCAGAGTAGCCAAATTTCTGCGAAGTTGTCCCGGTCCACGATGTTTAATTTAAACAGTAAGGGTGCCAAAACAGATCCCTGTGGTAGTCTATTGGTAAACTTTATTTAAACACTTTTAAATTTGCCTATTGTAACACTTTTATTAAAGTTTAAAGATCTGTTGGTGATCATAATATCAAGTAGTTTAGTTACGTTTTAACACGGAATGGCACGTATTAGTTTGCAAATTAGTCCTTGTCTTTAGACAGTATTGTATGCAGCTGATAGATCAATGAAAGCAACTGATGTTTTTTTTTTTCTTTGAAAACCTTCTTCAATATGTGTTGCTAGGGAGAGGTTCTGATCTGTGCAGCTACGGTTAGGTATGAACCCTGCTTAGTCAATAGGTATCAATTCAAATATGTTTCTTATAATTCTGTTGTTGATTAAGCGTTCGAGACCTTTATAGACACAGCTTAGTAATGTAATCAGTCGGTGGTCTTGGGGCTGATCATTTGCCTTTCCTGGTAAATCAAGCACAGCAAGCAGCAGTGAAGATGATATAGAGTGGTTTTAAGATGATATAAAGATTGTAATATATCTAACAAATAAAAACATTATTGTAATATTGAAAGACTTTAAGTAAAATTAAGGAAAATCCAGGATTCATATTTTCCTAAATAGAAAGTCGTGTCAAAAATTAAGAGAGGTCGATATCCAGTAGTAGATAAGTGAAGGTTGAGAAAATAGAGCAAAAAGTAACATTAGGAAAAAAATAACAAAAGATAATTCGAAAAATAATAAAGAAACTAAACTTCCCTTCATAATAGCCAAGAAAAAGATAAAGAGTTTTTGTCTGTTTAGTATATACTACCAATTTTTGCATTTTATTACGATTTTATACATAATAATGCATTGTGTACTATATCCATTAGATAAAACCAAAAAAAAACACATTGTTTTGTAAAGTTCCTGTACAACTTTCGAGTTTTATGGAGATAATTTATTTCAAAAGGGCGAAAGCGGCAATTTGAAGTATAAAATGATAATATCTGACAACCACTTTTAGACTTCCGACACGTATTAAACAACAGCTGCTACTTTACACTTTTTGTTTAAGATCCCTTCCTGTTTTGTGACATATAAAAAACAGTTGTAAGGTTGGAAATAGGTTTTTAAGTACATCAATGTTTTATCAAACATTGTAAATTCTAAATAAAAATAAGTTGTGACATATTACTAGAAAAAACCAAAATAAGAGAATTTAATGAAAATAAAGGATGTTTAAAAAATATTATTTCAGTGGAAGTACAAAATATTAACACTGTACAGAAATAATTGCAGATTTTAAAATATATAGGTAGTAGAATAATTATTGACAAGTAAGAAGTATGTCTTTAATGGCTGTCAGATAGCCAAGCGGGACAGGCGGCCAACTTGCATTCGCTACATTGTCGAATTGTTTAGCAGACGATGGTTCAGGCCCTGGCCTTGGCCAGAAAAACAAAAGATTAGCGTAGTAATCTTAAAATGGTATAATGGGGGATAAACTCTTATAAACAAAAATATTTATCATTATTTTTTGTGTAGTATGAAGTTTTTTCTCAGAAACAATGCTTGAAGCAATCAGCAATTTTGAATGTCAGTTACGCGCGCGAAATCAATGTTCAATAAACATGTATCAGCTCGACGGTTAAAATTCCATATCTTTTGATTTTAGTGTTCTATCGACAAAAATTAAGATGAGTTTACAAAGTTAGTTTGAAATAATTAGAAAATGTAAAAAGTGACATAAATAATAATATAATATTGAAATGATAGAAATAGTCATATGGCTACTAGAAAAATAATATAAAGAAAATAATTTGTGATGTTATGTGATAAATGATATTGTAGCGTTTTTAAAAAAAACGAGCGTTTCGAATTTATATAAATTTATTTATTTATAAGTTTACAGTTCGGTAACATATTAACAACTAAAATCACTCATAACATCATTACATATACATCATTACATTACATAAGTAGTCCCACCTATAATTCGTTGTTTAACTCATGGATTTTCTTGCGTTCGAGAGATCTGTGGATGGTTCTTGAAGCTCTTTCGAGATGCGAACGTTATATAGGTCATGCCGAAAGCACGTTTGTAACACTGCTCCCCTCTTACATCTGAGCGTCCCGATCAGCAACTCTATATGTAGGCCCAGGATGGCAAAAAATAAGTTTGCTTGAATAACTTTGTTTTCATGATATTTTTTTTTTTAGAATTTTATACCGTATTCTGAGCTCATGACTTTCTGAATATTTCATAGATCTAAAAATGTCTTTAATAAAATCTCCATCATTTATTAAATTAGAAGTCAACTAGCCCTTATTTTTAGACTGTTTAGAAAATCGACTAGTATCCACCGTTTGTAAAGGAAATGCTTTATCGAATAGTTCTATAATTTTTTCATAAAATGGATCATTACCGGAAGGACTGGTAATTAAACTCACGCCAAATCGGCAAAATAGGTTTTTACCCTTGATTTATTATAGATGAAATAGGAAAATTGATGAAATGTTGTCCAAACTAAGAAGCTAATATTAAAAATCAATTATTGCTAATTGCTGATATGTTTACTTTTCGGAGGTTCGATTTAGAATCCTGTGTAAATGTTGTCTGTCCTGTATAATTGTTGTGATAATGTTTCGTTGAAGTTATTAATTTTATCTTATATACATCCATCTTAACTATTTTTAAATTCGATTTAGTTTAGTCAAATGATATAGTTTGAACAAACTCGAAAGTATCTTATTTAAAGTTAAAATTTCACAGCATAAATCTTTCAAATTTATCTGAGGCTCAAACCAGCATGAAGTTTATGAAGATATAAATCTTAATTATAAAAGTTTGCGTCAGACTCCGTGTACGGTGAGATGTTGGTCTTGAAAAGAGAGAAGCTTTTCTGTAAGTAGATCTTTACGTACAGTCCTTTTAATGGCTGAAAGCTATCTCTAGATTTTCGAAATCCTGAAATAACAAAGTTAATATTAAGATCATTATCTGCGGCTATATTTTAGTTTAATGGGCAGAGTATATGGTAAAACCAGTATACAAAGAAAACAGTTATTGAAAAACGTATATAACTTGATCTTTATGTGTGAACATGAAGGGTCTTTAATTAATCTCTTGTTATTAAGTATGGGTGTACGATATTATCGAACTTTTTGATTCGTTTAAAAAGCCTCTCGATACTATTATGTGTACAGGGTGGTCCTTAAGTAATTACACAAAAAGAAACCGTAGATTCTGCACTTTAAAATATTAAGATTTAAGTCAACTTGCTTTAGTAAAATGTTGATATTAAGAAAGATACAGGGTGTTAAAGTGGAAATTTAAAATTTTATTTTTCGCTATAACTTTCAAGTTTGTAAACATTTATAAACAAAAATTTACAATTGGATGCTTCTGAGTAGTAGTAATTATAATTTAATGCATAATTTGATGTAGCTGATAGAGGGCGCCACATATGCCACATATGTGGCATAATTTTGCGCTTAATTTTTTTTCTCTTTAAGTTAGCCCCATTTTTATTAAAAAATATTAAAGACACATTATTTCTACAAAGAAAGGTATACTTGTTAGTAACTTCAAAATTCAACCGTTTTCGAGATAATCGCATTTTATAAGTCAGCTGCATAATCATTCTTAGTTGTGATAATTTTGTGGTAAAGCACTGAATACCTGTGAATAAGCATAATTATTAGTTTGTGATTATTAAAACAACTCAAATATGATAATGTAATATCCCGAAATGCTTTTTTATGGTTGCTAAATGTCTTATTGGAGAGAAGCTTCTATCTTCTTCTTTGAGTGCCGTGTTTGTATTCAGAAGTTGGCCGTCATCATGTTTACAATTTCCTTTATATATCGCTTTTATAAGTTTCTATGCTGGCGTTGTATTACTTTTTCTTTATTGTAAAATCCTGAGGTGTGCGTCACGGAAGAAGCGCTACAAGACGGCGTCACGAGCGCTACGTGACGCCGTAGCGCTCACGCTATGGCGTCACATTAAAAGTTAGTTGTCAATAAATTCCTTTCAAACTATAATCAAATTGTATTTTTTAACGTCTTATTTATTTTATATAATAATTAAATTTACTATCAAATTAATGGTCGAATATCAAATTTATATTTCAATAATAAATTAATATATTAAGTCACACTTTGAAGGGTCTGTATTTTGTTGATACGTTAGCAGGTGACGCTACTAGCAAACTTAATTTATTGAATTATTTTAATATAATATAATTTGTTTAAAATGTAAATACTAAATAAATAATAACCTAATGCCAATGCATAATAATTTTTCTAATATGGATATGAGAGATACGGTTGCTATTTATTGTCAACAACACTTTAACGGGCGAGCAGCGAAAAAGGAATATTTAAGAAGATACCCAAATAGGCTGTAACCCAATCACCAAACATTTAAACATCTATTTCGAAATTTAGGCAAAAATGGTTCATTTCGTCCTAAACGTGACAACTTAGGTCGACCAAAAATCATTACGCCTGATCAAGAAGATGAAGTAATAGTTCGCGTTGACGATAATTCTCAAGTAAGTACACGACGTTTATCTTCAGCGTTAGGAATCAGCAAAACTTGAGTTTTAAAAATCCTGCACCGTGAGCATTTTCACCCTTACCATTTTACACCTGTGCAAAATCTATTACCAGCAGATTTACCTTTAAGATACAGATTTGCAAATCATATCCGAAACAGGCAAAATCTTGACAACTCTTTCGTCGATAGAATATTATTTACGGACGAAGCTATATTCACACGCCATGGTGTTTTTAATTTAAGGAACAATCATTTCTAGGATACTAAAAATCCCCACGTTAAGAGAGAAAGGCATTTCCAACATGAATTTAAAATAAACGTATGGTGTGGAATCATTGGTAATCATTTTTTAGGGCCACGCGAGTTACCTCACAATTTGAATGGTAAGAACTCTTTACATTTTTTACAAAATGAGTTTACTGATTTATCGGATGAATTGCTATTAAACTTAAGGCAAAATATGTAGTTTATGCAAGATGGTGCACGACCACATTATACAAGGGCAGTGAGAACATACTTGAATACCAACTTTCCGGAACGTTGGATTGGTCTTGGTAGTTATTTTCCTTGGCCACCACGTAGCCCAGAATTTAATCCGCTAGTTTTTATTGTATGGGACGCAATGAAACAACGTTTCTACAAGAATCCCATAAACACTCGCAACCAACTTTGGAAAGAAATAAATACTGCAGCAGTTTCTATTGAACCGATGATGCTATTTAATATCAGACGATTTTTTATGCAACGGATTGATAAATGTATTGAGGAAAATGGTGGATATATCGAACACTTACTATGACAAAAAGTTTAATCTTAATTAGTTTAACTATTTCTTAATTTGGTTTAAAAATAAACTGTTTATGACTTTAATTTAATATAAAACGTAAAATGTTTGATGTCAAATCCAATTATCCTATTATTTGTCAAATTATATTATTAATTATCATGTTGATATATTTATTTTACTTAATATTTCGTTAGATATTAACTTTATTAAAGATATTTCATACCAAAATTCAGAATATTAATGTTTTGTCTATTTTTCTTTCGTGCCTGGTAATTGCGGTAATCAGAATTATGCAGTTGTTTTTAAATGCGATTATCTCGAAACTGTTGAGTTTTTATAAGTTACCTTTTTTATGTTCAAATAATTTATCTTTAATATTTTTTAACAAAAATGTCGATAACTTAAAAAGCAAAAAAGTTACGTGCAAATTTATACCACATATGTGGCATATGTTGCGCCCTCTATCAGCTACATCAAAGTGTGTATCATATTATAATTTCTTATATTTAATAGTACCCAGTTGTAAATTTTTATACATAAACGTTAACAAACATAAAAGTTATAGCAAAAAATAAAATTTTAAATTTTCACTTTTAACACCCTGTATCTTTCTTAATATCAACATTTTACTTAAGCAACTTGACTTAAATCGTAATATTTTAAAGTGCAGAATGTACGGTTTCCTTTTGTACAATTGCTTAAGGACCACCCTGTAGAATATAAATGTTGTTTATTAGTAAAGGGTAATAAATTAAAAATATACCCAGTTCGTGGCACTTAAAAAGCTAGGGTAATGTAAGGTCTTCATCATTATTTTGGCTTTACAACCCTGCCTAAGTTCTAGCCTTCTCAATATTTCTCTCCAGTCATCTCTATCCATCGCCTTTCTCCGCCAAGCACGTATTCCGATATGTATTATGTCTTTATCGATGTTATTAAGAAACCTTGTTCTGGGTCTTCCTCTTCTTGTCTAACCAATGGGTCTATCTAAGAGCGTTTTTCCAGCTGGGTCATTTTGTTCCATCCTTATTACATGTCTTCTCACTTCAAACGTCCTATCTTAATATGTTTTACGATATGTGGTTCCTGGTATATTCTATAAGGTTCGAAGTTGTATCGTCTTCTCATAACTCCATTGTCATTCTCTACTTTATACATTCTTAGTAATTTTCTTTCGAAATATCCAAGTTTTACACCACTTTTTGTTAGTCCAGGTCTCGGAACCATATTTTTGGACTGGGCGTATGTAGCCCAGTCTAGTTATTCAAAAATCATCGATTTCACGGAAAAAAATTTCGCAGATATCTGAAGGTTTTAAGACATAGGTGGGATGAGACTAGATGACGAAGAGATGAAAAAAATACTTGTATTTTTACCTTATATTTTACATAAACAATATCTATATCATTTTTTTATATCAAGAATATTTTTATCTTCTCGTTTATTAAATTAAAATTGATAAATAATTTACAGAGATATTTGCAAAAAAAGCAGTTTTTTGGCAGTAATTTATTAATTTTAATAATTTTTTTATTAACAAAATAAATTGTTAACATTAACGTTAATTAATAATTTTGAACATCGAGGAATTACGGTGTTTTAAATTTGTGCGGAATTTCCCCCAATCGGTCAAATAGTTTAAAAGTTATTTAATTTACTATTCCCTGATGCTAAAAACTATTGAACTTGCTCTATTAATGATACTAGACACATTTAGCAAATTTCATTGGATTATTTAAGACTAGGTTAAACACAGATAGGGCGGTTTGCGCCGCATCATCAAAGTGACGACGATTTGTTTTTCCTAATAAGTGCAAGTTTACTTCATATTAAATCAAAGAAGAAGAAGAAACGTCAGGTATTGGATACATTCTTCAGTAAATGAATGAAAAAATAAAGAAACGTTTTACACGTTAGGTAACGAATTTAAAGATGGCCCAGAAAAAGCATCTTTCGAAATAAAACAGCGGGTAACCTCTTCTCAGGTTGTTTTTTTTTTTTTCTTTATTTTATTCGAATAATTATCTGAGCGCACATTTCAAATTGCTGGCTATGTGTGAATGTCGGTAATTAATTTTATCGATGTCTACAGCTTCCATAATATATAGAAAATTTGGCAAACACTCACAAAAGTAATTAAATAAAACCGCTGCAAAACAGTCACACGTCTGTGTTAAATCACGAGATATATATTACTGATGTGCCGCCGGAAGTCATAAAACCGCCCGACGGCGCATAAATACTCAGCATATGCCGCGCGGCGGACGACGCAGCGAGCTGACGAACAATTGTAACGACTTCTATATTTTTTAAGCTACAGACTTGTACGTACAATCATTGGATATCTGTTAAAAGAAACTCACATTTAAAAAAAAAAAAACCTTTTATGACCAATAGGAACGAAGTTAGGGACTATTTTTTTTAAATCCTATCTCCATTGTTTATAAACATAAGAAGTAAAATTTGCACAAATTTTTAATAAAGAACTAAAGTTTATATTGAAACTTGATTATAAAATTCATCCAATATTTGGAAACTTACAGCCCTATGAAACGAAAGTACTTTCGAAATAAGAAAGTATAGGGGATTACTGTTTCCAGCAAAATATACATTATCTTCCATTCAGCTAGAAGCCTCTTTTTTATCTGAGGTAGCTTGTCAAAATATGAATAACTACATAGTTTTCACTGGGCTTTTAAATATGGAAAATCTCGGAAAAATTGAGTCCAGTTGAAAATCACCATAAAAAACTAACTTTTTTTTTTAATTTGGCTGGAATATAATGACAACATAATACATATACCCTATAACATATACTCCCCCTGGAAATTTCAGAAAATTCCGAAAAATCAACAAATTAACATATTTTTCATTTTATATCAATGATGTGAAACTATTATATTTTCAAAATTAAATTTTTAGGTATTTTTTTTACACATTATACTATTTACTATTATATTCGGTATATATAATATATTAATTGTAATTATTTTTGATTTTCTGGGATTTTCGAGATCCGTGAATCCCAGAATTTGACTAATTTTTCCTACCACCTATGTCTTAAAAGCTTCAGATATCTGCGAAACAATTTTTGACCTTTTTTTAACTAGACTGGGCAATTATTGTTTTGTAGGGTTTTATTTTTTGTATTTTCGATATAATTATGGATTTAAGGAGCAGATTAAGGTCAAAATATCATCTGTTGGAGGTGCAAATTCTGCGGTTTATCTCTGCGCGTAAACATTATTTTCAGTGTTAAGGAGCGCTCTCATGTTATACAAATCGCTCACTGCTTCGATGACGTCGGTTTCTATAACAAGTGGTCGTAGAATTTGTGGTTACATGCTTATTTTTATATACCTCGTTTTGTTGGTGTTTATTATAAACCCCTTATTGTAGCTGATTCTTTTAATGCTACATAACTCACAATAATATTGATATTATCAGCATAGGCAAGGATTTGCACTGATTTTTAATATATTGAACTAATGGTTGTGATTTGTGACATACGTATTACTTTTTCCAGAGCCAAATTGAACAGTATACAGAAAAAAAGGTTCTCCCTGCGTTTATGTAGGCTGGAACAGTGGGAACTGTGTGAACTATTAAAAGGTTCAAACAGTTCTCCCTGAATTCGTACTCTACATTTAACTTTTTTAAGAGTTAGTTTTGGTAAAATTACCAACTGCTTTGGTATTCCTAGCTCTTTCATTACTTTGGACATTTCTCTTCTATTCACAGAGTCGTAGGCTGCTTTGTAGTCTATAAATATGTGATGAGTGTCTATGCAATATTAGTCTATACAGGGTTACAATCTGATGAATTATAGGTTTACCACCTCTGAAACCAGCCTGGTATACTCCTACTATCCGTTTTACATATGGTGACATACGGTACATACTACTGTAGAAAATATTTTATAAGCTGCATTTAGAAGCGTAATTCCGCTGTGGTTAGAGCATTTAAAGATATCGCATGTTTTGTGTATAGTGCAAAGTATTTCAATATTTTAATTATTGGGAAGAGATTTCATGCCCCATATTTCTTTTTTAAGCTGCTGTAATCTATGGTATCGTGGCCACCTTTTTTATATAGTTTAGATGGGAGATTATCTATTTCAGGTGATTTGTTTCTGGCTAGTTTTTTAACTGCATCTGTAACTTTCGTAAAGAATCGTAGAGGATTCCTCTGAAAGGTTTTTTGATGTTTAATACTTAAACAAACACATTCTAACCATTTTCTGTATAATATTCTTTGATAATTTCAATTTATTAACAAATTAGTGTAAAAACTAAGATTTTGGCATTTTTATTTTATCATTAAAAAACCTAATGTGTTAAAGCTTTATTGGCATAACCATCTTTTAGAATATGCAAAATTCTTTAAAATGACGATTTGGAAAAAAGTTATATGAGTACGTAGTTGTTATTTAGATAAATGTAAAAAAAGAGCAAAATTTCAAAAAAATTACTATTGCAAAAATTGTACCAAAGCTTTAAAAATGTTTCTCAAAGTTGGTTTCTTGTAGTGCTTCATAGTTGGCAATCATAATGGGCTATTTTATTTTTAAACCTGCTGCTCTAAACAAATCAATCGATCTACATTGATATCAATCACGTAGATTCTTCAACCATGAGTTCTGCCTTCGGCCAACAGATCTTCTTCCTTGAATCTTTTTCTGTATTATGAGTCTCAAAATTTCATACTTTGATCCCCTCATCACGTGGCCTAGGTATTTCAGTTTTCTGGTTTGTATAGTGGTGATTAGTTGTGTTTCTTTACCAACCCTCTCCAGTGCTTCTTTATTTGTAATTCTATCAGCTTGATATGTAGTAAACGTTTAAAACAATTCAATGAGTTGTTTAAATTTTATTTGTTTATCCCAGAAAGCTATTTTTTGCAATAACATAATTAAAAAAAAATGTAATTAAAACGTGATGTGATTTTTCGGTTTTTTGTTTCAAATGCAAGAGTAAGTTGCATCTGTTAGAAAGAAATAAAAATATAATATCAAAAGTAATCTGCTGAATTTGTTAATAACTTTTTTGAATGCAGATAAAGATAGTAACACTATTTTTTATTTTTAAAATGACATAAACGATAAAGCAAGTTATGGGACCCCTGTTATATCAATTTTGGGATAAAAAATTGTCCTTTTAATTTAGAATAATGACCCAAGCTATACGGCTTTAGTATCATCATTAAAAAAGAAATTTGTTCCTATAAGTATCACATAAATTTATATTCTCTTTTTATGGAGCAACGCTTTAATGTCTTTAATAAAATACTTTTGACAAAGTGTTATAAACAGATATAAAATCTTGTTTAATTTAGTTAACCTTAGTATTAAATTCTCTCATTACTGAAGTTTGGCGATAATTACAGCAAATTGCCCTCAGTCTTGAGCTCTCTTTATTAATGAATAAGTGTCCATGGTTTAGTCAATAAAATACGTTGTAAGCAGAGTCATAATATATTTAAAAAACTAGTTTCCTCTGTACTTGTTGACACTAATAGCAAAATTATTGTAAATGAGCAAGAAATAAGAGAAGATGACAGCTGTATATATTAGAGTTGTTATGAAGATAACAGGAATAATATTGTCGAATTTTACCAAAACTATACTGACGGCCCAGAAATTATGAAATGCGAAGTAGAACATGCTATAAATAGTGATAAAATTAGAAAAGCTTGTGGTCCAGATGATACATCAACTGAGTTGCTGAAACTAATAGAGAATGATAACATAAAAGTAGTAGTAAGACTTTTTAATTCAATATATAACACCGGAATGATTCCTCGCAGATTAGCTCAAATCCATCTTATAAATCGCAATAACCTAAAAAAACACAATGCGAGAAAATGCTCAGAATATTGATTAATTAGCCTAACGACCCACACTTCTTAAATAATTTTCCTCAGAATACTTCAGAACAGAATCAGACGCAAATGCGAAAATCTTGAAGATACCCAATTTAGTTTTAGAAATTCTATGGGAACCAGGGAGGCACTTTTTGCGCTAAACATTCATATTACAAAAATGCCGTGACCAAAGAAAAGATGTATTTTGCATGTTTTGTGGACTTCGAAAAGGCATTCGATAAAGTACAGCATGTAAAATATAATGCAAATACTGAAAAATATCGGAATAGATGACAAGGATATTTCGTGTCATTAAAAATTTGAACTGGAATTAAACTGCTATCTTAAAAATTGAAGATAACTACACCGATGAAATCCCCTTACAAACGAGAAGTCAGACAAGGTTGCATTTTGTCGCCAACATTATTCAATTATTCGCAGACCTGATAACAGATTAGTCACTACCTGGTACAGAAAAGAAATGGCTAGCAACCGTGTCTTAAATTACCATTCGACACACCAAATCAGATATAAACTTAACCTGGTACAAGCTCTCAGCATTAAGTACACACGTTGACAAACCCACTTTACAAAGAAGAATCTCTCAATCTACTGAAGTCAATCCTTATGGATAACTCCTATCCCACATTCATAATTAATAAATTTCTATATTCCAAAAGCTATAGATAGTCCATTACTGAAATACCCAACGGGCGAACATTAGCGTCCATTTCTAATAAAATGCAGATAAATAATTCTCCTCTTATCCCTAAACAAACCACAAAATATGCTTCGCTCGCGTACTTCCCACAGATCACGAACAAGCGTACCAATATTTTCAAAAACTTTCCTGTCAAAATAGCTTTAAAAACACCAAAACCTTAGAAAAGTTAATTTCAAAGACAAAACCTCCATTGGACCCTCTAGATCAAACTTATGTCGTATGTCATTGATACCCCGTGCAGAGTGCAACTCCTGTTACATTGGCCGCTCGGCTGGCATTCCAGCCGCTCTCTTCAAGGTCGACGAACATCTCACAAAAGTGACATTAGCATTTCTAAACCATTTTGTGCCCTTGGACAACATGCCATTTCGACTAAACACAGTATCGAGTTCACGAATACCAAAATACTGAGCAAACCACAAAATTACCATAAGCGATCCATCCTTGAAATGTACCAAACTCTAAAACATCGAGAGTCCCTAAATAAAAGAACCGACATTAACAATCAGAGAAAGATATATCACTCTCTCATCATACACAACAAATAAAAAACCCCATAGAGGACAAGAACTTTATATCCCTATTCTTCTTCCCCTTTTTTCTAACTAATACTCTAAATTCTCTTGTGTTTTTTGTTTTTTTTTTCTATCGTCTATTTAGTTTTAATGTTAAAGTATCGTAGAGGTTTTACATCATAAAAAACCTACAAATTGTTTTTGTAAGTATGAACCCTGTTCATTTTTTACTTATATTCTAAGATCATTTCCAGTTGTAGAGAACTGATGATGCTTTTAAAATAAGAATAAAAACGAAACGTATTTTATTAAATTAATGAAGTAGTTTTAATTTAAATGTATTTTAAATTTAATTAAAGGTCGTACTCGACAAAATAAGCATGGCTATTTAATATAATATATAATAAATTCAAGAATGCATGAGAACGTATCAAATGTTCCCAGTAAGTAAATTAAATGGAATTTGCACTAAATATACCTACCTTGAAGCTGATTTGAGAGGTCGCATCCCCTACCCATTATTTACGCCAAGATAGATGCCTACTCGAAGGAACAGACGTCTTAAAATTAATTTATCATGTCGATGTCGAGAATTGATACCACGAATCCCGCTTTGCCGTTTTGGCAAATCGCTATCGATTATTTGCATTAGCGATATACTACATTTTGGTTGGTGTTGAACTTTGGGGTCCCCTGCGATCCATTTCCACGTTATGTATAGAAGCGAACTGTAATTTAATATTATTAAGTGGATCATGTTGTTTTGATCTACAACTGATATTTGTAGCGGTGTAAATGAATATGTGTCGCTTTGAAACTAAATATTATTGAAAATTAGCTGTTATCTCCACAGACTCAAACATCTAATAATAGATTATATATAATTTGATATAAAATACTGCATTCAGTAGGTAATTGCTTTATGATTTAAATATTACTATGCATTTAAATTTTCTAAACTACAAAGGCGAAATTGTTAAAGACACATTAACAATTTCGCTTTTGATAGTTGACACACGGATGCCAATGCCGTTAAACAGCTCCGTTGTTCCAATTTATGGTGTTTTTGATAGGACTTATTGATTTTAAATTACTTTGTTTCGCAATAACCTTTATGTAAAGAAAAATATTATAAAACTTTAAATAAAAGACGAATCAATGTCCGTATAAAGTTATGAACGTGACCAAGTGAACTTCTTCTTTCTTCCTATGCCGTCGTCCCCATTTTAACGGAGGTGGTTGGCTGACCACATTTTTAAAAGCTTCTCTGTCTTTTGCAACGTGGAATAATTCGTCTACAGTCATGTTTTGTCCAGTCTCGAATATTTCGCAGCCATGACTTCCTTTTCTACCTATTCCCTTTTTGCCATCGACTCTACCCTGCATGATGACCTGCCAGAAGACTATATTTATTATTTCTTAGTATGTGTCCAAGGTATGCAGTCTTGCGTACTTTTATCGTTCTCAACAATTTTTTTGACTCGACCCATTCTTCTCAGCACTTCCTCATTGGTGACCCTGTCAGTCCATGGGATTCTCAACATTCTCCGGTAATATCCAAAGTTCAAAGGCTTCAATCTTTTTAACTATTTGCGCTTTTAGTGTCCATGTTTTCTACCCGTACAATAATTGCGACCAGACGTAACATTCAACAAACCTCAGTCTCAGCGCAATATTCAGATTTTTTGTCACAGAACAATTGTTTTGAATTTTAAGAAACGCTGCCCCTTGCCATTTCTATTCGTACCCGGATCTCTTGGATCTGGATCTAATTCTGTGTTGATGTAAGCTCCCAGATATTTATATTTTGTCACTCTCTCTATTTTGCTGTCCACCAAGAGTTTAGTTGTACAATTAGTTTTGATCCTTGATACTATCATAAATTTGGTCATTATCTGTGTTGATGTCAAAGTCCCATTTGAATGCATTCACTATTATTGCATCTAGTAAAGTTTGTAGATCTTCTATACTCTCAGCCATAATTACCGTGTACATCTGCAAATCTCATGGTGTTTATGATTCTCCACAATTCTTATTCCCTCTTTTCTTTCCCAATAAGGCTTTTCTGAATATGACCTGTGAGTAGACGTTGAAAGCGTCGGAGACAAGACGCATCCTTGCCTAACCCCTCTCGCAATCGGTATATTATTTGTTTCTATATCGTTTCAAACCTTTACTACGCCTTTCTCGTGTTCCCGATATATAGCCTTAATAAACTCATTGTCTTTTTGGTCCTAAATTGATGTTTTTTAATTCATGCCTATTAACTCCATATGCTGCACTCGGTCAAAGGCCTTCCTAAAAGTCTATGAAGCAATACATATGCACACATAAAATTAGGCATTTATTTATAAACAGGATGAGTCAGCACTTATGGAATGAAAAGATATAGCAACGAAAACCGTGAAAGATATTAAATTAAATAGATCCCTGTGTTTGTAAGTTAAACGAATAAATCTAAAATCCGGCCTGAGCATTGAAATTTTCTCTCAATGAAAAAGGGGCAAGAAATATATTATTTCACCCATTATTCTGCTTGATTCATGGTGTGTGGTATTCAACTTATACCAACGGGGATGATTGTTACGTGACCAGTATTTACAACTATTTGGATTTATACATTGTACCCTCTTTATGGAAGGAGTAGTAGAGTTTAACCCAGGGACTGGGCACTCTAGGCTTGGGCTTCAGTCTGGGTAGAGGTCTCTTGATGGTCGGGGTTTCTTGGCAGCAGCTCAAATACCAAGTGGAGTACTGAAAGATCAAGAGTCAGATGAAGTTAGAAGTATGAAGAGAAGGGAAGATGAAGTATGAGAGGCATCACCCTATTTTTAAAAGGAACAGTGATGACCTACGACATATGAAAATAATAAGATAACGGAAGGAAAGAGAAAGATAAGGTTACCGGTTAGGATATTCACGCGAGACTAAAATTAAACCTGTGAGAAAATAGTGTTTTAGGTTACGTCGGTAATACTTTTATATTTCGCGTACATTTTTATTGTTTATCTAATAAATCAATCTGGTAATATCAATATAATATCTGAAAGAGATTCATCATTGCACATAACATAAATATGATACCTATTAACAAAAAATAAAGGGCAAATAGTCATCAACAGGGTTTTTTATTGAGATATAGTTAAAGAAATGACTCTATAAAAAATTTTACTTCAACAGTTAAAATAGCAATGAACATAAGTTACTGCAACAATTTATTTTTTTAATTAAATTGCAACTCTAATTTTTTCTGCAAAATAATTATGAGTAATTTAGTAATCCTTATGATAAGAAAAAAAGCAACAACTGTTATAGTTGTATCTAACGTCAATATTAAATAATAAAACAATGACTTTACGCCTTGAGAATACGTAAATTTTAAAGTTACTGAAATGTTTGATTGTAATCACCTCAAATGTGTGTATAAAATTTATAATAAATTTAAACTACATTACAAAACAAATCTGATCATACATTCGTAATGTAGATACCGTAAATTTATGCTATTATTAGATTGTTCGATTGAATTCAAAATAAACACAACATAAATAAATGAAAGGCACGGAACTCAAATCATAAATCAATTACCAAAGATTTAGGTAGCACGGAAGAAAAAATGATCGTTGAATCATAAAAATCTTGGCTACTCACAATTGAAGAATCGGCATTGTATACATAGTCGTCGGCAGGAAGTCACAGATAATAACGTTCTTTCATAGAATGGTCGTTAATATAGGCACTTGACAGGTTTGCACCTGCGACAGGTGTACTGGTACGTCTCAAGCAGTGTGCAAAATACCGTGGATTCCATCAGTCACAATCATCGTCAAATCAATGTAGGTACTGCTGGCACAAGCTGGGTTGTTCGACAATAGGACTAAACTTCTTTGTTAAGATAAAGAGTTTATATTTAACATAATGAAAGATAATAAGAGCAAAGACGTCAAATAACTGTCAAAGTGTTTTGGACGCGTTTAAGAGTTCCTCGGGAAAATTTATATATTTAAGTAGTTCTAAAGTCTTTTTTTTTATTAGATTTCGATCTCTTGTGAAGTGCAGAAGTGTATTTCAAGATATAACACAGGGTGTTTAGCGATTTTTGTTTTTTTTTGCTTTATATTTTAAGTTCTGGTATTCTGTCAACTGTACTGTAAGTAGAAATTTTTTATTAATTTTTTTGTTAAACGTCGTGCCCCGTCATGTCCGCGGGCAAAAATGGTATCTCTGGGAAGGATCCACCAGATCCTGGTGTAGAGGACATTGAATTTAGAGATAGGAATGATATTAAAAACAATATTGATAGCAAAAACTTGCGTTCAACTTCGCCTAAAACAAATATTCAGAAAAATCAGGTATTTAACTCAGCTAATCGATTTAGTTCTAGTGATAATGGTCCTTTTTTTATATTTGTTCAACATATTAATTTAAATATAGGTCGTTTGCATCCAATGAAACTTGGAGAGAAACTACTTTCATTATCCAATTATGATAAAAATATTATAGAAATTGTTAGTGTAGGTAAAAACCGTATCAAAATCCAAGTAGATTCAGGTGCTGTAGCTAATAAGTTAGTTACAGAAGATTTTTTTGAAAAAAATAATCTAATAGCATATATTCCAAATTATTTAACAGAAAAAAAAGGTCTCGTTCGTGGAGTGGATACTACTTTAAGTGAGAATGCATTGCTCAACACTATTAAGTCTAATATTCCTATTAAAAAAGTTTATAGAATGACTAGATTAGTTCAAAATAATGGTATATCTGAAAGAGTTCCTAGACAAATGGTCATAATTAGCTTTGAGGGTAAATTAATTCCCCAATATATTTACATTAATAAAGTTAGATGTCCAGTTGAAATATATGTTAGTCCGGTTATGCAATGTTTTAATTGTCTTCGATATGGTCATTCAACCACCCAATGTAAGTCACAAAAAAGATGTAAAAAATGCGGCAATGAAGGAAAAATTGGTTGCCCTGATCAATGTATTGCATTTTGCGTTTTTTGTAAAAATAATAACCACGAGTCAATTTTTAAAGAATGCCCCGAATATTTGAAACAAAAGAAAACTAAAGAAGCTATGGCTAACTTGAATATTTCGTTTAAAGAAGCTGAAAAAGCTATTGAAAATCCAAGTTATTCCAGTTTAGTTCAAAAAAACAAATTTGCACCCTTAACTACCTGTGACACCGATTTCCCTCCATTAAAAAGCTCTTCTGCTAAACCTTCGAATTCTAACACTGCTTACAAAAATAATAATACTCACAAGCATATATCCTCCCCTACAGTTAGTCCCCCCAAAAAAAGAAAAAATTGTGATACATCTCCTAATTTTCCTCCTATTCGTAGAGAATACCAGACCAGCTTCTGTTCGGGATCTATATTTCAGTTTGGAAACCCTGATCCTCCTAATGAATTCAATAAGTTTATCAGTCAGCTGAGTGCTTCACTTAAAAATTTGATCCAACAAAGTATCCAGGATTATTGTAATTCTTCCTCAAATGTAGAATCTAATCTTAAAATGTACGAAATTGAATTAGAAAATAAAATTAAAGATATTATAGGTAATCTTTTTACATAACTTTAATGGCTTCCAAAAGCATTAAAATTATTCAATGGAATATTCGTTCGCTAAATGCAAACAAATATTCTTTAAATCAATTACTTTTTGAAGAACGTTTTGACATAGCTCTTTTATCAGAAACTTGGTCCAAACCATCTGATACTGTTTGCTTCAATAATTTTAATATAGTTAATAAAAGTAGAAGTAAGGGATATGGAGGAGTTGCCGTAATTTTAGCAAATAACATTATTTATGAGCCCATTTCATTCGTTAACAATTTCAATCCTAATCTCGAAGTTTGTGGTGTAAATATTAATATTGACCAAAAAATTTATTCTATTCTGAGTGTGTATCGTCCAGCAAAAGTTAGAGTAACAATGCAAGATTACGTTAGTCTTTTTTCTCAAATTAACAATGATTGTATCATTACCGGAGATTTTAATGCTCACCATGGATTATGGGGATCCAATTTATGTTCCGTCGATGGTAATATACTAGTAGAAGCATTAGATGTATTTCCTAATCTAGTTGTTGTAAATGACGGGTCGGCTACTAGAGCTACTCCTCCAGGACATATCAAATCGGTTGTAGATCTTACTATTATAAGCTCTAGTTTATGTTCAGCCTTTGACTGGACCGTTCTTTCAGATACCTATGGATCCGATCATTTTCCCATTAGACTTTCCGTGCAGGATATAAAATTTGAAAACACAATTTTCACATCTTCAATTAAATGGTCCATGTCCAATGCAAATTGGGAAAAATTTAGAGATTCTGTAGAGAGCACCTTCAGATACGAATCAAATACAAACGAAACCAATGAAATGATATTCTTTTTATTAGATTCTATTACTACTGCAGCCAACAATCTTTTAAAATTATCAAACCCTCAGTAAAATCTTTTAAAACTCCACCATGGTGGGATGATGAATGTCTCACAGTTTCGAATGCAAGGAAAAATTCTTTTAAAATGTATAAATCCAATCTTACCCTTCAAACTTTATTGAATATAAGAGGATGAAGCTATGTGTAAACGCACATTCCGCTCAAAAGCCAAATCTAGTTGGGCTCGATTTTGTTCCTCACTTAGTAGGCAAACTTCACCCTCAGAGCTTTGGAAAAGGGTAAACAAAATTCAAGGTAAGAAAAAGTACACCGCTAATAATGAAGACATGGTAGAAAGTCTTTTTAGAAAAATCTCCATGTTTGTTAGATGTCTCTTAACCATGCCTTTGTCAGACATACCTCTAATATGACTAAATCTATCCGAATCAGAACTTTGTGATTGCAATTGTTACGTTGATGATATTAATCATTGCTTGTTTGGAATGCAAGCATAATTGATGATGCAACTTAAATATTTGATGCACACCCGTCTCAAGAACAAATACCTTTACCACAAAACCAAACATTCTCTTTTATACTTGTCTCACGACGAACCATAAAATACAACAATTATTTGGGAATTTTTAAAAGGACTAAAGAGAAAAATTAACTTGGATTGAATGAGTCGGCTTGAATGTGTTAGCAATTATTGTTTTTATAATTATCTTATGTAATATTAAGTACCTCCCTGTAAAATACGAACATTGTTATTTAAAAAATTAAAAAATTATATGTTTTGAAAAAAAAAATTATATAAATAAAATTAAAAAATATATATATAAATAAAAAATCACTATATAAAAAAACTGAAAAATTATATAATAAAAAAAAACTTAAAGAAAAAAAAGGGAAGAAAAGAAAAAAAAAATTATTATACAGAAAAAAAAAAAAGAAAAAAAAAGAAAAAAAAAAAAAAAAAAAAGAAAAAAAACGATCACAAAGAAGGCCTTAAACCTCCTAGGTGTTGAACCGGGTTTATGTCTTAGCGCTGTGACAATTATTAAATTATTAGCATTTAGTATTAGCATTTTAGTATTATTTGTATATTTCTTATTTGTAAATTAATTTAAGTTGGTTAGGGTCCTGAATGAAGAGTTTAAATAGAGGTCAATTTAATTGATTCCACTTCCTTTTTGTATTTTTTTTTATTTTTATGCAACAACTATTGTAGCAAACAGTATTTATTATAATACCGTGGTTGAATGGATCAATAATCAAAGCCATTGAAAAAAAAAAATAAATAAATCGCTCGTTCATAATCATTAACTAGCCTCTAACGTCCCTCTGCTGAACATAGGCCTCATCGCATGCTTTTTCCACTTAGTCCGATTTTGCGACCATCTGAATCCAATTTGTAGTCACTCTTTTTATGTCCATCTGTTCCATCTGTCCATCTCGTTGGGAATCGACCTCTATTTCTGTTAGCTTTTATTCGGGGTCTATATTCCAAAATTCTTTTGGTCCACCGGTCATCAACGCATCTTGCTACATGACCTGACCAGTTCCACTTTAGTATTGTTATCCTTTCAATAAAGGTCTGCTACTCCTGATCTTTTGCATATAGTAGCATTGGGTATTCTTTCACGTAGAGAAGTCCCTTACATTATTTTCTTCACTGCCCTTTCCGCAACTTGTAGTTTACGTACTGTTGTTCTTGTGAGTCTTAGAGTTTCTGAGGGAAAAATAAAAGCAGTGTTTGAAAAGTATATAAAGGACCCTCCATTTTTTTAAGGTGTTTTTTATTTAGATGCTTTTTAATAAATTTTACAAGGGATTTGTCACATTTTTTATACTCCAAAATCACTGTTATTTCGCTGATTCAGTTTTCTGAAATCTCGGAAAAAGTGGCACGATTAACCTCGTTCTGGGTGGCGGCACTATTTTTTTCTTTAGTTTTGAGTTATGTAGAATAAAAAACAATTGGTCACAAGAATGTGCCCTCAAACTTTAAAATCAATATTTTTAGCATCAAAATAGTTGATATTTTCTGTGGAATTCGTCATTATATTAAATTGTTACCATTTAATTATTTTTCTATTTCCTGAGCGTTGGTTTTTGCTGTTTTATAATTCATGTGACTTTCTCGAGTATTTTTTTTTCATTTTTTTTTCAATTTGTTTTCCTTTTTCGTCCGTAGGTCGGATCTACACGTAACATATTTATTTTATTCATACTATCACAATTTCCGTAAAAGCTTTTTATGACACCGACAATTTTTTATTTGCTTTAACGAAATATTTCTTATATAAATTATCCATTTTGTTGCGTACACTTGCGTATAACTTTTGAGGGGTCTAGATACGAAACGTAATATATCACGACTCTGTCTAGAAATTAAACTCATTCGTTATAAACCCAATTCCTGGCTTTCTCCGACTTCACATCACTTTGGTAAATCGTTATTGATGGTTCTGTATTAACAAGATAAATCCTGGTTATTGTTGAACTTTCGGCTCGTTCTCTTACCTGCGCTGATTACTAGTTATAATCTAAGTCAAATCTAGAATGGCTGTTTTATTGGTAAAGTTGTATAACAGGAATGCAACTTCTTGCACTTAATAACTTAAATTAATGTTGTAACTAGCAGAAACCTCTATTTATATTTTTGGTTTCATCTTCTTTTTTATTCTTCCCAATAAAAACTTTTATTAGTCAACTAAGATTTCTTTATTTTGCAAAAAATGTGTACCATTTAGGCATTATTTGTGAATCTATCAAATCTGCCACGACAAAAGTATTACCCATAACCTGTAATCATTAAAATGATCGTTTAAGTCGAGAATGAAACATCAAAAGATTTTAACATAAAGAGAGGAGTACGTCAGGTTGTGTACTATCACTCATCCTATTAAACGTGTTCTCAGAACATCTATTTAAGGAAGCAATATACAATATAGAAGACGAAATTGTAATAAATGCAGAGGTGGTAAACAACCTGAGATACGCGGATGACATTGTTCTAATAGCAGATAGTGTAGATGGTCTTTGGAGAGCTTTATGACCTTCCCATTGCTCATTTAGGTTACGTGGTTGATATTCGCTCTGAGGGTTAACAAAGTGTCAAAGCAAAATCGACTGACCTGCTCATGGTGGCGATTGCTTGAAATTTTATCAGGACGCTTTTCTGCATGGTACAATGAACATATTCGTTGTACCATGGATGTTGATAATGTATATATAACCTCACTTTCGCAGATTATGTTAATAAATCTTTATTACGACAAAAAATATTTTTGTTTAACTATAAATGCTCACTATAAATAAATAACTAATTAATTCTAAAAATTGCATCCGGATATTAACACTACAAATTAAAATATTTAAGTTTAACAAAATAATCCCATAAGACTCAATACTAAAACGTCCTCACACATCTGACAGCGTGTCACGTGACTGTAAATAGAGGGGAGACCCACGGAGCGAATACCCTGTCCATTAGAGAGAGAGATGCAGGGACTGCTTTGCTTCAGTGTTCTCTGTCACACATGGAAAACGAGCCTGTATTGCAGCAGTCAGTCTATTTGTATTACATTCCTATATTTTGTCGGGTGTGTTGTTATGTTTATTTTTTCTTCTTTTTCTTCTTTTTTGACTTTTATTTTACTGAATAATCAGCCAACTCATTTGTTTTGTTAATTTTTGGGCCACTGTCGTGAGTCTGAGAATATATCTCATGCCATATTATCAGTGAATATAGACATTTCTTCTACACAATACCTGTATAATATCTACGTGTTATTTATGTTTTCTGTTTTAATATAAGCTGTGTAAATGTTTATATTGGATAGGTCATTATTAAGGTAATATTTAATGTGGTTGATCTGTAGGAATTTGAGAAGAATTTTGATAATTTTAGGGCTAATATCGCATAGAAGCATTGGGGCATTAATTGGGGTTTTAATATTAATTTTAATCAGTTCGTGATAGACTTCATAATCTTTTATTTTATTTATTGTAAGTTCAAAACTGTTTAAACCATGGTGTATCTGAAAATGATTGTTTTATTTCTCCACACTATTTCTTTTTCAATTGAACAGAGTGTTTCTTGAAATTGTTGTAATCTACTTTGATTTTGGCTTTCAATTGTGTCAGTATGTTCAGTACTTCCAATCTTTGCTAGTTTATCTACATATTCATTTTCTTTAATGCCACTTTGTCCTGGTATCCAAGTTAGTTTGAATGTATTGCCATTGTTGTTGGCTTTCACTATTATTATTTTAGTTAATAATGTGACATTATCTGTTGTAGCACTTAATTCGCGTGGTTTTAATTTATTAATTGCGTTCATAGAATCACTAAAGAGAATACCTTTTAAAATATTTTTTCTATGCACACACTAACCCCTTTATTTATTGCATTAATTTCTGCATTAGCACTAATTTCCGCACCAGTGGAAAATAAAAGTAATAATAAATGAAAGAGGAGAACAAAACAACATTGAAGAAGAACGGAATGTCATCCAAACGATAATTACAAATATAGCAAAGGTAACGTTAGGTAAAACCTCAAGCAAAAGAAACGAGGAATGGTTTGACTAAGATTGTCAACAAGTAATAAATAGCAAAAATATAGCCAGACAGAAATGTCTCCAAAGGGATTTGCGATTGAATAGAAGAGCATATGAAGAAAATATGTAGAAGGAAAAAGAGAGAAAAGTTGAATAGAAAAATACAATTACAGATTATAATAACAGAAGAGAGACTAGAAAATTTTACAAGGAAACCAAGCAATACACCCAAGGATACATGACAAAATCAACAGTTTGCAAGGACAAAAATGGGGCAAGTATCAGCGAGATACAGGGAATAGTGAAAAGGTGGAAGGAGCTAGAACAAAACCAAGACGAGGAAATAATGCTCACCACACAGCAGAAACAACTAATTGAGCAACCAACATTGGAAGAAACGATTAACGTCATAAAACATCTAAAAAATAACAAAGCACCTGGCACAGATGGAATACTACAGAACTGATAATAATGGTGGACATGCGCTATGGAGGCATATTCATAAACTAATCGACCGCATGTAGACACTAGAATGATCCCAGAAGATTGGAAAGTGGGAATCATACTTCCTATGTACAAAGGGTGACACAAACGACACAAAGGGTGAAAATTATAGGGGCATAACAGTTTTAAATGTCGTCTACAAGATTATTAGAATTATATACAGCCGCCTGGAATCGTTTCGGAGGAAATGGTTGGTGAATACCAATGTGGCTTTAGACCAAAGAGGTCAACTCTTTGACTTAGACCAAATACATATGTTACGAGATATACATGAAAAATGTGTTGAATATAACATACCTATTTACAACTTGTATATCGATTTTAAACAGGCGTTTGATGGAGTAGATCGAGAAAAAAATGTTAAAGCAACTAGCTATGTTATAGATATTCAATAAGTTGGTTAAACTTATACAACTGACTCTGGAGGGTTTCAAAGCTATGGTGAGAATAGATGGAGATATGACGCAGGCCTTTGATATTGAAAATGAAGTTAGACAAGGTGATGCCTTATTAACAACACTTTTTAATCTATTTTTAGAAGCTGTTGTTAAAAAACTGATATATACAACGGCTATATATGATACAATTACAAAAATATAGAACTGAAACGAGAAGCTGCTACTTTTGGACTATATATAAATGAAAGCAAAACAAAATATATGGAGTGGACAAAAACGAATCAACATGAGAATCTGAAAGTAGACAACCATACCTACAAATATGCCTCCGCTTTTCCCTACCTAGGCTCAATAGTAAATGACAACAACAACATCAGTCAAGAAATGCAAGCACAGATTCTTAGCGGTAATAAGTGCTTTTATGTAGACAAAGACTTAACGAAAAGTAAGTTACTGAATCGTGAGTCTAAGCTTAGAATTTACAAAACAGTAATTAGACCAGTGGACACATATGGATGTGAAACGTAGACCCTCTCAACCACTGATGAAAATCAATTGAGAATATTTGAGCGTAAAATGCAGAGCGCAGATATTGTTAGATTTGTAAAGTCACAAAGACTAAACTGGATTGGTCACCTAGAAAGAATGCCAGATAATCGAGCTATAAAAGTAGTCCAGAGATGGAAACCCTAAGGAAACACAACAAGTGGAAGGCCCCGTAAAAAATGGATAGACGACGTAGAGAGGGATTTTAAAACCATGAACATCAGGCAGTGGCGAAGGAAAGTATCCGACAGGGCAGAATGAAAGAACATTGTTAAGCAGGCCAAGACTTACAAAGGGTTGTAGCGCCATTAGAAGAAGAAGAAGAAGAATTTCTGTATTAAATATATTTCATATATTTCAAGAACAAGGAGGATTTAGAGCAGGTCGTTCATGTACGGATAACATCTTATGTCTTAAACAAATTATAGAAAAGAAAATTGTGACAAATAGAGAGTTACATATGACTTTTGTAGATCTTAAAAAGTCATATGACACAGTCCCGCTAAATAAACTATGGGAAGTCCTGGGCACATCAAACATACATCAAACATTGGTTAGTGCTCTCAAACATCTATATTATGGTTCAAACTCCTAAATGAAATTCGGAAACCTCTTAGCTGGAAAATTTGCAGTTACTAAGGGTCTCAGACAAGGATGTTGTATCTCTTCGACTCTATTTAAAATTTATATCTCTGCAGCTCTGAAACAATGGAAAAGGAAAGTCAAAGGAATGGGTATACAGTTGAACGATCAGGATTACATATATACTTTACAGTTTGCAGATAATCAGGTGGTGATCTCAAATGACAAAGACAACATGGAATACATGCTTAGAAAACTAATTGAAGAATACCAGAAATGAGGATTAAATATCAATTTAGAAAAGACAAAATACCTCTCAATTGGAGCTGAAGCAGAACAACTCGATATCGATGACAATCAAAAAATAAATCCATGTGACGAATATAAATACCTGGGCGTCATCTCGACCGTAGTGGAAAAGACGAACGAGAAATAGAACATCGAATTGTACAAGCACGAAGAGCTATAGCATGTTTGAACGGAGTTCTATGGAGTAAAGAAATATCAAAGAAAAGAAAATGGAACATCTATGAGACAATGGTTAAAACTAACCTACTTTATGGAGCTGAGACATGGAGAATAACCGAGAAATATAAGAAAAAGGTCGAAGCCACGGAAATGGATGCCATCAGAAGATCGATGAGAATATCAAGAGCCGACAGAATACGGAATGAAGTGATAAAACAACAAATGGGTATAGAGGGCACTATAGTTGAGGATATTGAGAGAAAACAGCTCATATGGTATGGGCATGTGAGCCGAATGGGGACGAAAATTGCCTAAAAAAACGATGATGGTGGCAACACCCAGAGAAGAGGAAACGAGGAAGACCACCACAGAGCTGGAACCTGGGAGTTGGGAAAGCGATTAGCGCTCGAAATCTGGACGAAGACCTAACTAAAGACAGAATACAGTGGCGTTTGGGAGTCGGACAACGTCGTAAGACGGTTATAAAACCGAATATATATATATATATTATATATATATATATATATAATATATATATATATATATATATATATATTAGATAGTAGTTTTGAAGGATAGGTGTAGTTTGAAATTTGGTATGTATACTCCAAACCCCACATATTCATTTTAATTTGCTGAGACGCATGAGTAAACACATATTGGTATTTGTTTGTTAAATGATTTGTTTCTGCTTTGAGAATAATATTATGTGTGTTATTTTTAGAAATATCTAAATTAATTAGTGGAATTGGTTGATAGGGTATCTCGTATTCAAAACTTTTAAATTTTTTTTTTAATTTTCTTCAAAAACCTTTTATTATATAAATAAATTTTTCCCCAAACATAGAACTGTACTCGACAGTAATAATTTTATGACAGTTATATTGAATCATCAAGATTTTCAATTTACTAAGTAAATTGTACAGGAGCTTCTACAATTGTTTTTGTTTGTCCCGCCTATGGTTTTAACCATTTTCGAAGACCGACGCTTTCAAATAAAATACTACACCGCATTGTTTCTAGCCTGCATTACCATTGTTTTGATGTATAATGGGAGTAGGAGTTGGAGATTAGAAAGTTCATGCGAACGAAAATTAGCATTGCTAATACAAAACCTTTCTTTTATTTTTTGGTTTTTGTGGGATGCATCGTAACTGGTATACGTCACTAGAACACGAGATACGGCAAAATTTATTTTTGCTTATTGTGTTTTATGTAGAGAACTACAAAAGACTATTCGTATATACTAAACAGTACAAACATAAAGAGTACTAATGGGACAAAAAATAATTTTGCTTTTTGATTTTAATTTTATTAATACAACGTGAGCTTCACCAAGGGTCCTCTTTTATCGAAGGTGGTTAATTTTTAACATACGATTTTGCTTCTTCTCTTGCATAATAAACCTAACTTCCATTTCGTAACTTTCAATAAAATCTGTTAAAATATGACTTTTCTATAAACTGATAAAATATTTATTTGTTGTATGTTTTTTTACGGTCCGAATAGCTCAGACGTTAGAATGCCTATCACTCGAAAGAAAAAAGGGGGTTCGATTCCCAGCGCCTACGAAAACATCTAGATGTTTTTAAAATATTTTAAAATTATTTTTAAATTTCACTGTCAGAGCACAAGACAAAAGGTCTCTACGAGAAACCACCTTCTCCGGAAACTTGTAGGGTGCAAGTGGGGTGCAAACCCCCAGGTCTTGAAGTCAACAGCTGAGCCTTATGTTTCTCAACAGGGGAATATGCTTGTCCCGTCTGGGGTAGATCTAGACACGCCCAACAAGTCACCACGGCGTTAAATGAAACATGTAGAATCATTACCAGTTATATGAAGCCTACCCCTCTACACCTACTGTACCGGGTAGCTAGATTCGCATCACCAGACGACCGTAGATGTGCCTCACAATATGTAGAGAAGTTCAGGCGAACTTTCGATAAACGGCACCAATTATACGGGTTTGACGAACCGCCAGGAATCAGCCGACTTAAATCAAGGAAAAGGTTTATGACAAATGTCAGCGTCGAACCACCCGAAGTGTTCCTCCTACATCCAGAACGACCCAATGGAATGAACCTGGACTGGAGAACCTGGCGGACACTCAACCGCGTGCGCACAGGTGTTGCTCCTGTAAAACAGAACCTCATTAAATGGGGCATCAAGACAGATAGCGAGGCACTCTGCGAATGTAGGGAAATACAGAACGTGGAGCCCCTGAGAGTATGCAGACTTTCCCATCACAGTGCACCCTCGACGATTTATGGCTCGCAAATACAAAGGCTGTAGACGTAGCCCGATTTTGGGCAGAAAAACTGTAGTCGGATCCAGACTCGAAAAAGTAAAGTAAGTAAAATATCTTAAGGTCTCAGGTTCACTTACCCTGAAAAAAATTATTACCTTGGGTAAAATCAGGTAAAATTAATCGGTTAAAGCGTAGCACTGGGCCTGTAGCCTTCTGTGTATACTGTAGGCTCAAGAAATAACCGACTACCCTGCTATGCTCCCAAAAGACACCAACTGTATAAAGGCGGACTATTATTGTTTTTTTACCCCCATTAACCCTCAGGGTTATTAGCGAATGGGTTTATTTTTAATAATGGTTTAATTCAGAAAAAGTTTTTTACACACAACGGTTTTAAAAAAATTTTAATTTCACAGTTGATATACAGTTAATAGTTTTTGGGAATATTGTTCTGAAGCTATTTTCTTGAAGTTCGTTTATTGACGTTACAATTTCCACTTCGGAAATCGTTCTCAAAATACGAATAATTAGTAATTAGTTTTTGGAAAAGTTTATGATTTTATCAATGCCTTCTATTAGTGCGTTTTTCAGATTCTGCTATATTTTCGCTGCCAGCCCGACCCCTGCCGACCCCCTAAGGTGGCGCGCTTTCTACTAGTGCGGTGGGGGGGGCGTGAGAATATAAAAAAACACCAACAACATTGACTAATTTACTAAAATTAAAGCTACAGTAAATTAAAATTCTGACAAAATAAAAAATAAAATAAACATAAACTGTATTTCAAAAAAGTAGCTGAATTTCATCAAAAATAAACATTCACAAAACATCTCGGCTTCCAGTCCATTTTCTTCTTCCAGAAGAATGGCGATTTCATGTCTTAATTCAAAAACACGTTGTAAAAATTTCCCACGTAATAACCATCGTGCTTCACAATAAAATAATAATGTTAAATGTACTGCAGCTATGTCTTCACAAATTGCAGAAAAGATTCTAGGTTTCAAAGGTCACAGGACAAAGGACACACAGTGTGTCCATACCATCGAGCAAAAAGACAAAAGAGGGAATGTAAAGGTAGTGGGGACAAAAATATTGTTAGACAGGAAGTGCCATCTTGAGAGGCCACTTTAAACAAGGAAAGACAGTCTCTTTCCTTGTTTAAGAAATCAAATTTAGTTTGGTTATGTTATTGTTTGTCCCAACTGTCACATAAAATTTTATTTATATTGAAGTTTTTTACCATTTGTGTCACATTTTAGACTATTATCGTTAATATTTAATTAAAACTTTCTCGTCTGAAAAATATTTTATAGCTATTGTTAATAAGTGTCGAAAAATTTAAATTTAGCGCCTTTGCATTTCCGGATATGTCTGCCATCAGAGGCCACTTTTTTGGTCTCCTTTTCATAACGGTTAGATTCCCTCTTTTGTCTTTATGCTCGATGGTCCATACACACATTGGGGAATTTTGTTTCACAATCGCTTGTAGACTTCGAAATTTTCCGGACATTGTACGATCACCATCGGTGCATATTCCGATGCAACTTATTCACCCTTTTTTTGTTTCGTTTATATAATCATTTAAGATAGCCAATAATGCGGTCGATGTTGCTTACAATTCTATAGGTTTGCACAAAAGTAGTTCTACCACTGATGTGCCATTACAAAATGTAACGTAGGCAATAAAATGAGCGTCTTCAGCTATGTCACCAATTCGACGGGCAAGAGTATCGTTTGATAGAGGTATAGACTCGAATTTTTTGGCAAAATTATCTCTAAACATACATACAAACAAATTTTATAGAAATAAAAACACAAATAAGTGTGAGTTAGTACTCTAAAAAAACTAATTACAAGCAGCGTCAACACTTGGTGGTGTCTGAAATAATACTCTTTTCTAACTGCATTTAAATGATATCCGCCTATTCTTTTGTAGGGTTTGGGGAATAAGATAGGAATACTTGCAGAAATTTCACCCAAAAAACAGTTGCTTTAGGAGGCATCAAGGAAAATTAATTTAAAATCAGTATATCTGGAGAGGGTAGACTGGAATTGTTTTATTTTAAAAAGATTGTGTAAATGTTTAGGACAGTTGAGGAAGGTAAAATCCACTTTTGGTATTTGAACTTTCTGGGAAGAGACTGAAGAACTTTCTGTTACAAACAGATGTTTGTTTCAATTATAGTTTATTCGTTTTCCGGGTTTGGACCGTGTCATTGTGAGTGACCCAAAAGTGGGTTCATCTCGACGTTTCGCTACAATTGTATGTAGCTTCTTCAGGAGAACAAAGAAAAAGAAAACAAAAGACAGGAAGAATGGGTAGTTAGCAACGGTAACTCAGTTTACTCAACGCAACCAGAGGCGAATACTAACTACCAAGATGGGCATTTGGTCACAGTTACTCAACTACTCAACGCAGCCAGAGGTAAAAACCAAATGCCAGGACAGGGATTCACGTCCAACAGCTCAGAACACTAACGCGTCGAGAGGCGGGGAGTGAATCCGACGATTACTCCGCTACCGCTTTATTTATAGTCGCGGTGACCTGTCGTGTCGGGACGTATCGGCACACTTCGTGGCGCGAACGTCAAGAAGCGCGCGCTGGCCAATCATGTGGCTGCATCGTGGTAGCGGGACCGGACGGCGGCTCTAGACTGAGATTCCAGATGGGAGACAAGTAGTATCCTTCCTCTCGATTGATATTATGGGGATTTTTTCGGATCTCTAGAGATTCGCGGATTTTCCTGGAATAAAAGAAGGGGCTCTTAGAAATAATATGGGTTTTTTTCGAACAATATGGAATGACCGGTTTCTTGGCAGTGTTCTGCAACTGCAGAATGGGAGAAAAGACCTAATCGAATGCATCTTTGATGCTCTTGAATCCGAGTTTTGACGGAACGACCAGTTTCGCCAATATACACATGTCCACACGAACAAGGAATAGAATAGACACCACAGAAGATAGGGGCGGTAATGGGTCCTTAGGAGAGGGTAGATATTGTGAGATTTTCTTGGATGGTCGAAAAGTAGTCCTGATACCTTCTTTGCGAAGAATTTTGCCAATCCTATCAGTGACATTTCGAATATACGGAAGAAAAGCCACAGGAGTATTACCCGAAGATTCTGAATTTGTCGTCCTAGGGTGTAAAGGGGGATGTAGATGTCGGTGTGTAATATTTTGAATTGTGGACTTAGAGTAACCGTTGGCGACAAGGGTTTTTTGCAGATGGCCCGAGTTCTTCTCTAAGGTTGTCGGGTTCAGAAATCGAAATGGCCCGATGGATGAGAGAGTTGATCACAGAATTCTTTTGGGCAGGATGGTGGTGTGATCAAGCATGTAGGTAACGATTCGTGTGAGTCTTTTTTCTATAAACAGAGTGACCCAATCGGCCATTGGGCTTGGAGGTGACTAACACATCAAGAAAGGGAAGGGACCGATTATTTTCTACTTCCATTGTGAATTTTATACTCGGATGTTGTGAGCTAAGATGATCTAGGAAGGGAGCAAGGGTATGTTGACCATGGGCCAGATGATAAATGTATCATCAACGTAGCGGAAACCAGACTTTTGGTTTTAAGGGTAAGATTCTAGGGCTAAAGACTCAAAGGCTTCCATGAAAATGTCAGCAATGACAGGGAAAAGGGGAGAACCCATTGGTGTTCCAGATATTTGTTTGTAGAAATTGCCTCTAAAAGAAAAATATGTTGAAAGGAGGCATTTTTTCCCCAAGATCTGCCAAAACCAAAGACTTGTTATCATTGGTCAAGTGATCTCGCAGAACAACTAGAGAGTCATGTATGGAGATATTGGTAAATAGGGATGATACATCGAAACTGACGAGAATGTCTTGGGGATCGACCGTGAGAGAGGAGATTAAGGTGATGAATTGTGTGGAATTTCGGACATAAGAAGAGGTACGACCAGTATAGGTCTTAAACTGATTCGACAAGTACTTTGCGAGTTTGTAGGTAGGAGAGTTAATCGTAGTCACAATGGGAAGACCGTAAATTCTGGGGCAGATGGAGTTTTTCGGAACAATGGACTTCTTAACATCATCGGAAAGATTGGATTGTTTGATGGCATGGGAAATTTCGCGTTCGACTCTAGGAGTGGGGTCTCGAGAAATTGTATTATAACAGGATGTATCCCTAAGTAAGTCGTTTACTTTCTCTATGTAAGAAGAAGTACCCAGGATGACTGTGGCATTACCTTTGTCTGCAGGAAGGATTATTATCTCAGAAAGAGAACGGAGATTTTTGAGAGCTATGAATTCCTCACGAGATATATTGGAACTAGGGATTTTGGCTGTATCAAGACATTTAGCGACGTCAAAGCGGATACGGTCGGCTGGAATTTTGGGAATTGTGCGGAGTGCCGCTTCCACATTTGAAACTATCTTCTTCGGTAGGAATTCTGGAAGGAGTGATAGCAAAATTAAGACCTTTAGATAGAAGACTGCTTTCTGCACTTGTTAATTGGTGAGAAGAAAGATTAACGACGGTGTTAGTAAGAGGTGAACGAGAAGTAGAAGTGGTGGAATGTGATTTTTTTCTTAGATACAAGGGATTCAAATTTCTTTTTTGTGAGTTTCGTTGCTTAGAAGAAGGATTTTATCGGTTTGATGATAGGAAATGCTGTCTAAAAGTGACCAATCATCGACACTAAGAATACTGGAGAGTTCAAGATGCAGCTTAAAAAGTTTTTGGGATTGAAAATTAAGGGTTTTTCGAACCTTACACACGTCTTAGAGAACGTAAAAGTTACTAAACAGAATAAAAACATTATTCTCAAGACAAGCATTTTTAAGACAAAGAAAGTCATATGTGTAGGATTGACGTGCAAGAGTCATTATTCGAATGCGGTGAAGTTCAAAGCATGGAACACCTACCTATGCACTAGTAGATGTGCCCACGGTAAATTGTAAAAAAAATTAAAAAGAAAATTTAAAGTAAATTTTTAAGACATTTGATTACAGCTTGGAAATAATTGTCTTAAAAATCTGCAATAAATATTTTTCCAATCAAAATCTATGCGATGTGTTTTTAAGTAACATTTCCTTAATAATCATCTAAGAATAAATAAAAGTAGTTAAATATATGTAAATTTTTATTGAGTAAATAAATCAAATACAAAAGAACGTGGTAATGAAATAAAAGAAAAAGAATGCCTGAAGAAATAAGAATTAAAAGAAGTAAAATAAAAAAACAACCAAACCCATAATTCGTAAGTAGATTATTAAATACAAGAAGTAAATCGCGTAAATTTTTACTTTTCCTTATATGTATAAGTACAAACTGTTGCTGTCACTAAGTTCAAATACGTTTTATAATTAAAACATTTGAGGAAGTTCGACTTTGCGTCTTAATGAAAAGCTAAAGAAAATATGACGAGGATAAAGGCTTCTTTTAGTAAACACAAAATAATTTCCAACTTTCTTGTTAGTTGACAAATTGTTTGTTTGCACAATAACCCGCTAAATATCTATTCTCTGACTAAGGAGAAAATGAAGATAATTTAAATGAGCTTGGCCTATAGCCTAGCTAACATTCGGGTATTGTTTTCGTTTTGCAAGTTTAATTAATGCAGGGGCGTGCATTTGTATCCTTTCTGAGAACGCTTTAAGATGTTTGAGATATTTATTCAGATTACAAAACTGTTTACTAGATAAGGTAACGTGAAATCTGGAGATAGTATACTTCACAACACTAATATTAGCTTTCAAAATAGATAATAAATAGTAAATGGAGAGAACAACGAAGTGATAGATAATGTGCGTCGTACCGGATAAAATATTTGAAAAAGATTTCTTAAAGAAGAAGTAATCTAATTTTATATAATAATTAACAAACAATTTCCACAGATCTCTTAAAAAATAATTAATTACAAATGTAAAAGCCTGACTGTTAGTCAAAGTAGCTTTCTTACTTTTGTGATCAAAATAAATTGATTACCTCAAGATTAATTTCTTGATATGCAAAAGTAGACAGAATTACCTTTATAGAGATTATTTATTGACCACAAAAAATAGGCTATCTTTCTCCTCATTTTCCAATCCTTACAACTTTCCGCCAAGGAGACATATATATGGGAAGACAATCAATTAGTTTTAAAATTAGGCTAATGCATTCAATTGGAGAAAACAATATGGTAGTTGGTGGCGTAGGCTTTCTGGTGCACAAGAAACACCGAGATAAAAATAGAAAGTGTAAGCTCAAGAGTTGGGTACATCATATTAAAACTAAACGAAAGACGCTTTATTAGAATAAAGCGTCTAAGTATATAAAACCCACAATGTAATTTTAAATAACAATTTTAACACCAAACTTGAATTTAAAGAAGATATCGCAAAAGTAACTATGTGCTTGTTTGCATACGATAAGTGAAACGATAGATTAAGTATGCTACTAAATTTTTTGTTGCATCATCGGCTCTATGTCACGAAAACATTTAAAAAAAAACAACAACGTAAATGAACGAGTGGCTAGTTCAAATGGTTTAACCAAAAACAAAATTGATTTGATAATCACAAGTAGAAAAAATATTGTCCAAGATGTTTCAGTTATTAATAAAATCACTGCTTGGAGTGACCATCGGTTAGTTAGAGCAAAATTATTAATCAACATTAGAAGATAAAGGAGAGCAATGATAACAAAAAGTAATAAATAAATAATTTTCAGAAAACCAATAGACGCAATATTTCATAAAGAGTAACCGAACAATCATCTGAAGTCCAAATACAGAACGAGTTGAGGTATTTAGCGAGAAAGGAAAGTTGAAAAAGCAAAAAAATGCAAAAGTACTATACCAAAAACTATGCGTAAATAACGAATGGTGGAAATGGAACTCGACTATCTAGAAGCTAAGAAAAACGACAAAATAGTTATAACTAAAAGGTACAACGACAAGGAAAATCTTATGACAAAAAATGCACTAAATAGGTCTTTGATGGGACAATGTAATGTTAGAGAAACGTTTGAAACAACCGCATTAGAAAAAGCATAGGGGTACGATATCGATATTGCAGCTATCCAAGAAACCAAACAAAAGAGAATTTTTTGCACAGAGATTAAGAACTGCATATCCTTTAACAGTGGGGACAATGAAAGACTATTTAGTGTGGCGTTATTTTGTTAAGAAAAAATTTCAGAAATAGTAGTGAACTTTAAGGCAATAACAAGCCGATTATGTCAGTTAAGAATGAGGAAATAGTGTTTTTCAATACCACAGAAGGGTTGCCAAAGTTAATCAGTAAGGAAAACATAATTGGTGTAAATCTGTATGTGAAACCAAATGAGAATTAAAACGTGTCTCATAATACAACTACTTGGGAACTACTTGGGAATCAATGAGTCGTGGGACAAGATCCAAGAGATTTAAATGTCACATCGAAAAGGCAAAAATTTCATTCTTAAATATGAGCTTTGTGTTTAAGAGACATGACCTCACAATAAAAACAAAAATAGGGCTCCTTAAATGTTACGTGTACTCAGTGCTTCTGTACGGAGTAAAAACGTGGACATTGAAGGCGTAAACTATTAAAAACTTCAGGCTTTTAAGCTATGGTTATACAGAAAGATCCTAAAGATACCATAGACAAAGTCACTAATGAAGACGTACTGCGGAGGATGAACACAACCGCGGATTTAGTCAACATAGTGAAGGGCAGTAAGCTGCAGTACTTGGGACATATAATAAGAAATTAAGGCAGATACGAGCTACTTCAATGCATTTTGCAAGGTAAAATTGAAGGAAAAAGGGCCTCAGGACGAAGAAGAATATCCTGGCTTGCTAATCTGAGAGCATGGTATAGAAAGACCTTAACACAGCTATTTCGTAGCTGTGTTAAGACCTTAACACAGCAACCAACAAAGTCATCATAGCCAGAATGATCTCCAACGTTCGGAAGGGACATGCACCCTAAGAAGAAAAAGAATAAGGAGAAAGTAGAAAAGCAACATTTATAAATGTACATGCCCCAACAACAGATAAGGATGATAATATTAAAGACTACCTGTATACAAAAACTTGAAAAAACAACGCAAAAGTTGGTAGAGAGAATGCTTACAGAGAAATATCCGGCAGAAAGAGCGAACACAGAGACAGCAAGTTAATGGCAGAAGATTGATTGAATGTGCTTTTGAAAATAATATGCGTATTGTGAGCACATATTTTGAGCATAGGGAGATTTAAAAAATTATCGCTATGGAGCGGATGCAAGTTTAGAGTACTTCCTGGTAAAAGTAGAAATGGAACAAATAATACCCACATATAAGATAGGAGAAATATCCAGCAGGTAAAGCAATATCGTAGTATAGTATTGCAGAACGAAGAAATTAGGAAAAAATTCCAAGAACGAGTAAAGAAGAACTATCAGGACAGGAAGTAGCACAAGATATCTACCAAAATCTCTTGTTGGTGCGAGAAGGAAACTTTATCGCCAGCAAGAAGCGCTACTGCCTAACTAACACTATTTACCATATAATAATGTAGTATATACTTATAATGATGGGATTGCTTTTATCAAGCTCGCTAAGTATCACCTTGCTTGCGATATTTAAAAATTCGTTGATTGTAAGAGCTATAGTTATATCTTGCTCTGTGTCGCTATGTTCTTCTTTCTTTGTAGGTTGTTGTTTCTTTGTCACAAATAAAGCAACTGACTTAAAATCCTCTACATTTTGAGTATATTCTTCATCCCAAATTTCCATAATGTTATTATCATTTAAAACTTTTCTATCTCCAGTGAGTCCTTGTATTTGCAATGATTCGGCCGTTTCAATAAAGGTATTTAAATCTTCTTGTCTAATTTGTATTTCTCCATAGAATTTGTATCACGTTTCTTAGTGCTATTGTAAGTCATGTTTTCATTACAAAATCTTGATTCTCCCATAATGAATTGATTCCCGAACTCATATTTTCGTGGATTGTTCCAACATAATGATAATTTTTCTGACGCCATGGTCAATTATCTTTAGAAGTTCTTTTAAATTATTTTCCTTCCTTATAAATGTAACGATAATTCTAAATATCGTAATTTATTGTAGCTGGATAGGTTAATAAAAAGTTATATCCGATTTTTTTCGTCTATATTATTTAAAGAATTTGTCATCTAAGCAAATTCATGTCGTAATTTAATATTTTCCGACCTATGTCACAGTGTATTTTCATGGAAAAGTATAAATATTTTTCTTTAAATCTACTTCATTTAATTTTCATTAAAAAAGATGGAATTTAATATATTATAAAAGTTATTTAGTGATAATTTAAAATTAAATTATATTTTGTACTTTTAAAAGCAATAAAAAGTTGTGTAATCAACATTCTGAACTTGACCTAGTTAAATTATTATATTCAACTAGGTTCCTAAATTCCTATCTGTTAAACTGTATAATTTATATAAGGGATAAAATAAATTTACTTACATAATATATTTCACATATGGTTTTTGTTAATTCACTTTTGTAAATTTATCAATTTTTTCCATTTATTGTCCATTGTCATGAGCTGGGTCCAAAGATGCTTTCGTGGATCTCCTGACGGATTTGGTCTGGAATTTGGCGGGGATTTTCTTAACTGCTGATGCATCTTCCATTTCGAAACTGGTACAGCGGGTTCCATATATAATATTGTGAAGTTTGTATAGTTCTAATTTATTTGTCTTTATTCTAATTTATTGTCTATTATCTAATTTATTAAAACTCACGATAACTAATTACGAATTTATTAAAGTCTTTATTAATCCTAATTACAAATAATTTATTAACGTTTCGTTACATTTAAATATCGCGGTTCGCGAGCTTCTTATCACTGACTGCCAAATAAAAATCTTTCATTTATATACACAACTGTGTCATCCAGAGAATTCGGCGGACTTCTTGAATAGTCTCGTATTTGGTGAAGGCGCTCGACTCGTTTTTTCAACCTCGAGACGTGGATGATTCACCAAAATTAGTGTCTAGAGATTTCTGGTAAACAACTGGTAGCTAAGCTCAGGTATATTTTGACCTACAAATTACGAGAATCAATAAAAAGAATTAGTCATAAAATATTTACAGTTCTATATGCCATAACATTTAAAATCGTAACATTGCCCCCTCTTAAAAAAATGGTTCCTCCTGGAACCTTGTCGGGACTGGAACTGGAACGACATGCTGATATCGGCAACTGGACCCTCTTTTACAACTTCCAGTTGTATAGAAATGACAAGGGACGGTTTTTCTCTCCGCAGCAGTAACTATGCGGATTGCAACAGACTAAACACCTGGACTTCGGTGTCTTTAAAGACTTCCTCCACCATGTTTCGTATAACCCTCCAATCTAATTGGCGGCCACTCCAACTTTGGCATGGCTAACTTTTGCACGTCGGACTCTAGTACGTGCTCTCTCAACTGAAGTAAGGCTTCCCATACATCTCGGTAGGTAGGTTGGTCACGGGCAGTGTCTTTTGTTACCAGGTAGAAAAGGTAACGTGATGCATCTTGAAGTTTCAAGGTTTTACCAGGAGCTGGCACTTGGCATTGAAGTTCTGCAACTCGACCAAACTTCCTTCGAAAGACGGATGCCAACCCTGGTGCATCTTTGATACTGGCCGGGATGGTAAGGGCCAGTGAGTAGTCATCGGGAAGCGCGAGTAGATCTTGCCTTTCTTCAGTGGTAACACCATGTCTTGCTTTACCGGTACCTCCATAGGCACCCATGAATTCCTCAAACGTGAGGTCAGACACATCTTGGACTTGGTTTACTTCCACTTCTTCATCTACGTCGTGGTCACCCTCGAAAGACGCCAGCCGGTTATGGTGTACTATCATCGGCTTTCCTCTCGAATCTTGCTTATTCGGTAAATAACATCATTGATCTTCTCCATAATGAGGTATGGACCTTCCCAAAACTGCTGCAATTTGGGAGAACAACCTTTTCGCTTTTTGGGGTTATAAAGCCAGACTTTATCGTTCTTCTTAAAACACCCCTTTTCGGCTTGCGTATCGTACCGTTTCTTCATTCGGTCACTAGCGATCTGGAGATGGGAACGGACCAACTCGTGTACATCGTCCATTCTTCTTCGTAATTCGATCACATAATCTTCACCTGCTACATCTTCTCCAGGTCGACACCCAAACTCTAGATCACAAGGTAGTCGCATCTCGCGTCCGAATAGGACTTTGGCTGGTGTCTGGCCTGTTGATTCATTAACAGCAGATCTGTAGGCCATTGTGAAGAATGGGAGATATTGGTCCCAGTCTCGCTGATGATCGGACACCATCTTTGTCAAATACTTGCCAACTGTTCTATTCATTCGTTCTACCATACCATCCGATTGCGGATGATAAGCCGTAGTCCTTGTTTTCTTCATACCTAGTCTATCACATATTCCTTGGAATAAATCGCTTTCGAAGTTCCTGCCTTGGTCACTATGGATCTCCAAAGCACTCCAAATCGGCTGATATATTCTTGGATCAACTTATCTGCAACGGTGGCCGCCTTCTGGTCTGGAAGTGCGTAAATCTCGACCCACTTAGTGAAGTAATCCATTACTACCAACATGTACTTGCCTCCATTATCACTTTCTGGAAACGGCCCAGCAATGTCCAAAGCTATTCTTTCAAACGGGCTTCCAACATTATATTGTCTCATAGGAGCTCTCCTTTTTCGATAAGGCCCGTTACTCGTAGCACAAATAGTACATTTCTTACACCAGTCTTTTACATCGTCGGAACTGTTCATCCAATAAAACCGTTCCCGAATTCGCTGAAGGGTCTTCTTCACACCAAAATGCCCTCCTGATGGACTGTCGTGAAACTGACGGAGTACTTCGGCTATTCTGCTCTTTGGAATCACCAACTGTCTTCTCTTCTCTGAACCGTCATCATTTTCCAGGACTCGTTTGAGCAAGCCAATCTTCCATGATAAATGAGTCCCACTGGGCCCAATACGTCTTAACTACTGAGCCTAGTTCGATATTTCTTGCCAAGGTGGTCGACGGTTTTCCTCTTTCCATTTTCGGATTTTCTGTATAACTGGATCTCTCTCTTGTTCTTCCCTGATCTTGGTAGGCGTCCAGTCGTCGTGGACCACCGTCGTTTCTTAGCACTGCTGCTTCCTTGGATTCCGTTTGTGTTGCAGTGAGAACACTCTGCTGGGCATGGCCTTCTGGAAAGAGAATCAGCGTTTCGGTGGCTAACTCCGGCCCGGTGCTCAATCTTAAAATCATATTCTTGGAGTCGTTCGATCCACCTGGCTATCTGACCCTCTGGATTCTTAAACTGCATCAACCACTTAAGGGCGGCATGGTCGGTTCGGATTAAAAACTTCCTTCCATAGAGGTATTGATAGAAGTGCTCTACTGATTTCACTACTGCCATGAAGTTCTCTTCTCGTGACGCAATAATTTCGCTCAGGTTTTGAGAGAAACTTTACTAAAATATCCAAGGACTCTTTCCTGTCCTCCTTGAATCTGAGACAGCACTCCTCCAATTCCCACATTACTTGCATCTGTATCTAAGATGAACTCTCCTTCTGGCAGTGGATACCCCTAAAATTGGTGCTGTGATTAAATGCTTTTTTAAGGTCTCAAAGGCATTTTGGCAGTCCTACATCCCAGCGGTATTCTCTTGCTTCCTCTGTAAGTCGCGTTAATGGTTTAGCGATATCTGCAAACTTCTTAATAAACCTCCGGTAATAAGTACATAGTCCAAGAAAACTTCTCACTTGATGTTTGTCAGTTGGTTTTGGCCATTCCTTAATGGAATCGATTTTTTCCCTTATCCACGGCCACTCCTTCTTTACTGACTATATGACCCAGATAATTGACTTTAACCTTGAAATAGCTGGCACTTCTTGGGGTTTAACATCAATTGGGCAGCTTTAAGTCGATTAAATAACGTTTTCTAAATTCTTCAGATGGTCCTCAAATGTCTCCCCCAAGACGATTATGTCGTCTAGATAAACTAGGCACGTTTTCCAAGATAACCCTCTCAACACAATTTTCCATAAGTTCTCTCAAATGTCGCAGGAGCGTTACAAAGTCCAAATGGCATAACGTTGAATTGCCATAATCCAGATCCTGTGGTGAAGGCTGTCTTTTCTTTATCTACCGGTCCATTTCTACCTGCCAGTATCCAGACTTCAAATCCAAAGTAGAAAATAATTTACTTCCAGCCAATGTGTCTAATGTGTCATCAATCCGAGGCAGAGGATAACTATCTTTCTTGGTAACGTTGTTCAGGCAAACGGTAATCCACACAGAACCTCGTTGTTCCGTCTTTCTTCTTAACCAGGACTACCGGAGAGACCCATGGGCTCGTAGAAGGTTCTATCACCCCGTCTTTCTTCATTTCCTGAACAATCGTTTCAGCTTCCTCTCTTTTCGCCTGTGGTAATCGTCGAGCTGTTTGACGAATTGGCTTAGCATTACCAGTATCAATTCTATGCTTAACAACGGTAGTTCTTCCCGTCTTTCCTCCTTTCGGTACGAAAATATCACGATACTGCCGAAGAAATTCCCTTAATTTCCTTTTCTCAATCTGATTCAGAGACTGTCCAGCAACTGCAACCATTTGATCAAATTTGTCGTTGGAATTATCAGACGTTGTCGTCTGACGGATTATGGATGTCACAGGTACACAAGTTCCTACTTTGTCTCTTTCTTGATGGTCACTGGGTAGTCATTGACATTGATAAGTCTAACAGGAATTTCTTTAGCCGAGGTCACCAATTCCTTTCCAATTATGATTCCACGGCCAACTTCGTCGTCATGGTTTCCAAGGCTCCATCATAACAGTGACCCTTCGTCCACAATTCCCTGTAGCCGCGCTACTATGATTGTTTCACTTCTCGCAGGCACGACTGTATCTTCTTTAAAACGGCTGCTTGCATAGTGTTGTCATCATGTGGATGGAGAAATACCTCCTCGTTACCAACTTTGATTACCTTATTCTTAAAATCCAATTGGAATCCATGCGTATTCATTACGTCCATTCCTAATATAACATCCTCTTCGATGTCAGCAACTATATACATTATGGACGAACTTTTCTGCTCCAATTCCTAATTGTACCTGGATTTCTCCATGAATGTTGGCATTTTCCCCTGTGGCGGTCCGAAGTCGCAACCTCGTTGGTAACAGTTTCTTTCGGCTGTTTATAACTGTCGGGCGTATAATGGTTCTGGTCGCTCCAGTATCCACCAACAACGTATGCTTTTTACCATTTATTTCTCCATCTACATATACACTATCTTCACGACATTTCAAAGAAGCTATTAGTATAGAGGGTCTTTGGAAAAGTTCTGGGTCGAAGCTGCCCCCCTGAGGCCGACCCGTTCTAGTTTTCCTGATGGTGAGTTTCTTGATTTGTGTCGTACCTAGGATGCTTACATGAACTTCGTACGGTCCTATTTCGCCACAATTCCAGCATTTTATGGTCTTCGTTTTCTTGTATGTCATGCTTTTCATCATATTAACGAGCTGGTCAAGTTTTATCTTCATCTTCTTCCTCTTTTACAGTCCTAACTTTACTGTAACCGCCAGAGGCCTGCGTAGCTGACTCGTATTCAGGGCGGCGGATAAGACATCAACCAGCGTCTTGTGACGAGCTAATCGTAGTGTTCTTTGCATCTCATGATCACGAAGACCATCAATAAACGTTTGAACGGCCAACTTTTCCATCATGTCTTCGGGAGCTGTTGGATAAGCATATCGCACTAATCTGGCGATATCTACTTCATATTCTTGAAGAGCTTCATCTTTCTTTTGTCTTCGATTTTTGAGCTGCGACTGATATACATGCTCCAAGTGTTCGTGGCCATATCGCATATTTAACCTCTTCTTCAGTTGTTCGAATCATCCGTCTCCTCTACGGCTATGGTCTGGAGCACATCTAAGGCATCTCCTCGAAGAGCTATAGTCAGGTTTACAGCCTTTTCTTTTTCTGACCATCCATTTGCTCGTGCAGCTGATTCGAACTGTTTCATGTAGTTGTTCCATGATGATTTTTCCGTCGAAAGTTGGGACTTTGACATGAACGGAACTTCCACTTCCTTCAAATTTCGGCCGTGTTTCCAACTTACATTTTGTCTCGTCTTCTTTTATCTCTACCGGATCTAAAGCTACCGTATTAATTGGTGGTAGCACTCTCGTGTTAGTGTATCATGGTCTCTAACTGTTTGATTTTCTCTTCAACTTTATCAAATGTTTTAGAGACTTCTTCAAATTTCTCATTATTCTTTTTAGAAGTTTCTTCCATCATTTGAGAAACATTTTCAAATTTCTCGTCGAATCTTCTAGACACATTTTCGAGTTTCTCGTCGTTTTGTCTACCTACTTCTTTAATAATTTGAGACGTTTCATCCAATCTTTTGGAAACGTTCTCGAATTTATCATCAATTTTTTTAGAAGATTCTTCAATCATTTGTGACGTTTCATCGAATCTTTTGGAAACAGTCTCGAATTTTCCATCAATTATTTTCGTTAAAACGGCTTCTTCTGCTGACTGGAACTGGAATGTCTCTGGGTCGTCTCCATTCTTGTTGAGAACAGTCTTCAGTCGTTCTTGGAGGATCTTCTTGGACCCGCTGCAGTCTTCATCGCGTTCTTCTAGTTGCTCACCTGCAACTTGTTTCACTGAAAGTTCTACTAGCAGCATCTTTGGTCAGGCACACAACTACTTTTAAATGTTCTTTCGTACAACGATCACTACTGAACTACGCGGATGTTCCCGACGAACAATACCTTTCAAAAGTTCAAAAGTCTTTTTCAAAAATCAAATTAAATTTATCTACAATCCCACTTTTTTCTGACACCACTGTGAAGTTTGTATAGTTCTAATTTATTTGTCTTTATTCTAATTTATTGTCTATTATCTAATTTATTAAAACTCACGATAACTAATTACGAATTTATTAAAGTCTTTATTAATCCTAATTTACAAATAATTTATTAACGTTTCGTTACATTTAAATATCGCGGTTCGCGAGCTTCTTATCACCTGACTGCCAAATAAAAATCTTTCATTTATATACACAACTGTGTCATCCAGAGAATTCGGCGACTTCTTGAATAGTCTCGTATTTTGGTGAAGGCGCTCGACTCGTTTTTCAACCTCGAGACGTGGATGATTCACCAAAATTAGTGTCTAGAGATTTCTGGTAAACAACTGGTAGCTAAGCTCAGGTATATTTTGACCTACAAATTACGAGAATCAATAAAAAGAATTAGTCATAAAATATTTACAGTTCTATATGCCATAACATTTAAAATCGTAACAATATCTACTTAGTATGTAAATTTCCAGTTTATAGTAGTCATTTTTCATTTGTTTCTTCAGATCAGAAGATTTCTTATTCAAAAGGTAGGATTTTTGCGTATAGATCCTGCGTTTTCGCCAATGTTGGTAACAACACTTCTTCTTCTTCTTCTTTTTCTTCTTCCTTCCAGTATATAGGCTTTAAAGCCTGTTTTTTCTTCGATATTAGCCTCATAAATTGTCGCACCATCTTTTTCTTGGTTTGCCAATACTTCTTCGTCCATTTGGTGACTTATCTCGTGCTATTCGTACTATTCTATCTTCTGCCATTCTACTGGTAACAACACCACCCATCATAATATTTATATAGTATATTTGTAAATAATAATAATTCTTTCCAAATTATACTTACAAATAAGACAATAAATCGAAAAGAGAATTCAGTCAGATAAACGTAAATTGTCGACGTTGAAATTATATGCTAGAGTTAAACTGATTAAGAATATCATTGATCAGATCGTTATATTATAAAACAGTCGAATAAATAATCTCAAAACACAATTTGATTTCGTTGCTTATTCTCATGCCTTATCTTCATGACATAATAGATTAACTTTTTGCAGAAATTGAAAAATAAGAATTTTGCATACTGAACCATGAAACATATTTACTTCCCTCTCGTATGTACCTTCCATCCGAAAATAAATTGAAAACCACGCAACCCTTAGCACTGCTGATAGGCTTAAGAATGCCAACAGAGCCTCGGGTTAAAAACATCAGAGGGTCTGCAAAGGGTTGAAAGGTTTCAGTTGTAGTGTGTTTGTTGTTTAAAATTACGAGTAAGATTAGAATGCTTATTTCTCGTAGAAAATCTGTTTGAATGTTGGAGAACGGTAATTCCACGTATTGTATATTTGTACGTGAATATTGAACTAGGATCAATGACTTCTAGTTTTAGTTGAACGTATGTAGCTTGAAATGTTTGACTTGTATCTGAAGTATTTCCTAAAATTAAAACTATAATACTGCTTTAAAAAATATCAGAAACTTTTTTAAGTGATAGGACTAAATGTTACTACTAACAATCTTTCACTTTCAACTATTTCTGTTTCATGATTCATTCTCTCTTTCTCTGTATATATAATTATTGTATTTTTCTTTTTCAGGTAAGAAACGTCAATGCCGTGTTCTTTTTCTACTTTCAGGTAGAGTATTAAAATATATCTTTTTTGTAACGTATTTTTTACATTTTAATTTATTTATTTAGTATACAGTGTGCTCCAAAAAAGGAGTGGTAAATCAAAGTTATATTTGTTCTTATAAAATATTCTCTAATAAATAAAGTGGAAAAAAGTGGATAAACAAATAAAATACAGAATTATGAAAGCGGAAGAACAATGGTTAAAAGAACCATGCGCAGAAATAGAAGAATACCAGAAAAAAAATGATAGTTTTAACACACATAAAAAAATTTAAGGTTTAACTCACACCAATGGAACAGGAAAACCAGGAATACTGAAAGATGCAAATGGGAAACTTGTATTGAATACTAACGACAAATTAAAGAGATTGCAAATTTTGATAATAATATTACAGTTATTAAACAAGCAACAGAGTTTATGTTAAGTAATTAAGAAAGAAAAAACACAAATAAAAATAAATTATTATCTCATTTGAACTTGAATAATCGCTTTAAATATGCGAACTTTTAAGAAACTTTTATATTGTTATTCTTTTATTTAAAAGAAGATTACTGTATATAGCACTAAGATTTTCAATGTCTTTTTTTTTGTTTAAGGTGTTTTGTGTAGTAAAAATTAAAAAAAATAACTATAAACAAACTAACCTAAAATAAATATAAAAAAATAGAACAGATATGGAAACCTTAATAATAAGTTTTGACAGAACGAAAAAGTAAATCAAATTTAATGTCATTATGTTAATTAATTTTGCTAATTTTAAAACACAATCCTCACAAGGTAAGCCTATTGAAGATATAATAACTTCATTTTTCTAACGTAATTTTTTTTGTTAATTTTTAGTACGTTTTGAAAAGACTACAATAAACTCGAAAGCTTAACAAAACTAAAAGAGTTTTACTTAAAGGCCAATATTGACTACTAAACCCAAGATATCCGTATACAGATTGAACGAAATAAATTCGGAACATAGGAATATAATGTATTTCAGCTAAATTCTGCTGTAGGTCGTTGGTCAACAAAATATTGTCAAATAATTATATTATAAAAATCCAATACTTCAGCGGCTGCTGGATTCTGAACTCATAAAAATTGAAAGCTACACATAAATCTACGATTTATGCTGTCAAACCAGTTATAGTCCAGGAAATGAAGCATTTCACCTCGCAATTTTTTCGTGCTCCGTGGATTGACTTGAAATTTAACAGAAGGTAGGTAATAGCCTACAGGATCAAAATCTATATCGAACCAAAGTGCGCCAAACCCTAGGGGTGTGGTTGCCACCCCATCTCCGGGGTGAAATTTTTTTTTACGTTTTAACTACAGGTTTCGATTAAAAAATTGATTCTTAACAAAAAATGTGCTATACATTTTTTTTTATAAAATGATATTTTTCAAGTTATTCGCGATTGAAAGTAATAACTTTTTAGACGAAAAAAATCCACGTTTTTAATCGATTTTTCGCGAATAATTCGAAAATGGTGCATTTTATCAAAAAAAATTGTAGAAAACAAATTTGTAGCTTTTAAAAAGACAAATACAATTCATTTTTTAAAATGTTTTTGCGATATAATAGGAACCGAAGGGTTCCAAAAAGATTTAATTCAAAGATCCTTGTAGCTCTTAAAAACCTCTACAAATCGTTTTTGAAGAAACACTCTATCGTTAAAAAGTAAAGGAAATACGTTAAAAAAACCAGTGAATTTTTTTTCCGGAAAATTCCATTAGTATAGTACAGTACATTTCGGAGCATAATAATCTACAAAACCGGTATATTAGCTAGTGGGGCGTTATACATTCGAAATTTTAAGCGTTCTTATTTTGAAATCTCATACAACAGAATAAAACATCTGCTCATATGTCTATGGCTTGGCAATGAAAATATTAGAGCAACAGATTGGGCATGGTATTCCAAAGATGGTTTGCTATTACCCGTACGCATGAACAAACAACCTGCACTCGATGAACTTTTGAAAATTATTTTTTGGCAATGCAAAAAAGGATGCGGTGTTTCATGTGGGTGCAGAAAAGTTGGTTTATACTGTAACTCTACTTGTTCTGGGTGCTCAGGTGAAGGGTGCAATAATAGTCCACCAATAATTGAAGATGAGGATGACATAGATCACGATGAAGATGTAATTGATGACGAATAAAATTAATATTATAATTGTTTTACCTATAAATGTAAATATTTTCAACTATTTATGTAAATGTATAAGAATATATGGTGCCTTTTTATGTTGATAAATTTTTTTGTACTTATTTAATTCTACTTTTTTCATTTTATATCTTATAAATTAGTTTATAAAAACTGCAATGTTGTAAAGGGTGATTTTCAAAAGTTGAAAAGTTGCAAAATTTGGCAAAAAATTGTTTTCACCTATAGCACTCATAACAATTGATTTTTAAGGGTTGAAAATGTATGAATTTGTATTTTTAAAGTATAAAAAAATCACTATTTAACTAATCCAAACCAACTTTCACTCATCTTAAGATTTATAATATTATTTTACAATTTTTGAAAATTAGGGGTAGTTTTCACCCCTAAGAACAATCAGAGTTCATCGGCATGACATAAACTATAAAGCAGAGGGTGAGTTGAGTTAATTCCAAATTTTTATGCAAATCGTTCCAAGGTGAAATCATTTTCTTCGCATTACTAATTTTTTTATATTAATCCCTAATAAGGGTCGCTTTTTAAGGGTTGAAATATGATGGAACTTTATTCAAAAGCACGCAACTATCATTATTTAATTAATTCAAACCAAATTTTACCTATATTCAGGTTTAATATGTTATTTTTAAATTTTTGACAATTAGGGTAGTTTTCACCCCTAAGAACAATCAGGGTTCGTCGACATGACATAAACTATAAAGCAGCGGGTGAATTGAGCTTAAATCCAAATTTTTATCCAAATCGATCCAAGGCGAAATTATTTTTTTAGAATTAGTAATTTTTTTACATTAATCTCTAACTTTTCTTCGATACTAATTTTTTATATAATCCTATAAGGGTTGCTTTTTAAGGGTTGAAATATGATGGAACTCTATTCAAAAGTATAAAATAATCATTATTTAACTAATTCAAACCAAATCTTACCCATATTCAGGTTTAATATAATATTTTATAATTTTTGAAAATTAGGGGTAGTTTTCACCCCTAAAACCCTTCAGCGCACTTCGGTTCGATATAGATTTTGATCCTTGGGCTATCACCTACCTTCTGTCAAAATTTCAACTGGATACATGCAGGACGAAAAAATTGCGAGGTTTTAACTTTTTTGGAGCTTCATTTCCTGAACTATTATCGCTACCTTAGACAAACCCGTCTTACGCAAACAACATTGTTGTGAGACAGATAGTTGAACGATATTTTATACAATGTCTATACCCAGGTATTAATTTATTTTTGTCCAAGTTTTATATTGGTCCACTATTTCAAATGCAGTTCAATCAGACATGTATTAAATTGTATGTTCCGTTTTAATTTGGTTCAATCTGTATATTAACTCACATAGTCACTAAAGCCCTTTCTAAGAGAATATATATATATATATATATATATATATATATATATATATATATATATATATATATATATATCGGAAAAAGGAGTACGACCGTCAATCCAATATATAAATATAAGGATCACCCAGACGAATGGTGGGTTCTTATATCGGTCTCTAGATGGAGAAATAAAAGACAAAGTTGATAGGCTACTTTATCTATTTTGAAGATGTTTCGCTTTCGAGTTTTGAAAGCATCATCAGTTCATCTAAAAAGTACAATATGAGATCCACACAATCATGGAAACGATGTTAATTATTACCTTAAAAAGACATGTAGCAGTCAAAGTTATTAACAGTAATGTGAATGAAACTTAAGTAAATGGACATAATACGCTGATCTTGTATAAAGTTACTTAATTGTTTATACAAGATCAGCGTATTATGTCCATTTACTTAAGTTTCATTCACATTACTGTTAATAACCTTGACTGCTACATGTCTTTTTAAGGTAACAATTAACATCGTTTCCATGATTGTGTGGTTCTCATATTGTACTTTTTAGATGAACTGATGATGCTTTCAAAACTCGAAAGCGAAACGTCTTCAAAATAGATATAGATATATATATATATATATATATATATATATATATATATATATAAATATATATATATATATATATAATATATATATTATTGTGATATTTAAAGTCTTGGTGCGCCAAGCAATTAATTAGGTAAATAATTAATTAATTAATTAAAATTATTTAAATGATATGATTATGACTCTATCACAATTTTTAATTCTCTTATCTCAGGGTTAAATTCGTGCTTCAATATCTATGCTATTACATGTGAAAGGTAAGGTCCAAAGAATACCGGAATAATAAAAAACACATATGATATAACACTATATATTGAAATAAAAATAATGAAATAATTCACACTAAAAGTTTTCAATAAACAAAATCTCATATAATGATTCTCAAAATTTTGTTCTACGTACGTGAACCTTCAAAATTAATGGTACAAACAATATTAGTTGAAAATCCCAAATATTATTCTAAACTCTCCTAATCAAAATATTTATATCCTTTCTAAATTAAGTGTAAAAATTGTGTTATCAATAAAAGAAAAACTGCAGAAACAAAACTATCTCTCTCTGATGATGAGTGGTCCAAATCCTTGTTCCTTGTAGACTATATTATCTACTCTCAGGCGCTCCCTAGGTAATCAGCAATCTCACAACAAATTATTGCAAGTTTATCGTCCTTAATGATCTCCTTAAAATGCACGAATCGTTCAAATTATGCTAGCTTCTTCTTCTCTCAATAAACTGAATCTCTCGTTGGCCTGAACAGGTGACTCTTGAATATAAGTAGAAAAAATATGACTTACAATCTTTTACTGGATCAGCTTCTGTCAGATACACTAACTACACGAAAACTCACAAACTTTCACTGCTACTGCTTCCTACCTCTGGGAAACTACCCGAGAAACCACGGCCGTTCGCCTTGCACCCTTGGAAACCAACTGACTCTCTTTTCTCCGTCAAAATTCCTAGCTAAACTTTCATTCCTACATACCTATCCCACCTTTTTCAATCTCTGCCAATCAAAGCTCGTCACAATTCCCCCATTTTTTCATTTCGATAACAAACAAATTTTTTACCTATAATTATAAAATTTCCTAAAACTTATTTACAAATAGTATTTTTCTACAATTCTTAAAAAACTAACAAAAACCTCTTTCTAAAATCTATTCTATTGTCCTTAATCACTGCCTTAATGTATTTGGAAAAACCCGGTTCAATTGTCTTTGGATTTCACTTAAAATTATGCGGGTCACTCAAGTATAGTATAACAAAGGAAATAATTTATGCATAGCGTACATTTTGTTTAATACAGGTAATCCAAAAATTTAAAAACTTTCCTTCTTCGAAATGTTTTGTTGGTTATACTTTCTGAATTATTTTAATCTTTTTTTGAACTTTGAAATATTTTAAACAAACCAATATTTTTCTCGATTTTACATATCATAACAATATATATATATATATATATATATATATATATATATATATATATATATATATATATATATATATATATAATATAATATTATCTTAAATTCCCTGCAAAGGTATCTATGTAAAAAATCATAGTCTCATCCACAGAATTTTGATTAACAATGTGGAACTTCTGATAATTTGTTTTAATTTTTTCTTTAGAGACCTTATTTTGAAAAATCGGTCTTTAATATTTGAGGATCGGCATTATTAATTATCAGCAACATTTAAGTACCTCTTAATTTTAGTAAAACGTCATAAAGGCATTATGTTATTATGTACACAACAATAATTGTCTCGCTAATTACATTAGTAGTGACTAGTGGTGTGAAATAATATGCTCCTAGACTTGGTATTAAAAATTTCCATTCAAGCATGGATTTTCTGCTCAGTCAACTGAATCTAGTTTTTCATCAATTCACGTATATCATAATCGATTTTATTATTTACTTACTATAAACTTATAATAATATGGTAACCTTATTGGTTACCACATACAAAGGTCAATATGTGATTTTCCAATATCACGTACAAGATAATACTATCTCAATCTATTCAGCTAATAAGATTAATTAAACTTGATTATAACTAAGGATATTATACCGATCCAATATACGCTGTATAAGCATAATATGAACAGCAGTCTGAAATGGAGATCTAACTCTGGAGTATATTACTAAGAAATAACGGAGTTGGCCGGTATCCGATATCTACCGTGGGACTCTAATACCGTTTTTTTTTCGATCAGGCATCTGCATGTTCCCATAAAGTGAAATCTTCTAACATCGACATCATGTTACATTTTAAAAAAATTAATATTTCAATATTTGATGCATTGAAAGCGTACAGTATAATTCAGAAGCAGAACTAATAAACAGCAAACTATGATCTCTCTCTTCAATCCTGACCCCCCAGGGGAGTGTAGTGGTCGACGTGATGTCGTGTATTGTCCGTCTCCAGAGATCTCTGTCTCTGGTCATTTCTTTTAATTCATGCATAGGTCTTTGGTATATTCCTGTAATTTGATCTATCCATCTTGTTGGGGATCTTCCTCGTGATCTTCGGCCTTCTACCTTTCCTTGTATTATGAGTCTTTCCATGTTTTCTGTGTTTGCTCTCATAACATGCCCAAAATATTTTAATTGTTGAGATGGACTTTACTAGAGAGTCGTTGGCTAACTTTTAGCTCTCTTAAAATTGAATTATTTGTTCTGCGGTCGGTCCAAGGAATTCGTAACATTCGTCTCCAACAGAACATTTCAGTGGCGTCTATCTTTCTTCTCTCCGATTGTCTCAGAGTCCAAGATTCACATCCGTAGGTCAGTATTGGGAATATTAAGCAGTTGATCAACCTCATCTTTATCGCTCTTGAAATTTAACAGTCCTTCCATATTTTGGTCATTTTTGCTGTGGCAACTTTTGCTAGATCACATCTACGTTTAATCTCTTCTTGTAATGACCCTGTGTTTGTGATTAATGATCCCAGATATAAGTATGAGCTCACAACCTCGAACCGGTCAATTGTGGTTATGTGTGGATGATTGTTGTGTAGTCTATCCACTATCATGATCTTTGTCTTTGATATGTTTAATTGCTGACCAAATATTTGACTTTCGTTTTCGATCAGTCGTATAAGTTCTATCAGCTCTGTTTGACTATTTGCAAGAAGGGCTGTGTCATCTGCGAAACGTAGGTTGTTTAGTTTATGACCATTTATTGAGATGCCCTTTTCCCATCCTTCAAGTGCTCTTCGCATAATATACTCCCCATATATGTTGAATAATTGTGGAGATAGTATACATCCTTGTCTGACACCCGTTATGGATGAAATTCGTTCGAAAGTGTGTCAAGTACTTTAACTGATCCAGTAGTGTGTTCATATAGTTCGGTTATAAGCGTAATTAGATGTTGTGGTACGCTACTTCTTTTAGTATTCGCCATAAGTGTCTCCACTTGACCCTGTCGAACGCTTTACGGTAATCTATAAAACAGATGTATAGTGGGATGTTGAATTCCCTAGATTTCTCGATTATCTGTCTTATATTCAGCAGGTGTTCTCGAGTGCCTCTACCTTTGGTAAATCTAGTTTGCTCTTGTGGAATTTCTCTTTGAAGGAATGTTTTCAGTCTCTCATTGATTATATGTAGCATTATCTTGCTGGCATGGGATATAAGAGAGATAGTTCTATAATTGTCGCATTTATGGAAGCTGCCTTTTTTATGTATGGTCGTTATTGTAGATTTTGTCCAGTCTTCAGGCCATTGTTTGGAATGCCATATTTGGTTACAGAGTAGATGAAGTAACTTTACGCCGGTTTCTTCTGTGGCTTTAAGCATTTCGGCTGTTATCATATCTGGACCTGGTGCTTTGTTATATTTGAGCTTGTTGATAGCCTGTCTTACTTCAGTCTTACTTCTAAACTATGAAAGGATACGTAAAATATTGAGTTTCAATGATTAAGTAAAAAATTAAAAGAATGTACAACATAAATAATTATAAGTACATACTTGTTATCCTAATAAGTTTTTCTACAGTCCTACTATGATATATTTAGAACTGCAACATTCAGAAGTTAACAAAAATAATAAATATTAAAAGGTAATAAAAATTCCATATTAGGTATTTATTGATTACTGGAAATATTAAAAAAACGTGGCAATGATGAAAGATGGAAGGTACATACGTAAGTTAACGGAATGGAGACGAACAATAGATAAATGAAACAGAAGAGATCACCTACACGATGACAATACATAAGACACAAGAGAGAGACATTCAGAGAGAAGTCAGTGTTGCGTGCTATGTCTACAGTGAAGCGGTATTTAAAGAAGCGGTACTTTCAGCGGGAATTCAATTTAAGAAGAAGATTCAATGGAAGGTATATCTATTAATGGAGAAGTTTTAAATTGCGTTTTGCAGACCATACAGTAATAATAACGAATAACAACAATGATTTACAGAACGTAATGTAACGACTTAATGAATGCTGTCATGAATACGGACTAAAAATTAATTTGAAACAAAAATAAATGCATGATCATGACTAAATCAGCAGATGCAAACATCCAATTGATTTTTGAGGACACTGTAATCGAGAGTGTGGATACCTAAAATCCTTAGGAACATGAATAACATTACCATCACCAAACCGAACAAATTAAGACACGTATTGAAATAGCACGTGCATCATTCGTTAAACTTAATAAGTTTCTTTGTTGTCGGGATATAAGGTTAGGACTACGTTTAAAAATGCTTCGGCGTGTGTTACTAGATGAAAGTTACTAGAAAAATAGGAAATAAAGCTGAAATAATATTGACTATCAAAAGAAGAAAGCTTGAGTACGTAGGCCATGTTATAAGAGGGCAAAGTTACTCATTATTGCAGCTTGTTATGCAATGCAAAATTAGAGGAAAGCGAAATGTGGGAATACAAAGAATATCGTGGTTTAACAATGCTGGGCTATTTAGAGCGGCAGTCAAAAGGGTGATGATGATTTCCAACCTTCGATAGAAGATGAAACGTAAAGAAGAATATGTTTGGCAGAACTTACTTTACTTTATCGTATCCGGACATGTCATTCATAAAATTTCGGCCCAGTATCGGGCTACGCCGGTTCCATCTTTGTTGGCGAGCTACAAATCTTCGAGGGTACATCGATGAGGACAATTTCTGCATGTAAGAACATGTTTCATATTCTGTATTTCTCCACAGTCACAGTTCTCATCATTTTGGTCCATTTTGCCCTTATTTTGCCAGTCTAGGAACTGACCAGCCCATTGAACCTGGGAAAGAGGAAAATACTCAGGCGGTTTATCCTAAACTGTTCCAAGGAAGCTTTTCCTGGTTTTTAGTCACTTTCGTGATGTTATATGGCATGCCGCTCGTACAGCATGCCATATAACATCACGAAATTCTGCAAATCCCGCTGCTTTATATAGATTTGAAAGTGACTTTGGTTTTATAGCACCCTTTTACTATCATGCAGTGTCTCATTTAGCGCAGTATCAACATGTTTAGTGTGGGCAGATCTGCCCCAAACGGCATATTCGGCAGTTGAGAAACAGTTTTTCTTAAAACGCCAGGACGTGCACCCTATTTACTTCCCGTTAGCTTTCTGAGTATGCTGTTTCTAGTTGTTACTTTTTCTTTCGTTTTTATGTAATGTTGTCTGTAGGTGAGGGTCAGGTTCAGAGTTACTCCAAGATATATAGGTTGGTTTGCGTGTTCTAATGTATTACCATTCCATGCAATTTAGAGTTTTCGCTTGGCTTCCTTTGCGCGAAGGTGAACAGCGCACACTTGGGTTTTAGAGGAATTGAGTCTCAGGGAATTTTGCAGGTAGTACGCTATCATTGTTTTTAAGGCAGTTTCGAGTTTCTCCTCCACTTCTCTGTTCTCCAGACCAATCTGCATAGGTTGGTCGTTTGTGTATATATTGAAGATTATTGGTGCTAAAAGAGCATTCGGTAGAAGACTTATGATGATGGCAATGATTAAAATTAGAAGTAATCGTAGTTACTGAATTGCGGTTGTTGTAACCAACGTTACCACATGTAACGTTGTATAACGATGGTATAGGCAATGTACAAATAAATTCAGTGTATCAGTTTTTTGTCAGCATCAACCAGAAAACAGAAATAATACTTTGTATAAATAAATACAAAACGGCGGTAATTTTCATGTTTATACCGAAACTATTTTTAAATGTTATCTAAATAAATATGAAATGTGTTAAATGTTTCTAAATTGCGTACAGCTATTTATATTTTGACTATTAGAAATTCGATATATTCACTGGAGAAATTTAATCAACACTTTTACCTAATTTCCCACATCTCATCAGTATTTTCTGAGAAACCAGAAAAACTTTTAAATCGATTTTTTAAGCAAACAAATTTCCTCCAACAACTTCCCTGAAGTACTTAAATAAATTTAACTTTTTCTTTTCTAATCGAATCTTCTCTCGCGAAATTTTCTAACAAGTTTTTATAATTCACTTAACTTAAATTAAAGTTGTACCGCAGAATTAAGTAACTGCATTATTGTGATGTAAATAAAAATACGATAAAACAAAGAGGGATTTTAAAATGACACATTTATTTCTTCATTTTATAAATAATTAAATGTATAATTAATTAATAAACACTTTGTTTAATATATTTATAAATATATTTCTAATAATAAAACCAAAAATTTTACCATTTATTTTGTAACATCTGGCAGTAGTTTTAGGTGAAAAAATTTCTCAATTTATGTTGAATTAGATAAATAAAAATGTACAGTATAACGATATAATTTGCCTAACACATTGGGTATTAACATATAGGAGTTGAAATTGGAAATTGAGCAATTACTGGACTGGAGATAGAGTAAGCAAATAAACCGAAACGTTTGCAAACGGCCACTCTTGTTTTGGTTGTAGAGCTAAGTCGTAAGTAAGTAAATAAGTGGAGGAACTGAGAGGGGTAACTCGAAAAGAAAGAAATCAAGAGAATACTTACATAGATTTCCTGAGCAATAAAACACAAGAAGATTCCTAAACTATTTGAATTTGAACGCAGTTTAAAAGAATTTCTCTTGTTTGAATGGAAAGAAAGGCTTTTCTTGCCTAAAAATATTAAAGGGTGAAAATATATTTAAAGGAAATATTTCTATAACTCCTGGTTTAGAGAGAAACATTACATATTTATTATTACTTCACATCAACAGATATTTCAAATAATATTGTTATTTTGTTGTTAAATTAACAAAATTTAACAACAAAACTTACAAACTATTTGTAACGATTTACAACCAGCTAAAGACGTTCGGGATACTTATAGGAATTTAAATTGTTATTAGCAATGAAAAATATCTAAATTTTCAATGGAGCTTACAATAGGGTTTACATTTGAACACAAAAAGATATCAAAATTTTGGTTATGTACCAGATAACAGAGAAGGATAATCTATCTATCTATCTTATTAGCCATCTTCGGTCCATCTTTGGACATAAGCCTCCCGAATCCTTTTTCATTTTTCTCTGTCTGTCGCTATAGTCATCCATCTAGAGCCCACGTGCGTCTTGATATCATCTGCTTATCTCATTTGGGGCCTTCCTCTGCTTCGTTTATATTCCCACGGTCTCCAACTTGTTCCAAGAATTTTGTTCCATCGGTCTTCTTTTTGTCTTATATTGTATCCGGCAAATTTCCATTTCAATTTTGTAACTTCTTGTCTAACATCCCCCACTTTTGTTTTTTTTTCTCTTATCCACTCGTTTCTCTTTTTATTCCGCTAGTCTTATGTGCAACATTTGTCTTTCCATTGCTCTTTGGGTTTTTTAATGATTTTGTCTATGTTTGCTTTTGTAAATGTCCTTGTTTGGGAACCAGAAGTAAGAGCAGGGAGTACGCATTGATTGTATAATTTGGTCTTAAGATGCTGCGGATATATTTTGTTTTAAAGAATGTAGCTTAGTTTGCCAAATGCCGCCCATGCCAGTCTAACTCGTCTTTTTATCTCTGCTGTTTGGTTTTCTTTTGTTAAGTTTGACCCAGATATATATATATATATATATATATATATATATATATATATATATATATATATATATATATATATATATATAATATATATATATATATATATATATATATATATATATATATATATATATATAATACTGAACTTGTTCTATTTCATATTGTCAGATTCTCATTATGATGTCTTCATCTGTATTTGTTATAGTTTGGTCTTGCTGTAATTCATATTAAGGCCTATCTTTCCAGCTTCTACGTCCAGTTCTTTCATCATTTCAAATAATTCTTCTTTTTTATCGGTCTCTATTTATTTGTATTGATTTTATTCCTTCATATACTTTAATTGTTGTTTTGGCTTCCTTACATATATATTGGGTATTAGTTTCCGTATATCTGTGGTCAATTCTGTTATTAACCAAAGAACTTTTCACTGACCAATGTTCGACTCTGTCGAAAGCCTTTTCGAAATCTATGAACGCCATATATAGAGTAATGTGGTATTTATTTACTCGTTCTATAAGTATTTTCATACTTAGTAAATGGTCACTTGTGCGTAATCCCTTTCTAAAACCAGCTTGTTCTTTCGACTAGTATCTGTCGAATATTGTCAATCTATTGATTAAACTTTTTGTTATACATTAAATTGAAAAGTGTTATAGGACGGTAGTTTTTTGTTAACCATTATCCCTTGTGATAGGATAATGGTTACTGATCCCTTCCAGTTGTTTGGAATTCTTTTGTCTTTTAATATCTTGTTAACAAGCGAATGTAGAGTATTAATTACCACTTTTTCCACCATATTTCAGCATATCTGCAGTTATTTCACCTTTTCCAGGCGATTTTTTTGTTTTTCATTTCTTTGAATGCCATCTTTATTTCTGATTTGCTTATTTCTGGTTGTAGCTCTGAGTTGACATTTTTTATTTTCCGCCTTAAGGTGGTTTTTAATTTCCTCTGGCGGTTCCTTTTTTGTTTTATATAATTCTAAGTAGAAATGGTGGATTATATTTATGATGTCATCTTTAACGTTTGTTTCTACTCCATTTACATCTTTGATTTTGTTTATTTCAAACTTGCCTAATTTCCTCCTTAAGCATTTTACATTTTTGTTTTTCTGTATTACTTCTTCTATTTTTATTTCTTGTTTTTTTTCCCTTGTGTTCTTTCATCATTTTGCTTATTGTTTTATTGATTTCTACATATTCCATAGATTTCCTTTTTGCCTTCTTCGTTTAGCTTCTTTCTTTTATCCATAAGCTTCTTTGTTTCTGTTGATATATAGTTGTTCTTTGTTAGATCCTTTTTTGCTATTTCTTTTCCTGATGTAATCATCGTTGCTGTGAGTATGGTATCTATTTCGTCTATATCTTTATCGTCACTGTCTAATTTTTATGTAAGTTGTTCTTTTAATAGGTCTTTGTATATCTCTTTATACTGCCCTAGTTTGTTACTAGAGAAAAGGATCGAAATGAAATATTAAACTTGTTTTGAAATATTAATTAATTATTGTTAACTTTATCAAAAAAAAAGAATAATATAACAACAACCAATTAGCTAATCAATTAAACTAATAATTTTATTCATTTATTATTTTTGTAAGTTTGTCATGAAAGCAAAATTTTTTTTATTGAAAAATGTCTATTTTTGCTTAGAAAAATTTTAACATAAACTACCTTATACCACTCTGGCTGGTATTTCATTTATGAATTTTTTGGGATTGAAACTTGATCAAATACACTATCCCACACAAACTGTAAGGCTAGAGACAAACTTTACACGCCAAAAAGCTATTTCTTTCGAATCAAAATCCCAACCTTTACTAAAACTCCGCACTGCTACCATACTACACATTTTTCTATATTATACTAAACGAAATTGAAGAAAATCTGGACTAAACAATGAAACCAATCGTTTGGGCGTTCCATCATAGAGTCATTTCATAATCTCCACGCATCACTTTCCCCACCAAGTCTAATCTAATAAAGATCAAAGAAATACCAAAGAAATTCCAAGCTGTGTATTATACACAAAACCAACAATGTTTATATTATCAATTTCAGCGACGCAAAAAAAGAGAATATTTTTCGGTGTTTTAACAGATACGAAAATCGAAATGATACAGATATAGCAAAATCTAAAAGAAATAGCAAGAATTATCTAATTATTAAAATTGCTGTCGAACAGTGATAATTTTACTGTTCGACGAACAATAAAACCCCTCGAAATTAAAAGCATTTTTTAATATCCTCTAAATAATCATCCACATTTTTCATTGTCCTTTTCAAATACACTTTAATTCTGAATATTTCATAATAAATGATGTAAACAGTATCTCTCCAGGGAAATGAAAAATACGCCCTCAATACACAGAACCAAACTTAATAAATTAAGGCAATTCATTTTACAGTTTCAATTTAAATTACGTTTACTTTTAAAGCATCTTTGTTGGGAATAATTTTTAGAATATCTTAAAAATTTAATTTAAAAAAAGTTAATCTAAGTGTTGATGAACTCTCAGCAAGAAACTTTAATATTCACATTCTTTTTAACATTCCTAATCAAATTTTTTCGTTTTCCTAATCTGTTTCATTTTTCTATATAGAGAATTTAATTTTATTCTTCAGTTTATTTTAAAAAGTACAAATTTTAGACTGGAAAAAATTATTACAATGAACAAGCGTAATTTAAATTGGAATAGTTGGAATCAAATGATACTACCTTTATAGATTAAAAACGCTATGAAGATTTAGAGCTTGAAGTAAAAAGTAAAGATAATTTTGGGAAAAAAGTTTGTCATATTAAAAAAATAGTCACTAATTTATTCATAGAGTATTTTAGACATTTCAATACTTAAATAGGTAACGGAAAAGAAGGGCAACATATTGTTCCTTATGAATTAGGCGAGGAAAATCAACGAGGAGAAACAATAGGATCTTTGCAGCTGAAAATGACAATCATGCTAAACACATTTTACAAACTACCACTTAGATACCTGTATACGTGGAAATCACCTAGTGACAACGGAGAAGACGTTATTGTAAGAAACCAAATAGACTGCATACTAGTAAACAATAGATATCAAAATAGTTTCATCAGTGTAAAATCCTACCCAGGCTGTGATATTCAATCTGACCATAATCCTTTAATGGGCATGTGTAGAACCACAAGTTAAAGAAAACACGCGGAAAAACTGTAAAAAGCATAACATGAGTAAACTGATATGTAGTGAAATAAAATAAATAGTCAGCAAAACAATAAATAGCAAAATCAAAGAAATCTATAATACATCGAAAAGTACAGAAAAGAAGATAGAATCCCTTAATAAAACGATAGACGACATTAAAGACAATTTTATGAAGAATGAAGAAGGTAAGAATAAGACCTGGATGATGACAGAGATTCTGCAGCTAATGGAACGAAAGAAGGAAAACAAGAACAATGACTATGTATAAATCAACGCCATCCGTTTTCAAGATACAGGCGAAAGAATACTAACTACTGCAACATTGTAATGAAATTTTATACGAATATGTTTTGGAAGCTGATACATCCCATGAATTTATTTTTATATCTGATTCTCATAGACGGCGCTATTACACGGATCGTACTAAATATTAGTCAATATAACTTTTTTAAGAGTATAATTATAAATCAAAATTTCAAGTAAACTTAAACATCATTCAATTTTACATAAAAAAGGTACGTTCGATAAAACTCGATACTGTGTACCGTTTTCGGAATATTTTGATTTGAAAATTCTGAAGTAATAATTGATGCTGGTGGTAATGATAAAGTTCTAATAGGTATACCTCTATTTTCTCCAAGTGTGCCATGGAAATCTGACATTTATTGATTGTTATGATGATAAATCAACAATAATTAGAGTTTTGAAACCTTGTTATTTGTAAAATCAAATCAAAATATACTCAAATGTTGAATACACTGACATGTTATTAACCTTAGGCGAATGTTTAGAATAGTCTCTATTGCAGCTGTGCCACGTTATGTAAAAAGTTTCCTAGAAGAAACTTACCAAGTAAAAAAACATTTAGAGCCATTGAACGACGTTGTCGAGAAACTGGAATTGTGAGACCAAATAAATTAAATTCTGGTAGATCAAGAACAACAAGAACAATTAATAAAGAAAATAATATTTTAAATTAACTTGATCAAGATCCAACAGTTAGCGTAAAGAATATAACTTCTTCTTTAAGTACTTAGCGGATACTGAAAGAATAGCAATTACATCCTTATCATTACAGACAAGTCCAAGAGCTCTTACCAGATGATCTACCAGTTAGAGTGGATTTTTGTGAAACATTGCAACAAATGACAGCCCACAATCCAAATTTTTTTAAATGTATTCTTTTTACGGACGAGGCCACGTTTACGCGACAAGGTATGTTTAACTTCCATAATGCACACTACTGGTGTGATGAGAATCCACGAGTCAAAAGGGTATCACACTACCAACACTTATTTAAAGTTAATGTTTCGGCAGCAACTTTAGGTAACAAATTAATAGGTTCTTATATTCTACCTGGAAATTTAAATGGTGATATGTATCTTGACTTTTTAAACAATTCCTTATTCAAGATATTAAAAGATTTAACGCTAAACGAGCGAAGATCTTTATTTTTATGCACGATATAGCTTCATCACACTTTAATAGAAGGTGTCGTAATTGTGATTTTAACCCTTTGGACTACGCAGTTTGGTCGTATATTGAGGTAAATTCACGCCAAGAATTGGAAGAAATAATTCAACGTCAATTTAATGACATCATAGCTGATCCCCTACCGTTTGGAAGGTTAATGGAATCTTTAGAAAAAAGAATAGACTTGTGTATTCGCGAAAACGGAGGGCATTTTGAACACTTACTGTAATTGAATTTTACTTTATGTTCTTAGTCATTAATTTAATTTTCTTCTTGTGAGTTTTGTTGAATTACTAACTAGTTTATACCAGCATCAATTATTACTTCATTATGTTCAAATCAAAATATTCCGAAAACGGTACACAGTATCGAGTTTTACCAAGAGTATCTTTTTCGTGTAAAATTGAATGATGTTTAAGTTTACTTCAAATTTTGATTAATAATTATACTCTTAAAAAAGTTATATTGACTAATACTTAGTAAGATTTGTGTAACTAGCGCCCTCTATGAGAATCAGATATAATAAACAAATTCATGGGATGTATTAGCTTCCAAAACATATTCGTATACAATTGCATTCCAATGTTGCCAGTAGTTTCGGCAAAATCGTAAAAAATGCGTAATTTTTTTTCTTCAACGCCCTGTATCTTGAAAACGAACGGCGTTACAAAAATTTTTGACTAAACAAACTCCAATTATTTTTCAGTTTTCTACCTACCCTAGAGACGGATTTACCTTTTTTTAAAACACCCTGTACAGAGAAATATCAGAGAAGCCAAACAGAAAGAACTGGAAAAAATGCCAAGAAATCGCCATAGATCGCGTCCCTAACTCAAAACAAGAAAAAGTGGAGATTGCCGCCTTTTATTTTACACTCCTCATTTATGACACGCTTATAGAAAATTATTGATATATGCACACAAATACAAAAAAAAATTAAAAAATATGTAGTTTCTAAAGCGACAACGAGTCTAACAGGAAAACAGACATAATATTAATATTTCATAATGCAAATAATCTGTAAACCCGAGCGACCTGAATCATAATAACGTACAACTTTTAATCGGATTATTTTCGCTAACAGTATATCAGCAACATTACTTGAGCCTGCATGTAGTACATTTAAACAAACAAAAGAAAAGTTCTACAAAAAAATCCAATTACCGCAAAACACGGATTTGTAGCACTCTAATTAAGTAATATTAGGACAGAAAAGCAGAAATGCCGAAAAAATCTTATACGGGTTTTTGAAGGTTCTAAAAGTTATATGAGGGATAGCTGGTGACAAATACTTGAGGACATACAGCTGATTCTCCTTTTTTTTTTTTAACAACCATAAACAGCAAAAAAATATGTATATATATGTATATGTATAAAAATTGGAGATTGTAAAAAGTTCTAAAAATATATATAAATAATTGACCGAGATATTGCAAAATTTTTCAGAAATTGATAAATTTTAAAAACGTGCATAGTGACATATACTATCATCATCATAAGTAACTCGACAATCCGTTGTGGATCTTAGCTTGCTCACAAAGACGACGTCACTCTTGTCGATTCCTGGCAACTTCTCTTCATCTTCTAACCCTTAGAATCTGTAGGTTTTCTTCCACATCATCAATCCATCTCATTCGTGGTCGTGCCCTGATTCTTGTGCCCTCTGGTTTTGAAAATGTTAATCTCTTGGTATATTCGTGACTGACATCCTACCAATGTTTTCAGCCCATCTAAGTATCTGATGGACAAAGAGGTTATTGGAATGGAGGCCAAGGGAAGACAAGAGAAGCGTCGGTCGACCACCTACAAGATGCGATTCGACCACCTACGATTTAAGCAGACTCAATAAAAACTGGATAAGAGCGGCGCAAGATAGACGGGTTGGGAACATGAGGAAGAGGCCTATGTTCAGCAGTGGACTCTTGAGGCTGGATGATGATGATGATAAAGTATCTGCACACTAATGAATTTCACAATATCTGGATCGGTATAACTGATGTAGTATAAAGTTGTATATTCGACGCCATAGCCCATTTTCATTTACAGCCCCAAAATCTTTTTAAAAATTTTTTGCTCAAAAATTTTTCGCTTAAAAATAGCAAGAAGTATTTTATCATTTTGAGATATGGTCCACGTTTGCCCCATATATCAAAACCGGTCTTATTAAGGTCTTGTATATATTAAGCTTCACTGCACGTTTTATATTACGAAATATCATGCAAGAAAAAATAGCAGGAAAACGCAGTCCAGAAGGAAGAAGAACCTCATGGTTAAAGAACTTGCGAGATTAGTATGGTGTTGATACAAGCATGCTATTTAGGGTGGCAGTGAATAAAATTAAGATAGCTATGTTGGCAACCAACGTTCTGAAAGAACATGGTACATGAAGAAGATTTTTATTTTTTAAATGTTTCTGAAGACCGTGAACAGTTCTGTTTTCTATTGCTATGCGTCTTTTTATTTCATCGTTTATCTTGTTTGTTGCATTTACTAGCGATCCAAGATATGTAAATTCTTTGACTTTCCCAAAGGTATGGTTGTTAATTTGAATTCTGTGTTGGATATTTTGAGGTTTTTTAGAAACCAACATAAAATAATAAAGCTTTCTCACAAATTATATTTTTATTTCTTGTCTTAATTTATTTATTAAATTTCGTTTAATTGGGGCAAATACTCACATTTGCTTTTATTCCTTGCATTTTATTTCTTTTTGAGTATATATCTAGCAATTTATTTAATAAGCCATGTTGTTTTTACAAAAGTCTTTTATTAATAGCCAGTTGTAAGCAAACAATGTCACGTCTCACCAATTCAATTTGCCGAAGATAAAAACAAGTATAACGAATATTGCGCTCACGTAATTGAATACATCAGTTCGGTGATAAAAAGCTTTATGTAGTCTCAGACAGAGCACATGAAAAATGGCTCTATATGCTTTTTTAAATTAAACTGATCACAAAAGACCTTTTTCAATTTTAAAATACAATCAAAAGATGAAACTCGTTAGTGATTTCCAATTGAAATCAATTTGAAATCATTTTGAATATAAATTTTAGAGACAAATTCTTTTTCATTTATTATATATATATATATATATATATATATATATATATATATATATATATATAGATATATATATATATATATATATATATATATATATAATTATATATATATACTATATATTAATGTAATATTAATTGCGCCAAGCAATTAATTAGCTAATTAATTAATCAATTAAGCTTATTTAAAAGATGCAGATGTTAGTGTTGTTCATGATACTATAACAAACAAGATATTATCACTTGCCGTTCTAATTTTGATCGACCTTGCGCATGGCATCATGGTGAGACAAAGCCAGGGAACTTGTTTGTATCATATTTTACGATGCAACATATGGCAACGTTGTTCCATTACTGTAATAAACAACTTCAAAACTTAAACTGTTAACGGTAAGTATACCTCGATGCCATATCTTGCACTTCTTCTTCTCGTGCCACTCCTAGCGGAGATTGGAAATCATCATGGCCACTGCGACTTTGTTAGCAGCGCGCCTAAAACGTTCAATCGAACTACACCCGAACCATTCACGTAGATTACGAAGCCACGATATTTTTCTTCTTCCCACACTTCTTTTGCCCTGCATGATATTTCTTAAAAGTTCGTACTTTTCACCTCTCACAATGTGCCCCAAATATTCCATCTTTCTAGTTTTTATCTCATTTAGAATTTCGCATCTTTTGTCTAAAGTTTGGAGTACTTGCGTGTTAGTGACGCGTCCATCCATGATATTCTAAGAATGCGCCTATAGCACCACATCTCGAAAGCTTCGATGTTTTTTATGGTCAACTGTTTTAGTGTCCAAGCCTCAACTCCATATAACAGGGTAGAAAAGACATAACACCGCAGCATTCGTATTCGTAACTTTATATTGATATCACGATTGCAAAAGAGCTTGCTCATTCTATTAAAGACTGATCTAGCGATTTCTATTCTACATCTAATCTCTTTTGTTTGATCAGTATCGTCTGTGATCCAAGCACCTAGGTATTTATAACAGGGCACACGCTCAATCGTTGTATTGTCTATTACAAGATTAGCTCTGATGTTCTTTGATTTCGTGATTACCATAAATTTAGTTTTTTTCAAATTAATTTTCAAGCCGTAACTGTTACAGTATATATTGAGACTTTGAACGAGATATTGTAGTTCTACTAGCGTTCCCGTTAGGAGAACTGTATCGTCAGCCAGCATACCTTATATTGTTGATCGTCTCACCATTTATTATCAGACCAAGATCTTCTTCCTCGAGTGCTTGTTCACAGATAGCTTCACTATACAGATTAAATAAAAGTGGCGATAAGATACATCAGTGCCGGACTCCTCGACGGATTTGAATTTCTTCTGTTAGTCTGCCCTCAACCTTGACATTTGCTGTTTGATTCCGATATAGATTGCATATAATTCGAATATCTCGGCTGCCTATATTTTTCTTTATTAGAACTTGTCTTAGTGGTTCATGCTGTACTTTGTCAAAGGCCTTTTCAAAATCAATAAAGCAGGCGTAGATTTCTTGGTTTATGTCTAAGCATCTCTGTGAGAGAACGTTCATTGCAAACAGAGCCTCCCTTGTAGCCAGCCCTTTTCTGAATCCCATCTGAGTGTTACTGATGTCTACGTCTAATTTCCTATAGATCCTATTATGGATTATTTTTATATCTTGCACTAAGAAGTCATAACTAGTTACTTTCTGTGAAAACGTGTTTTGAAAATTAATAAGTAATTTGTAAAATTAATTAAAGAAATATATGAATCTACGATTTGATTGTGTGTATTACAAACAAAATAAATATTGCTACAAAACATAAATTAAATATAAAAGGCCGGCAAAATGTAAAGAGTTTGGCCATAAAGGAAAAGCGGGTCAAACTTGAGAATTTATGAATATTATTTAGACATTTATTTTACAATCTTTGTAAATTTACAATATTTTGACTTAGAATTTGTGTTTTAAAATACAGTTTACATTTAAAAAAAGTAATTTTACATATTCGCTAACATTTAAATATTTTGCAGCTTCTATTAAGTTTTTTTAACGTCGCCATTATAACTACGAAAAATATGTTCCAGTTCACTACATACATCCAAAGTAACTTTTTTTGAAGACTCATCAAAAATAAAGTATTACTTCAAGTTCTATTAAATTGGGCATTAGTATATATTATTATCTATACAAACATTTATTATTATCCATAGAAACATTTGCTCTGCTGTTATAATATTGATATATTAATTCTCTGCTGTTATTAATATTAATTCTTTTTATTTATATAACTAGAATTACATCAAATGAAAAATTTAAATTTAATTTTAAAGTTTAACTTGCTGTCATTAATTTTGTCAATTTGGCATTTTGACATCTTGTCTTGACTTATCTTGACTTATCTTGTTTTGTTATAGTATCATGAGTGTTGCTTCTACTACGACAGGAAAGATTTATTTTCACGTTCAGAGCGTCTGTGAATATCCGCTCTGAAGATCCTTTTTGGGGTGAAATACGTGTAAGCAGATATACAGACGCACTATACGTGAAATCAAATCTTAACTGTCTTTCCTTTTAAATTAGAAGCAATTAAATTGTGTTGCTAGATGTTCTTAAAATGACGAATTCAGAAAGAATTTGCCTTACACGACATTGTGAATTTCCCTTGTTGATTAATTCGTTAATGTCTACCTTATATTGTAGAAAATGAAGTAGACAAATATTTGAATATTAGTTTCTCTAAGTACGAAATCTTAGAATTTTCACTTATTTTGATATTTTAAGAGTATTTAGCAAGTTTTGTGGGTACTTATTTTAATAGAAATCTTAAAAATAATTTATGATGTATTCTCTTGCATTTCTTATACTATTCCGTCTTCACCTCTAGCTTTTTTCGACGATATGCCAAATTTCCTCTGTATAATTCAGTAGATCCTGTAAATCCTGTGATGATTTACATTTAACAATCCTGTCACGTACAAAAAGTAATTGTACAAAAACCCTACGGCATAAAATAATTACATCTACACTAGGTAAAGAAACACAAAAAATATTTGCCGTTGTTCGGCAACAATGAAATGTTCAACAAACGAAAATTCAAATACATCCTCAATTTAAAATTGTGAATTTCAAATAAATTCCCTTTTGTGTTGTTAAAACATTGAACATAATTAACACGAAAAGTTTACTTTTGACCTGAACTGTTCTGTTTTGTTTTATATGTAGTGTTTGGCGACAGACGCTTTACTATTTGGCCAAAACCCAATTCGGAAAATTATTACATCGAGTGAATTTGCATATACAAGTGGCTTTTCCATTTTATTCACACAGCTCTGAGGTTTAATCACAATTCGGTAAATATAAAAACAAAACAAGTTTGTCGAGATCAAATGGCATAAACTCTCGTAGAGTATGCTATTATCAGAGTGACTAACTATAGCAAATTTAAATAAAGCAAACATGGGCATTATTTTATGAATTAACAACATTTGAATATTCTCTACCCGCCTATGCGAAGCATGTTTCGTACATTAGACAAATATTACCAGGGGGAAATCAGTTTGTCTATTTAGTTGAGCAGCATCATCCAGAAAATCAGTCTCAAATTTAATTATATAGTTTGCATTTTCCCCTTTTCGGGTGACTGAATGATGTAATTACGATTTAAGATAGGCCTGACTGGATGGAGGAAAAGGCATAAAGTGGGTTAAACGAGAGAAACAAATGTTGCAAACGAACTCCAATTTAGGTTATTTCAGTTAGTTTGCTCACCTAGATATAACTTTTATGTCAGATGAATATTAAATTTTGTATACTGAATATGTAGCTGTCGTATCTTGAGAGTAGGACTTACCGTACGGTTTTATTATACTTATAAAAATCAATTTTAACTAAGAATAGAATTTTATTAAATTCGACACTTATGACTACTATTATTCTGTGAACTTCTAAAAAGTATTATTGCATTGGTAGGTTACGCTACGAATAATATTCATCATGACTCTTTTGAAAAACCTTAACCTTGCACATTTGGTTAAAACTGAAGGAAATGTAAAGATAGATAAAAGTTTTTAAATAACCGATAGTCTTTTATATGTATAAACTTCTTGTAAATTCTTGTATGAATTATTCCGAGAAAGGTTTTAAGGACATGAGACATCAAGCTTAATATTCGATAATCATCGCATTGTGAGACATTGGATTTTTTATTTGGTAATTTATTCGTAAAATTTGGTAATATTATGAATTTTAAACTGTCTGATGGTATTTTACCTGTTATATAATACGTTGGTAAATAAGTTACGGGCCTAACCATAAAATGACGACTCTAATGATTTTTTCATTTAATATTTCGGTAGTCCTAACCTTCAAAAGCACACTGCCAGAATGTTTATGTCATTTGAATTATTATTTACCGAGTTACAGTGTTTAAAGTGACGCTACTTTTGTGATTTTTATAAACAATGTATTCAAAGCAACTTCTTGTTAATTTATCACAGTTATTTGCTGGGAAAGAATACCGATACTGATCAATAACTCAAAAAATGTTGTCAAGATTCTGCGCCATCGATAACAACCATTAAACTATGATTTGCTGAATTCAAACGCGGTCGTACCGACACGAATGATGCTAAGCGGAAGCCCCGAAAGGCCAAATGACGTAGCTAATCGCAAAAACATTGAAAAAAAAATGCTAAAAATTATTATAAAGAACCGCAGAGTGAAGTTGTTAAACTTGTTGACACTTAAAAGTTATTAAAGAGTAGCGTTTTGACTATTACACATGAGTATTTGGGTATGAGAAAGCTGCTTTGAAATGGGTGTTGCGTTTTCTCACACCATAGCAACAGCAACGAATTAATGAATCTCGGCGTTGTTTGGACATGTTTAACCGAAATAAGTAGGAGTTTTTGCTTCTGTATGTCACGATGGATTAAATCGGCAGTCATCTGAGTAGACACTAACCGAAAAAAGTCCAAAGATGCAACAAAGATTCGAAAAGGTTATGGTCTATGTATTTTGAGACCTACATGGAATTATTCTCATTAGATATTTCAAACATGGAGAATCAATTAGCAGATTTTACTACAGTGGTTTATCGCAGGTATCGCCTAATTTGTTTAAGAATAATATTTTTTTACCAAGACAATACACATGTGTCATAAGTCGATGAACACGATGGAAAAAAGGCACAAATTAGGCTCTAAATTGCTTCCGCACCCACCATGTAGTCCAGATCTGGCCTCCAGCAACTTTTTTTTAATAAAAATTGCTTCGTGGCAAGAGATATCGCTTCGAGAAGAAAGTAATGAGCAAAACTAAAGCCGCCTATTTTAAATACAAATATAAATCGTTTTGCATGATCTTCTTTCCGTGAAGCCTGACTGATCCTGTCCGATTTTGCCTTTATAATCTTTTTATTGATAATATTACGCTTATTCCTCTGTAGTTTCGCATCATTTTCTATCTTCTTTCTTAAATATAGATGTCATATATGCCCCCGTCCATTCATTTGGGAGCTGTTCTCCATTTATGGCTTTCTGAAATATTCATTTTATCATCCGGTTTAATTTTTTTGAGCCGTACTTTATAATCTAAAGTGAGATGTCTCCAGTTCCCAGTGCTTTCTTATTTTTGATTGCTTTTATGGAGGTTCCTTGTCCTTTCTCATTTCCCTATCTGTTATTTCTATTTCTTGTTGTCGGCATCTGCTTCGTCTTCGCCTGTTTTCTTTTCCAATGAAATGTGGTCTTTGTTCTGTTAACAGGTCCTTGTAATAGTCCTTACATTATTTGTCCTGTATATTTCCCAATTTAATTTTTTCTTTTGAGTTTTGTTTCAATCTTTTCAGTACTTTTTATGACTCAGAAGTTCTTGTACCTATGTATGTTTCAATATTTAAGCAGGTTTTTTACCATTCTTCATTCTTTAGTTGTGGTATTTGTTTTTTCACTTCTCTATCTTTTTCTCTAAATTCTTTATAAACTTCATCGTTGTTTGTAGTCAGCCATTTTCTGTATAGTTGCTTTTTTCTTCAATTATTCATTTTGTTGGTTCATTTATTTCATAATAGTGCTGTTTATTTCTTATATGTTTTTTCTCTCCAAGAGCTTTGAATGCTGCTTAGACTACATATAGATACTAAAATAACTGTTCAAAAAAAAAACAAAAAATAGAGATATAAATTTGGCATTTGTAGGCCTGAAAAAGGCGTATGACTTTGTATCAAGGTCAGAACTATGGGAGGCAGTGTACAAGTTAGAAATACAAACGAAACTTATAGAAACTACAAAAACTCTGTATAAAGAAAATAAAGTGTCTATTAAAATGGAAACAAGAATCATAGGAGACTATACCACTACAAAAGAGCGAATGCAGGGTTGTTCCACAAACAAGCAGACGATTAAGCTTTGCAGACGATCAAGTAGTGATTGCTCAAGACCAAGATGACCTCAGTTACATGATGAAGAAACTAGGAGAAGAATATACCAAAGCTGGCCTAGATATTAACCTAGAAAACAGAGTACCTATCTACCATGTACCAAGTGAAGAAGACATAGAAGATTGACATACAGATTGACGACAACGTAACAATCAAAGGAAAGGATAAATAATAATACTTGGGGTTATAATCACGAACAAGGCAACAACAGAGGAAGAAATTAAGCAAAGATTAGGACAAACAAGAACAACAGTCAGACAACTTAACTCAGAATGGTGGGACACCTAAATATGAAGACAAAAACACAGATTTATAAAACATTAGTGCAAAATATTATGACATATGGGGCTGAAAATTGAATAATAAACAAGAAAAACAGCAGTAAGATAGTAGCAACAGAGATGGAATGCCAACAAAAAAGCTGCAGAGTAACAAGAATGGATAGGAAAATTAATAATGAAATGAAGCAAAAAACATAAATAGAGACAGACGTACTAATATAAAAACAAAAAGTGGTATGGACATATAAGAAGAACTAGCGACAGCAGACGAATAAAGAGAATAACCGAATAGAGCCCCATAGGAAGGAGGAAAAGAGGACGACACCAAAGATCCTGCTTCGTATAGTTTAATTTAAGCCCAGCATAATTTTGCAAATTTGCAATTTTTTGCGGACCCAGGTTTACAAAAATATTAAGCAAAAACTATTAGACCGATCCTAATAAAATTTAGTACACGTTTCAGTCGTATTATAAAGTTTTTCCATGCAGAATATGAAAGAGGCAGTAGATTTTGTTTATGGAGTAGAAGAAAATTAAAGAAAAAACTCATTTTTGCACTTGTTTCCCAATTATTGCTACCTTTCAGAAAAGTAAACATTCAATTTTCAATTTTTAACTAGTCATCTTGTTCTTCTTCTTCTTCAGTTTTCATTTATCCAATGTTGGACATAGGCTTTCTCCAATTGCTTCCACGCTTCCCTATCTTTTGCAATTCTCATCCACTGCTTTCCAGCTACAGCAGTTATATCGTCTATCCATCTCTTTTTAGGTCTTCCCACGCTTCTTTTTGTTTCTCGAGGTCTCCAGAAACTCACTTTATGAGACCATCTGTTGGTGTCTTGTCTTGCTACATGTGCTACCCATTGCCATCTCAATGTCGCTATTTTTCCCATGATGTCGGTTACTTTAGTTCTTCGACGTATTTCGGTGTTAGGAATTTTGTCTCTGAGGTTTATATTTAACATGGCCCTCTCCATGGCCCGTTGAGTTACTCTTAATTGTTCTGCCATTTTTCTTGTTATTGCCATAGTTTTCAATCCATAAGTTGCAACTGGTAGTATACCAGTGTCATAGGTTTTTCGTTTTAAGTGAATTGAGATTTTTCTGTCTTTTAAAATGAAGCTCAACTTACCAAAAGCAGCCCATGATAATTGTGTCCTTCTTTTAATTTCTAGGGTTTGATTTTCCTTTTCGTTTTTAATTGCATGTCCTAGATATATATATATTATATATATTATATATATATATATAATATATATATATATTGTTCTACCTTTTCTATATTGATGTTATCTATCGTGATGTTTTCTAGGCTGTTGCTTAATATCTTTGTTTTGTCGAGATTCATTTTTAATCCTATTTGATTCGATTTGTGATTTAAATCTTGTAGCATTGATTTTAGTTCGTGGATATCTGTGCTTATTAGTACTATGTTGTCTGCAAAACGCAAATGGTTAAGATATACTCCATCTATTTTTAATCCATTTCGGCCCAATTTAGTTGTTTAAAAACATTTTCTAATGCCAAAGTAAATAACTTGGGTGAGATGGTGTCGCCCTGTCTCACACCTTTGCCAAGGTCTATTTTCATAGTTTCCAGATCATCATCTATTTTTACGTAAAAAGTAGCATCATCGTATATATTCTTAAGGAGGGCAGCATATCTTGAATCTACTCTGGCGTCGTCCAATGCTGTTAAGAAAGCGCATTTCTCGATACTGTCGAATGCTTTGTGATAATCGACAAATGCCAGATGTAGTGGTATGTTATACTCTATTGTTTTTTCAATAATGATCCGAGTTGTTTGCAAGTGATCGATACTGCTAAAACCCTTACGAAAGCCTGCTTGCTCCACTTGCTATGCATCTAGTTTAGCTGTCAATCTATTTGTTATTATTCGGGTTAGTAGTTTGTAAAGGTGTAACAATAAGCTTATTGGTCGGTAGTTTTCTATATAGCTAGTCATATGTTATGTAAATTTAAAAAACGAAACTTTTAACTTCCATATTTTTTTTGTAGGAACAATATCTCTCGAGTTTAGGCGCAAAAAGAAAAAAAAATCAATTCTATCAGATTTTGTTAATTAAAAAATTAAGTATGAGATTTACAACTGGCACATATCGTGATTATTGATACAAGACACATCATGAAATAATTATAAAAAAAATAGACTTCCAATGGAAGATGACCATTATGTCCCGCCTAGACTAAGGCTAACCTCACCAAAGATGGGTTTTAATAGAACAATCGTATATTTTGATAAAACGTCTATTGATCATTTAATAAAAATCCCATTTCGATCATGTTTATCTATTTATTATACATCAAAGTCAGCAAACTACCACGATAAAATCATTTTCCTTTAAGAAAACTATTCAATACACAAAATACATTCGAACCTTTCAAAGTAATCTATTTTAAAATAGATTTAACAGTATAAAAATTCCTGAATGATTTGGGAAACGTGTAGAACATAACAGCAACTTATTCCCTCATATCCTTTGTAAACTCATCGCATAAGTAAATAATCTACTTCGCTTACCTCAGCAGTTTATCGTTGTAAACGGACATTGTGTAAACTTGGACTAGCAAACAATCCAATTATGAAACCTTCACATGGAAAATCTGACCCGACAGGGATGGACTTGAATAAATACAAACCATTTTTTACCTCACTTAAACTCGAAGATTGTCAAGAGCGAAGGACGAGATCGGGTCATTTGTTTGCATTTTAGGGTTAGACTCCTACAAATATTTTCTGTTTAAACAGGATTTTGTTTAAATACAATAATATTATATAAATAATTCAGATTAGACATTCGTTATTAGCGAAAATCTTGAAGGTTTAGCATATTGACCATTGCGTGTTCCTATCTATTACTAACTATAACTATAATTGTTATTACTAATCTCCTATTTATTTTCTCTTGCATAACAAAATAAAAGTAGTCATGTTTTTCATAGTCTCTTTTAATTATTTTTGATAATGATAATACACTTAATTTGTAATTTTCTCCACTTACCTACTCAATGTTTAATATATTTTAATATATTTTTATTCGCTGTAAACTAGTCGTAAATACCAAAATAATAGAACAAGTGATGGAAGCTGAATACTTGGGAATAAAACTGTCAAGCTACGGAAAAGTGGAAAAAGAAGTACAAAAACAATGAACGTGGCAAACAGAACAGCAGGATATCTCAACAACACAATCTGGAAAAACAAATACCTCACAACGGAAACGAAAACCAGGATATATAAATCAACGATAAGACCGATAATGACGTACACAGCGGAAACAAGAGAAGATACGGCGAAAACACAAAGACTGCTGGAAACAACAGAAATGAATGTTTTACGACAAATAACAAACTAACCTCTAAGAGACAGATTAAGAAGTGAGGAATTATAAGCCAGATATGGTATAAGGGAAATAAACGCGTGAACCAAAAGAACAAAAAAAAAGAGGTTAGATCTTTGTAAATGGGTATATTTAAAAACCCTTAAAAGGGGTACATCAATTACACGAACGTTTTCGGAATAAAAATTCCATCATCAGGTTTAAAATGCCTAAAATAAGTATAAACCATTTAATAAGGCAAACTTTAATTAGCAAACTTTAACTAGTTTGCTTTAATTAAATGGTTTATACTTATTTTAGGCATTTTAAACCTGATGATGGAATTTTTATTCCGAAAACGTTCGTGTAATTAATATACCCCTTTTAAGGGTTTTTAAATATACCCATTTACAAAGATCTAACCTCTTTTTGTGATGCGTGGTATACAGCTATAAGCATGAATTATTTTCCTTGTGCATTTTCAAAAGAAGAACAGTGGAATGGAATCAACACATCGAAAGAATGACAGAAAATAGAATAGTACGAATAGCAAGAGACAAATCGCCAAATGGAAGACGATCATTGGGACGAGGAAAGAATGGCCAGACAACGTCAATTGAGGCTAAAAACCAAAGTAAACCAGGCATTAAGCCTATTTATAAAGTAGGGAGAAGAAAAAGAACTAAGTCATTATCATAACACCTAAGAACTCTATTATTGAACTCTTTAAACAACTACCTACCAAGTCCTTTTTTTAATGGATTAACTGTGTTGGAAAAACCAAAAAAAAAATTAAAATATGCTTTTTCTTTTTCTTTGAGTAGTCCGATTATCGGACGTTGGCGAATATATTCACAACAATACCTTTGTTTTCGGCAACTTTAAACACATTAGCGGATGTCTCTTGATACCACTCTCGCAGATTTCGGAGCCAGGATGCTATTCTTTGGTCTAGGTTACTTCTTCGAGCGATCTTGACCTGTACTATGGTTATATATCTCTGATATACCGAAAGATTGTAAATTATGTTTTATTGTTTTTGTTATTTCTGTGCCCTTTTTCATTCGGTCTAAAACTATTTCATTTGTTATTTTTTTTTTTTATTGAGTTTAATGCGTCGACAACTAATGGTCATTGGCATGGTACAGTGAATTTTTACAGTCAGGTACCTAGTGTAGAGTGTAGTGTGTGTGTAGAGTAATTGTCTTGATACTTAGCAAAGTCGACGTCATTGTCTTTGCTAAGAGACGCTAATTGTATCCGAACGTCTGCGGTCCCTCCGGTGTGTACCGATCACACTCATTTGTTATTTGATCAACCCAAATTACTCGCCTCTGCCTGGGGTAGGAACTCTTCCTAGTGTAGGGTGAGGAACGGGTAGATTAAGTAGCTTGGAAATCACCTTACTGCAGCCGGTCCCAAGCCCGGATAAAAGAGGAGGGTTGAGCGGAGGGTTAACTACCCACCCTCGGAAAAAGAAACTAGTTATGAAAACTGCAACTTTGCCTCGGAACCGGACAGATAAACATAAAAAACGACAAATGCAATTTAATAGGACTATAAATATCGGAACTTGACATGTCTCGAGTTGGTACAGACCTGGAGCTGCTATAAACGGGCTATAAAGCTGCTATAAATTAACGGGCTTTATGACTAGAGACAGCCTAGTACAGAATATACTAAATTTCAAACCTATAGACGAAAGGATATGTTACATACGAATGAAGGGAGAACAATACAACACTTTGATTATCTCAGCGCATGCACCAACGGAAGAGAAGGATGAAGATATCAAGGATGACTTCTACGATGCCCTAGAAAGAGAGATAAATACGATGCCCAAACAAGATATGCGCATACTCTGCGGGGACTTTAATGCTAAAATAGGCAAAGAGCCTAGCTTATACCCCACAATAGGTAGACTTAGTCTTCACAATATATCCAACGACAATGGCTTAAGACTCACAGAAACTGCAGCAGCTAATAATATTTGAATAAAGTCAACCATGTTTCTGCACAAAGACATCCATAAGCAAACTTGGATCTCAAACGACCATATTACGCGCAACCAAATTGACCACATCATTGTAGATGCCCGTCATGGGAACAATATTATAGACGTAAGAAGCCTGAGAGGAATAGACGGAGACACAGATCATTACTTAGTCAGAGCAAAAGTCAAATCCAGAACATCTAGCCACAAATACAATAAAACAACAATAAACCCACAATGGAACATGTACGAAATGCACAATGCAAAGAAACAACAAAACTATAGAGAACAACTTGAACAAACGAACTCTGAAAGAGAATACAATGATATAGAACAGCTATGGGAAACGACTGCCGAAATAATAACCAAGACAGCGGACAAGATCTTTGGAAGGAGTAGGCAGAAGAGGACAAAAACATGGTAGGACGAGGAATGTCGGAAACAGCTGTAAAAAAGACAAACAGATAGGAAGGTTTGGATACAACTACAAACAGACCAAAGTAGAAAGGAATATGACGACTGCCGAAAAGAAACAAGAAAAATAATACGCACAAAGAAAAGAAACTATGAACAACAAAAATATAAAGCTATGGAGAGAGGCCGGCCCAAATAAGGCTTCAGAGAATTCTATAAAGCAATTTCCTCTAAGAAAAGAAGACATAGAATCAATTCCATCCATACACTGAGAGACAATCAAGGCCATATGATAATCGACGGTAAAGAAGTAACTGAAGAATGGACAGAATAGTTTTAGGGACCTTCTTAATAACATACAGGAAAAACAGCTTAAAGAAGAAATCTATATCACGGCGGACATGCCCGTCAAAAATCCTTCCTTTGAAAAAACCCAAAAGGGCTTTAATAAGCTGAAAAATCACAAAGCGACGGGTACGGACGAGATACCAGCAGAAAAATATGGGGAGAGACGCACTACATCGTCAAATTCACCAGCAAATAACGCACATATGGTTAGAACAAAGGATATCAGCACGATGGAAGAAAAACATAGTGGTGCCCATCCACAAAAAAGGGGACAAAACAAAATGCGCGAATTATAGAAGAATTTCTCTCAAACATAATTCTTAGTAGACCAATCCCTTATGCTGAAAATGTCCTAGGCGAATATCAAGCCGGTTTTAGGGCAAACAGATCAACAATAGATTAAATATTCACGCTGAGACAACTTCTAAAAAAGGTATGGGAGTATAACAGACCCATACACAATCTTTTTATAGACTTTCGACAGGCATATGGTAGCCTAGAAAGAAGCCAAGTATGGAATGCCATGGCGTAGTTCTGAATACCAAAGAAACTCATTCGGATGACCAAAGTCATGGAGGGTGGAATGCCTAAAGTATGTGGAAATAATAAACTGTCTGTCAGCTTTGAAATCAACAGTGGACTCAATCAGGGTGATGCGTTCAGGGGTGATCTCCACCATTTTTTATCCTTGTATTAGAGAAAGCCATGAGGTCGGCCGAATTAAAAATAGAATTGCTATCGATTCAAGATCCTAAGCTGTTATTCGCATATGCAGATGACATAGATATTGTTGGAGACTCCATCCTATTCACGAATGACATCTTTAACAGGTGAAAGGAGCAACAAGTTAAGTAGGGCTTAAAATATGATGGTGAACGCCTTCAATTTCAAAAAAGTACAACGTTAGTACAACGAAAAATATTGTTCGTGTTAAATCTTCATTGTATGTTGTTTACCATTACTATTTTTTTTTTATTTTTTAGATGCTCATATAGACAAATATTTATATTTTATTAGAAAATACTTCTAGTTCCGTCCATGTTCATCGGCGCATATCTTGAAACCTAATATTTTTCAAGTGTATACCCGTTAATTTTACCCCAGACCAAGTTTACATATCAACGGAGAGGAAACAGATTTAATTAGTATCCAAATAATTAGTTAACTTCGACTGTTCAAAACTAATTAGAATTCGTATGTGGCGGTTTTCAGATATCTCGAAATGTTTGTGTAATTGTAATTAACGAAAATGTAGGCATTCAATTGTAATTAGCGAAAGTTCAGTGTTTTAGGGAAATGCTTTATATCGAGTCGTAAACGAAATGTTACGATTTAATTTTCTTAGAAACTGTGATTGCGGTTAATAATCCAGTGATTATGGACGAAAAATGTATCCCTTAGTAAGAAGAATGAAGCAAATATTATTTTAAATATTTCAATAACTTCTACAGTTATATTAACCGTTTAAGTTCAATCAAGAAATAATTTTCATGGTAGTTTCTCTGGTGCATAGGGTGTACCAAATGATAAAAACTGTATCAATAATAGGTATACAACTTTAAATAATACAAAAATACTGCACAATATTGTAATTTTTTCTAAGCCCTTTTCTCTATTTGGATTGCCGAATATAGGCCTCTCCTAAATTTTGCTATTCATCTCTGTTGTTTGTAAGATGTTTCCACATTGGCCCTGCAGTTCTTTTAATATCGTCACCCCAGCGTATCTGCGGTCTTCCTCGTGGTCTTCTGGCTTCATATGGCCGCCAATTCCCGATTTCTTTATTCCATCGGCCATCGTTAAGACATTCGGCCCATTTCCATTTCAGTTTAGCTGCCTGTTCGACAGCATCTATATATACGAATATACGAATGTCTATACATACGAATATATATATATATATATATATATATATATATATATATATATATATATATATATATTGAAATGATTTCAATATGTTAAAAAATATACAACTTAAATGGATTTTTATATGAGTTTGTTGTTTATGAATTTCATGAAGCCATCACAATGTGGGTTCGACTCTGAAATAAAAGAGAGAAAAAGATTAGTAAATTGTTAAATAAATTAATTTTGACTTACCTGGTATAGTGTTAATAATTTCTGAATAGTATAGTTGCCTAGTGTATAGGTGAATCGTCTAAACCTTACAAAGAACAAAAAAGAAGAATTTTAAAAAAATATTTAAACATAGAAATTTTAATAAACGTCAGAAAATAAACTGCTTGACAGTTTATTTGACAGTCTGTGGGAGCTAAATTAATAGGGGTTTTGTTAAATAAGAAATTACAATGATGTGGAGATGAAAAGAATAAATTAGTATTGTAATAGAATAAGTTTTATATCTAAACATTTTTTTTTATAAATTCAAAAAATTAGATGTAATTAAAGTGATTATGAGAAAGTAATGTGGCTTGACAAATATGTCAAACAGGACAGTTTTATGGTTTAAAATATTTAAATAGAAGACAGAAAAAAAAGAGCGTTGGTTGCTGTTAGCAACGGATAATAAGGGAATTGGTTTTTTTAGAGAAGACGCCGACGATAATTTTTGGAGAGGAGCCCCGAAAACTGTGGATAGTCCGAGAGTGTTTTCAAATCGTTTAATCAAAATTTAGTTTTTCCACAGCAGAGATACTCAAAATTTGTTTCAGTGAGTAAGAGAAACCATTTGACTTATAAATTATTATTGAAGTATAGAAATGTCATTTAAATTGAGAAAATTAAAATTCATGAATTAACATAATTGCGATAAGCCTTAAAAATTGAAAATATTAATGATCATTAAATTAAAAATAGAATAGTACGTACCTTAACTTCCGAAGAGAGGATTGATATTCCATTTTTCACCGATTATTTATGAGTAGTTAGTTTCCTTTAAAGAAATCAGAACTGTTTTAAAGTGAGGTTGGACAATAATTTTGGGAATCATTGGAAATTTTGATTATATTTGAGTGCAAGTCAGCGGAGTAAAGGGTTCATTTTCTTTTTCTTTATAGTTCATTTAAACACTTTATAAAGTTGCAATATTTATTTAGTTTTTAGGTACTTGTAGAGAGTCTCCACATTTTGTAATACATTTTTATTGTCACGTCACTAAACCACGTTAAGATTTAAACGATTCCTATTTTTGTAAATTTTTAAAGGCAACCCAAGTTGCAGACGAATTTTATTGTTTATATTAAATTTGTTCAATATTAATAAATAACGTGCTTCATTTGGGTTAATTTATCAAAAGTCTAAAGTAAATTTTGGTTTAATTTCTTTTTGAACTCTACCAGGAGACTAGAGAGTCGACGTCACACAGTGACAGATTGCTTAGAACATATAATTGAGCTAGCTGAGGTATATATTAAATTAAACAACGAACCACATATTTTAAAAATTACATTTATTATAAATAAAAAATAAAATTAAAAAAAATACAACTTTTTCAATATATATATATATATATATATATATATATATATATACGAATGTCTTTATTGGTTTTATGGTCTTTGAGTGAGATGCCGATCTCACGTTCATTGCATAGCTCTGTGCATCTGACACATGCATAGTGCATTTGTCGTTTCATAGCTCTCTGACTTTTTCTGATCTTCTCCATGTTTAAATTAGTGAATGTCCAGGTTTAAGCTCCATATGTAAGTTTTATTTTTAAGTACGTATGAGAGTCTTCCGAATGCTGCCCATCCCATTTTTACACATCTGCTTATTTCGGCAGCCTGATTTTCTTGACATTTTGACCCAGATATGTATATTCATCTATGTGTTCTATCTCTGTCCATTTGATGTTTATCGTAGGTTTGTCATCTTTGTTTGACATTAGTTTAGTTTTCCTGAAATTCATTTACAGTCCATTTTTTAGGGATTCTGTGTAAAGCTTCTCAATCATCGTATTCAGTACATTCCACCTGTCGGCTATTAGTACTACATCATCTGCGTATCTAAGATGGTTCAAGTATCTTCCGTTAATAGGATTCCTCTTATTATCTCAGTCTGTACAAAAAGGGTGTACATATGTGGGAAATTATGAGTATAATTTCAGTGTATGTGGACTGTATTATATAGGGCTGGTTCAAATAAATTAGAATATATAGTAAAGGGTATACAGACAAAAGCAAATTAAGTTTATACAAAGTCTTACCAATATTTTTCTGCTCCACACAATCGCGGTTTTTCCTCTTATACGGAATAACACTCGCGGTTTTTCTAAACACGTGTTTCGCGGTACTAATACTTTGCGCGGTAGAGCACACTTTGTCTGTACACGATTTAAAATAGTATTTGCGGTATTTTTCGCGTAACTAAAGCGGGAGAGATAATTAGCGATAGAAAACAGCCAAGAGAGATGCTGTTCTTCTTGATAAGCGAAGAGAGAGAGTGGACTGTCCTCAACGACAAATACCCTTACCAAGCGATAGGTAACAGGGAAGCGATAATGAACGTCTCTAGCGGTAGCCGACAATCAAGAAGGCACGACTCACCCTGGCGGTAGTCAAATCAAGAGAGCGTACGAATGGCCCTAGCGGTGGCCAAATCAAGAGAGGGGGTTTCATCTTTGCTATCTTAAAACTGTCTGTATTTGTAATGGAGTGGGGTTCAAATGTAAGTAGGAAGCGTTATTAAGGGTTGAACTAAGATAATAAATGTAAAATTGTGATAGAAGGATAGTTAATAATATAGCGAAAAAATGACATGATTTTTCGCATGTGAAAAAATTGAACACAGTCTATTGACTTAAAGATATTTTCTGGGGTAGCTGTAAATAATTTTGGAAAAATGGTTTCTCCTTGTCTTATTCCTCGGTTGATTTTTACTGGTCTTGTTTCGATTTCATTACCCAACGTCACTATCATTTCAGCTTGTTCGTAAATATTAGGTATTAATATTCTGTACCTGGAGTCGATCCGGTTTTTGACTAATGATTCTTCAATTGACTGCAGTTCTAGCCTATCAAAAGCTTTTTCATAATCTATAAAAGCCAGATATAATGGGAGATTGTATTCGTTAGTCCTTTCTATTACGATTTTTAAAGTATATAGATGGTCACAGGTGCTGTACCCTTTTCTTAATACGGCTTGTTTTATTGTTTGATATCCGTCAAATTTAATTGTTAACCTGTTTGTAATAATCTTTGTAAAGGTTTTGTAAAGTTGTGAAAGAAGTGAAATTGGTCGATAATTTTTAAGGTCCGTGGTGTCTCCCTTTTTGTGTATTAGTATTGTTTTAGCAGTATTTCACTTGCAGTAAGAAGACTTCTCCGTCTTCCTTCAGCATTTCTGCTAGGATTCCATCGATTCCAGGAGCTTTATTCCTTTTTATTTATTTAACTGCTCTTTCTATTTATTCGTGGCTTATTTCGGGCATCACTTTTGAGTTGACATTGGTTATCTTCCTTTTCAAGTTCTGCTTTTAGGAGTTATATATTACATTAAAATTAATAACCCACCTAATAATATTAGTAGTTAATATGAATAACTCAAAATAAAAAAATATCGCCATAAATAATAAAATTATACTGCAACATTTTTTGTGGCTTTAAATTATTATCGTTTCCCTTAGAAAATATGACATAAATAATCTTGTCAGTCGATTTTCTTTATCACAACCTTCAAGAGCTTCAAAAATATTTTCCAATTTACCGTTCTGATCTATCGGCAAATTATAAGCTCAAGCTATGATTTATTACTAGTTAACGAGAATTTAATGGGAAAGTATTGATTTGGGACTTTTTGTACAATCCGGAAAATCTATCGAGATTTAATGTAGTTATAAAGACAGAAAACGGACATAAGTGAAGGTAATAAAAATGTTCATACAGTTTGTCCCAAACCCTTCTTTCAGTGCGTCACGAATTTCGACGTCATATAGGATTTTAAGAATGTCGAGAATTATTGCATGACATTTTCGTTAAATCTGACAGTTGCAGGATTCTAATCGGCTAAATGTGAAAAGGTTATTTTTTTAAATGTGGAGTAAAAACTTTAACAATTCAAATTGTTATTTAATTTACATATTAGAGGTCCCGTCCTGTATAAAAATTTGTCATATTTCCAGTTTGTTATAATTCCTATTCTATACATTCCAAGGAAAGCGCTTAATTAGCTAAGATTTCTTTATGGATTTATTATTATTTATTACAAACAGTATGGAGTTTAAATGTTTGTTTATTTAAAATAACACTTCCTCCTAGAATCTTTTAAGAGTTGACTGCGAGATAAAAAAATTTACTGGCAACTGCAAGACATCAAAGCAAACATTTTTGTAATAAAATAACATCGATTCAAATCAGTCATATTTGGATAAGTAATTTCCCGATAAGTTTCTGTGGCAGCCAATAATTTAATTTAGTGAAGAGTTATCATTAAATAGTGGAAATAGTTTAAATAGTGACGCAGTTGATTTTAGAGTTATTTTACCAGATTTGGTGTGCAAATGAAAGAATATTATGAAGTTTGGTTAAAAAACAATGTAAATAGTTTAAATAGTGCAGCAGTTGATATTTGATTCAATCTACCAATTCCGGTATGCAGATGAAATAGTGGTAATCGAGTTTAGTTAAAAAACAAGATAACGAATGTAAGTTTACCTTCTTTTAATGAATAACAAAAATGAATATTATATTTCAAACAATCATAATCCGATTCAGAATCGAATTCATTTAAATCAACGATTACAGTAGATATGTGGCTGGTATCAATTATATCTTACATTTCAAAAAAATGTCGTGGTTCTTAAAAGAATCGTTCTAATACATGTAAATATCCATAACGGTATTATTTTAAAATATTTCCTCAATATCATTCCTGAATTCACAATTTGATTCGCGAACGACAGAAACTGGTAATAAAGTTGTCCCAGCCTCTTTTTCTAATTGAAAATAATTTAATAATTTTAATATTAGTCTTTGTTCATTCTCGGTATATCTAGGAATATTTAAAATATTTTTATGACGGTAAATACAAAATGTCTGAGGTAAAATGTCTGAAAATACTAACCTGGAATGACAATTATCATTTTATCAGTTGACATTGTGAAAGTACTGTCACTGTCACGACCGAGACCATTTGCGTCAAATTATATTTACCTGCATCATTGATTGGATATCTATTTAGCGTATTCTAAACTCCAACCAATTATACCACCGTAAGCAAAATTCGCTTTAATATGCGAATACCCGTAAACGATACCTAATTTTCTAAGTTCTATGTATAATAATAACAGACTCACGTTTTTTTTCTGTCACTTCTAGCTTAATGCGTTAGAGAGAGTTCAAACAACTATGACGCACTGAAAGAAGGGTTTGGGACGGACTATAGGAGTTTAGCGCTGACAAATAAGTTGATAAAAACTGTTCGTCTTGTTTTTGTATATAATATCGAGTACTGAGAGTGTTAATTATATTTAAAATGAATTATTAATACATTTGTCATTATTAAAAACAAAAGTTTATGTAAACTTCTGACAAGAGGACAGTACACATAGCTAGAATGATGGATGGGCGATGCATAAAGAGGTTATTGGCATAAAGACCAACGTAAGATAACAGAAGCATCGATCGATCACCTGCACGATGGTCTGGCGATTTAAGCAGAAAAAATAAAAACTAGATGAGAATGGCGCAAAATAGACGGGGTTCGAAACACAAGGTAGAGGCCTATGTTCAGTAGTAGACTTTTGAGGCTGAATAATGAAACTTGTGGCTAAGGTCTAGTGTTAGAGTTTTCAGGTCACGCTAGTGCCTTCAACATTAGGTACTTAACGGCAACTTACGTAACCGGGACCGACGGTTTTACGTGCCTTCCCTAGTACGGTAACGATTTATTTAAATTAGAAATTAAAAAATTTCTGATGTCAGTTCCGGAAATCGAACCCGGGCTTTGTATCTTGTTAAGCTAATAACCTAGTCAAGAAACTACTGCTGCCACACGTAATTATTACCTATTATTAAATATTCACTTGTTTTGCACTAGACCTAAACCTATTGGTTATTTAAATACGGTAAGTTGAATCACTATGTGATATCTGCCCGTACGTGTCTGTAATCGAGCCATCAGCAGAAATCATTCTACTGTAGCCTTTGTTCAGTAATGACATAGCTGCTGTCTTTGACATATATCTTCAGTTAATTCGATGAAGCTTATTTGGTTATACCTTAATCACACTTGTTCTACATATTGCAGAAGCTTTCCCTAGTTTCTACGTGTCGGGGTTGGATAGACTGTGCGAGGACATCCTCACCCAGTCCAATGATGAAAATAGAGAATAACACAGACCAATGATGAAAAAACTTTTTTGATAAAATTACCTGTATCTTATGTATTTTAATGTGCGAAAATCATATTAAAAATACTGTATCACCCACCATTTCTTCACAATTTAGCGTTTAAAATTGCATAATTACATTTTTTTCTTTAAGGACCAGAGAAATCTAATGTTCCTTGATTGGTAGCACTGTTAATGAATTGTACGACTCTTTGTTCTTCTTTCTCTTTATTATCAGCTGTATAGTTCCTCTATTCTAATAATATAACCTCACTTTTCAGTGTTTGACTCGTACGCTTTTAAATATTTACTCGTACGCTTTGGTAAAAAACACAAAGGTTGGGCTCCTCATAATGTTTGTTATTTTTGCGTTGAGAAGTGGTCGAAGAAAGAAAAAAAAGTTTTTGGATTTGCAGTCCTATGGTAAGGAGGAAGCAAAACAAATGATTGTTATGTTTGTACAGTCAATGTTTCTGCATGTAACTCCTTATCCTAACCTCCCGTCTGCTATCCGTCCGGTAGAGCATGAACCTGAAGTGCTAGTTCCCAAGTCTCCTCTACGTATTAATGACATTTTAAGTACTAGTAAGCCAAAATCAAAGGAAAGTGGTCCATGAAGTGATGATGAATTTCAGAATCCTTCAAAAAATTTACAACCACATTTATTTACACCAGCTGAATTAGACGACGTAGTAAAAGATTTAGGTTTAACATTTTTTTTTTACTAAAGACACCGAAGTGTACTTACATTAAAATCTGGTCGGTAAGCCCAATTATCGATTTGTTTGTAACTTAAATTAGTAATGAAAACTTAAAATTAGGTGTCTACTCACTAGTATCTTTCCTATTATTTCTAATAACTAGCATTAAATTTAGCATGCATACTCGCACAACACTTTGCTCTGTTTTTTACTCACTCACTATACCAGTTCAATAGGCTTTGTCCTTTTGAGCCTTCTCTCTAGGTTCGTATTGTCAAAGAGCTGGATAGCCTCGACGTTTACATGATGATGGAGTCGTTGTTCATAGCTCCCTGCAAATTTCTTGATTATCTGATTGACGTCTTCCATCTTGAGGTCTCGGTGAAGATCGTTGTTCCTAACGTACCAAGGCGCATCTACGATGTTCCTCAGAACTTTATTCTGGAATACCTGGATTACTTTGATGTTACTAGACTTGGCACAGCCCCAGAGTTGGCAGCCATAGGTCCATACTGGCCTCAGTATTTGTTTATAGATTGGGAGTTTATTATTTATGGATAGAGAGGAATGCCTTCCCATCAACCAATACATTTTCTTGTAGCGGATGCCTAGTTCTTCTCTTTTCTTCTTCACGTGAGCTTTTCAACGAAGCTTCGCATCAAGAGTGATCCCCAAGTACTTTGCTGATGTTCCAATAGACACTTGGACATCATTTATTCTAATTGGAATATTATTATATCGGAATATTTTTTTATTGGTAAAATTTATATGGACTGATTTATTCTCATTCAGCTTAATTTTCCATTTTTTGGTCCATTCATGATTTATTGAATTTTGTAGTTTTTCCGTAGCTTCTTAAACGGTGTCACCTACCGCTAAGACAGCAGTATCATCTGAGAAGGTAGCTATGGTGTCGTCTTCTAGTTCAGGTATATCACACGTGTATATTAGGTATAGGACTGGACCAAATACTCTCCCTTGTGGAACACCTGCTTCAATATCCTTGAGATCAGTATATGCATTTTCTTGTTTAACTCTAAAATATCTGTTCGCTAGTTCGGAGTTTTTCAAACACCTTGGACATCACAGGTAGGAGTGATATTGGTCTAAATGATGTCACTTTATTGGACGAGAGTGTAATATTGGCCTTTTAATTCTTTTCGTAGCTTTCCAAAGTGAGTACTTTGTGCTACTGTCGTTTGTTAGCTCTTCCAGATAAGATTTAATAGATTTATTCTTAGTTTTCTGGATTTCTCTTTTAAGTTGCTGTCTGGCATTGTTTAGGGTAGTTTTGTCTCGAGGGGCTCTCGTTTGCTGCTATTTTCTTCTTAGTTTTCTTTCTCTTCTTTTATTAATTTACGAATTTTTTTAGGGTAGTTATTCCCGTTAACTTTTGTTTTCAGTATGGGAGTGCAATCCCATGCTGAATCTTGAATATCTTTGACAAATAAATCTAATTCTTGATCTATCTGTTCAATTGTCTTTAGTGGCACGGCTAAATTGATTTTTTCTTCAAGGGTTACTTTAAAACTTTCCCAGTTTGTGAGTTTATTAGTTAAGGTTGGATTGTTCTCTTTTCTAATAATCATATCACTCATGGTTAGAATTATGTGTGAATGATCGGAGTTCATATCCCATCCTTCACAAATGTCCAAGTAATTGGATGAGATATTTTTAATTATGAAGAAATCTATTAAATCTGGTATTTTATTCCAGAGATCAGTTGGCCAATAAGTTGGCTTCCCTGTAGATATAACATCTCCTTTCTGATCTTTGACAGCTGCTAATAGTTCTTTTCCTTTGGTAGTTGTAAGCCTAGACCCCCAATGAATGTGTTTAACAAATGAAAAATCAGAATTGCTTGGCTCAAGATTAAAAGAAAAGAATGTGTTGCTTGGTACATCTAATTACAAGTACAGGTACAGAGGTGAATAGTTTGATTGTTTTTGGGCAAAAAGGGGATTTGGTCTACTGTCATGATATTGGCGGTCTAAATACTGAGTTTGTTATTAAGTATAATAAGGGTGCTTGGAGGCTGTTAATAGACTCTTCAAAAACAAGTTTAAAATCTGTACTCTTAAACAATGGGAACTCTTATGCTTCAGGTTATATCGCTCATTCATTCCATATGAAAAAGACAAATAAAAATCTTGATACAATTCTACAGAAAATTAGCTATTCAGCTCACAATTGGATGATCTGTTTAGATTTCAAAGTTGTTTGCATGCTATTTGGTGAACAAAAGGTTTTTACAAAGTTTTCATATTTTATTTGTGAATGGCACAGTAAAGCAAGAGGTAAGCACTGGTCCACAAAACAATGACCCATAAGAAATTTTTGCCACCTGGATCTACCAAAACTTTGGTAGATCCAAAAAGATACTCCTTCTACTTTTATATATTAAGTTAGGCTTAATGAAACAGTTTGTCAAACCCCTGCCTAAAGATAGGAAATGTTTCAAGTACTTGGGAGGGAAGGTTTCCCCATTTATCGAAAGCCAAATTTGAAGAAGGTGTTTTTGTTGGACCAGATATTCGTAAACTAATGTTCGACTTTTCCTTTTAATCCAAAATAACTACTAAGGAACAAGAAGCTTGGATTGCATTCAAACAAGTTGTAACCAAGATTGTAGGTGATGGAAAAGACCCTATCTACGAGCTTATAGTAGTAATGTATTAGATTAACTAAGTTTAAAGATTTGGGATGTCTTATGAGCCTTGAAATCCACTTTTTGTATAACCATGTTGACTTTTTCCCTAAAAATCTGGGCGATTTCAGTGAAGAACAAGGCAACCGATTCCACCAGGATATCAAGGTAATGAAGAAACGATATCACGGACGTTGTAACACCAACATAATGGGTGATTACTGTTGGACACTTCATCGGGAGCAACAGAGTACCTTGAGTAGGAGAAAAAGCTACTTGAGAAGTTTTGCAAAAAAAAAAGAAAAAGAAAAACACAAAAGCATTGACTCCTGAAATGATTGTACAGACCTTTACTATTACAAGATAAGAATTAGATAAAAGGTATTATTCTAATAATCTATCATTTTAATATATTTTGGTATTTTATGTACTAAACCATTGTCATATTATGGGAAAACTGTGGGTGATACATAAAATTTAGTTTTAAATTCCTTTTAGCCTCAAAAAATACATAGGATTCACGTAAATTTGTAAGAAAAGTTTTATTAATATTTTTTTTTGTTGGCCCTTGATTAGTTCATTATTTTAAGTGTATTCGTTTTCAATAGCATTAATTACAATAGCATTAAAGACTTACCAAACAAACACCTTGTAAACAAAATTAAAGCACTTGTTTTATAAATATCTATAAATGTTCAAGAGAGGTACTACATTTAGCAACTACAAAAAAACTTTACTATTGAAAGATAGCAGGATATAAACTTTGCATCATAAACCGGAGGCCGGCTATAAAAAGTTTTAAAATATCAATTTCCTCTGCCTACGCTCGCTTTATAGGGCTCTTCTGATAAGAGAAATATAGTCGCATATTCCTGCGGGACTTCCATAAAGGAGTCAGGGAATATTCGCAGGTGGCGGCCATTTTGAGGTTATAAAAAGAGATGTCGAAAATGCCGGTTACTTAACGTGATAGAAAGGTTGTTTTGGGACTAGTAGAGAAAGCTTTTATGCAAATGGCGGATATTAAATTTCCTATCGAAGCATTCTTCTAGTTTTACATAAACACATCCATGAACTTCCTTGTTGCCTAATATGACTAGAAAGATATTCCTGGTTATATTAGACAGTGACTTGTTGTTTGTAATTTAGTTTTTTTTATATTTATTAAGTGCACAGTTTAAGTATATAAAAATTAAACATAAAATATTTTTTCTGTTTACTGTATTTATTTGTTACGTTCTTTATAACCTAACTGCTTCCTTTTTTTCACATTTGTATAATTTCTATAAATTATTTTCTTATTTTATTGTTTTCAAAATAATTTATATTAATATAACTGGACAAAGATAAACAAGAAATTGGATGACGATCTTACTACAAATTAGGCCAGAATTGGAAATTCAATAAATTAAAGATCGAAGGACCACCTAAGGATGTGGGAATAAAAGAATAAAAGGATTAAAAATATTAAAATTATGGCTAACTTTATTACTATTGCTAAAATAAGATCTGGTGAAAGTCCTTTCGTAAAATTTTATCTCACCCATTTAAACTGAGTATTTCACTAGTCCTCCGCGAAACACAAACACACTTACACTATTCTCAATTACAGATAACTAACTAGGACATGAACTTAGAACGTAGTCTTTGATACTTATAAACTTAGGTAACTATCTATCCATATTAAAGGCTCTGATGAAGTCACAGTGTTATTTGACATTTTAATCATATTTTGTTCTTAAAACTGTAGCATTTGTAAATTCCTTGGTATATATTGAAATCCCCTCGTATGTGTTAAAACACCGAATAATAATTTTAGTGTATTTCTATGTCCTTTCATATAAGTTAAAGCACCCAAAAAGTATTTGTTTGACATATAAATCATAAGGTAAATATAAGGTAAATTTGCTTGATTGACCTGGAAAAGGTCTCTGTCTGATTATAAAATAAACCAATAGCCTAATTCTAGCATATAACGCTTCAGTTTTATGCTAGGTCAGAAGCATATTAGCAATAGAAATATTAATAATATATTAAGCAATTATTAATTTTTATTTTTAAAAATTTTTAAAAATATTCATTTTTATTTTTCCTTTAAAATTTAAACATAAAAGTTACCTAGATTGCACCTAGATTGGAATTTCTGAGGTAAAACTGGGCGTACATTTTCTGACACACGAACAAATTTATCTTCATACTATAAAAACTATTTTGATACGGCTCTTTAGGACATACAAATTTGAGGTTGAAATTGGGGCACTGAACACAAACTTTAGACTCGGCTTCTTAAAAAACAGGAAAATAGAACATGTGGATATATTTCAACTCACTTTAACTGTAACTATTAACTGCCACAATACACAACATATTTTTTATGAAAATGGACGAAAAACAAGAAAACATTACAAATTTGACGTGAAATTTAGACAAACGCTGAAGCAAACCGCTCTTTACAACGGCCTCAGCGAGAGTGAGTTAATTCTTAAAAATTATTCGCTTAATTTTGATATAAACAAAACATATAAACGGGAATATTTATTTGAAATGAAGAATATTAAGCAGCTTTGATCAAAAGAACATAATAAAGAAATACGCATCCGTGATAGATAAACAAACTCTAAAATGTGTATATTATCAACTTGTCGACGTAAAAAGAATTGAAAATACTTTTTGTATGCTTTTTCTTATACCAAAGGAAATAGAAATACACTGAAATTATTCTTCGGTGTTTGAACACATACGAGGGGATTTCAATATATACCAAGGAATGTACAAATTCTATAGTTTTAAGAACAAAATATGATTGAAATGTCAAATGTTCATTTTTTATTTGTCCTAACTTAAGTATTTGTTTCATTTCTGATTCGTTTATAGTGGTTGTATGCCTGTTGTGTTTGTTGTATTCTGTATTGTAAAAAGGCTTTCTTCTTTTCTTTACATTTTGTCTTCATTTCCTCTTTAAACCATGGCGTTTTGTTTTTTGATATCTTAGTATTCGTTATTATCCTCTCTTCAAGTGATTCTATTGCTCTGTTAATTATGTTATTTTTGAGTTTTTCCTAACTTTCCTCGATGTTATCGTTTTCTAATATTTTCATTCCCGGCGATCTTCTCTAATATACTTTTCCTGTGTATGATGTTAAATTCTTCTTGATGTGCCTATCTGTGTTACGAATGCTGGCGATTATCATGGCAATCTTTATATTATCTGTAGCAGCGCGAAAAAGCTGCACAGATTTTGTATTAGACCAGATTCTAAGGTTCTTAGAGATTCTGAGATGATGTTAAATATGATTAGTTAATATCTTAATTTATTTGTCCCATTCAAACTCATTTTTTCAGATTTGCATTAGGATTAGACGTTATTAGATCTGAAAGACTGAGCTAGACGTAGCCTTATCAATTGGCTTCAAAAGAAAGTTTTGAGTTTTAATAATAGGCGAGTCTTCTACAGCTGCATCTGTTTCTCGAATCCTAATTTTCAGCGTTTTCTGTCGAGGCAATCTTCGGTTTTTAAATCTCTGGTGGTCATTGCATCTTCGATATCTTTTCTCCATAATCGTCTTGCTCTACTACGTTTTCTTCTAGTGGGCGGAGTCCATTTTTCTACCTTTTTGGCCATGTATTTTCAGCCACTCTCTGTAGGTGTCCATAACAGTTTAGTACTATGGCTTCGATAGTATCTATTATGTCTAGGTCCATTTCCATTTCTCTCTTAATGTCTACGTTCCTCACCCTATCAAGTCTAGTATGCCAGCAACATCGTCGCCAATAGTCCATTTTCGTTGCCTTATTTTTGATTTTTTTTATTGATTTCCTAAAGTTTGGCGCCGTACAACCCAATAGTTTCTATTATTGTTTTATAAATTTTTCTTTTATTTTCTTTTGTTATTTTATTATTTTACTATAGTCCGTCTAGTTGTCTAGTAGCTGCTCTTGCTTGGGTAATCCTAAAATGTATTTCTTTGTTACTCCTCAATTTTGATGTTATTTTTAGGCTTTCTGCTTTTTTTCCTGTAACTAAATACTTGGTTTTTTGTATATTAATTGTGAGGCTTTACTTGATGTACTTCTCCTTTAGTTTTCTAAGCATATAGTCTATATCGCTCTCTTCTTCAGTTAGAATGGCTTGGTCGACAGCAAAGTGTATCGTTTGCAATCTCTCGTCTTCGATTAGAATGCTTATATTGCTGCATTTACTTCTCCACACTAAACGCTCCTCATTCAGATATATTTTAAAAAGTGTAGGTACTATACAGCAGCCTTGCTTTAGACTCTTACTCATAGGAATTTGTCTAGTTAATTTGTTTCCAATTTTATTTATTCCTTGTTTTTCCATTGCTGCCCAGAGCATTGAAAGTGCTATACTAATGTATGCTTTTGTCAGGTCTATAAATTATCTATAAAGACTATATAAGTTGAAAGGTTGTGGACTAATCTTTTAATCTCTAATAACCTGCTTTAGAGAAAATATGCTGTCTATACGGGATGCATCTAAACATTCCATATATGTATTTTTCACCTAGGTGGCGAGGTGCCAAACACGTATATGAAATGTTACTTTGGTGCTAAATTCATATACAGAATGTTAAATCTTCGCAGACCAAAAAAAAAGACTTTTCAACAAAATCAGAAAAGGAGAGTGATTTTAAAATATTTTTTAACGTATTATTAAAAAGTGTAAATTAGTACAATGGGAAATAAAAAAAATATATTATTTAAATAAATAATAAAAAATTTAAAATTTTTAAAATGTTATATTTATAAGAAATTAAGTGTGCTTTGCCATTTTTAGTTGCATTTGTTTGATTTGCTGCGATGTTAGAAATATTGTATTGTAACGTCTTTTGAACCTTTTTTTTTTTCTTAGGATGAACTTTAGGTGGTTGTCCAAATGGTAATCTATTTGACCCTGTAGTAACTTCCTTCGACAGGTTGAAGTTGGTTGTACTCATGTATTGGCCTTGTATTCAAATCGCTTTGCCGAGGAACTTTTTGCCACGTTTAAAAATCTTTTTTAAGCCGTTTTTGTTTTAATATGTAATAATCTTTTGCGCAATAATTTTAAAGTTGATGAATCAGTTGCAATTGTAACATTTTATTTTGTAGCGTATTAATAAAATCTGCAAAAAAGGTTTTTGTTGTTCAGCTGTTTTATTTTTGTTTAAAAGAATATCTTCTCTAACATTTTCATCACTGTTATCAATGCTGGTATTAATATATATATATATATATATATATATATATATATATATATATATATATATATATTATATATATATATTGCTATGATGTATTGTGTGTATGAGCAATGAGTATTTTAAAATAACATATATAAGTATAGGGTTTTTATCGCGGTTTTTAAAGAATTAGTTTGTAAGTACTTTTTTAAATTATATTAACAAAATTTGGTACCTTTCTAATACTGAATGCCTAAATGAAACTGTTTTCCAAAATAAAGGGTATAATCACCATTCAATATCTTCTTTAGCAGCCTCGGTTATCCTTGTTTTTGTGAAATTATTTTTTCCAAATATACCACAATGTTTTAATTATCAGCTTCCACCAATTTAAAATATTTTTCTTTAATACTCTAATACTGATTACTGTATACTATATACTATGAACTGCTTGTACTATTTACTGTTGTAATTTACTTTCATACTGTCTAACTTAATACTGTCAACTGTCCTCTCTTCTCCAAATTACATCGTATTTATATCATTTCATCGTTCCCGAATTTTCTTGAAAGCAATCATATTCGAATTTGTTTCTATTTCCTAGATATCTGAATGTTCTCGAATATTCTACTCCGCAAATAGGGTTAACTTCCTTCTAATAACATGTTCCAGAGAATTATTTGCTTTTATATGGAGAATTTTGTGGACATTTAGGCTTTTCAGATCAGAACATACACTAATATATAAACTAAACATCTTAAATTAATACATCACACTATTTTACATCCGTAATTATTATTCAAATGTCACTTATTCAGTTCAAATTTACACAAGTCATAATAATACAGTGTCAATTCAGTGTATATTTGGTTGCCTATGCACATGGCTTACTTAAATATATCATAATATTATAATTATTAAAATAAAACTTTGTAGACTTATTATTTGGTAATTTCTTTAAAATACCCTCATATAAATATTTTCTTATAATATTCTCTAGTCTATAACTTATAAATTATTTCTTTAATCACTATTTAAGTTTATTAATTAAAAACTCATAATATCAATATGCTAATTTCTTCTATATTTATTATTATCTCAATATATATATATATATAATATATATATATATATATATATATATATATATATATAATATATATATATATATATATATATATATATATATATATATAATGTTTCTGTAACACATACACTGGATCCTGAAAGCGGTCTATAAAATGAATAAGGTTGAACTTTTTCTTTATCTACTTCGTATTAATATTCAGGATTAGCAGAAGGAAGCTCTGGAAGGATAGTTCTGGAAGGCAGAACATCAGTATTAATGATCACAACTTCGAAGTAGTAAAGGAGTTTAAATATCTGTGGGCGATAATCACAGCTGACAACCACATGGAAAAAGAGGTCTCAGTAAGGATAGCTGCGGGAAATAGAGCATTATACTCCCTTTGAACATTATTAGGATCGAAACTGCTAAAAAGAAAATCCAAATTAACACTGTATAAGTCGATTATTGGCTCAATTATTACATATGGCATATACATATTACATATTACATATGAAAGAAAGGTTTTCCAGAATAATATTTGGCCCTCAAAGAGATAAATTCACAGGGGATTGGAGAAGACGCCGCAATGCTAAATTGGTGACTCTGTATGGAACTGAAAACATAGTTAGACATATTAAGGCAAACCGAATAAGAAGGGCGGGTCACGTGGTACGATCAGAAGATGACAGAGTATTAAAGACAGTGTTTTTTGAACGACCCGATGGTAGAAGATCAGTAGGCCGACCGAGAAAAAGATGGAAGAATGATGTTGAAGCTGATTTATCTAGAATTGGGGTACAACAATGGAAAATAGAAGGACAAGATCGTAGAGGATGGAGGGCGATAGTGGATGCGGCGAAGACTCACCCCAAGTGGTAAATCCAGTAAAGAAATAGAAGAATATTCTTCTTCACTGGTTCACAATAGGCGTCACATATTTCCGAAGGTCATTGAATTTCGTATAAATATTACATTTTAAAAAAGTCGTCTTTTTGGGTCTATAAATATTTAACATTCCGTATATGAATTTCGCACCAAAGTAACATTCCGTATACGTGTTTGGCACCTCGCTGCCTATTGGTTAAAACATAGCTGCGTGTCACAAAGGACCAATAGAAAAGTCCTAGGTGCCAAATGTATATACGGAATGTTTAGATGCATACGGGATCTGCCTGCACGAAAGCCATTTTGTTCTTCCACATGTCATCTCTTTTTCAATTTTATTTTTTAATATTTTTTATAGAGTCTTGAGAGTGAATTTCTGACACTAAGCCCCTGTAGTTAGAACTTGTTGTAATCTCCTTTTTTATAGATGTTGTTAATATGTGCTTTCGTCCACTTCGGTGGTAAGTCATGTTCTTTATAAAATAAGGTGAAGACCATTTCCGCAACACTTGTGGGCTGTGTTTTACACACTGGATCCCAACTGTTTGTTACATCTTGTAACAATAATAATCTTGGTTATAGGTGTTATGTTTAAAATGGGTTTATTTTGTCATTTCTGCTTCTATTTTAGAATTCTTTTTCAAAATACAAAATTTTAGAACTGCAAATCGAAACGTCAAAATAAACGCACTTCTAACTGAAATTTTACTATTTAATATAGTATATAATATTAAAATTCCATGAGAAAATAGCTTCAGAAATGTGCTAGCTTAATGTAATGGATATATTTCTTGCCAAGTTTGTTCACACCAAAAATTTCAAATTCTCAATTATTAAACGAAAATATTTTCATACTCATTTACTACACCGAAGCTATATTTTATTTTAACCTGCCTCTATGGTTTGAGTCTAAGCCGCTTTATCCAAAAAAATGGGCATTTTCGCAGAACTCGACTCCCATTTCGCATATTGTCTTTTTATAGGGTGCGAAATAACAGTCACCTGTAATTCAGGCACGCCTAATGCCGACCTAAAAGCTTACAATTTTGTTACGATAAAAGCAGGATGCGGTTTTTAGGATATTTTTATGGCTGCCTTTTTACGTTGAAATATTCGGAGTGCGATAGAGATAGGGACAGGCTCCAACTCGGTGACAGACTGAAACTAATAGGGTACAACAGACTAGATTTACGCTACAAAATATCGGTAACGCTGGACACAACTAAGAAAGATGTATGTTTAACATCGGAGACTACAGGCTATGTTATGATGTATTGGGTAATATGTTTATTTCCTTAAAAATAATTTTACTCGAAACACCAACAATATTACAATACTTGTTTACAATAACTCAATGACAACTATATTCCGTTCACAAATTCTTGATAGCACGAAATATGTCTCAATGTCATAAAACGGTAGTAAAATTTGTATCATCATAGGCGTTCCTGAGGTGTTTATTTATTATAAATATTAATAATATTTTAATACTAATATATTTAGCAAAAAACAATTAAAACTTTCACGGCTAATGTTGGTTATTATATTATATTAATAAAAATAAGAATTTCACCATTAACAATTTTCTAAATAAGAATACCTTATCTCTTTGGATATTTCAATACTAATCTTAACGTTTAATCACTTTACTAGAAAACCTGGAATTCATATCCGAAGGTACTATTCATTGCAAGATAATAAGGATGGAATTCCCCAGATTTTTAATAATATAATGGGTATAAAGATGCCGGCTTCGGCCACGTGCCTCATCTGTTCAGTTTATATTCGAAACTTAACTTGAAAGGGTGCTGTTATTACGAACGAAAACATTTTTTTGTTTAGTACGTTTTTGATGACATGTAATTTACGGCTCATCGGTGTTTCCGCGTCTATGGCAGTAATTGGCGTCTCGAATATTTCTTTTGCGAATTATATGCAGTGCGTGAGTGATTTTTATTCTATATACCTACAAACCTATACGTACCTTTCGCTCGTGCTCGTTTTGTTGGATTGTTTGTGATGGCTTTATCATCAAATTTCCCAAGTTTTTCACCGTTACTGTTGCTAACAGTCAGTAAGTCTATCTATTCACCAAGAGAGAAGAGTATTGTCCTGAATGTTCACGATGCTCTGGTTTCTCAGAATCCCACAAACACTGTTCGCAACATAGCCGAAGGTTGTGTCAACATGACTGGCGTAGGGGAGTCAACTATATATATATATATATATATATATATATATATATATATATATATATATATATATATACAAATATATATATATATATATATATATATAGGTTCCTATTAGAAAGAAAAAACACGGTATAGCTAACCCAAACACAAACGAACGCTTAAAGAGAGGAAAAAACCCTATTGAATTTGATGAATTTGCCAAAAATGGTATTCGAAGGAAAATTCATGGATTTTTTTTTTCAAAAAAGAAATACCAAACCTAAACAAAATTTTACAAGAAGTTAGAGACCACCCGGATTTGCCTCATATCGGACGAACTAATTTGTAGCATGTTTCTTTGTAAAGGTAGTAGATCATTATGATTCTTTTAATGACGAATTTAAAATTCTTTATATTCACAATAAAGGCTTTAAGCTATCTTTGTTAAAATCTATGGAAATTAACAAATTAAAAAACACAGACATAATTCCGAATGGCAACTTGGAGACAAACAGTTCTCCCTTCCCAACCTATTTCGTTAAAGACTATAAAGTGTAAAAGCATAACAAAAATAGATCACTTGAGAAAGTCACTCTGTACACTTCGAATTAGCTGTAGTGATAAGATTTTATAAAAAATTTTGTGAAAGTTTTGAAATCAAAGTTTTCAGTGTTTTATTGTTACAATTATATTTATTTTTGGCCAAATAACAATTATGTTGATAGATGTGTTAATTGTTGGAGCAGCGAAAAGCAGTTAAACTAGCACTGTTTAGTTTATAATAGTATAGTCCAGGCCTGTTTTTAAGTTTTAAAATTAATACTCGAACTGTCAGCAGTACCACAGACGCAGAAGAAGAATATTTATCATACATTAAAATATATGGATATGAAAAAAAAAAGGAAGAAAAAATGTATTTTTTTGTCCTTTAACCTGTAATTTTTAATCTTAATAATTTTTTTGGTGTCTTATATAACACAAAGGATTACATTTAATAAAAAAGGCAGTGGTATATTTATGTAGTAATATTCTACGTAACTAAAGAAAGTATATATACTAAGGCAAACTCAGATTTATCTTGGGGTTATCCGGCATCCCTACGGAAAATATTGTGTATAAAAGTAAAAGCTTGTTTACCAGAGCACTCTAGCCAATTTCGCCGAGATTGAACATTATGTGCTTTGTGGAATTTAAATGAAGCTAATCTGGTTATTGAATAGAATTGAAATGGTTCTTTCGTGTACCTAAACGAGTTAACTGCTATGTACATGGCGATAAAAAGTACAAAGCAACTCGTTTTAAGAAAATATTTTTCTTCTTTGTGCAACTTCAAATAAATAGATTAATGTTAAAAATTTGTAACAGTTAATTCAACTGGTTTATATCAATTCATCTTTTAATTTTTTTTTTATTTTTATTAAAAATTGGATCAAAACTAATTTAAGACATAGTTTGGACTCCTCGTAATATGTGAAACGATGGAACAAAACTATATTTAAGTAAAAAAAAACTGCATATTAAAAAAAGTATTTAATTTGGGGTACCTATAGTATGACAAGGGCCAAGGAGCAACAATGACGACTGATACTTCTGCTCATGTAATATTAAAGGGTTTAACTCAAAATAAAACCAATAAATTGCTTGCCTAAATCTTCCCTCGGCTGTTCATTATGTTCCCTATAAAGCAGATACACGTTTTCCAAAGCCCTCTGCTGCGTTAGAAGAGATAACAGACTCAATATGATACTACACCAAAATTGTTCCTAGAAAGACATAAATGATTTGGTGATAGATCTGCTGGATTTTTCCAGATGTTGCTAAGTTGCTTGAAACTTAACTCAAGAATAAACATTGATTAACACCTGAAGTATTTATTTCTTAATTCCAATATCATGAAAAAAATTGTACTTTACTTTATTCAATAAGGAAATCTAGTTTATTGTATTGGCATAAGATGTTTGATGGTTTAATTTTAAAATCCATTAAAAATCCTTTAAATGGAGTTTCTTTATCTCTTATCGAACCGCAACTTAAAAACAGTTTTATATTATAACAGTGGTTTCTATTCTTTTATTTCTATTGGACATACTGTATTCCTGAAAAAAACCTATAGGAACTTGGCAAATACATGTTCAAAAACTTTAAGATAAAAATCACGGTAAGCAACTGAGCAGTGAGTTACACATCTTGTCTATACTGCTAGGGCAACAAGCTGGTTGCACCAAATTGTCTTGTTTTTTGTTCTGCCTGTGGGACAGTCAGGACCTAAAGATTTACTAGTCAATGGAGAATTGGCAACCTTGGTATTATCAGAAAAAATTCTTCTCATTCAAACAGTTTGTCAAATATCTTATTTTAAAAATTCCAAAGTATGAAATTCAAAATGTTTTTGGACTTATCAGTCCATCTTCAGTGAACTTTCTTAATACTTGCTAAACGGCCTCAGAACCAAACAGTGGTTGAGTTTAAATGGATGAAATCATATTTAAAGGTATTAAATTGTATGGCAGTATGCTGCCGATGCTGTTAGATTACCAATCGGCAACATAAGTCGCTACTCGAACTAGTTTTACTACATCCAGACAGTAAGAAAGTTGAATACCAACTAGTTGGCAATTTTTCCTGCCAAACCATTCTCAATCCAGGATTCAGAAACTTTCTTTTTGCTTACCTAAGCAAAATTATTTGCTTAAATATGGAATTGTTTTCCTGGAAGCCTATAGTATATTTGTGAAGCTTATTGAAGATATTTTTTAAGAGTAAATACACGATTGATATAGCAATTGGTTTTATATTGTAAAATTTCATTATTGCCTGCCTTGTGTATTTTCAGATGCCCTGATAATGTGGATTTCGAAACTGTGTATTCCACAGCAGCCTTCCAGATTGACCAGTTGTTGCCCAAAATCAAAACTGCTTCTCTTTCAATATCAGTACTCTCGAATTTAACTTGGCTCACTCGTTGTTTACTTCTAGGAGTCTAAAAATAAAAAAATAACTTTAGTACCATACATGGAATAATCCCAAGATACTACATTTTCTTCGATGCCTTTTTCAGAGCTTCGGAGGTCTAAACCTCCCGAGCCCCCAGACACTACTACACTGATCACTAACCAATGCATTACTGGTGCTGGAAATAGATGACGGTCCATTTGTACCGTTGATAGTGACGTGATTTGGGTGGAGGTTTGCTTGGGGGTTAGCGTAAGGATTAGCGCGGGGATTGGCGTGGAGACACTAGAATAATGACTGACGCGTAGAGCTGACGATATTTTATTTATGAATGGTCTTTACGTCAAAAGTAACTGTATGCCGTCATTTTATTGATCAATAAAATTGAAGTCTGAAAAATTGGAGTCTGGAACTCTGAAAATACCTAAACCAAAAAAGTTACAAAACAGTGAACTGGCTCTACCTCACTTATTTGTCGGGAATGATGCTTTTTTGTTGGAAGAAAACTAGTTAAAACCACTTTTTTAGAAAAATTTAGGCAAGAAAGATCTATTTTCAACTACAGACTCTCACGAGAGCGTCGAATAATTGAAAACGTTTTTGGAATTCTGGCTGCTAGATTTCATACGGCAATCAATGTTATTTAAGGAATAATTGAGATAATAGTGATGGTATTTTGCGTCACAATAAAAAATTAAAAATAAAATAAAAGAAAATAAAAGTGCAATAACTCAAACGTTACAGACGAATTAAATAATGCTGTACAATGGAAGAGCGCTGCAAGTCAAGGCAACAATGCTGTAAGTCAGTCAGAAAATCACAGTCAGTGTTCAGCATTCATACAAGTTGTTTATTTAAGTATCAATATTATCATAATCACAGTTTGTTTTTTAACGTTTGGTAAGTTTGAACTATTGTTTATTAATATGAAAAATGAGGTCAGTGAAATTGAAGAGGCTTTACAGTCAAAAACTACAAGGAAACGATAAAGTTTTGGGCGAATACGTGATGTAGCTAAAGCGCTAAAAGTGCAAACTCACGAAACAGGTGAGGACTGCCGTTGCAAACGTTATCAGTGTTTTGAAAATATAACGGTTGAACAAAGAAATACAATTATTCGTAATTTTAATTTTATTCTGATTTGGGACGAGCAAAATATGTATTTGGGTGGTCTAATATCCATACTTCCTGTAACTCAAAGTAGGCCAAGAAAAGATGAAGAGAATTGCAACGTAAGAGATGGCTCTTTTTATTACAGAAATCGTCTTGCGGTAACTAATGATGAGGGGCATACATCACCTGCAAAAGACTTTCAGGTTTGTCAAAAAGCTTTTGTTGCTCTTCATGGCATATCACCGAGAAGATTACAAATTGTACAAAAAGCCCTAAAACATGGTACAACCGCCAAGGACAATAGAGATAGACATGGCTCAAGACCCAATAAATTGTCTGAAGAAACTATGCAGTTAATTTTAAATCACATAAAATCATCTAAAGGGCGCATGAGTCACTACAGCCTAAAAAAATCTAGCAGGAAGTACTTCAGATAAAGTACTTCTAGAGGAACTACTTTCAGAGGAACTTAACATTAAAAAGATGTACAAAATATTCCTTGAGAAACATATCAATAGAGCAGTGTGCTATGAAGTATATAGAAAAACATTCAACGCACGCTTTAATATCTCCTTTGGGTATCCCAGAACCGACACTTGCAGCATTTGTGATGCTTCCAAAATAAAAATAAGGGAATGTAAAGATGAAAAATTAATTAATAAACTTAAAACAGGGCAGAAACTTCACTTGCTAAAAGCACAGACATTTTACAAACGAAAAACAAAAGCTAAACTACGAGCAAGGATCTCAAGAGAATATGAAGTCATAGCCAAGGACTATAATAAAAACCTTCCGATGCCTAATATTATGAGTGACGACGTGTATTATAAAAGGCAGTTGTCTTTCTACTTCTTTAATGTTCATCGACTTAGTGATAATGATGTTGTTATGTACTCGTACCCTGAGACAGTACCTCGAAAGGGTGCCAATGAAGTTTGCTCATTTCAGTATGACTATGTGACAATTCAGCTTCCTCCTAAAGTTCGTAACTTAGTGATTTTCTGTGATTCGTATGGAGGCCAAAATAAAAATTGGACGGTATTCCGGTTTCTACATTATTTAGTCCATAAAATAAATAGATTTGACTCTATTTCTGTGACCTTTTCTATAAGAGGTCACTCTTACATGGAGACGGATAAAGATTTTAGTATCGTTAATCAAAAAAGTGCAGCAGAAACCCCAGAAGATTGGAAAGCAGTGTTACGATTGGCTCGTCAAAAACCTGTGCCTTATAAAGTAGAAGTGGTTGATAACTACTTGGTGCGTAGCTGGGACACTTTTCTTGCACCTAGGTATGTTACAAAAGCACCTTTTGAAACTAGACCAATAAGAGAATTAAGCATTTCAAAGTAACATCCCAGACTAATTTATTTCAGAGACACCTACAATGAAACAATGGTTTCGGCTGTCATTAACAAAAAAGTGACTGGTAGGGAACCACCGTATACTGGAAAAGAATTCGTTATTCCTTCTCGATCCTATACTGAGTCACTGCCCATTCCAATAGCAAAATAAAAATATCTCCAAGTTTTAAAAAAATTTTGTTCAGAAAAAGGAAGAATGTATTTTGATCAGCTAAAAAAAACATGACTTATTTTTTATCTTAAGAATTTTACTATGTTATTGATTCATTTAACAGATAATATCAATGTTTTTAGCTTTAGTTAAGTTAAACAAGTCTAGTTCTGCTTATTTTCTTCTTTCGTTGAATTCATATTATATTATTTTGTCAATTACAGCGTTTTTTGCCTTTTTCCTCCAGCCCTTTGGTTGTTTTTTTTTAATTTCTCTCGTTGCCTACTGTACATGACAATTTCAATTTTGTAATATTATACTCTGTATATATGAGTTGTCAAATACTCAATACAATAATGGTTTAGCATGTTTATTTATGAATTATGAAGTTTTGAATCTAAAAATCGCGTTTTCCAAAAATTTAAAAAATTGACTTACAGCGTTTTTCCCCTGTAGTCTTCAATTATTTTCAGATTCGTTTTATCACAAAGCATATAAATCAATTGAAATTATCCACTTTTCCAATTTAACAGCTTTCCAATAAATTTTTTGCAGACCTGTATATTAATAACAAACTTTTGAACCCAAATAAAGATATTGTATTTCTCACAAGTTGACTTTTGTCAGTAATTTTCATATGTAAAGTTGACATCCAGTTTTTTCATAAAAAGGCTCTCTTTAACTCATATAAAGCTTAATTTAAAACTTTCTATTTCTATACGTCCCCTTTATATAAAGCCGGATCTTTATTAGTTATAGCAGATTGAACACGAGTGTTATAAACTCAAATATAAAAAGAAAAAATTTTCAATATTTCAGCATCAAAGGCCTTCCTCCGAATATTACACATCTTTTATTTCACCAAAAGTGAAACGTAAAAATATGATATAAAGGTAGGAATTTGTTTCTGTTTTATTATTTTTTTAATGCTTTAAAAAGAGGGAATGTGTAATATTTACGATCTTTGAAGTGCAAAGAAGGTTTTTATGAACACTTTTCCTTTTTTAGATAGCTAAGCGTCTTTGAGTTTTGTTTATCTATTTAACAAATAATCGTTTTAAAACACTCTTTTGTAACTTAGTATGATAAAAAAATGAATGATATCTTTCAAAGAAAAAATATTAATTAATATAAAGAATATTTAAAAATATCTGAGGAAAGAAATTATATGAAAAAGGTAACTTTGTAAGAAATACAAAAGGCCGACAAGGAAAATGAATTCTGGTAGTTGGCTGTAAAATCCATGAAAAATAATAAAGCTGCTGATCCAAATAAAATACCAAGTGAATTGCTAAAGCTGGTCAATAAAAAAAACATAGATCTTTTAGTCCAACTACTGAAAGCAATCTATTCCACAGGAATCATTCCACGTGAAATGCTGACATCAACATTTATTTGTCTACCAAAGAAAGTAAATGCCAAAGAATGTAGTGATTATCAAATGATCAGTCTAATGCAGGGATGGCCAACCCGCGGCACGCGTGCCACTCCGTGGCACGATTGAGTCCTATCAGTGGCACGCGTAGCGTGCCACTGATAGAACTTTCAAACTGATCAAACTTTAAAAAAAAATTAAAACTTGAAAAACAAAAAATAATAAGAAAAAACTTGGTAGGTTTACGGGAGTTACGATAGATGCGGCATCATTGCATCCTCTGGCGAGCGATATTGCTGCGATTGGTGCACGTGATCCTAGCTGTCGTAATGTGCAATAGGACTGCGTTACCCTTGCTTAGTTTATTTTAAACTGCCCCGTTATATGTGTACATTTTGTCATCGCGCATTGTTTCTTTAAAATTTTAAAAGTATTTGTTCGATATGTCCACGAGTAAGCCTTCGACTTCAAAACGAAAATACGAAGATGATTATTGCAATTTGCGATTTTCAACATGCTTGGGAAGAACAATTTTTATTAACTAACCGTAATACTTCAAAGCCTGTTTGTTTGATATGTGTATTGTCTGTAGCAGTTCCGAAAAAATTTAACCTGGAACGACATTATAAACAACTGCATAAGGACTTCAGCAACAAATATCCTATTGGTTCACATTTGCGAGCCGACTTTATTGAAAAAAAAAAAAAGAAAACCCTAGCCAGCCAACAGTCACTGTTTCAGAAGAGAAGTGATGAAATGGAAACTATGGTTAAAACATCATATGAACTTTCTCTGCTGTTAGCCTGGAAGAAAAAAGCCTACTCTGATGGAGAGGAGATAATTAAAAATAGTCTGGCAATATTTGCTAAAAATGTGGGAGATGTAAAGATCAAAAATATGGTCGATAATATTGCATTATCCCGAAATACAGTCATGGGCCGTATAGATGATATGGGCCAGGATGTTGTTTCCCAAATTATAAGTGTATTACAATCCTGCAAATTCTTTTCTTTAGCGTTGGATGAAAGTTGTGACAACACAGAAAATGCGCAGTTAAGCATTATTGTCCGTTATAACCATGATAATTTTGAAAATGCCGAAGAGTTTCTGGATTTGCGCCAAATAGTCACAACAGAAGAGGACATTTTTCAACAGCTTAAAAACGTAATCGAAGTCAACAAAGTTGAATGGTCAAAATTAGATAGTGTTTGTACAGATGGAGCTCCTTGCATGGTTGGTAGACTAAAGGAGTTTGTTACATTACTGGAAAACTATTTGGGAAGAAAAGTTTTTAAGTACCATTGTAAGGATCTAAACATGTCATCTGTTGTTGACCCTGTAACACGCTGCATTAACAAAATACGAGCTCGGGCATTGAATCGACGATAATTTCGAGAACTGTTCGCGGAAGAAACGAAGCAAGATGGAGAGTTACTTCTCCATTGCAGTGTGCGCTGGCTCTCCAAAGGAAATGCACTCGAAAGGTTTGGGAACTTGAAGGAGTGCGTCTTAAAATATTTGCAAGAAAACAGTGAACTAGCCAATGAGTGCTCGTTACTTAATGATAAAGATTGGCTTTGGGATTTAGCTCTTCTCACTGATATTATGAGACATTTAAATCTATTAAATTTAAGATTACAGGGAAAAAATTGTATTTTTCCTACTCTAGTTGGTCATATATCTTCTTTTGTGAATAAACTTATGCTTTTTTGTAACGATTTTGGAGAACAGAGATGGACAAATTTCACATTAATGCAGGAATTATCCAACAAGGTCAGTAGAACTCCCAATTATGACAGATTTAAAAACCTTATATTTATTTTGCTAGGTTCATTCAATACCCGGTATGAAGATTTTCAAAAAGACAAAATACAGATCGAAATTATTGATTTACAGAACCACACTATACTAAAACCCAAATATAGGGAAATTATTTCTACTGTTACTGATCCCAATTATATTGAATTTTGGAAATTTGTACCAGCAAAAAATTTTCCTAATTTACACGAGTTAGCTCTGAGATATTGTTGTAGATTTGGTTCAACGTACGTTTGTGAGCAAATGTTCTCTATTATTAACATAATAAAATCAAAATATCGGTCACGATTAACTGACATGCATTTAAAAAATCTAACTCTGTTGGCTAGTTCCGAAATTAATCTCAATATAGATGAATTAATTTAAAAAATACAAGTTCAAATACCACATTAAATAAGTAACTGTTTAATAATTTGAATTTTAGATAATAAGAAAATATTTAAGTTGTTTTGATTAACGTTTTCATTTTATTTTTATTAACAATAAAGTAAGTTTGTTGTTATGTTTTACTTATTACGTTATTTTTTAAACCTCCACTATCTTGACTAAACGGAAAAATGTGGAATTTACATAAGAAATACATATTGTACCGTATATTATTAATATATAGTATCCATATTAGTATGTCGAAAAATTTTAGTGACACGCCAAATTTTTTTTGTTCTCATATTGGCACTCGACTTAAAAAGGTTGGCCACCCCTGGTCTAATGTGACATATCTTAAAAACCCTGCTAAAAGCATCCATAATAGAATACACACTAAGCTTGAAATGGATATTAGTGATTCCCAGTTTGGATTTCGGAATGGAGTGGGCACAAGGGTGGCACTATTTTTTTTAACGTGCTGACCCAAAGATATTTGGATGTTAATCGAGATCTTTATGTATGCTTTATAAACTAAAACAAGGCATTTGATAAGGTAAAACATGACCGACTTATGTCATTGTACTCAACATTGTACTTGTTATTGTACTCAAAAACAAAAATCTGGATATGAAATATCCATAGCATTGATATCAAATTTATACTACAACCAACGACCAAATGTGGATCAAATTGGAAGAAAAGTGTCAAAAGAAGTGGAGATAAGGAAAGGGGTCAGGCAAGGTTGCCTACTGTCGCCGTTATTGTTTAATGCTTATTCTAAAGTAATCATACAAGAAACTTTGGTAAACGAGACAGTCGGCATAAAAGTGAATGGAAGTTTAATTAACAACATTATGTATGCCGACGATACAGTCATAATAGCCGACAACTTGGAAACTTAGAAAGAATAATGAACACAATATTAAGATATATTGGAGAATACGGACTCTCTCTTAACATCAAATAAACCAAATTCATGAAAATTTTATGCTGTAGTGAAACGATTATACTGCAGAAATAAGAGTCAGAATTGAAAAAGCACGTGCCAACTTCGTAAAAATTAAAAAGATTTTTTTCAACCTAATGTTTCAGATAACATCAGATATTTCTCCTTCACTTATATTAGCAGCATTTCCAATAAAATATCTAAACTTTTTACTTCTACAATTGATAACATCAAATCTCGTTTAAATCACATAACACTCTAGGCTCCTTCTTAATCAATACCAAAGATAGGATGAATACACTTGATAAAAGTGGTATTTACAAATTAAAATGTGATGATTGTGATGCCTCTTATGTAGGTAGAACCATCAGAAAGTTATCCACTAGAGTCTCTGAACATTTGAAAAGACCAAACTCTTCAAGTTTTGGTCAACACTTAGTATCCAGCAACCACAATTTTAACATCAATTCTGGTTCATCCATCTTACATGACATCAGTAGAAAGAAAAACTATCTTGAGTTGGATTTATTGGAAGATTTGGAGATTACAAGGGAAACAAATGAAAACTCTCACTGTCTTAATACTCAAATTAATTTAAATTGTACTAAATTTAATCCTATATTTAAAAACTTTATTACAGCTCCACCTCGTAGAGGGCCCAGCTCGACTGTTTAGACTTCATGCACTGAGTATTTACATATTAATTTGAAAGTTCTTCCATTGACTGTGGATTCAACTGAACTACTTGGATTACAACCCACTTATATATTTTGCTTTAATTTTGATTTTAATTTTTAGCAATTCAATTGAATATTCAGATTTCCTTTCTTTTTACAGTACTGATAGTGCTTAGTAGACCATTTTATTGTAGTCAACTATCCACTGTCTAATATATTGTTTAGTCTATTTCTTACATTCATACTTTATGTCAACTTCAATTCCTCTCAAACTAACATCCTAATTATTATAAACAGGTTTGAGTGTGAGATCTGGATTATTCAATCTACATAAAAATATTAGATATAATTTTATATTTCTTCAGTTGATTTCCTATAGTGGTGTCAGTTGGACCTTTGGTCAATACCTAGTTTCATAGAATCTTGAAAGGCGCAGATCACTTATCTATTGTAACTGCCCTTCACAAGCTGTCATTTGTCACATGTCACCCCAATATTTCCGCCTCCGCCAGGCTGGGAGCCATTCTGTCTCCGGCTTCTATAATATAAAAATGTAGCTTCTCCAATTTAAATTTTAAAGTGTTTGTTTGTCTTTAGTGTATTTGTTATGTCCCAGTTTACATGTATGACATTCCATTATTGCTGGATAGGCCACAATTGACGAAGTAAGTCTATAAACGTTAATCACATAAAAAAAAAAAACTTTTTTCAACTATAAACTTGGAGTTTTTATCCAAGTGAATTAAAATTTCTTTTTTAAAAAAACGTTTCTTGGCTTATTTCAGATGCCCCTGAGGATGATCTTGTGATCGAAAGTACTTGGGCAAGATTTAATTAAATAATGTTTTCGATATTTGCCTTGTGTACCATCAAAGTTCATTTATTCGAACATTCAACCTTATATTGGTTAAAAAGATTTTGTGCAGCAAAGATCTAACATTGGCGCTCAGAATAAGGCTAGTTAAATTCTATCCTACACAGTGTACTCTACTATGGAGCTGAGTCATTGACATTAAATACAATAAATGGACTTAACGCTTTTGAAATGTGGACATTTAGAAGACATTTGTTAAGGATTCCATGGGTAGATAGAGTCACGAATACAGAAGTGTTAAGGAGAATAGGCAGAGAGAGGGAAATGGAAAATACAATAAAAGAAAATTGTAATATCTCAGACATATGATGAGAGGCGAAAGATACAACATCTTGAGACTCATAATTCAAGGAAAAATAGAGTGTAGGAGAAGCGTAGGAAGAAGACGTGTTTCCTGGTTGAAGAACCTAAGAGTTTGGTTGCAGCTCAAGGCAATTGTTCAGAGCAGTGCCTCGAAGGTCAGAATAGCCATGATGATTACCAACCTTCGTCGCGGAGATGGCATTTAAAGAAGAAGAAATAAAAATCATTTGAAATAAAAAAAAATTATTTAAAAAATTCCTTTATAGAAGGTATATTAAAAATACCGTATCAGGCTACATCATAGAACGTTTTCGGAAGACTATTCCATTATTAGTGCTATCTAGATTTACATGTAGAAAGCCACTAAGTACATCAATAAAAACTTTTTAAATGTGATTAAATTAATTTTAAATTACATTTTTGATGATAAAATACTAAGATATTTAACCCATTAGCGCTCAGTGATACATTGGTTTCCAGTGACTTTCATCATCATCATCATCATCATCCAGCCGAATTTTCACATCCATTGTTGGATATAGGCCTCCTCCAAACGTCTCTAGTTCTCTCTATCTCTAGCTGCTGCAATCCAGTTTGTTTCTATTCTCTTTAGGTCGTCGGTCCATCGGGTGGGTGGTCTGCCTCGACTTCGCTTGTCGGCTCTTGGTTTCCACTCCAATAATCTCTTCGTCCATCTTCCGTCTTCCATTCTAGCAACATGTCCAGCCCACCTCCACTTTTGTTTATTGATTCGCAGTATAATATCGTCTACGCCAGTTCGTCGGCGTATCTCCTCATTTCTTACGCGATCTTTTAAGGTCAGGCCCAGCATTGATCTCTCCATTCGCCTTTGTGTTACCCTCAGTTTTTCGGCAGTAGCTTTCGTTAAAGTTAAGGTCTTTGCTCCGTAGGTCAAGATTGGTAAGATGCATTGGTTAAATGCCTTCCTTTTCAGGTGAATTGGGATATTTGTTTTAAAAATGTCTCTCATCCGTCCATATGCCGCCCATCCCAACGTGATTCGTCTATTTAGCTCGCAGGTTTGGTTGTCTCTGGTTATTCTAATTTCATGGCCCAAGTATGTGTATTTATCGATTAATTCTACCTTGTTGTTATTGATCTGTATCTCTTTGCTGGGAACCATATTGGTCATCATTTTGGTTTTCTCGAAATTTATCTCCAGCCCAGTTTCTTGTAGTATGTCATTCAGTTCTTGGAGCATGTCATTGATCTCTCCCAGATTATCTGACAGAAGCACGATATCGTCCGCAAAACGTAGATGGTTTAATCTTTCTCTTTCAACACCCATAAAATCTCATGTTTATTGTGTGTGGCCTATTTTTAGGTGGTATATAATTTTTAGCATGTCCACATATATTTCTAAGGAGTTCGACAGCAAACTCTTAAGCAGCTATCTTTGCTATGGACTGTGCAAGTTGCTTATCACAATTTTGCATATACATATATTTATTTGATAGTTGACACTACAAAGCTATTCTTGTACTTGACAAAATTGTTTCTGATGCATTATAAATTATATCAGTTCCGTTAGCTAAAAGACCAAGGATATTAAACGGGGCCTATATATTATGATCATGTAATTGTTCAATAAATTGATCTGTTTCAACCTTATATTTTTGGCATTCGAAAAAATATGACCTCTAAAACTTTTTTGGCACAATTTTGACAAAGATCATTTTCGAAAACATGAATTTTATGTAGATGTGTGGGATAACAGGTGTGGCAAAATCTAAGACGTGTTACAGTTGTGATATATTTTCTTAAATAATGATATGGCTGGAACCACGTTCTATTCGGTATTTGATTTTGTACACTGCAGTATCTAGAAGGATTGGTATAAGTGTGTTGTGACCAACAGTCGTTCCAAATATTACGATATTTCGTTGCAATATAAACGACTGCATCACAAAAACAAGTAGTTTATTGGACAAACCATCTTTTGCACTTTTTTTTGCCAGCCTATACAAAATTAGCGTTTTTGTTAACTTTTTGCAGTTTTAAAATCCGTTTTTTAAATATATCCGATATAATTTTAGTGTTCTTATATTAATTCCAAAGCATTATTATTGTATTAAAAATATTATCCAAATCATTTTATATTACTTCATTTTATATTGATTTTTCACAATAACGTTTCATAAGTCGCCATATCTTCCTATTACCACATCATAGCTGAATGAACGTGATAATAAAGTCACTTTCAGTAACTTCGCCTAATTGGCTTAGATATTGTAGAATTGCAGAAGTTCGCGCTATACCTACAATAAGCAAATAATAGCTATTATTATGGTTTAGAATGTGCATCGACAGTCCATTACAACTTTAATAAGGCCTGAAGCCATGCTCTAAATATTGAATTCGTGCACCGGATGCACTAATTTGTCTGTGAAACTGTAGATTTTACTAGAGCCGTATATTTACCTTATTGCATGTTTATTGATAGATGTATTATTTGCACCCCTAAAAGGTTCGAGTCAGAAATCGATATGAGACTACGTTATAATAAATGAAAAATTAAAAAGCCAAGTAGAATGGCGAGCGGTTTACCCCTCAAAAGACGCTTAAAAACAGAATATACCTACTAATTTTTTTTGCATTTCTAATGCACCAAACCTTTTTTATTCGATTCTATATATTTTTCCAAGATGAAATGTATTTTTTTTTTTAATTTTTACAAGTGGGCCGGCAATTGTTATTAACAAATAACTTATACACAAAACCAATTTCAGCTAATTGCCTCGGAATCAATTTTTTTAGGAATATCTCATCAAAATAACCACTTTTTCTCTCTTAATAATTTTTCGAAAAATGCTTCCTTTTCGAGTTATTTGCATTTTTTGTTGAAAAAATGCCTTAATTAGTGATTTTTGGGATTTTTTTTCTAAAAAACTACTAAATGAATTGCAATTCTACAAATAGCTTTATAATCTTTAAACCGTCGAGTACAAGTTAGAATATTTTGACAAGGATAATTTTTTTCTATCTTAAATATTTGTTTAGATTTAAAAAATTAATTTAATACAAATATTACGTACAATTTATTAAAAAAAAAGATATTAATAATTATTTTTATATAGACATATTATAATTAAAACAATTAAAATTAATTTTTAACAATGCTATAATAATGTAATTTTTCTTTTAATATACGTGGTCATTGATTATAAACCACTACCGTGGTCATTGATTATAAACCACTACGTGGTAGTGGTCTGTATACAAAAGCAATGCTTTTGTATACAGAGACTTGCAATATCAAACTTTATACGGAATTTACCAATGGCCAAATGTTAAATTTGGTATAATAATTATCCCCGATAACTTCGGAGATAATTGTATAATAAAGTCTATATGAAAAATTAATAACGCAATTTTTGAACTATATAAAGAATTTACTAAACAGAAGCAGAAAAATAGTTAATATACACTTCAGAATTCCTTACAAATAGCTTTAACAGCAATATCAAATGAAGGTATACTCACCGATCCTTTAGAGACCGAAAATGCTCTCAAGGATCAGAAATTCCTTGGTGAATAATCCAATACCAGTATTCACGGGAATCTACATGCTTTTGCAGACACGAATGCAGTTCAGGACTTGAACTAGATGAATTAGTTGTGAGTTGATGCGCTTATCTTAAATTTTCGCTGTTTTTTGTAGTTCAGTGAATATATTTTATTAATATGAATATGTTTACTTACTTTTGAAGTTTGAAGGTGATTTTAACAATTTACATTCGACGAATTGTTTAAACTATCCTATTACAATATAGATTAATATAGAGTCATCAAAAACTACTACTACATGATTTTTAAACATAGTTTACAAGGCGAGTTTACTTCTAGTAAAATAAGACCCAAAAATTGTGTAAGTGGGTGTGCCGATTGTAGGATTTTCAAAGTCAGTGTTATGAAGTTCAAATTCTAGTTTACACAATCAACAACGCTAATTAAAAAGTATTAAGGGCTGCTCATTTAAGGAGTAATGCAGATCTGGATTGATATTTTTTATTTATTTATTTATTAACGGATATACCATTTACATTGGAACAATATATAATATATAAACTTTTACAAAGTAAGCATAACATTGGAAAATAATTAGTAAGTTTAACAAAATCTAATAATTAACTTAAATACAAACTAATATCACACAAATAGCAGTCTCTTTATCACATTTTTAAATTGTTCTAAGGACTGGAAAAATAAGTCCAGATCACTTTGGTATTATATAGTCTCACCATATGAGTAAGATACTTGAAATATTCATAATTAAATTGATGAAATGGTAGATGAAATAATGAAGTTCCATGAAGAGTGTTAAGACCTTATCGATTTAAAAGTTCAGGACAATTTATCAAATTATTAATAATTTCGTAAAGGAATATTAGGCAAAAATAATCTTTTCGCCGATTCATAGAAACCATTTTCAAGTTATCAGCTATCATACTATAACTGTATGGGACAAAGAGGTCATGAAAAGTACTACGGTAATGATAGTGTCTACCAAATTTTTGCTGAACACGATCAAGCTTGTCTATAGATGTTTGATGGTAAGGTCCCCATACAACTATCGCATATTCTAGTCTGGAGCGAATGAGACTATTAAAAAAAATTGGTAAAACAAAACATGAAAATTGAGAAGTGTTTCTAGTTATAAACCCTAATTGTTTAAATGCACTGTTTACTGTGACCTCTAGATGCTTACGAAATGCTAATTTACAATCAAAATAAACACCTAAATCCTTAACACAGTCCTATCTAGACAGCTAAGTGTTATCAATGCTCAGTTTTTGAAACCATCAGAGTAATGTAATTGTATATACTCACGGTATTCACCTAAGTAGGATTTATACGGGGTGGTTTCTCGTAAGAGCTTTATTTGTCCCTAGCGGCTACATATTTACCTTACTTTCTCGATTTAACTGGATCAAAAGGAGCAAAAAGCGTTTAAGGTAGCCGACGGTGACAAAGAGAAGAGACGTCTTATCTATATGGTAGACAGAAATCGACAGGGCATAAAAAAAAGTTTATTTCTACTAGAACCAAAATAAGAGAGATAGAAAAAAGCGTCTGTTGTCTACGGGAACCAATAGATAAGAGAGGCAAAAACACGGCTGTTGTCTAGGGAAACCTAATTAAAAAAGGAATCGAATAGCTAAGAGAGGACGATTTTATTTTTCATTGTCCAAATTTGCCTATTTTTCTCGATGGTCGAGTTAGAGTCAGGAGTAAGAGTTATTACTAAGTGTTAACCAAAGCAATGATTTTGAAATTGATGTTGGTAATAATAGAAACCATAGCAAAAAATATATTGTTTTTCGCATCTGAAAAATTAAAGACTAAACATTCGCGAAAAACGGCTTGATGGTCATATTGGGGATAGTGTATTGGTTGTGAGTGCAATACATTAGAGAAAGTACTCGTATAAAGCAGAGAAATTATTCAGGAAAGCTCTTGCCGATGTTAAAAATGTGCTATTTTTTGCTAAAGCTATGATTTTTACCTTTTAGTTCTTTGTTTAAATTTCAACAGATGTGGCCTATAATTCGACCATTTTATTAGCCTTCTGGTGGTAATGTATTATAAATTCCTTTATTTTAACGGTCCTCGTGCCCTTCGATACATTCCCTAGATGAATAGTATGATACGCATTATATCATTTAAATTTTATAAATGACAGATTAGTAAAATGTGTTTTATATATAAAAAAGACACCAGTTTTGTGAAGTTCTAGAATTTTTTATAGTTCTTGGTGGTATTTTAGGAACCCATTGGAATTCAACTCCAAATATTGTCAAAGATACCAACAAACATACATTTGTATGTCAAGGGACCAATAATAAAAGAGGTAACTTCCACAAAATATTTGAGAGCAAATATCTACAGCCAGTGTAACCCAAAAAAAGAAATCCTATCAAGAATCGAACAAGTGAGGAAAATACTCATGAACATGAAATCATTTTTTACAAGATCTGACCTTAGTCTAGAGCTTAGAATTCGAATGATCAGATGTTACGTTTTCTCTGTTTTGCTTTATGGCTGTGAAAGTTGGACAATGGACTTTGAAACAGAAAAAAGAATAGATGCCTTTGAAATGTATATATACAGACGAATGCACAGAATTCCATGGGTACAAAAACTTCTCAGCATAATCAATGAGAGAAAAATACAATCCTTGGGTCATGTGTTAAGAGATGAAAGGTATAAATTACTCCAAATCATACTGAAAGGCAAAGTACAGGGCAAAAGATCAGTTGGAAGTCGCCAGAACTCGTGGCTGAAGGAACTGAGGAGATGGTTTGACCACAGAAATCTTTTGTACAGTAGTTTTAAAAGCTACAGTTGCCATTTGAATTGCCAACCTTCGAAAGAAGACGGCGCAATAAGAAGAAGAAGATTCGATTACAGGATTATATATTGATTATTCATTTTTAAAATTACGAATGATACCTTGAGCACGAAATTTTAAATTTGAAATAATGTCATACATATTATCCAATCTATATAAGATTTTCTGTAATACAGCATCAGTTCCTGATCTTTATTATGCCGATTGGTGGAAGAGATGTAACTTCTATGTATTTTCTACAGTTGCGTGACCATATATCTTGCTTTGATTAAGAAAATTAATTTTGCTTGGCAGCCGTATTGTAATATTATTATTTTTTGTTCCAGTCTATATTGTTGATATATATGTTGATATTTTTATTTGCTCTGTATTTACTATAGGATTGAAGATTTTCCTTCTTTAACATTTGACGTACTTATTTAGAATTTACTTGTTTTATTATATATAAATTCACAAAGACTATTGAAGTTTTCACTTCCTCTTCATGTACCAGATAATTTAAAGGATTTTAACCTTAGAAAAGAGGCACTCTCTTGTACAAGTAGTGTTTCTTTTCTGTAGTCGTATACTTAACACCCTTATGGCTTAAATTTAACTAAAATATGATACAAAACAATTTAGTTTGGTACTTAGTTTGAACAATATCATAGAGTAATATATATTTTACTTTCATAAGAGGCTCGACAATCCGTTGTGGATCTTAGCTTGCTCACAATGAAGTTGCCAGTCCTGTCGATTCCCGGCATCTTCCCTCCATCTTCTGACCCTTACAATCTGTAGGTCTTTTTCCACATTATCAATACATTTCGTTCATGATCATCCTCTACTTCTTGTGCCCTCTAGTTTTAAAAATGTTAATCTCTTCGTGTATTCGTGATCTGACATGCTAGCAATGTATCCAGCACATCTAAGTCTCTGCACTTTAAAGAATTTTATAATATCTGAATCGGTGTATACCTGATATAGTTTAAAGTTGTATCTTTGACGCCATAGCTCATTTTCATTTAGGGCCCCAGAATTTTTTTCTTAGAATGTCCAGAGATGACCAAGAAGTCCACATGTCAGTCCCATATATTAAAATCGGTCTTATTAAGGTCTTGTATGTATTGAGCTTTGCTGCACGTTTTATATTTTTATTTTTGAAAAGTTTCTTGAGACCGTGAACAGTTCTGTTTGCTATTGCTATGCGCCTTTCAATTTCGTTTCTTGTCGTGTTTGTTACGTTTACTAGCAATCCAAGATATGTGAATTCCTTCACTTGCTTAATTTAAATTATCTGTTGGATATTTCGGGGGTTTCGAGAAACCCACATATATTTGGTTTTTTCCTCGTTTACAAGTCCTAATTCACTTGCCATGTCCACAAGCCCTGTAAAACACCATCTCATACTTCTGCCTACTATAACTATATCGTCAGCGAATGCGACAATTTGCGTCGATCGCGATCTAATAAAAATAGTTCCATTCAATCTAATATGTAATTGTCTGATTGTCTTTTTCAAGACAATATCCAAGAAGAAATACACCAACGTATTCTCCTGTCTAGCCCATTAATAATGTCAAAGAACGTAGAGTTTTCTCGTACAATTCTAACGCATGAGCTTACGTTTTGCATTGTTAGTTGGGTCAACTTATAAAATTTAGTTGGGATTCCAAAGTCTATAGTTGCATTAAATAATGCAGTTCTTTTCACCCTGTTATAGGCTGCTTTGAAGTTGACGAAGAGATGGTGTGTATATATGTTATATTCTAGTGACTTTTCTAGAATCTGACCAACAATATCCTTTGTAAAATGTTTAAGTCTTTTAAATACTACATTGCCGAAAATTTTATACACAGATTCTAACAGAGTAATGGCTCTATAGTTCTTACACTCCAGTTGATCACCCTTTTTATGCAACGGACATATTATTCCCTTTAGCCACTCTTCTGGTACCAATTAATTCTGCCATATAAGTACTATTTGTTTATAGTTTGCTGCAAAAAGTGGATTACTACCTTTTTTATACATTTCCGAACATATTTTATTGATTTCTGGGACTTTATTGTCTTTGAGTTTTAGGATGGCATTTGACACTTCCTCTCTTGTTGGGTCTTTACTGTATAGTTGACGTTGTAGATTTTGTTGATTGTGTATGTTGTAACCTCCTTCAATATTGTTTATGTATAGATCAGGGCTTCCCAAACTTATTCGTACTGTGACGTCCTTAGGACTTTGCTATTTTTTTGCGACGCCCCCTCAACCCAACCCCCAATAACACTTACCAATTTTAGTACTAGCCTAGTAACAGGTTAGAGTTATAACAAAAATACTATTTGAACATTTAAATTTTTTTTATTAGAAATTAAGAACGAAATCAAAACAGGCACAAAAATGAAAGGGATATTTATGTATGTAACTGGCTGGTTCGTGTGAGGGATGTGCTTGCTTTTTTGAGCACAGCTTATGAAACCGGGATTCTAGTTTGGGAATTGCAACTCTTTTTCCAAGTTTACATTTGACCTGTACTTGTTTGTAATTACTAAAACGGCAGAAAATCCCGTTTCTCTCAAGTACGAAGTCGAAAATAGTAATAAAACTTTAACTGTAGCATAAAATATTTGTTTCTTGTGTGTACTGTACATAACATATTAATTGAGCATCATCATTACAATCAGTTGCCTCGTCCAGTTGAATTGCAATTAAACCTGAAAGTTTTTTCACAATGTGTTCATTAATATCTGCTTCCATGTCGTGAATACAGCGACTAACCGTATTGTTTGAATTTTTTTCTTTAGCTGCTGATTCTCCAATCATCACTGTTACTATATCAACCGCTGCAGATAAGATCAGCTCGGCGATCGTTACATGTGGAAATATGGCAAGCTATCATGTACGAGGCGAGCAATGCTTTGGTAGGAAATGATGCTCTGGAAACCAAAGTCGTGTTCTAATGTTGTAGCTCTCGCAATTTTCTTACTAAAAGTCTCTTGGCTTACCTTGTGAATGACTGTGAGTAGATTTCAAATGATTTCGTTTTAGTTTAGGACTTTATTAGGAAGCATACTTTCAGACGCCAATAAATTTGTGACAAACAACACATTGGTGAAATTCTACCTTTAGTAATGCAGGTAAATTCAAAATCCAAATATTGGCCGTCATATTTCCTATATTTCTTCTTTTTACTTAAATTAACATTACTGCTCTCTCCTGATTCTTCACTACGTTTGCTATTCTTTTCTAATTTCGGATAATTTAAGGATCTATCGACGTAATGTTATATTTTTTATTTGATTATATTTTAATACATATATTTTATACTCATTAAAATCAAATAAATATATTTTCTATGTTAAAAGCCCGCGCTGACACGCGACACCCCTGGAACAAAGCAGCGACGCCCCAGGGCGTCGCAACGCACTGTTTGGGAAGCCCTGGTATAGATGTTTGCTGAAATATTGTGCTCATCTGTTAAAAGCTTAAAAGTTTTTATCATGTAAAATTTTACCGTTAGTGTCTTTACAAATTTTAATCGTGGTCTTAATTCTCAATGGCTACTATTTAAGGATTTGTACTATTTCCTCGTTTCATTTTTATCGAACAAACTTTGTATCTTATTAATACTGTTCTGTTCGTATTTCTTTTCTTACGTCGATGGATACGTATTTCCTCTCTTCTAAGACGTTTATACTCTTCTTTTTTTTTCCTGTACAACCTGCAACGATGGTTTTTTGATATGGTGTGTTCTTTTATTTGTGGCCATTTCGTACTCATGATCAAATCAATGATTTCTTTTTTCTGACTTAATTTTGTCCAATATGTCAACTGATTTCCGTAACAGAACATCTTATATATTTGCCCATAGTTGGTTAAGGTTTCTTCTTTTGCTAAGTCTTCTGTCCTTATTTGATCTTCTATTTGCTGTGTGTATACATTGGCAATGTCGGGATCGTTTAGTTTATTACCGAACTAACTACCGGACTAAATGTTTGCTCCTTTATAAGACCTAACATCTAATAAGTTAGAGCAGTGTCTTGTATCGATGATTATATGATCTATTTGGTTAAACATTTCATTATCAGGAAATTTTCCAAGTTCCCTTATGTATACCTTTATGGGAAAATCGCGTCCTAGCTATAACCATGTTCTTAGACATCGCAAAGTTTATGATTGAGACCGTTATTATAAGAGTCTACGAGTAGAGCAATATATACTGCGTATATATTATCTTCATTTAGTTATAGCCAGGATATTACAAAAGAAGATAAGAGAAATTCACTTATCTGCATCTTTATCTCAATGTATCAAACAGTTTTTTTGTTGGTTATTACATTGGACGCTTTAGATCACGTAAATAGTGATTTATCATGTAATATATTTAGACCCAGATATTTTAATAATTGATATTTTAAGAAGTTATTTTCAAAGGGTTGGTTATATTATTCTAGTTTAAATCTACTCTCTTTGGAGACTTGTAATATATTATCTTAAGCATAATATTTTCCCTTTTTTAGTCACCGGCTTTCCTATGAATATTTATCTCTATCATGCTTAGAGAAATTTAGTAGAAAATAACCACCAAACTTTATGCATTAATAATAAATCACTCAATTACTTTAACCATCCTCAGTCCTTTACTGTTTAGATAAAACACGATTAAAAATTCACAGGATGCCACTAGGCATTTATTCCCCGAAGAAAAATTTAATATGGCACCTTGAAATTTGCCAGCGCTTTGCTTCCGAGTCTGTCCTTTCTGCGACGTAATCATCCATCATTTTGAAAAAAGACTGTTTTAAGACGATGAATAAAAAGTTCAAGCATTTTGTGTAACGGGTTTACCAGATTAAATCTAACGGAAGTTTAAAAGCACTTAATTTTCTAAATTCTTTTATTTTGTATAAAAACTGGATTTCTTTGTGTTCATTATTTTATGAATTCTCTTTTATTTATTTAAATATTATTTTTGGGGACATCGGACTATGGAACATGGGACTATATTATTGGTATACTGTTTTTTGGAGATTGGATGTTGTAGAGTGGCCATTAACATAACATATCATATGATAATCTTGTGTGATAAGAGTTTTTGGCAACAGAGACAACATTATTGCCAGACTAGGCACTATATTCCATTGAAAAATTACATTTAGTTTACATTTTTGAGAGCACGCAATTTTTTATTGTTCTGAAGCTATTTTCTTGTGGCATTGTAAATTAATTACTATTTATAAACTGGAAATAAGCCACAATTAAAGATAAAAATACGTTTATTGACGTTTCAATTTCCAATTCGGAAATCGTTCTCAAAATACAAACAGTAAATTAATTTAATTTACTGTTTGTATTTTGAGAACGATTTCCGAATTGGAAATTGAAACGTCAATAAACGTATTTTTATCTTTAATTGTGGCTTATTCCCAGTTATAAATAGTAATTAACGCAATTTTTTATCTGACTGGTTAGTATAAGCTTTAGTTCAAGTTTGTGATCCTTGTTCCCCGGTCGCGATCTTGTAAAAACGGGGCAAAGGGTTTTCGCGTTGTATCTTGCAAACTTGTAACTATACCAGTAGCACACCTAGAATTATCCTCTGGGGGGGTTTCGGTTGGGCACCGAAATTTTTTTATACTACCACCACCATTTTAAGTTCTTAAAATTTGTGAATAACAGTGTCAGAATTGGGTCCTGGGGGTGTTTAACACCCAAAACCCACCTGAGTGCGCCACTGAACTATACAGAAAATTTTATTAAACAGTATTTGTAGTAAAATAAATTATCAGTAATTTTATTTGTCTTTCTGAATCATTTCTTTTGCACCATGTTCTTCCAACCATCAATTAATAGATACCGGCATGTAAGTAATGTTTTATTTATTTGTTCATTTACTTTTAATTTATTACAATTTAATAGACTATTTTATACCATTTTGTGGGTCTTACCTTGTCTGTTAAAACTTTTTATACCTTTTTTATTCATTTTGAAAAACCACAGACATGTAATATTGGCATAATTACTGTAATTTATATTAAGTATCTTTAGTTCTAATATATAATAAAAATATATTTCTAATATAAATATATTAAAAATATCAAGAGCCAAAATAAAAAAACACTTAAATAGTGGTGTGTACAAACTTCAATGTGGCGACTGCCCAAAAACTTACATCGGTCAAACTGGTAGAAACTTTGATAAACGAATAGCAGAACATAAAAGGGCTTTCAGAATAGAAAAACAGATTCGACATACGCACTTCACCTTCTAGATCATAATCATTCTTTTAAGGACAAATTTAAAATTCTTCACATTCAAAATAAAGGTCTTAAGCTATCTTTGTTAGAATCTATGGAAATGAACAAATTAAACACAGATATAATTCTGAATGACCAACTTGACACAAACAGTTCTCCCTCCCCAACCTATTTCATTAGAGACTATAATTTTGTAAACCCAAGCCAAAAATAGATCACTTGAGAAAGGCTATCAGCCGAAACAGCTGTAGTGATAAGATTTAAAATAAATTTTGTGGAAGTTTGAAAACAAAGTTTTCAGTGTTTTATTGTTACATAAAATGAATTTTCATCAAGTTACGGTGGAATCCATCAATTAATCACATTATACCTTACTTCTACTTCATTGGTTAATATCTATCTCCTAAAAAACTTCCCTGTTAATTATCAAACAGTTACAATAGTAAAAACTGAAGATCCCCATTGTCAGCAATTACAGGACAGTTTGAACTGTCCTAACTGTGTTACTAATTTATTATAATTGAATAGACTATTTTATACCAATTTGTGGGTCTTACTGTGTCTGCTTAAACAGTTTATTCATATTAAAAACCACAGACATGTAATATTGGCATAATTACTGTAATTTATATTATTTTATCTTATGTTTATCTTTATAAGACAGCACTCTAATATGGGTTTTTTTATTACTCAGCATTTAATTAACTTTGTACCGACTGACCTGAAGATGCTTTGCAAATTGTAGAAAGCAAAACCGGTCGTCTAGGTAGTTAAATTAAACTTATTGTGAATAAGTATTATTAACTTGTTTTTTTATCTATTTGAAATGGACTTACAAAGGCAACACATTCATGATTTAAATATTAATAATTTTACTTGAGATTCGTGTACAAAACAGGCAATTAATTTTTATGGTATACCCATATGTTTCAATGAAAAATTTGTCTTTTTTATTTTCCATTTTTATTCATTTCAATATAAAAAATTTTATAAAAGAGCACTACTAAAACCAACGAAACAGTCATGGATTTTTGAGTCATTAAAAAGCTATAGCGGAGAAATAAAGAAACTAAATTTTCTACACACAGAGAGTTGCAGTTCAAAGAGAAATATAAACTGGAAAAATCGAACCAGAACAAACTAATAAACTGCACAGCATAAAACTCCCAATAGGAATTGTCGATATTACGCAATTAAACTTTGGTTGTAGTTTTGGAGTTTAGTGGAATACACAAACAAATTAAGAATGCTGGACTTAAAAAAACCTTAATTATTACGACGTTGAGAAAATTGTGGACTTTTATGAACTGTTTAAAAATTATTTACATCAGACGAGATATCAAAATAATAAAATAAAAAGTAAAAAATTGGTTGTAGTATAAGAAAATAAAAGGAATCATTATACAAATCTGATATACATAGGTACTTAACTGCTCAAAGGTCTCCATAAATATACTAATTTTTTAGCAATCTATTATAAGCAACTTAATGCAAAATAGTTAAAAAAAAGTATAGAAATAACGTAAAAAGAACATAAAAAAAATATTCTCGTTCCATATTTTTGCATAAATTTGCATATATATATACATACATATATATATATATATATACATATACATATATATATATATATATATATATATATATATATATATATATATAATCGAACACCTCTCTACCCTAAGGTGTGAGGTATTGTATTTATAATAATATAATTACAGGTTACAGATATACATTACATCTCAAATCCAATGAAAATATTTATTCAATTAAATTTATTCTATTCTGTGCACGAATTTTGTCCATTCTTTCTTGTTTTTTGCCTTATTTTGAGCTTCTGACCATTCCAATCCCCTACTTTTCAAAATTTCGTGGTCCTGGCCTCTGGTTTTAAAACCTTTTCACTTTAGCCTTCCAGACTTGCTTAACGGTCGGTTGTCGCTCATTCGGCACAAATGACCAAACCATTTTATTTGTTGTGTTTCAATAACATGCAGTACAGATTCTGTGCCCAGTTCTTCTCTAACATCTTCATTTCTTATTTTGTCTCGTCGTGTTATTCCTTTGACTCGTCTTAAATATTTCATATCAATGGCTTGTGTCCTCCTTTTTAATTGCTTTGTTAAAACCCAGCTCTCGCTTCCATATATCAAAATTGGTCGGAATACTGTCTTATAAACTGTCATTTTGGTTCTTCTGCTGATTTCCGGTTTACCTATGAATGCTCTACTAAGATTATGGTACACTTTTGAAGCACTGCTTATTCTTTCTGTTATTTCATTCTGCATGGTACCTTCTCTGTCTATTGTAACCCCTAGGTATTTGAATGCATCTACTTGTTCTATGAAATGTTGTTTTATTTCTATGTTAACATTTCGGTTAGTTTTCGCTATTAGCATCACCTTGGATTTCTTAACATTAATCAATCTTCATGTTTCTGATTGCCAGCTCATTATTCTAGCTATCTATATTTTTCTGGAGGTCCCTTTCGTTGGAAGCGCATAACATGAGATCATCTGCGAATGCACACTCAGCTATACCAACCGGTCGTATATAACATAATATATCATAATTTTTTGTGTGCTATCAAATGTATATGTGTGTTGGTCTTTGTGGTTAAAAAATGTGTTGTTTATTTGTGCAGAAGTTTAGTCTCAATTCTCCTGTTTCGTGTTTAACATTCTCGTTATGTTTTTGCTTAATTTCCGAGTATTGCTTATTGCCTATTCGAGCATTAAAATCCCCCAAAATTATTATCTCTCCTCTGACTTAATCTACTATTTATTGTAATTGGCCAAAAAACGCATCCCTTGTTGTTTGGGGGTTGTTATTTTATTGGCCGTATACTACCAAGATGTTCAGGTCTTCCTTCTTCATTCTATATTTGCTGTTACAATCCTTTCTGATATGTATTAACATTCCTTGATGTGATTGTGATACCTTTGGTGTATTAGCAAGGCTACACCTTCTTTGTCCCTGATTTCTTTTGCCACTTCACTGTAGATTAGTATGTATTCACCTAATTTTGAATGTCTTATTCCTTACTTTTTTTCCTGTAGAGCACAAATGTCTAAATCTTTAACTTTCAGCACTTGGGTTATTGCTTGGCCCCTTGAATTGAGCGATCTAATATTCCAAGTAGTAATTCTCATCTGGGTTTTGGATATTTTCCACTTGTCCTTATTTCTTATCGTAGTTGTTTGTCATAGTATCAATCCGGTTCGAAGGCTGTACATTGTTTCTTTAAACAGTATTCGTTTTTATGAATTGGTAGTTGTTAACCTTGTCAATCACCCTCCCACATTTTATCCAGGGCTTGGGACCAGCTGTGGTAACTAAAAGCTACTCAATCCATCCTGCAATCACTCCAGGCAGTGTTTAAAACAACTTGTTTTTGGACAAACAATTTTTGACCATCGCTTTCTATGGGGAACATGCACTTTTCTTATAAGTTTTTTATATTGCAAGTAAGATAAAAAAGTATTTATATATGTATGTATATATATATATATATATATATATATATATATATAAACTAGAGCTAAGATTAATATTATTACTAAAATTAATATCCAACTTACCAGTCTTTCCGGGGTGAACCGCGTCGATATCCATTTCGCCAGCTTTCGGCATCCTCTCTGATGCCTTCCTCAGGGTTCCGAGGTCTCAGTCCCGAAGATACCTTGGACAGACAAAGTCACCATTAAGAAGTAACTTATGCGGAGAATTGAACACACCGCAGAAAGGGTGTTTAAGTTGTGTTTAAGTGTTTAAGTGTTAAGGGTGGTTTGGTTAACATCGTGAAGGGCGGTAAGCTGCAGTACTTGGGACATATAATGAGAAATCAAGACAGATACATCTACTCCAATGCATTTTGCAGGATAAAATTGAAGGAAAAAGAGCCCCAGGACGAAGAAGAATATCCTGACTTGCCAACCTGAGAGCATGGTATAGCAAGACCTGAACACAGCTATTTTGTATAGCAACCAACAAAGTCATCATAGCCAGAATGATCGCCAACGTTCGGAACGGACAGGCACCTTAAGAAGAAGTATTCTGTCATATAACCGTAAGTGGCATATATATATGTCCAAATATTTTTTTAAGTTTGTCGTAACCTGAAATTCCCAAACCAATTTTTATAAATATCGTGTAAATAGTTTCCGATATGTAAATAGTGTAAGCTCGTCGTAAAGTAACATGTACTTCTTGTTGTATATTTTCTATGACCGTTTACTTTAGAAAAAATTTACTTTACATATTTATTCAAAATATTCTAACATCCTGTATATTTATCGATATTTACATTTAGGTCTCTAACCAGGTTAAATCTAAAAATTAGCACATCAACAACCACTGCAACACACTAATTCATCAAAGCTCTTGTAAACTAAACACAGGAGATTAAAAATATGCAAAAATTAAAACGATCATAATTAAACTCTTTTGATATAAAACCTCGTTAGTAACATTTCATCGATTTTTCACCATAATTGCCTTTCTGGTACACTGCTACTGATTTTAATTCTACAGCGAAATGCAATATTGCTCACAAAAGCTGAATCCAGTTAACGCGAAAATTTATCCATCAAAAGTCGTTTATCATTTCTGTCATTTTAATGAAGTAGACGTTGCCTTTTTGTTGTCTATTTTACTACGGAATTAAGGCATTTGCATCACAGCACAATGCCCTTGATTACGAATGGAAAATAAAATGTTCATTTAAATGTTTCTATTGGCTGTCACTTATTTTGAATTACTAATAACAAACACATTGTTATGATTAATAGTAGAATTGTATATTTATTAATACTTATAATTAAGACTTTTTTTCTTGGCTTGGATAATTGTCATTTAGCCAGTTTTTAAAATTGTCATGTTTTAAAGTTTTTAAAACATGAGTTTTATTAAAGAATTTAAATATGCATTTTAAATTTAAAGATTAGTGAAACATGATTCCATCCATCCAATGGCACTACAGCCCAAGCCGGGCCTTGGCCTCCTTCATTAAACCTCTCCAAACATCTCTATTTACTGCTGTTCTTTTCCATGAACGCGTTTTTAGGAGATTTTTGGCATCCTCATCTACCTCGTCTTCCCATCTCTTTTTTGGTCTTCCAACAGGTCTTTTTCCTTGCATTCTTGCGTTTAGTAATTTTCTGGGGATTCTGTTCTCATGCATGCGGGCCACATGCCCTGCCCATCGTAATCTCTGCAGTCTAGTGTATTGTGCTAGTGTTGGTTCAGTGTATTGTTCGTATATTTCGTTATTATATCTAATTCGCCAGTTGTTATTTTCCTTTATTGGACCCAGTATTCTACGCAATATTTTTCTTTCGAACACGTCTAATGCATTGGTAGATTTCTGTGTTATAACCCATGTTTCACACCCATAACTTACTATGGGTCGGATTATTGTTTTATATACCCGGAGTTTTGTTTTCCGGTGTACGTCTCGCGATTTGAATATGTGGCCCATCGCGAAATAGGCTTTGTTTGCCAGCATAAGCCTTCTATTTATTTCCGGTTCTTCTTCATTATTTTCGACCAGATCCATTCCTAAATACGTGAATCTATTCACGTATTCTATATCGTCTATAAATTGTTGTTGTTGTGCCTGTCTATTTGATCTGGTTTGTATGAGTAGTTTTGTTTTATTTGTATTTATTGTTAGCCCTACAACTTCTGAACTCTGTTTCAACTGAACGTAGGTTTCTTCTGCCGCAGTCTTTGTTCTGCTCATTATGTTTATGTCATCTGCGTATGCTGCTAATTGGGTAGATTTGTTTGTAAGTATGTTATTTCTGCTCACCGTCAACCGTCTAATTACATATTCAAGAACAAGATTAAAAAGTGTTGGAGCCAGTCCGTCACCTTGTTTCAGTCCTTGCGTTGTCATAAACGCATCAGTGATCTGTCCTTGAATACATACATGTGCTTCTGTTTCTGTCATTGTCATTTGCACTAGTCTTATTAATTTTGATGGTATGCCAAATTCTTGTAATATATTAGGTAGTATTGTTCTATCTATTGAATCATAGGCTTGCTTGAAATCTACAAAGAGATTGTAGACGTCTATGTCATATTCCCATGCTTTGGCTAGTATTTGTTTAACTGTAAATAGTTGGTCAATAGTAGATCTATTTTGCCTGAACCCTGCTTGATATTCCCCGATAATTTTTTCAGTGAGGGGTTGAAGTCTTCGATTAAGAATGTTTGTGAGTATTTTGTATCCCGAACAAAGTAAAGAGATGCCTCTATAATTCTGGCATAACAGTTTGTCTCCTTTTTTATGAATAGGGCAGATTATACTTTTCTTCCATTGTTGTGGGATTTTTTCTTCTCTCCATATTTCTTGTATAAGCTGGTACATCTGTTCTGTCAAATTTGTTCCTCCCTGCTTGAACAGTTCTGCCGGTATCTTATCTATTCCCGGCGCTTTATGGCTTTTTTGCATTTGGATTGCTGTTCGAACCTCCTCTAGCGTTGGAGGTCTAGCCAATTCATTATCTTCTCCATCTTCCCACAGCTCCTGTTGTTGACCTTCCTGTTCTACCTGCTGCTGCCGCTGTTGTAGTGGTGTTTGTGCCCTTTCGTTTAATAATTCCTTAAAATACATCATCCAGGTTCTCTTAATTTCGTCCATATCGCTAATTATTTCCCCATTCTTATTTTTGCATAGGCTAGTCTTCGGTTTGTAACCCTGTCTTAAATGTTTGATAAGTTGGTATGCACTGCGTGTTTCGTTTTCCTTGAACGCCCTCTCTATGTTTAGTATCCGGTTGTTTTCGTACCGTCTCTTTTTCTGTCTGCATAGTTTATCAGCTCTTCGTCTTTTATTCTCAAATTCTGTCCTTCTCTCTCTAGTTCGTCTGAGTATGAAATTCTTATGTGCTTCATTTCTTTCGTGAATAGCCTGTTTGCATTCTTCATCGAACCACTGTTCTTCTCTCTGTTGAGTGTTTGTTCCAAGAACTTCTTGTGCCGTGTTTAGTATGATAGTGCTTATGGTGTTCCAATGATTTTCTATTGTGAATTCTTCTTGAAACTATGATTAATATAATAATAATAATATAATTGTCAACCAAGGATCAGAGCTACTACCGGAAATAACAAAGGACGAAATAAAACTAGCCTAGGAAAAGCTAAGAATAACAAATCTCCAGGCGAAGATTGTGTAGTTACGATGCAATCAAAATTGGAGGTACTTGCCTACTTAAGAAAATCAAAACCTTTTTAACATGTGCGTTTTGGACAGTAGTATACCCGACAAATGGCACAATGCTGAGGTAATTCTATTATACAAAAAAGGAGATCCTCATGAATTAGAAAACTACAGACCGATAAGTCTTCTTAATCACCTATACAAACTCTTTACAAGAATAGTAACGAATCGTCTTGAGAAAAAACTTGATTTCTACCAGCCAATAGAGCAAGCGGCATTTCGTAACGGATTTGGAACAAATGATCACCTACAGAACATTAAAAACTATAATGTATTCGAAATATATATAATATCGTAATAGAAAAGACTATCGAATATAATCGATCACCCGTTCTGGCTTTTGTAGATTTCCATAAAGCCTTTGACACGTTAGAATTTGACAAAATCCTGGAAGCACTACAAGCATGCCGCATTGACTACCGATATACAAGGTTAATTTACAATACCTACAAGAACTATGCCGATGAAACTATTTGAAAATACGGATCACATCCCAATCGGCAGAGGAGTCCGACAGTGTGGTACCTTACCGTTAAAAAAATAAAAGAAAAATAATTAAATAAACAAATCTTACAAATGGACCGAAGACAGAACTCATGGTTAAATAATCTACGTGATTGTATCAATGCAGATCGATTGATTTGTTTAGAGCAGCAAGTTCTAAAATAAAAATAGCCATTATGATTGCCAACCTTAGTAGGGAGACGGCACTCTAAGAAGAAGACAAATTGGATTTAGTAGGAGCTTTATTTACTCTACCTGAACCAGTAGCTTGTCTTCAAAAGTTAAAGACAGCTTCTTCTTCTTTAAGTTCCATCTTCTATCGAAGGTTGGAAATCATCATGGCTATGCGTACTCTGTTGACTGTGCCGCTTTAAAAAGTTCTGCACTACTGCATTCAAAGCATTCCCTTAAGTTCTTAAGCCAGGATATTCTTCATTTTTCCCACATTTGCTTTCCTTGGATTTTGCCCTGCATAATAAGATGTAATAATGCGTATTTTTGCCCTCTCATCACATGTCCCAAGTACTCAAGTTTTCGTCTTTTAATAGTTAATATTATTTCCGCCTCATTTATATCCTTCTAGTTACTTACTTCCATGTTTGACATTCTTTGAATCCATGATATTTGTAGGATTCTTCTGTAACACCAAAATTCAAAGGCGGCCAACTTATTCAGATGAACTTGTTTTAGTGTCCAAGCTTCCAAACCATAAAGAAGAGTAGAGAACACGTAACATCGAAACATTCTCAGGCGTAGTTCTAACCTTATATCCCGACAACAAAGAAACTTTTTAAGTTTAATAAATGATGTACGTGCTATTTAAATACGTGTCTTAATTTCTTTGGTTTGGTCTACATCTGATGTTATCCATGTTCCTAAGTATTTATAGTTATTAACACTCTCAACAGAAAAATTACAGAATCTCACTCTCTTAAAGACAGCTAGCAAACTGCAATATCAACAGAACATCATCACAGATAAAAATCAAGAAATATGAATATGAACCAAATACATACAAGAAATCTTTGATGATAATAGGTCCGAACAACCTCTGTCCTAATATGTAGTGACCACTTACTAATCACATCAGATGCAGTGGAAAAAGCAATATCACAACTAAAAGATGGCAAAGCTCCTGGACCTGACAATGCATATACTGAACTCATAAAGCTATTTAACACTGACGGTACTCAACGACTAACAAAAATATTTAATAACATATATTTAAACGGAGTAATACCAAAGTCATGGCTGAAGTCAACGTTAATAGTTCTACAAGCTTTTTATGTTGAACCTTGCCACATGCCTTTTCAAAGTCTACAAAACATAAGTTCACGTTTTGATTTATATTCATGCATCTCTGGGCCAGCACATTTAAGCCGAACAAAGCATCTCTTGTACTCCTAAATGCTGTTCATAAAATAGAGATAATATAATATTACGCAAAGAACTAGGAATCACTACTTTGTTTCCTGCTAATAAGCAATCATTTTCAACTGATAATTATTCATGTTTCCTTTTTAAAAAGGTTTCAAGGACACATCTGATACTGACTTAAGCCACACAGGCCTAATTTATTAATGATATCATGTATTGATATAATTTTAAACAAAAAACAAAATTAATAATTAATTATTTATCAAATAATGGTGGACAAAAGACAATTGTAAATTTTTTTGTTCATAGGATTAATCTCCTAACAAATAAATAAAAGTTTATTATTTTAAAAAGTATACAAACTTCGTGTCACGAACGTGCCGCATTGTTGCTGAATGAATAAAATATACTGACATACCTAATTTACATTTCAAAGTATGATATTAGGTGCGTATACGGAGTATAACCTTATTCATATCTTTTGACATATTCATTTTAAAAACGTTATGAAACTTCATAAAACTTTCTCTGCTCGCAATCTTTCTAAAACGTGTATATATTTTTGCTGTGGCGCCTTGACGTATTTACTTTGAGTTTAATATTAAAATCCGGTGGAAAAAAAATAATAAAAAGAGTTACGGGGATATATCTAGAGGGCAGCTTTTTGTCATGTCTGAAAAATTTATTTTTATACAAGTAATGTACTAATTGTTTTGTGTTGTCTGGTTTCTTTAGGATTACTTAAAAAATCCGAATAACATACCTTTATATGGTTTTAAAACTATTTTCTTTTGCTATTTTTCTGTTCTCTAATATTGTTAATGGAATAATTACAATATTAAAAATACATCCTGTAAGTTACGAAAAACAATATCTTAATGCATTTCAATAAATCTAAATAAACTCAAAAAAAATTGTTTTGCATGCGTTCGAATTGAAATCAGGTCAATACAGAATGTAATATTGGTAAAACAATTAAAGGGTACAGGGGAAAAATCAACATAGTCAAAAAATGAAAACGTAGTCACGAGATATTCAAGGTTCTAAATATCTATTGCAGGGAAAAAACCAACATAGTCAACATGAAACATTAGAATAACCCAGTCAATAACACAGTCCATAAAATTCGTTTTACCTGCAGGTCATCGCAGCTGTGTTGTAACGAAAATATTTTGCCTACCACATGGGGTAAGATTATGGGGTAGAGATAGGGCAAGTAAAATAATCGCTACTTGTGCGAACGGCACTCAGGGTTTGGTAGGAGAGCTGGGGTCGTGGATAAGTAAAAGATAAGGGGGTTGGATTGGGGCAACTACAAAAAATGAAATGAAGGGGTCATTAATCTCTTGGGATAAAATAAAAATAAACACGAAACACCTCAAGGAATTTAATATAGGGCGCCACTTGAGGTGCCTAATTATGCCTATTACAACCACTAGTTGTAACTAGGGAAATAATTATAAAACATCAAAACATATCTTCTTTAAAATAAAACGGTTCAAATAAACAAAATTTAGAAAACAAGTTTAAATTTTTGTGTCATACCGCAAACAGTTACAAAACATAGAGAACAAGAATGTTCAAAAAAAATACAAAGATATTACCACGATAGTCGCAAAATACAAAAAAACTTACATGCGTTTTACTAATTTACAAATTCAGGAGATACTACAAAGACTTACTATGTTACTGACGTATAAACTATGGCAAATATAAAAATTATTACAAATAAAAAAATTATCTTTTAAAACAATGAAAGCAATTATTATTTTAGCAAAAAAATGTCTGTCTTTACTTTGAAAATTAAACAAACAATAAAAGTTACCTGAATTTCACTCATAAACACGCACATAACTCCGAAACTTGCTACATCTCTGAGACTGGAGCTGCAAGGACGAAACTCTGGAAAAGAGGAACCATTTCCGTACTCAGGAACAAAAAAAGACCATCTCCATAATTTGGAACGACGATCTGACGTAGATGGGCTGGATCAAACAAGAAAAACGACAACAGAGCTGTGGGACATATACAGCTTCAAAATTTCATCATGGTACTGGTATACTACACAATTCGCTTTCACTGCTACATACTTTTACAAAAAGTGGCCAAAAATAGGAAAAACACAAATTCGACGGATGAATTTGCGAATTCATACGTGTGATCCACACAGCGAACTGCTCGGCGACCCAAGCAATGACGAACTTAAAAATTCGTTCATATAACTGAAAACAAACAAAACGCTGACATAACAAAACACAACGAAACAACATAGAAGATTCCATTTGCGACGTATAAAAAATTATAACGCGACTTCGAATAAAAAAAATGCCGAGAAAAGTACTTACACATCTTTAAAATAATAAACAACTCTCAAATGGTTTATATTACTTGGCAACGCTAAAATTATTGAAAACACTTTCGCGTATTTTAACTTGAAAGATACGAACTATCAAATACTATCAAAAAAAATTCTTCGTTCATCAAGCTGTTTGCTTTGCAAGTCTTAGGGGGCACGGCGGCTTATATTCGAATTCGATTTAGCCAGGTAGAAATCGTATGATTTCTCTTTTTGTATTTTTATTTATCGCCAGATTTACAGTGTATATACAAGTCATGATTATATGTAGCATTAATTATCTTTTAATTAATTCTGAGTACACAAATATTTCATTCTTTTTAGAATTTAATTAAGTGAAATATATTTTCTTTTACAAAGCGTGACACTATTCTTCCTTTTCTGTTAAAAAAACGCTTTTAACAACAGCTGAGAAAACATAAAATACTGTCGGAGCTTACTAGAGTTAATAACTGCTCTATGAATTTTATGAACCGTCACGTTTTAATAGTTTAACAAAGAGAAAAGTATATATGAACCTATAAAGAATGAACAAAAAACTTTATGAGAATAGTAGGAATGTAAGCTGTAATTTAAAGTTTTAATAAATTGTCAGATAAGAAAGATAAACAAAATACGACAAAGATAGGGAGACTTTAAATTTTTTCTGTTTATTTTAAGTAAAAACTTAATTTAACCCATTATTAAGGTATACAGTGAGTAAAAGCCAAATGGAATAAATTCAATATTTAGGTTACTGTACATATTTATAAAAAATCCCGAAACACGTCAAATTTAAATTATAACTTAACCTTCTTTAACGTGAAAATGCAACCCTACCTTCAACCCCTCAGAATGACATATACGACCCCCAATTTTTAAACTTTCTTCTTTGTAGAATTACTAAAAATTTGCCGGTTAACGAGTATATCTGGAGCATGACTATGCTTCACCGATGCTTTTTCAAGAATAACGTAATTTTCATCGCTTTCCTTTGTGTACACTTTTTGTTACACCCTGTTTTGATGCGCCGCCATCTTACTTTTCAATCTTTGGACACATGTTCCTTTGAATATTTATATTCATTAATTATTAATAAAAGTTCTTCCCTTTTACCAAACATAGTCGTTGGATTCATCATTTAAAAGTTAAACACTAACGGACAAAACTATACCGCAATACTTGCAATAAATGAATAAATGAAAATATTTATATTCTGACTTTCAACTATAATCAAATTTGGAATTTTCGGTCATTAAGTACAAGTAATAATTTTGACAAGGAATAAATGATTACTATCTCGTTGTAAACATGAACCCACATATTTTGAATACGTCTTTCGAGCAGTCTATTGCTAGGTGTTCACGGCGGTTGAGTGATAAAGCCGCGCGGCGCAGAGAAATATTTGTTTCAATTTATTTCAAAAATTTAATTTAAAAAAACATGCCTATATCCAAAACTGTTACCGCAAAAATCACATCAATAGGAGCATCCACAGATATTAATCCCCCATTTCATCTCAACCCAAAGACTCAGACTCTCATCATACGAAAGCTTTTCTCCCTTATATTAAGGGTGTCACTAACAAAATTGAAAAAATCTAAAATCAAGAGGAATAAAGATAATATTTAACCAACAAAAAACTTTCATCTCTTTTCCGATAAATCAACGACAACATTTCAAATGAACAACACGGAGTTTATAAAATTCTTTATGCAGGCTCTCACCGATCTTACATAGGACAAACAAATCTTAGAATCCAAAATAGGATTTCCTCATAGGAATTTCGACTCAATTTCAGCTCTAAGTATCCTCTTACTATAGATCTCTTCCACATCTTCATACAGGTCACAAAATTGATTTTGAAAATTCCAGAACAAGTCCCCAGCTTATGGTCTGCTTATGAGGGAAAACCGTTCGCCTATAAATAAAGAAAATAAAGTTTATGCAGTATACTAGGGCGGTCCGATAGGTACCTAGCCTACAAAAGAAAAACGAACATTTTGGTAAAGTAGCGAATGTCTTTTTCAAGTTTGGAAACAAAAGGAAGTCACACGGGGCCAAATCTAGAGAATACGGTAGATGGAGCAGCAGATCGTAGCCCAATTTGACCAATTTTACTGTGACAAAGGTATGAGTTAATACGTTGTAATAGTGAAAGTGTCACTTTTTTAGCCAAATGGTGTCGTTTTTTCAGCAATTCGGAATCTTATCGGACCAATAATTCGGCTTTGTAGAGCCATGTGACCGTTTTGGTGGCCATCACCTTTCCGACTTATAGGACAATCTTCGCTTTCTTCGGTGCACATTTGCCGAGTGCCGTCGAACGTTGCTTGGTCTCTGGTATATAGCAGTGGATTCATGATTTGTCGGCGGTTACAAAATGACATAGAAACTCCTTCACTCGGCGATCACTCCATGTCGTGCACCTTCACTCGGCGATCTTTTCATACTAGATCGTGGATGTTTGTCACGTTATCCTTCGCGGTAACCATTTTTGGGGTACCGAGGCGTGGCTTATCAAAAAATTGAGGTGCGATCACGTAGAAAATCGGTAAACCAATTTTTGGTAGTTACCTTTGAAGTCTCTCCATTCGGATCTCGGAGACAAGAAACATAAGAATACGGCCGAGGCCAGAAGACCCTGCCTCTCATAACAGGCGACTAATGGGCGAGAAATGAGAGGTGGAGAGCCGTCGTTCGTGGTGTCGCGTTTTTAGAAACGCACTCGAGATGCATAGCTATCTCGGTCACCGGTCTACATTCCTACTATCCGAGACGAGCATCTTGTGGGACCACTCTACTTTCATTTCCACAAGAGCCAGGTGAGGTTGAACGAACTGCGACCGTAAATATCTCCCACGGCCTTACACCACTGAGGGTTTTGTGGTGTGATTCGGCACGTACGCACCTGGAATGATTTACGAGTGGAAGAGGAGCGATTCTTCGGCGGCCGACTTGTCTACGTGCAAGGTGGAATTCCTCTGCCTGCGTCGCCTTTCCGCCGCCGGGGGAAGTTCCGGACGGGCGAGTGACGTATCCGCAACACAGGTACTATGGGGGAGGTGGAGCCCCAATAAGCAATGTATGGGTAAGCTGGAGGCATTTGAGATGTGGGCGTACCGAAGAATGTTAAAAATCTCCTGGAAGGATAAGATAACTAACCAAGTTGTATTTAGACAGGATGAACAAACAAAAGGAGGTCGTATTGAGTGTTAAAATGAGGAAAACTACAATACCTGGGACATATTACACGTGGGAATAAATATCAACTGTTACAACTAATTATGCAAGGAAAGATTGAAGGTAGGCGCAGCATAGGTAGGAGAAGAATGTCGTGGTTGAGAAGCCTCAGGGAGTGGTTTGCTTGCACTTCCATACAATTGTTCCGAGCGGCAGCCTCCAGGGTCAAAATTGCCATGATGATAGCCAACCTTCGTAGCGGAGATGGCACGTGAAGAAGAAGAAGAAGGAGCCCCACGATGTTTCGGCATCGTGCCACCTAAAATGGTGTCGGACTCGGAGGGGCAGTGGATCCGCTAACGGTCGTTATGTCGAAAGGCCAGGTAGACCAGAGTCCTGCCAATTTTATATTGGAGGGCACAAAGCTTGGCAAAAGTTACCTTTGAAGTAAAAGAGTCACCGTACATAGCATTTTGCTGACGATTTCCCATCATACGCAATCACCGAGCGATATTGCTTTTTTCCATTTTTCTAAAATCTGCCAACACACCCGCTTTCACATCTGGTCAAAACAAAAATATGGGTCCGATTCGGCTAATATTTTGACATTAGTCCTCTACTGGAATTTATTTTACGATAGTGGATTTCTCTTTTAGGATAGTGACGCGTTGGTGAGGCTAACAACTTATTGGACCGGCTACGAATATTTCCTCTATGTGGGACATCCTTAATATTATTTTCTAATATAACGATGGTTTGTATAAGTTTATTTCAACTTTAAGACAACATTTCATTAAAAAGTATTTTAACTTATTAGCCACACAAAAGTAATTTTTAATTAGCTGACCTAAATGCTGGGTAATTTGGGAATCAGCATGTTCTGCAATTACACTCATCTAATATAAACGAGTTAAAAATTACTTTGTTCCATGCCGCACAGTCATTTTACCGCAAACTGTAACTGCGACTAGGCAATTAAGGAACTCATGGTCTTGTTGGTTTCCTCCTTTGTTAATGTCATTCTCAGGTGTTTAGTAATAAAGATCCTGGAGCACGATGTTATATCACAAGGGGTAAATGATATAAGGTCTAGCGGTTTTCCTTATGTTACACACGAAATTAATATAGGTACGTGAAATATTAAACGAGACTATTATTAATGTTAACTCATATATTATGTTGTATCTAATTTAATTTACTAAATAATATCTTCTAATTAGCTGAATAGTATCCAACATTTTTATCAACTTTAACATATCAAAGGCATACAGGGTATATGAATATAATACACAAATTGGAACAAAAAAGTCTTGTAACACTTTTTTCTAAATTTAAACATTTCCAAAATAAAATAACATTATTTTCCATATACGTAAATTTTTATTTTCAGAAAATTAAAGACTTGGCAACATCATACCCATACGCATGCGCAAAAAAGCGCTTCTGAATAAAAATTCGTTTGTGACTGAGGATATTTAACAAACCAACCCTTGATTATTTACTATTTCAGATTGTTGACGTCTGAGAAAATATAGGTAATAACTGCAAAATAATTATTTCTTGTAAAATTAATGAGAAAGTCCCAGTAGTTGGCTGTATACCATAGTTAAAATACTAATACAGAAGTAAAATACTTTAAAATGTGTATATTGGTATAACAACATTTACACTTAAAACAGATTACACTTACCCTTAAAAATATTGAAAGACATCAAAGAATTCATGGATTCGACCGTACCCTGATGGAAATTCATTTTATGACTATGAAGAATAGATGACTACAATAGAAACAGAACAAAATCAATCCATAAACTTTTTAGATTTAAAAAGTATCAGACTTAAAAACAGACATGACTTCTCCATATTTCATAAACCTACCCATACTGACACGACTATATACTATTCATCATCCCATAAAACACAACATAAACTGGCAGCCTGTCATAGTATGTTACATAGATTAACAGAAATTCCGATGTTAAGTTACAACTTTAAGACAGAATTAAATATCATCAAACAAATAGCAGTAAACAACGGATACAACAAACAAACAATTAATAAAATGTTAAATCAAAAACTACACAAGAAAGCTTAAATTAGTATTTTCACCACCAGAGAAAAAACCCAGTACCTTCTGCTCGATTACATATACAGGCAAAATATCAACCAAAATAGCCAAACACATAAAAAGAAAGGTATAACACTTTCGAACAAATAACAACCTATGCAAATATATCAAACACAACAAGAGCCAAAATAAAAAACACTTACACAGTGGTGTGTACAAACTTAAATGTCGCGACTGCCCAAAAACTTACATCGGTCAAACTGGTAGAAACTTTAATAAACGAATAGCAGAACATAAAAGGGCTTTCAATAATAGAAAAAACTAATTCTACATACGCACTTCACCTTCTAGATCACAATCATTCTTTTAATGACGAATTTAAAATTCTTCACAGTCAAAATAAAGGCCTTAAGCTAGAATATATGGAAATCAACAAATTAAAAAACACAGATATAATTCTGAATGACCAACTTGAGAAAAACAGTTCTCCCCTCCTCAACCTATTCCATTAGAGACTATAAAATGTAAACGCATGCCAAAAATAGATCACTTGAGAAAGGGAATCAGCCGAAACAGCTGTAGTGATAGTTAGAATAGAAAAAGTTAAAATAGGATAGAATAGAATAGAATAGAATAGAATAGAATATTCGTTACTAATCCCATCAGATCACATTGTGATCTGATGGGATTAATATGACAAAATGATGAGATGAGATGAAATGATGAGATGACAAAATATAGATTAATATAAAAAAGATATGCAATATAGAGCGTCTCTGAACCCGTCGGTTCTCATTCCCTGTAGTCTTTTTTTAAGTCAAAATAATCATTTAGGTTGTAAACGCATAATTGGATCAAGCATGCTTTTAATTTATTTTTGAATATTATTTTCATTTCTTATGTTAAGTGGCAAACAATTGTAAAATTTAGATCCTGCAAAATTAGGACTAGTTTCAAAGAGAGTTGTGGAGTATTTACACACGCTTATCAACCTCTCGTGTCTTGTCGGGTAATTATGAAAGTCAGAGTTGAGGGTAAAATTTTGAAATTTAGTTTTGACGTAAATAATACACCTATAAATATATAAAGCATGAAATGTCAAAAGCCTGTGTTCAATAAAATATTTACGACATGACTGTCTATTATCAATATTGAATATCAATCTAAGAATTCTCTTTTGAGTTATAAAAACTCTAGAAGAGTTTCTAGAGTTTCCCCACAAGACAACATTATAGGCCATATAAGAATAAACCAATGCATAATACACACTTATCAATTGATTGTTGTTAAATAGAGTTTTCAACTGAAGAATCGCATAGTAACCCTTATTCATTGTTTTACAGACTTCAGTGACATTTTCATCCATGTCGTATTACTTTCTAGAATGCTACCAAGAAATAATGTATCACTAAAAGGTATTTCCTCAGAACTAACTGTGATTTTATAACCATGAGATGGCTAACAGCTTGAGTAGAACTGCATACAAATAGTTTTCCTTGCATTTACCATTGAAAAGTTCCTTGTTGTTGGTTATGGTATTTGGAACATTTTAAAGGTATAAAATAAAAATGAGATTTTTTTGGCACTTACGACAATATTTATTTTAGCCCATCAAACTTTATGCAGACTTACGACTGGCTGAACTGTTTGTAATAGTTAAAACAAATTAGCTGTATTTAAAAGCTAGTTTTTTACCATTGTTTACTAAATTTAACATATTTTACTACATAAAACTATTATATTCAAGTATAACTTTTTTAATATATATTAGCGGACCAACTCGACATCGAGTTTTTTAAATGAAATTTTTATTTTGCGAGAAAAAATTAAGAGATCAATACAAACAATATAAGCAAGAATATAGGTACATAAAATTCATCAATAATAATGCAAGTAAAAAGTGTATTAAATATCACGATATATTCCGTCGAAAACAATGTTTTTTGTTACAATGTCTCCATTTTCTGAAAACTTTTGCTTGGCACCAGGAGTTATGTAAACTTTTACTTTTTACTTTTTAATAAAACGAAACCGGAAGTCGACCTCAAAACCGGAATGCAATTTTTTAGTTCATAAAATGTCGACATGGATATCATTTAGCAGTTAATTTTGCATGCTGATCACGAATCCGGTGTCAGATTTGCTCTATCTTGACGTTTAATGCGCGTTTCTGGTCACTTCCGGTGTCGGATCGCAACCGAAAGTACATATTTAGATTCGTCTCGACGAGACCTTTCGATCCATATTTATATTGTGGGGTCTAAAACTAAAGTAAATTTGAACTTCCGGTCATCTCAAAACCGGAAGTGAATTTTTGTACCAAAACTATATCTTGACAATCTGATACGTAATACTAATAATATTCCGAAAAATATTTTAATTATCTAATATGGTTTTTTAAGTAAATGTGGTGGACAAGAAAAGGGCTTCTTAGCGTTTTAGTATATAAGATTCTACTTTTAAAAAGTTCCCACCCGGTTCATGTGTAAGTTTATTCAGGGAATTTTCTAGCTGTTTTAATAATTAAAATCCCTTGTTTGCACACCCCTTTTCTATTAAAGTATTTCAATGCTTCCATGTACTTTTTTGTGTTTAAATTGTATATGTCTCTGCTGTATGTAAATAATTTCTTTTTAAAAAGATATAAAGCTGAATATACTTGACAACGCTATTTATGTATTCGACCTCTCAGAAGTTAACCCGAGCATTCACAAGAAATTGCAAAGGTGAGTCCTTTTGCGGTTAAAACCTGCCATCTTATGAATATGGAGGAAATGTTGACGTGAATTGGGGCGGAAGTGACAGTACAGGTCGGAACAGCTTAGTTCATGATGCTTATTTTATGGATTCTGTCTTATGGCCTTTTTCTAGAATGTCTAGTGAGAGGATTTAATTAAAACGAATAAAACAGAAAATGTTGGACATATTTTTGTGACTCAGTAGAAGAAACTAAATGAAATGGCTCTTAATAAATTGGCAATAGGATATCAGTTACAGTGCTCATTAAATGATGTGCTAAAGTTTGTATTTTAAGCATTATTTTTAAATTTAAATTTCTATATTATTAAAATAACATCCAATGTTAGAAAAAATGTTTGGCAAAACAATTTATTCAGTGGTATCGAAATACATATTGTCTTATTTATACATGTATACATACATATACATTATGTTGTACATATCTATAGAAAAGAAAAATAAATTATGTAAGGAGAAAAGGAAAATACAAGCTAATAAACTAAAATAAATAAAGAAAAATGCAAAGAACAGTTAGATAAAATACTCAATGAGAACTCAGATGTTTCAGACGTAGTGAAGATAGTTTGAAAATGGCAGAATTACAGAATTACTATTGAATCGGTATATTGATTAACCCTTCTTAGAATCAAAACAGCTAAAAAACCGTAGATAATTTATAAACGCAGATAAAGGAAGATATAATTTTTTAATTCACTATTATAAAAATAGCGTAAGGTGTTTTCTCTTTTATTTTGGAATTGCTGAGTAGATTTTTATCTCTATCTATATAAGAATTTTTACAGCTGTTGCCAACTTCTTTCTTTCAGCCAACGTCTCCAGTCCTTTCTGTTTTGCCATTCTCCATCTCTAAGGTCTCGTCTTTCCATAGCCTCGTACACTTCATCTCTCCATGATCTTCGGGGTCTACCTCTTTTCCTCCTTCCTATTGGGCTCCAATCCAAAATCTTTGCTATCCACCTTGTATGATCTGTTCTCACATGTCCATACCAAATTAAACGTTTTTCTTCGATGGATCTGAGTATGTCTTGTTCTACTGCCATTCTTTGTTTTATCTCCTCATTTTTGATGTGTTCTATTTTTGTCACTCTGCAGCTTCTTCTCATGAACTCTATTTCAGTTGCTGTGATTTTGGACCTGTTTCTTTTATTTTTTACCCAATTCTCTGCTCCATAAGGTGTTATAAATTCTCTTCTTTGTATTTCTGGTAATCTCTTTATCCCACAGTACCCCGTTCATTTGTTTAATACATATTCTTTTCTGTGCTAATCTGCTGGTTTTCTCTTGCTCGGTGGTTTCATTTTTAAGAGTATGAATTATAAATATTTGAAATTTTCAGTGCCGTTCATTTCCCTATCATCGTCCATTTCCAAGTTTCTCACTGGTTCTTGCTCTGTTGTTAAATATTCGGTCTTTTCTAGGTTTATTGTCAGTCCTAGGTTTATTGTTTATTGTCTTTTCTAATTTTCGGAGCATATAACACAGATCTTCTTCATCTTGAGCCGTTACCACTTGGTCATCTGCAAAGCTTAATACCAATCCAGGACAACTTACAAGAAGTTGTCCTGAATTAGTATTCCCATTCCTTCACATTTTCTTTTCCATGGTTTTAATATTTGTTCGAGGAATATCTTGAACAGTGTCGGAGATGTAAAGCATCTTTGCAATTAGCCTTTTGTTGTGTTAAATTCGTTGCGTCGAGTATTTATTGCCGGTTTTAACTTTTACCTTGTTGTTGTTGTAAAGGTTTTTTACGGCTTCTATTAATCTCTGAGTTATGCCGATTTCCTTCATCGTGTTCCACAGTTGTTTCCTAAGAACCGTGTCATATGCTTTTTTTAAATCTATGAATGCCATGTGTACTGGTCTATTTTTTGAATTTTTTTTTTTTAATTAATTGTTGGAGTGCATATATGTGGTCTATGCAAGATCTTCCTGCCGTGAACCCCGCTTGATCTTCTCCGATTTTATTTGAGATAGATTTTTCCAGTTTTTCTATTAGTATTTTTCCATATAACCTGCCCATACATGCTATTACACTGATGCCTCTGTAGTTTTTGCATTTCTTCTTATCTTCCTTTTTATGTATAGGGGTTATATATGCTTTGAACCATTCATCTGGTATTTCCTTCAGGTTTATAGCGTTACTGAACATTTCGTGTATAATTCTGTGTAGTTTGTCCGTTCCGTACTTCTTCTTCTTCTTTTGGCATCATAACCCTGGATGGGTCTTTGCCTGTCTGGCTATGTCCTTCCATTCAGATCTCTCTTGTGCCCTTCTTTTCCATTGTCTTATGTTCATTGTTTTCAGGTCGTCTTCCACGTCATCCAACCATCTCGTTCTGGGCCTTCCTTTTTTTCGCCTTCCTATGGGCTTCCATTGTAACATTTTCTTTGTTGTTTTTGCATCGTTTTGTCTCTGCACATGTCCCAGCCATGACAGTCTTTGACTTTTTACAAATCTTACAATGCCGTTCCGTACTTAATTGGTTCATTAACGATTTCTCCTGGTCCCCCTGATTTTTTGTTTTTTAAAGTCTTTATGGCATTCTTTACTTCAGTTAATGTTATCTTAATCTGTTCTTCATTCTGATTTTGTTGTTGTTTATGTTCTGTGTCTGTCTCTATGAAATCTGGGCGGTTTTCTGTGAGTAGTTCCTTATAGTAGTCTTCCCATTTTTTTTTCCGATATGTATTGCATTTAGACCTTTTCGTTGTTAATTTTCCTTAAAGATTTTAGTATTTTCCAGGATTCCGAATTCCTTGTTCCTCCTATGTATTGTTCAATTTGTGCACATGTTTCTTCCCATTCTTTATTCTTTTCTTTTGCCCTTCTTCGTTTTACCTCTCTGTTTTTCTCTTTGTACTTCTGTGTATCTTCTGGGGATTGGATGCTCATACTTTTCATGAGAGTAGATTTTTAAGCAATAGTAAACAAATCCAACTGTTGTATTAACATTGACAGATATTTTTAAAGGACTTAAGTGCTAGTCTTTACGCTTCCTATCTCAGTTGAATTTAAAATATTTTTGGAAATATTTAACCAGAAAACACGTTAGGAAAATCAAGGACGATTACGCGTCAATCTCACTTAATACCCAAGTTTAAAGTGCAGCTTTATTCTGCGATATTCTTAATTGATATGACTTCAATGTTGTGGTCATCCCTAATTGCTTCGAACATCTCAGTCGTGTTCGACGTGGGAGGCTATCCATTGTATTGGTGTTGTATCATTTAAATTTTCGATGATTTTAACCATCTTTCTGTAGTCCTCGGAGCTTTTTGCTTGAATTGGTCTCTCTCCCACTTCTTGATAGTTTATTTGCCGTGATGATATTTTGTTTCTGGGCAATATTTAAAATTGCGCCAGTATAGCTTACGCTCTGTAATTTTATTACAGGTGGTTTCGGTGTCCACGTTACTTTTTTTGGTGCTTCCTCTGTTTCCATTTGGGATGGGGACGGAGGTCGTCGATCGGTTTGCACATCACCTTCCTGCGTAATTTCTACTACCTGCTATTTTTGCTTTGGGGGCGTAAGCGGAAGGAAATCTTCTTTTTTGCCTTTCTTCTGCTCTCTCTCTCTCTCTGCTTTTCGACTTGTGGCTTTTCAGTTGATTGTTTTTTTGGGATTGCTCTCGTGGATCGGAGATCCAGAGGAGACAAAGGAGACACCATCTCTCCCAAACTATTTATCCTTGCTCTAGAAGATGTTTTTAAGAAACTGGAATGGAATAATAAGAGTATCAACGTCGACGGATCGAACTTAAATCACTTAAATGCAGTTTTAGGAGCGAAAGGCTTAAAAATGAACTACAGCAAAACAAAAATACTCAGCCGAGACCAGACAAATATAACGATACAAAATCATACTATGGAAAATGTTGAACATTATGTATATCTAGGTCATGTTATCAAACTAGGAAAACCAAATCAAGACGCTGAAATTAAAAGAAGAACACAACTGGCATGGGGCGCTTTTGGCAAACTAGCATATAACTTGAAAAACACCTCCATTCTTATTAACTTAAAGAAAAAGGTGTATAACACATGCATACTTCCAGTTTGTACCTACGGCTTGGATACAGCAGCACTTACCAAAAAATCTGCTAAAAAATTATAAGCAACGCAAAGAGCAATGGAACGAATCATGCTTAGAATATCACTAAGAGACAAGATTAGAAACACACACTGAGATAAGACGTAGAACGAAGATTGGGGATATTGTGGAAGAAATTACAAAAATAAAATGGTGCTGGGCAGGTCACGTAGGCCGAATGACAACAGGTGGAGATAGAGGATTCTAGAATTGAGACCAAGGACGACAACAAGAAGCATGGGAAGACCTCAAAAAAGATGGGTAGGTGACATAAGAGCAGTGACAGGCAAACAGTGGATTAGATTGGCGCCAGATAGAGAAAGATGGAAGCAATTGGGAGACACCTACATTTAGGAGTGGATGGAAAATGGTTGACAAAGAAGAAGAGAAGAGCTCCGGTAGATTGGGTCTTCTTTATGGCCTGAGTTTTCAGGTTTTCCTCAATTTTTATTGTGGCCTGGTTTTTCAGACTATGCTCTTTTTGTTTTGTTTTCTCCTCGTTCAATTGTTTAAACTTGTTGTCCATATGGTCAATGATTGACCTTTGTGAGGCAACCATTGTTTCCTGTAACTCTTCTGTTTTCTTTCGTAGTGCCGAAATGTCGGCGTTCTTTTCTTTTAATAATGTTCTTATTACCTGTAGTTCAAATTTTTGTCTTCACTAGTGCGGTCTTCTGTCCTTTTCTTTTTGTTTTTGAGACGTTTAAAGTCCCCGTCGGTGATGCTGTCGTCCATTGGCAGCTAGTTAAAAATTTTATAATTGCTTTTTTTATCTTCTACTGGGGCAACGCGTCGTAGATGTTGCCGTGGAGTTTCCTCTCACTGTAATCATAGGGGCTAGGGGATGCCTTATGATCAAGCGGGAATCGTGAGCGACTTATTTTGTTGGGACGGATATCCTAACTTTTGAAAGAAAGCTTTTTTGTCGACCATCTGGCCCGTTGCCAGCACGGCTTCTGGGTGCCACCCAGTTACCTCACACGCGGTTGTTCACACTCTAGGCAGAACTAGTGCGTTTTTCACCTCCCTGACCTTGGGGCCATGTCTGCCAGATATAGGTTTCTATAAAACTATATCCCACATGAAAGTAGTTCCACGGCGCAGGGAGTATCTTGACGGGCTAAAAGCCCATATACTTTTTCACTTTCCTACGCCTCAATTTTGACCTCCGTGAAAACTTGATTGAAAAACAAGTCTCCCTGGTTTAACCCCGTTTCGGCGTAGGCTTTTGCCTCTTATCTGGCCTCGGACACTGTAAACGCTGTCTCAGCTTAAAGTGCTTACAATCATGGTTCAGACTGAAAAGTCTGGCACTGAACTGACTTTCCAACATAATAAAAAATTCTAAATGATGAAAAATGCGATTTTTGGAAATCTGGCTGTTTCTGTAAGTTTTTTTTTTGTTCTTCTTGACCTATAAAATAAACCTTTCTTTTGTAAATTATTTCATCAAAATGATGACATTATATAAAAAAAAATGAGATATTGAATGAGTAAGGGGGTAAAAAATTATATCAAAGGCCAAAACCAAAATTTTAAATTAAAGTTGCACGAAATGAATATTTTTTAAAATTACACAAATGAATCAAAATGGAAATGTATCAAGTCTATCAAAGTTACATTACTCGCCTAAGTATAAAACAGAAGCAATATATTTCCCATAATAGCCCCTGTTCCATTGTTTTAAAGTACTTTCTAGATTTACATCTAACAAATATTCGTAAGCGAAACTCCAGCTTTAAAAAGAATTAAACGTTTAGAGGTAAATGGAGATTATTTTGCCTTCGGGGATAATAAATTGGAATGAATTTACTGCATTCATATCTCAGGCATGGCGGCTTTATCAAATGTATTTTTTAATAAATTAAATTAAGATCAAATTTAAAAATATTTGTATAATCTATTTTAAAATCTTTGTAGGGTTTTAGAAGATTCTTCTTGTTCATAATTCGGGCAATTCAAAAGCTGTCTTAATAGTCAGTTGTAAGATCTGTGTGTTATAGGTAATAGATTTTTACAAGAGATATGACCTTGTAAATAAGAGGTAAACTTATGTACTGCTTCGGAATGACTCATAGCTCTTATCAAAATCCATTACCTCTAAAGCTTGTCTTTTTAATAAACGTCATCCATAAGTCTTGTGGTCTCAATAAAAGCCAAAAATTATCTGACGGGAAAGTTAGGAATTTCTTCTGGTTCAATAATAATTATTTTACCAAATTATTCCTACCTCATCAAACAAACATTCCATATTCATAAAGGACATCGACACTACGTTCTTTGCACGATAGCTCATTCGTTTTGCTGTTTCATAATGGAGTTTTACCTAACATAAACTTGCAGAAGGTTTTCTTAAACAGTGTCCAGTTTACATATCTAGCATCGTGTTTAGCCTCGTCTGCTAATATCTGTTAAACTAGTCCAAAACCTTTCATTAACATTGCTGTAGTCCAACAGTTAATTCAAGAGGGTGACTTATTGGCAAGACGGTCGTCAACTATGTTTTGTAGAATTGTGTTATTTTATTATAAATTAATTTATCGTAATGTCTATGAAGGTATTTTTGTATCTTTGTTCTTTTTGTGCTTTTTCTGAATTAATTTATTAATTTCACACATAGCAATAAACAATGATTCATATTATCTAAATACTTTAATGTTATTTTACTGTAATTTCATCTCAGATACACAACAATCAGCTAATATCTACTATCGAAAAGAAAATATGTGCTGCTTCTCCTATATTGCCTTTCTTTCATAGTTGTAAGATCGACTTCCACGTCATCCAAGCATCTCGTTCTTTATCTTCATTTTTTTGTTTCTTGTTGCCTTCTATTGTAACATTTTCTTTGTTGCTTTTACATATTCTTAAATCTGCACATTCCTCAGTCACAACAGCCTTTACTTTACAAATTCTACAATATTATGATCTTCATTAAATTCATTAATCTTGAGTTACTTCTGCTTTTCAAAATGCCGTCTTCCTCTTACACCAAACCATACAACTTTCTCATTATCTTTCTCTCAGATGTCTTGAGTTGCCCTTTACCTTTTATTATCTATCGTCTAAATAATTCTAACCTGGTTGGTCCATCAATTGCCCATGGAGTGTATGGACAAAAGAATATTGATGTGATTTGTTACATCTTTATTGAAAACAGATAAACTGAGATTAATGTATGGAAGAGGTATTATCCAGGGTGGAGGTGTCTTAAAACTAAAGATTGGTGGAAGATTAATTGATAACGTATTTCGATACTGTCGAATCCTGTCATAAAAGCCAATATTTTTACGTTTATCTACAAAGAGTTCGGTAAAACAATTAGTTTCAGTGTTATGTGCGATCTAATTTTCTTGGTTTCATTGTTATACTGACTTTAGTTTTAATTACAAAAATCAAGCACTACTGTAAAATAGGACATATATGCTACATATGTAAGGAGAAAGTCAATTTTAATTTAAATATCAAAAACTTATATAAAATGATACGTCTATGACTAGATGAAATTCATATTTCCAGATGAAAGCAACTTCCCGGGCGCGGTGAGGAATAGATTATTCAACTGCAACAGTCAGTTATTATGAGAATTTTCAAAAACCGTTCCACGCGAATAATTACCAACGTCAAGTATAGATTAGTATTTTTTGATGAATAGTAACATTTTTCAATAAGCTTGAAGAAAGAATATGGTGAAATAATGGATAATCGAGTTTAAAATCAAGCTGGTGGAAGTTATTATCTTTAAGCGGTATTTTAAATAAGGAGTAACAATAAAATTGGAATTTAAAATGTTTTATTCGCCATATGTCTCGAAAGAACATATTCATCATTTGTCAAAAAAATGTAAAAACACAATAAATGTAGTCTAATTAAAATATTCACATCATACAGAAATTATTGTCTGAAGTTTCGTGGAATGTACTTATTACCTTCCAATAAAACGTTTAATCCACTACTTCAGCAATTATTTTACATCGTCGAACGAGAAGTTGGACATAAGGGCATTCGAATTATATTTATCGATCGATTTTATCCATTGGTCCTTCGAGCCGGCTTAAACCAGCGACCTATGGATGACCTGTGGATAAAATCGATTGATAAATATAATTCTAATTTCCATATTCTTTTTCGACGATATGAAATAATTTTTTAAGTCGTGGAGTAAATGTTTTATTGGTAGCTAATAAGTACACTCGATGGAACTTCAAACAATGACTTCTTTACGATATAACTATTTTAATTAGACTGTGCTAAAAAGCGTTTAACCCTAATTTATAACAACACCAATCACGCGCTAATTTATCTCCAAGATAAATATTACCTTAGACCATCTAATTGCATCTATGTACTTTGTACAAATATTTTTGAACTAGGAAGTTTTGCAAAATATGAAGTTAACATTAATGGAGATTAAAAAATTAAGGGTTTAATTTATGAGCTTTTAGTCACACAAAATGGGGAGCAGACCCAAATATATCACTATTTTTCTACAAAGCACTAATACGGTTAGTGATAGAGTATAGCTATATCTTATATGGAACTGCAAAGTTAACTCAACTGGAGATATTGGAAAAAATAAAAAATAAGTGTTTGCGATGTTGTCTTGGATGTTTAAAAAGCATATGAACCACTTTTCTGAAAATTTTTTTAACTTTTCTGAGAAACTCGAATGTTTTTGACTGTGTTCAAATAAAATAAAAATATTTAAACTCACATTTTACAATTAGTAATTAATCAGTCTTTATAATCAATCAGTTAGAACCACTTATGTTGAGGACAATAGACATCCACAACAATATCTACTAATGCCCTTCATGTAAAAGTAATTTATAACTTTCTACTTTAACAACAGTACAAAATAATGTGTTGAGAACATACGAACAAAAATATTTATCGAACTAGAATATCATAGTGTGACGGAATACAGATTTTTAAAGAAAAACGTATGATGATGATGATAATGTGTTTGGCGTGGAAACTAATCATTTTGGCATAGATTTTTAAATGATTTATGTTATGTAGTTGAATTAAAACTTAATTATATTAAATTTATATTATATATCTCAATGCATAAAAGTATTTACATATGAGTTCTTATATTGATTTCTGATTCAGTTACAGTAGGTGGGTGTTATATTGGAAGTTGCACAGTACTTTTAACCAGGTTTTTATAAAATGTAGATGAAAGTGCTTTATTTTTAATACATCCAAACAGGATGTGATTAACATCTCACTGGGATATATTATCGCATAAACACTTTCATGATCCTATAATGTTTAATCTAGAAAGGTGAGCAGGAACAGCACCGTGACTAGTTTTAATCTTGTGATAGTTGCTGCTGATCGTTTAGATGTAATATTATAATGGTAGTAATTTTATTAGGAATGATAACGTAGGATTAATCTTGTAATGATTATTATTTAAAGTATTCGCCAATATTTTCCATCTGTCCTGCCAGTTAAATTTATTTTTTTATTATAAAAATTGATTAGATCTGACACTGTGTAAATCTGTTCTTGTATACCTGAACGAGTAGAATCCTTGGAGAGCTCGTCTACTATTTCATTACCTTTTATCCCGGAGTGACTTTTTGCCCAAATAGATGTTACATCTTTGTTTCTCATTTTTTGTTTAATAACACATATCAGCTCACATGTCTGAATATCAGCTGAATATCAGCTTACATGGCTTATGGTTTAACTCAGTATTATTAAGTCCACAAAGAACTGACTTAGAGTGTGCGATAATCACGACATCTTGCAAATTTGCGTGTTTTAGCCAATCCAGAGCTTTCCTAATAGCTACCGCTTCTGCAATGTGAATAGAGCAATGTAAAGGAAGCTTTATTTTAAGTGATTTGTTTTTGGAAGGAATTTTCACTGCAGCCCCTACCTTCGCATCGTTCTGTTCAGAACCATCTGTGTAAATTATAGTTTTATTAGTATATTCACTAAATATGGAGTTCAACAACTTGTTATTTATTTGATGTGAATCTGAATATGTTTGGACCATAGTAATTTGGGGTCTAGGATTATACCAAGATATTTAATACTCAGTGACAACGGGTATATGATATCCTGACAGGTTAAGACTACCAGGCGTACGTATCCTATGTCTTGTAAATATAATTAATCACAGATTTTTCTGGGGATATAGTAAGTTTCATGGTCTTTAGTCCAATTATCTACTAATTTCACGATATGTTCCAGAACCTTCCCACAATCGTCATCATGAATCACGGATGGAGTAAATACATATTTCATCGGCATACTGAATACATTGTATGGAATTAACAAAAATGCCGTGTATACTCGCCGAAAATATGTTGAAGAGAATCGGGCTTAATACAGACCCCTGTGGTAATCCTGTATGAGTTATTTTTGGACCATGTAACTGATTACTATGATCTCTGATATATAAAGTTCGTTGGCTAAAAATATTAACTATATTAGCGGATAAATTTGTGGACAACCCCAGTTGACATAACTTTGAATGCATTTCTGTTAAATTAACACAGTCGTAAGCACCTTTAAGGTCTAGAAAAAAACTTGCTAAATATTTATTTTTAAAAAAATTTAGTTGGATATCTGTTGTTAAGTAACTTATTGCATCTAGTGTTCCAAGACCAGATCAAACTCCATATTGAATACTTGGCAAAAGATTATAGTGTTCGACTGTCCACTTAAGACGATTTTTGATAATTCTTTCGAAAGTTTTTGTTTACAAGAAAATAGAGAAATGGGTCGATGACTAAGTGGTGATGAAGACGATGAAAGAGTTTTGTCTTTGTTGGGTTTAATAAAAAAACATATAATTGTTTCTTCTATTTTGTCAATGTAATTTCCTTTCAAAGTCAATCATTAAATATTTTAATAAACGATTTTTAGCCTTATCGGGGACGTGCTTAATTATCGAATAAGTCATATAATATTTCCCGTGCGCAGTAGATTTTGACATTTTAATACTGCATCCAGTTTTTGGATGTTTATTGGATTTTCTAGTAATTTAAATTTACTTGAATTGCATATTGTTACGTGTTTTAATTGGTTTTGAACGTATGGTGGAGCGAACTTGTCAAGTAACTCATCTATTAGCTCTGTTGATATTGGTTGTGTTTTTGGATGATAATTTTTGTTAGCCATTTAACAACAAATTTTCATATTTTAATGAGCGATGTATTTTTATTATTAGAATGAGCGGTGTATATTACAAAGTTGATCCAAGATGTTTTTTTGTTTTTCGTGAGAACAACTTTGCATTTGGCTTGGATGTATTTAAATTTTAGATAATTTTCAAGATTTGAGACAATATTATACTCTCGAAAAGCCTTTTTTCGACAAGATATTAAATTTTTACATTCGTCGTCCCACCATACTGGAAGACCGGATTTTGGTTAAAATGATTTTTGAGTAATCATAGCAGAGTATGCAGCTTCGTTAATTGTTTTTATAAAGTTATTAAACATTTCCAAAGATGTAACATATTCTTCTTCTTCAAGTTCCACTCCTATCGGAGATTGGAAATCATTCTGGCAATTATAATTTTATTGGTTACTCGCCTGAATAGTTCAATTGAACTGCATCCAAACCACTCACGGAGATTGCGTAGCCACGAGATTTTACTTCTTCCTACGCTTCTTCTACCTTTGATTTTACCCTGCATTATATTCCTTAGTAGTTCGTACTTTTCACCTCTCATGATGTGTCCCAAGTATTCCAATTTCCTGATCTTTATGGAATTTAAAACTTCGCATTGTTTTTCCTAGTTGTTCGAGAACTTGTTCGTTTGTTTTGCGATCCATCCATGATATTTTCAAAATGGGTCGGTAACACCACATTTCGAATGCTTCTAGGTTTTTAATGTTGGATTTTTTAAGTGTCCAAGCTTCAACTCCATACAAAAGGGTAGAGAAAATATAACATCGAAGCATTCTTATCCGGAGCGATATATTGATATCGCGATTACAAAAAAGTTTTCTATTTCTATTAAAAGTTGACCGCGCAATTTCAATGCGGCATCTTATTTCTTTTGTCTGATCAGTATCTTCTGTGATCCATGCTCCAAGGTATTTGTACGAAGATATTTGTTCAATTTCTGTATTGTCTAGTACTAGCTTAACTTTGCTTGTAACATATATAGAATGAAAAAGAGAAACGTAAGTGCTGCATAATACGCCGCCCTTTATAAAACGAATTAAAGGATTTCTGAAAGAGGTATTTTTCAAATAATTCTAAAACCTTTCTCTTTAAGATAAGTTTTTATTATAAGGAACATTAAAATGTACATTTTAATGAAAACTGTCTTGAAAAATCTTAGACTAATTAACTTTAAAAAGTTGATGTAAATTTTTCCTTATAATTATAATTTTCAAGGAACTTTCCTTCAACGGGAAACTTTCCTTTTAAGTTCTACGTCAGTAGTGTCAGATAAAATATGTATAAAACGTCGGAGTACGTTGATGCTGAAAATCTTAATGCATAATTTAAACGATAATTTTGATAGAAAATATTTTAAGATATGATAGTTGTAACCATGATACAAAATGACACAAAATGACACAAATTCAAAACAAAAAAAGGAAATTCCAGAAAATAAAAACATCTAAGGAAGTTTTTTTCTGAGATTTAAATTTTTTTTTTCAATATTCAGTTGTTTTTGATGAAAATTTTGGTGTAAATATCATGTGTCTCTCTTAATGTGTGTGTGTAAGAATAATCATCATCAACGAAGTTATAACTATTTAAGAGTCCTTGTCGGGTTTACTATTGCGTTTCATTTCTGTTAGCCCTCTTATCAAAAGGCAAATTAACAATAATACAAATGACCCTTTTCAGGACCCAACGACTAGAAAACTCGAACCTATGATCTGAATTTGTCACTTAAATGTAGAAAGCATAAGGTATTCAAAGAACCAGTACTTATCAAAATTTCTAAAAGATAACGACATCGATCTAGTCGCTCTACAGAAAACACACTGCGAAACGAAAGAACAACGCAGCAACTTAAGTTAAACAAAACATAGAAAACGCCGTTCTTATTTCCACGTGTACTAATGATAGAATTCATAATGTTGTTATAAAAATTGAAAGCATCATCGTTACTAACACCTACAAATCACCAGCTATATCCTGGCCATCTCAAGTCATCCACACACATACACACCCTTTAGTATACGTGAAGGAATACAACAGTCACCATAAAGAATGGAAATATAAACCATGCGACAGCAATGGAAATGCACTAGTAAAATGAGTGAAGGACAAATATCGATCACTTAAGTTTAATACTATTATACTACTATTACAGATGCCAAGGGGATGTACTCTTGTAGCTTATACTGATGATCTCGCACTTATTGTCAGAAAACAGATTATGTTGTAAATTTTCATTTTATTTTAAAATTTAGCATTTTTGCGTATATTACATATATTTAATATCATTTACGTGAGGTTTTTAAATATTTCAAAAATAAAAAAAAGAAATTCATATTGGGATTCGAACTCATGTACACCAGCGTATGAACCAAACACGTAAAAGATTTGCCAATTAGACATGATATTAACGGATTTCAAAATTAACAGTTGTCTGTCATACAGCGAATATTTTAAAATACAAAAGTATAAAATAATTATGAACATTTAATAAATGTACAAAACATATCACATAAATAATAATATTAATATATATTATACTATATATATATATATATATATATAATATATATATATATATATATATATATATATAAATATATATATATTTATATATATATATATATATATATATATATATATATATATATATATATTTATATATATAATATATATATATATATATATATATATATATTTATATATATGTATATATATATATATATGTATTTTTTTTAATTAATAAACTTACTTAAATAGTAATTATTAAAGAAATAATTTATAAGTTATATACTGGCGAATATTATTAAAAAATAATTATATGAAGGTATCTTTAAGAATTTAGCATAAGAATAAAAGTAAAAAGTTTTTTATAATTATAAATATATTTAAGTGAGCCATGTGCATAGGCAACCAAATATACACTGTCTGTGACATGACGATGCCTATTTTTGAACTAAATAAGTGACATATGTAAAATGGGGTTATTTATTAGTTTGAGATGTTTAATTTAAATATAATTACGGATATAAAATAGTAGTATATTAGTTTAAGATATTTAGTTTATATATAATAGTGTATTCTGAGCTGACAAGCCTAAATGTCTATAAGTTTCTCACTAGGAAGGTAAAGAATTTTCTGGAAAGCGTCAATATAGAAGGCAGTTAAGCCTATTTGCATAGTCGATTATTCCAGAACTTTCATATATTAATGAGATGAAGAGTTTCGAACATGGTTTATTGCTAGAACAGTCTGGAACGATAAAAGGATATAAATACGAGGTAATTTGGAGTAGGTAAGCATTAAGTTAGAAGAATTCATTAAGTTAGAATGAAGTCAGTCAGTCAGTTACGATTAAGTCATTAAGTCAGTTTACAATTCATTAAGTTAGTGACAATAAATTAGATTTATCAAGAAAGATAGTTCAAGACGATTATAATTAATTAAGTCAGATGCAGTTGGAGAGTATGAGAGTAAATTAAGACAGTTAGTTCAATACAGTGACAGTATGGAGTTAATTCATTAAGAAATAAGCAGTCAATAGTACAAGCAGATAGTATACAGTATATTTGGAAATTATTAACAAGAATAATTGTAAATTATAATATATATATATATATATATATATATATATATATATATATATATATATATAAAACCTAGAGCTAAGATTAATATTATTACTAAAATTAATATCAAACTCACCAGTCTTCCGGGTTGAACCGCGTCGTTGTCCATTTTGCCAAGCTTTCGGCATCCTCTCTGATGCCTTCCTCAGGGCTTCCGAGGTCTCAGTCTCCCGAGCCCCCAGACACTACTACACTGTTCACTATTCACGGCACTGTCACTGTCACGTGAATAGTGAACAGTGTAGTAGTGTCTGGGGGCTCGGGAGACTGAGACCTCGGAAGCCCTGAGGAAGGCATCAGAGAGGATGCCGAAAGCTTGGCAAAATGGACAACGACGCGGTTCAACCCGGAAGACTGGTGAGTTTGATATTAATTTTAGTAATAATATTAATCTTAGCTCTAGGTTTTATTGTACTAACCGCGGAAATCTTTCCGAACATATATATATATATATATATATATATATATATATATATATATATATATAATATATGGTGAGTGGAGATTATTAAGAAGAAACATATTTAAAATTGTTGGGAACCGATAATTAAAATATTTTGGTATATTTGGAAAAAGCAATTTCACAAATACAAGGATAACCGAGGCTGATTAAGAAGATATTGAGTGGTGATTATAACTTTAATTTTGGAAAACTTTAGGCATTCAGTGATAGAAAGGTACCAAATTTTGTTAATATAATTTAATAATTGTAAGAATTTCAAATTTTAGATAGTTTGTTTTAACTTTGTATTGTTTATATTAGATATATATGTCTGTTTCATAATAGTTGTAATAAATATAATTTAAAAAAGTACTTACAAACTAATTCTTTGAGAACCGCGATAAAAACCCTACACTTATTCAATGGAAGCTTTAACGAAGTTATTAATATGGATCCCTCGCTAGTGTCAAATGTTAGATTACATCCTGTGATGTTGAAAGATCGTTTTCCTCATATAAACACATATTAACTGATAGAAGGCATAACATTACTCTTGAAAATATTAAACATTTTATGATTATATACTGTAACAGCAAGAACGAGGACATTTTCTTGTGAATTTTCATTTATATTTTTTTATTAAATGTAGTAATAAATAAACACTCTCTAAATCATACTATTATTTTATTTCTCACCAAATCACAAGCCCTAAAAATTAAAAAATATATTTGTTTAAAGTGCATATATAAATGCATATTGCATATAATAAAGGCATATTTGGTTACTTTTTAAGTGCATGTTGCATGCATATTTTAACCATTTTTTAGAGCATATAATCCAGTCTCTACTTATGATGTACTTTAAGATTGCTTTAAAAATTTAAATCAGATAGTAATTAAAATGCTTTCCAATCTAATTATCATTAACTCCAAAAAGTTGTATGTAAAATACGGCATAATTAAATAAAGCCACGGAAATGGACTGCGAACGAGTAATTAAGAAAATGTCAGATAAACGCAGTCGTTCGCCTTTCCGCAGAGACTTTAGAAGTTTTCGCCTTAGTTAAAGTAAAAAAGGTGCTTCGTCTGATTACCGGAACGATGGCTGAGTCAGTCATTTTTAGAGAGAGTTAATCCGTTAAACGATTCCCAAAGGAAAAGCAAGAGATGACACAGGAAATTTATAATTAAGAATCGTGGCCATCGGTAATTTCCTTCCTCTGAATAAGCGTGATAAAAGGTAAACACATTTTGTAGTAATTAGGAAGCTAACCAATAAAGTTGAGTTTATTTAAAGAATTATATTTAAAATGAGCTATTTCTTGTCCGTATTTTTTTAAACTGACCGAAATCTAAAGAAAATTCATTTAATGCACCTGCTACGCATATTTTATAGTATGTTATTTTCTAAATTTAAACGGTTTTATTATTATGTCGATATTTTCTTTGTAAAAACAGCGATATAATAAAAATATCAGAAATAAAAACGGAATTCTTCTGACAGACCTCTGCAGCATATATGCAACACATATTTCCCTATCAAGAACCATACAAATACACTTTTAAAAAAGGTAGAGGACAAAGCATCGAGCAAAAAGATAAAAGAGGGAATGTAAAGGTAGTGGGGGCATAAATATTGTTAGACAGGAAGTGCTATCTTGAGAGGCCACTTTAAACAAGGAAAGATAGTCTTTCCTTGTTTGAGAAGTCAAATTTAGTTTGGTTATGTTATTGTTTGTCCCAACTGTCACATGAAATTTTATTTATATTGAAGTTTTTTACCAATTGTGTCACTTTTTAGACTATTATAGTTAATATTTAATTAAAACTTTCTCGTCTGAAAAATATTTTATAGCTATTTGTTAATAAGTGTTGGAAAATTTAAATTTAGAGCCTTTGGATTTCCGGATATGTCCGCCATCAGAGGCCACTTTTTTGGTCTCCTTTTCATAACGATTAGATTCCCTCTTTTATCTTTTTGCTCGATGGGACAAAGACCTATGATAGACTATATTCTGTGGAATAAAGAGTTATAGCCCTCTCAAATCTTGGATGTAAGATCAGTAACATCAGCAGAAATATAATAGAAGCGATCATAAATTGGTATTGTGCAAAATTCGAATGAAAACACATATGTATGTAGTGATGTATAATTACTCTATAATTACTTTCCAGTACTGGTAACGATTAGTTACTTTTTGTGTTAGGACTCGTTACTTTGCAACGGTTACTTCTCATCTAGTTACTTTTGTTAAAGTATTAGGTAATTAGGTATATATGTAATAAAACAATAGAAGTAAGCTCATAACTGTAAAATTTTAGATAAGGCATGATATCCTGTTCCATATGTAAGAGGATAATAAACAAAAAGAGCAGAAATTTTTAATTATCAAAAAGTATAAAAATAAGTAAATAAAATAACTAACAATAACAATGAAAAAAAAATAGAAAACTTTTAAAATCTACTTTAATTATTATAGATTTTCATTGCAGTTTAAAAATAAAATCGTTTCAACATATTTTGATTTCAAGCGATTCCTTCGTTCCGTAATAACTTGGCCTCCCTTAGAAACAACACGCTCACATGAAACGGATGTAGCAAGTAGTGACAAATGTTTCTTTAATATTTCTCTTTTCTTCCACCAGAGCAGAGGATTTTGTTTTCTTTCCAAATTCGCCTCTTCAGGAAACATTTTTAGTTCAGCAATAGCTACTGCCGTTGGGCTTGTTAGGTGTTTGAAGATTTGACAAAATTGTCAAAATCTTGCCAACTGATGTGGTCACTTTCTGTACTACTCGTCTCCGTCAACGGTAACTGATGTGTATCATTATATGGCTCTGGGGCCGTATCGCCTTGTTAACTGTTTTTAATTAAACCAACTAATTCTTCTGGAAGTCTCTCTTTAACCTTTTTTAAACAGTCATGGTTAATGAATCCCTTCGTTTTAAACCTTGGATCCAGAAAAGAAGATTTTCTATTATTTTATTATTTTCGGGGTATTATTTAGTGCGAAAATGGAAAACCTAAACGAAATTGAGTCCGCGGCTAATGATGCAGTAGCACGTTTGGGGCCCTCCAAGTCCGGAATAAAGGATCGGTTAGCGTACAAGCACTTCCAAGAGTGGTGCGATACAAGAGGAGTACGGCAAGTTACCGAAGACGTTTTACTGGCATATTTTAATATAATGGAAAATGAAAATAAATGGAAATCTTCTACAATGTGGTCACGATACTCTATGATAAAATCCGAGTTAGTTATTAGAAAAAATGTGGATATAAGCAAATTTTTAAAGTTACGTGCCTTTCTGAAAAAAACAAGCGAAGGATATACTACAAAGAAATCTAAAGTTTACTAAAGATGAGTTTGATAAATTTTTGTTTGAAGCGCCAGATAAGTTGTATTTAGGATTAAAGGTAAAAAAAATTATATTGCAAAGCATCTAGTATACTCTACTAAATTATAAAAATATTTCAGATTGTTTTGTTAATTGGGGTTACCGGCGCCTGTCGATGCGACTAAATGGTAAAAACGAAGACTGTGGACATTGAGGATAAAGAAAATGTAATAATTAATCAAAATCAAAGACAGTAAAACACGACAAATTAGATCTTTTTCGATAATTGGTCAAAACTACATTAAACTGTATAAAAAGTATGCATCACTGCGGCCTGAAAATTTTACAGAAAACCGATTTTTTATCAAGTACCAAAATGGAAAGTGTTACCGAAGCGTCATAGGAATACATTTGATCAGCGCAGTAGCTCAAAAAGTAGCTAGTTATTTAAATTTAAACGATGCAAGCGCATACATGGGTCCACTCTTTACGACTAACTTCAGCAACACTTTTAATTGATAGAAGCGGAAATCTAGAATGCCTCAAACGACATGGGGGTTGGAAATCAAGCACGGTTGCCGAAGGATATATAGAGATATTAGATTCAATAAGAAATAAGAACGATAATGCTCAAAAAAGTTTAAACCCTCATGATTCGCCAACATCGGGAATGATTGCTGAAAGTTGTTCTCGACCATTAGTATCATCAACAACTACCAATGCGTATCAAGAGTCGGGAACATTTTTGCACGGTTTCAATTTTGAAAATGCCTCATTAACTAATTGTACTTTTAATATTACTATAAATAAAAATGATGTTTTAATTGTTGTTAATGACATTTGTATTGTTGCTTTGTGACATGTTTCATATTGTTGCCAGGACAACATTTTTCCCTCCGCCGTAAAGAAATGGGAAAAAAACTGCTGCCGGCGGAGACGTCAAACTTTGACAGGATCAAGTTAGATAAGTAATGTCGTCATTATTTGACGTTTGAAGAAAAATATAGTTTATGTAAAATATAAGGGAAAAAACAAAAAATCAAATTGTGACCATAATTTTTTTTTTTATTGTGTTAATGCCTCGACAACTAAGAGCTATTGACATGGTACAGTCAGGTACCTAGTGTAGTGTGTGTGTAGAGTAATTGTCTTGATACTTAGCAAAGTCGACGTCATTGTCTTTGCTAAGAGACGCTAATTGTATCCGAACGTCTGCGGTTCCTCCGGTGAGTACCGATCGCACAAGGATAGAAATTATTTTCATTTATTAATTTTTAATAAACGAAAATTTCTCCACCCAGGTGAGATTCGAACTCACGACCTTTAGGTTTAAAGGTAGGCGCTCTTACCACTGAGCCACAGAGGGGTGTGACCATAAATTATTGATTAAAAAAACGCAAATAAAAATACGAATAATTTTTCATCTATTCATCATATAGTAACCCCCACCTATGTCTTAAAAGCTTAAGATATCTGCGAAAAATTTTTCGACCTCTTTTTAATCAGACTGGGCTAACTAGCAGTACCTACTAGTTTAAAGTGCTCTATTTTAATATATGAAAATCTAAATGTCAAATACAAAATATTTTTAAATAAAATTATATTTATTTCCATATAATGGATGATAGATAGATAGATAAAGTACAAGAATAATAGTTTTACAACAATTGTAAAAGGTAATAAAAGGTAATTACACGTTACTAATATACGTTTCCGTGCATTTTGTTATTAAAACCATTAAAAATAATCTTAAGATCCTTTGTTTTAAATACTCTCAATAATAATTACTAAACTCCAAGCATCACGAAGTACATTAAGATGTTCCATTCTCTAATCTTTCGCCGCTCAAAGGAAAAACAACGCTATTCTTCATAGATACCCTTCAATTACTGATGGCTTAATCTAAAATTAAATCCGAAGGGCGTCGGCGTCGGTTTATTATATCCAGAATTGAGGCTCGAAGAGTGCCATTAACGCGGCATTCCTTTTGTTTCAGAGTTGGATCTGGATTTCCTGGAGAGACGCCAGAATGCCACTTCAGGAACGAGCGGTCAGGAGAGCAATCAGGAGCAGGACCAGCGTTCCCCCATTGAGATCAGTCCAGAGTCGGTCGATCGAATTAAGGTTATTTTATTGGGGGCACCGGCCGTTGGCAAGACATCCATAATACAGGTAAAATATTAACATATTTAGACAATATAACTCAATTGGGAATTATTCACAATTTCAGTTTAAAATCCGGCTAGACAGACATTTTTTGCTTCCAATGCTTTGTTCATGATATTTGCTATTTTATTAACCTGGTATTTTCAAAGAGTTTTGTCTTTACATAGTATAAATATGGTCTGTAAGACAAAACTTCATTCTGTGGTGTTCCCGGCATCGCTATACGTATGACCTATACTACTTTCCATCGTAAAAGAACACAACAGGATAAATTACGTATTTATTATATTAATAATTATTGCGGTTACTTTTCGTGGAAACTTTTTTAACATTTTTAATATTTCTCTTCATATTAGTCGCTTTCCAGTTGCTTTGTTAGTTCGCTTGGAAGAACCTAAGTAAGTCATTTGTATTTTTGTAAGTTAACTTATGCCTTATCTTTCTTCTTTCTGAAACTGTATCCCTTTTTTCTTTTGGATAACTTCCTTTTGTTCTGATTAAGCTCATCGGAGTATTATACCATGCTGCTTTTGTGAACAAATTCACATCAGTGTCTAGTTGTTATTTTGTTTTTAATAGAACAGAAAAGTAAATTATTGCTCCTAATTCTTCTTTGGAACTTATTCAGTCAGTATTTCTTCTCAATAATCTAAGCACAATATCTTTTTCATTAATTCACGACTGATTATCAGAAAGACTGGGGAATGCACTGACTTTATATTGCATGCTACTTCATCTTAGTCATGTAGCGCTACAACCCTGGGTGGGTCTTAGGCTGACTGTACAACTTTTGTCCAATTTGTTTGGTCTTCCATCAACCTAGGGTCAAATGGAATGTTCATTTTTCGGAGATTTGCTTGGATGTTATCTCTCCATCGCATTCTGGGATGCATGCTACTTCTATTTGCAAATAATGCACGCCTATATTCCTAACCACAAAGAAGAAAATCAAATTAGCTACTTTATTCACATCTGTCGGTCAGTATGTTGGTTCTCCAGTAGGCATTACATCGCTATTTAGTTGTTTACAAGCTTTGAGCCGTTCTCATCATTTAGTTGTTATTAATTGCAATCGCTACCTACCACAAATTTATTACTATTGGAATTCAAGTATTCCTTGTATATTTCTAGTTTCATATTATGCTTTGATGACTGGGTGTAATAAAATGGAAATATTAGAATAACTTTTTCAATACATTTTTTTTTAATTCTTTATTTCTAAGTAACATAAAAACAAAATTAATTATTAAATAATAAATTAATTTCATTGTAACTGAAATTTGATATTCGTTGCAAATTATACTCAACTAAAATCACATTTAACTGAAAACATATTTATTTATAGTAGCAGTTAATATCAACATATTATTTAATTATTGATATCAATTAAAAACCTTATATAGAAATACACAAACAATTTATTAAAATAACACAAATGTTATTTGCAAATAAATTTTTCGGTTCAGTGGCAAAAAATAATTACAATTATGTCGAGAACGATTAAATAAAAAAGTAAGCAAAATGCTGTATGTGAAATTATTTTTACAGTAATTACCGCTAAAATATAATTTTCGTATATACAATATATATATTTTGAATTGCTTCTTTGAACTTAGTTGACATGATTTAGCAACTAAACACAAGGGTGCCAATAGTGACTAATCACCATCATCACTTAATTAATATATATAGTGCCAGCAAAAAAATCTGTACATTGCCAAATAAATCACTAAATTCGAAGAAAAATTGCATGCCTTCTGTCTGCGCTTATTTAGCATTTTTGGGGAGGGGGATAACGTTCTTGCGAGGGCGGATGTCTGAAGTTTATTTACTGCTTAGTTTCTTTAGTTTATTCTGCATGTTTGTACTGTATACAGTTGGCTTTATGCGAGTAGTCAGTGCTAAACTTCTTTTTATTTACTCAGTCAAGTTTGAAATCGTTAAATTCTAAATCGAAGTGAAAAATATGAGTCGAAAGAAACTCACACAACAGGAAGAGTTCGTGCTTTAAGTTTAACAGGAAAGAGTTTCGTGACTGTTCCTGGAAGACAATCTGATTCTGGAGCTCCTAAAAAAGTATCATCTAGGACGGACACCTTTATCAGGCGTGTCCTTCAGATCGTTTCAACAAGAACGATTCCTTACCGGCTTTAAAAAGATCTAGCATTACCAAGTCGACGTGCTGCAAAGAAGTCCTTGCTTACAAAAACAGTGAAGAAAAAAAGATTCGATTTTTATAAAATATCAGCAGTGGACACCTAAACAATGGAAAAAAGTCATATTCAGTGACAAAAGTATGTTCACGTTAAGAGGAAGCTCCAAATTTTTTTGTCGTCCATACACAGCGTCAAGGTATGATTCAAAGTTCATAGTTCAAGCCATCAAACATTCTGACAGTGTAATAGTATGGTGCGTTTAGTGGAAATAAAAGAAGGACAGGGTTGTATATATTGCCAAAGAAATACAACCCTCCCCTAATATTTCCTGTTACAATGGGGGCAAGCAACTATGTGACTGTTCTAGAACAAGATTTATTGAACTTGTGGGAAATTCAGAATGTGACTTCTTTTTGTATGCTGGTGCTCCTGTTCACAAGGACAAGATAGTTTTAAAGTTCTTAAATGATCACTATATCAACGTATTGGAGTGGAAAAGGTACTATCCTATCCTTAATTTCATCGATAACGCCTGGAATATTATGAAAATAAGGTTCAATAGTGTCGACCGAGCAACATAAATCAGCTGAAAGAGGAGTTAAAGAGGTTGTGGGTGAAAATGGAAGAAGAATATTTCTTGAAATTTGCTCAATACATTTCCAAGAGAATCCAGCTTGTCATCGACTATAAGGGTGTCGTCAACAGAACCTTCTATCACCAATAGAAAACAATATAGCATTTTTTTTCTAAAAATGATGATGTTTAAGTATTATGATTTTTTCCGCGAAAAAATTATAAATATTTCATGTTAAAAGGCGCCCCCACTGGCACCTTAGGCCTTGCTGTGCCGACAGGATTGATAAATTAGGAGATATTTGTAAGAGGTAATGAAACATTTTATTTTTACAAAAAAAGAAACAAAACCTATGATCAATAGAAAACAAAATAACATTTTTTTCTAAAAATGATGATATTTAAGTACTATGATTTGTTCGCAAAAAAATTATAAGGATTTCATGTTAAAACGCGCCCCCACTGGCTCTTTAGGCCTTCTGCGTCGACAGGATAAATGACTTCGGAGTTATTTGTAGAGGTAACTCTAACAAGGTGAAGGACCAGAAATACTAAAAACAGAAATACCGCATGCTATAAAGTTAGCAAAGAACAAGAAAGCCGTTGGCCCTGATAACATACCGATAGAGATGTTAAAGCTTATAAATTGGAAGGAGAACATTGGAATACTGGTCAAGCTTTTCAATGATGTTTATTCGACTGGTGATATCCCTGAAGATTGGTTAAGTCAAAATTCATAACACTACCAAAAAAACAACGCCCGAAAAACTGTAGCGATTATAGAATGATAAGCCTTGTGAGCCACACTTTGAAAATATTTCTACGCATCATCCACAGTAGAATCAGAGATAAATGTGAAGAAGACCAGGATGAAACACAATTTGGCTTCAGAAATGGACTGGGAACTCGGGACGCCCTCCTTGCACTAAATGTATTACTGCAGAAATGTCTAGATCAAAGGAAAGACGTCTTTGCTGTATTTATTGACTATGAAAAAGCCTTTGATCGAGTACAGCATCACAAATTAGTTATAATATTAAAAGATAAAGGAGTTGATAGTCAAGACATACGATTCACAGAAAAGTTATACTGGCGTCAAACAGCGACAACTTGCATAAACGGAAAATCAACAGAAATATGTGAAATACGAAGAGGTATCAGACAGGGTTGTATACTATCCCCACTGTTATTTAATTTATATTCAGATAGAATATTTAAAGAAGCGTTGCATAATTTGGAATAGGGCGTGAAAGTTAATGGAAATCTGATAAATATAATCAGATATGCAGACGGTACAGTTATTTTAAGTGATGACATGAATGGACTACAATGCCTTTTAAATGCCATTGATACAGTGGGAAGAGAGTTTGACCTAAACATAAACTGTTCAAAAACAAAACACATAGTGTTTAGCCGTTTAGCACATCAAGATGCTCGATTATATGTTGATGGTCATGTAATTCAAAGAGTGTCCAGTTTTATTTATCTTGGTTGCCATATTACTGAACAACTAGATCCAGATCAAGAGAGAAAATCGGTAGAATTGAGATAGCCCGCACGAAAATTTTTAAAAATGAGGTCATTCTTCTGTAATGATAACTTGCAACTTCAACTTCGAAAGCGCATGGTTAAATGCTACATTTGGTCAGTCCTCTTATACGGTGTCGAAGCATAGACATTAAAAATATCCACCATTAATCGTCTGGAGGCCTTTGAAATGTGGCTGCACAGACGTATACTAAAAATTCCATGGACGGCTATGCTGACAAATGTGGCAGTCCTTGATAGAGCAAATGCTGCTCGCGAGCTGCTTAATAACATCAAATGTGGAAAGATGGTCTATTTTGGACACGTAGTAAGGGGAGACCGATATAATATTCTTTAACTTATTATGATGGGTAAAATCGAAGGACGCAGAGGAATTGGTAGAAAGCAGGCCTCTTGGTTGAATAATATCAGGGAATGGACAGGAATAAGGAAAGCTGAGCAACTCTTTAGAATAGCTCGAGATAGAGACAGTTTCGCCATGTTAATCGCCAACGTCAAGGGGACTTGATAGGGCACGTTCAGAAGAAGAAGAAGGTTAAAAGGGACTGATCTAAACTATTTTAAATTTATAATTGTTCATTGTTAATTATCTGACCTATCTATCATAAACTTTTCTGCTGACGGACACTCTATCTGTAATAGGTATAGGTATAAAATTAAAAAATGTAAACTTAATTTTTATTGACCTACTTAAATTAATTAAAAACTATTTAAGAGCGTAACAATGATTGTTAAAATTGTCTACATACCTAAAATAGTAGTAATCTCATTATATATTATTTTAATACCCAAACAAATATTTACTGCGACAGGCTTACGGCTTACATCTACCGAAAGTTTCCTGAACACTATTTTTGCAACTCATTCTCGTTGTTTAGCTGGCTACAAGTTTACAGAATAGTAAGTAAACTTTACAGAATAAATAAACTAAATAAGACACTAATAAATATCCTAAAGACAGAAAAAAACAAATCGACAGTACAAATAACTCACTGGGGAGTCAAAGTTGTCTAGAGGTACAAGTTTAAGTGACGTGTTTTATATTTCATTGTGGAAGTACGTAAAGTACACGCCAGTGTGATGGAGTTTTTAAGTAGTGGTGCGGGAGAAGTTAGCGTTTGAAGTTTCGGAGTGAATATTTGATGTGTAGAGGTTTTCGAAAACCCTCGAAGGAACTTTTATTTTGTTTTTCAAATTGTTCGTCGGGTTTGGTGAACATTCTTACGCTTCTGGGAATTTTAGAAATATTTGCACTGTTTGTTTCCACATACATAAATATTTCGTTATTTGCATATGTAGCTAGAACGTACGGTTTTTGTGGTAGAAGTTGCGGCAGTATATTTAAAGTTAGAATATCTACGAATATTACTTGTTTTGTATGCATATACAACGAACGTTGTATTTGAATAATTCATGAAATGGCAGTATTGCGAAGGTTACTAATTAAAATGATTTTCTGTCACCGCGATATTTTATTAAAGAATAATAAACACGACAATATTTTTTTTTGTTAAAACGAAGGACAGTTTTTGTTTTCATGTAATTGTTATTTTGTTGATTTCAAGCGTGCTTTTGACAGCTTATCTCATGATGCGATATGGAAAATTTTAGAGCTAAGAAACATCCCGCATAAAATAATTTCCATTATAAAGTTACTGTACACTGAAGCGAAATGCAGCGTGACACACAATGGGATCAACAGTGACGAATTTGACGTACTTACTGGAGTCAGACAGGGATGCGTGCTTTCTCCGTTTCTTTTTAACATAGCTCTAGACCATGTTCTCTCCAAACTAGACTCTGACACAAGAGGGATACAATGGACATTAACCACACGCCTAAGCGATCTAGAATACGCCGACGATATCTGCCTGTTAGGACAAAGGTTCCAAGATGTGGCTCACCAATTGGAAACACTTTCCACTGAAGCCAATAAAATAGGTTTGAAAATCAATATTGGTAAAACCAAATCCATGAGAATAAATGCAAGAAACAACACGCTATTCACCATTAATAACATGCAGATTGAAAATGTGGAAAACTTTACGTATCTTGGAAGTGTCATAACAGAAAGCACAGCACAGAAGACGATATTCGTATGAGGATACGAAAAGCGCAACAAGCTTTCAGCATGCTCAACCCTGTTTGGAGGTCTGGAGAATACACTACGAGGACAAAGATCCGCATATTCCAGTCAAATGTCATGTCTGTACTACTTTACGGATGTGAAACCTGGAAAGCGACAAAAAACCCTTACAGACAAACTGCAGGTCTTTGTTAATAAATGTCTACGAAGAATTGTTCGTATTTTCTGGCCTATCATCATCAGAAACGAAGATTTACTACACCCGACCAAACAAAAGAGGGTAGTAAATGAAATAAAGTCCAGAAAGTGGGGTTGGATCGGTCACACACTCCAAAAAAATAACTCCAGTATTGCAAAGACTGCCCTAGAGTGGAATCCCCAAGGAAAACGAAAAAAAGGTCGCCCAGTACAAACTTGGAGAAGATCCATCATGGACGAGATAAGAAAACAAGGAAAGTCTTGGAATGAGGTGAAGGCCTTAGCGCAAAATAGAACCCGATGGCGCGTTTTCACTGAAGCTCTATGCTCCACTTAGGAGTTCAAGAACCTTATATATATATATATATATATATATATATATATATATATACATATATAATTGTTATTCTAATCTTATGGAATTGGTATATCGGTCCACTTATTTGTAGGTGCAAGAATAAGAGCAAACATTTTAAATGCCAAAAAGAACAAAAAAGCACCACATACATTCTCTCGCTACAATATAAAACTTTTAGAACTCCGCGTTTTGCCACTTTAAATGACATCTTCTATCAAAGGTAAATCATAGTTTCGTGCTACTGCTTTTAAACCATTTTCTCAGGTTTTTAACACGTTGAATGCCGTGTTAAAAACTTGATTTTCTGCCGTGCAGAAAATCTATCTAATATATAAAATTTTTCTGTCACAATGTTAGTTACCGTACATCTCCGAAACGGCTTTACCGATCTTTACCAAATTTTATATGCGCATTTATAAGCGAGCGGATTATCCCTCAAAAGACGCTTAGAAACAGAATATACCTACTATTTTTTTTTGAATTTCTAATGCACCAAACCTTTTTTATTCGATTTTATATATTTTTCCAAGATGAAATGTATTTTTTTTAATTTTTACAAGTGGGCCGGCAATTGTTATTAACAAATAACTTATACAAAAAAGCAATTTCACCCAATTGTTTCGGAATTAATTTTTTTTAGGTGTATCTCATCAAAATAAACACTTTTTCTCTTTTGATAATTTTTCGAAAAATGCTTCCTTTTCGAGTTATTTGCATTTTTTTGTTGAAAAATGCCTTAATTAGTGATTTTTGGGATTTTTTTTTTTCTAAAAAACTACTAAATGAATTGCAATTCTACAAATAGCTTTATAATCTTTAAACCGTCGAGTACAAGTTAGAATATTTTGACAAGGATAATTTTTTTCTATCTTGCTAAAAACGTGGACCCAAATATTTCGAATATGCCTTTCGAGCAGTCTACCGCTAAGTGTACAGCGGTTGCGGCGATACAGGCGTGCGCGCGCGTAGAAATATTTGTTTAGATTTAAAAAATTAATTTAATACAAATATTACGTACAATTTATTTAAAAAAAAGATATTTATAATTATTTTTATATAGACATATTATAATTAAAACAATTAAAATTAATTTTTTACAATGCTATAATAATGTAATTTTTCTTTTAATATACGTGGTGACTCTATTATTGAATGTTTTATTACAGTGAAATATATTAAGCAATATATAATCAATTTTCATTGAAAAATATAATAAAATAAAAATATAATATTATTTATACATCGTTTTCATTGTCAATAATTTGAAAATTTTCGTCAACAGCAACAGGATTTCCATCTAATAAGCTGATTTTCTTGTCTTCTAATAAAGTCGTCTTTAATATTTTTACAATTCTCTGGTGTACATGTACATACCGCGCAGCATTCTAAATTATAGGAAATACAATTACAATTTTTCGTAGAACATTTTCCGGTACATGAGCAGAAATACTTTTGTAAAATATCTAAACTAGTTTAGCCTTCAAAATAATTAAAATCGAAACAATTATTTTCCATTGTCCAACCATGGGTTAATGAATCAAGAGATGAAATAATATTTGTAGTGAAATGTAGAATATTTAGTAAGTAACCCAGTATTTACTTACCCACGTAGTATTAAATAAAATTAAAATTTCATTTAATCAATTATCAGATATTTTTCATATATATATATATATATATATATATATATATATATATATATATATTACATTATTAAAAAAGTCGAAAAGATTCGAGCACCTACAGCACCTTCAACCGTTGTACACGCTTAGCGGGATACTCTCGAAAGGCATATTCGAAATATTTGGCTCCACGTTTTTAGCGAGATAGAAACCATTTTATCCTTGTCAAAATATTCCAACTTATACTCGACGGTTTAAAGATTATAAAGCTATTTGTAAAATTGGAATTCATTTAGTAGTTTTTTAGAAAAAAAATCCCAAAAATCACTAATTAAGGCATTTTTTCAACAAAAAAATGCAAATAACTTGAAAAGGAAGCATTTTTCGAAAAATTATCAAGAGAGGAAAAGTGTTTATTTTGACGAGATACACCTAAAAAAATTGATTCCGAAACAATTCGGTGAAATTGCTTTTTTGTATAAGTTATTTGTTAATAACAATTGCCGGCCACTTGTAAAAATTTAAAAAAAATACATTTCATCTTGGAAAAATATATAGAATCGAATAAAAAAGGTTTGGTGCATTAGAAATGCAAAAAAAATTTTAGTAGGTTGATGATCTGGTTATAGGGGTAAACCGCTCGCCTATTAATAGGTCTGAGAATCGGCTACTATCTATTTTTCATACCCCTAAGTGATAAGGGTTGTTCACCCTTAATTTTTTTTTTTTTTAATTTTTCGACGAATTTTTTTATTTTTGTGTTTTTTTATAATGTTGCATTAAAAAATACATACAACCCTAAACTTTTACTTTTTTATCATAAACCCCTATTTTTTATGGCTATTTTAGTAATTTAATCATTTTTCATCTCGCTCGATAACTGATCAGTTATAGTGTTTTTAACTGTACTTCGATTAAAAATCTAAAATGTTTTTTAAAAAAATAAACATTTATTTTAATTATTAAGGTTTAATCCTGATATCTGCTTATGTTACCAATCTTAGATTCTTCAAATTTACCGCACCTTTACTGGTGAGTGAAATGCCACACTATACCATAAACTGAAGCCGGTCTCCTGTTTCCCTCACACAAGACTTCTCTCACTCCCTACACAGTTTTCGGCCATCCATGATTATTGTTTATACCAATTTTCTATTTCTGTGTAACTCTCATAATAACTATTAATTATTACTATTTTATTCATAATGATAAATTTATTAATTTTAAGTGTATTTGCCACGATTAGATCAGTTAATGAAGTTTTATTTAAACGAGTGATTTACATAACCTTAAAAGTACTCAACAGATGTCACGAGTTCCAACCAACAACGGCTTTTGTGTTGTAAATATACTTTTTTTATATAATTATTTGAATTTTTTACAACTATTGTTTCAGTTTTTTTTTTTTCATAAAACTAATATTTTCGCTAATATCCTGGCCGTAATTATAATTATAACGTTTTCCATCATTAAGTAATTTCTTTAATTCTATTTATAAGTGTTTTGTAGAGTGAGCAATGCCAAGAAAACGCAAAGGGGCTGATTTGAGCCGTAATACAAGTAGGTCCAGAAGTATGAGAGATAAAAGATCCCAAAGAACCGAAGAACAAGTCCAGCAACAAAATGCTGATGCACGTGTGAGCATTCAGCAATTGCGTCAAGAACAATCAGAAGATACACGAGCTGAGCGCAATGAAGTTATACGTTTAGAACAACGACAATCACGCCGTTTTACGGTTAATAGACGCAGAACAAATGACCAACAACGCCAACAGGTACATCGTGCGTTTACATCTGATTCATTTTTGCGTCTAGCATTCCAGTAGAAGCCCGATATTGAATAATATGCTCATTCAAAAGTGGTAATTGGTGGTATGGATAAGGAATGTCCGCATTGTCATGCTCTCAAATTCAAAAATGAGCCACCTGGGATGTGTTGCGCGTCAGGAAAAGTGCAACTACCTGAAATTGAAACACCACCTGAACCATTAAATGGTTTACTTATCGGCACGGATCCAGATTCTAACGTATTCCTGAAGTCAATTCGAACATTCAATTGCTGCTTTCAAATGACATCGTTTGGAGCAACAGAAATAGTTCGAAATACTAATGGTAATGGTCAACAATACAATTCTACATTTAAAATCAGAGGCCAAGTTTATTATAAAATGGGCTCATTACTGCCAATGCCAAACGAACCACCTAAATTTTTACAAATCTACTTTATGGGCGGCGAGGATTCCGAAAGCGCACTTGCCAATCGCGTGAATGCACGTTGTCACTATAATAACCTTGATTCATTTTTTGCCAGGCGCATCGTCAGTCACTTGGACGCTCTATTTAACGAGCACAATGAATTGTTAAAAATATTCAAATCACACATGCACAAATTACAAAGCGATAATCCCGCTATTGTCATTAACCCTGATAAAACACCAGCTGGAGAACATATTCGTAGATTCAATGCACCTGTTGTTGAAGTCGTTGCTGGAATCATGGTTGGCGATCGTACAGGTACACGAGAAATTGTGATTCGTAGAAGTAATAATAATCTTCAGTTCATTGCTGATACACATCGTTCATATGATGCTCTCCAATATCCGCTAATATTCTGGAAGGGCAAGACGGATATTGCATAAACATAAAACACGAATCCCGTATCAGGTACTTCATTTATTATTAACCATTTAACAAAACAATTAAATTATTGAACGGAATTAATTTAAATTAATAATCATAAATCTATTATTACAGGAGCTGAAACAAACAAGAACGTTAGCTCGAAAGATTATTATGCGTACCGATTAATGATTCGGCGCGGCCTGGACAACGTCATTCTACGATGTCGTGAGCTTTGTCAACAATTCATTGTCGACATGTACGCGAAGATAGAGGGCAAACGACTACGATACTTACGATATAATTAACTCAAGCTGCGTGCGGAAGAGTACATTCACTTACGAGACGCTATTAACAACAACTCCGACGTCGCCGAAATTGATATTATAACTCTGTCATTTTACCATCATCGTATATAGGCAGTCCACGTCATATGCAAGAATATATACAGATGCTATGGCTTACGTGCGCGAATATGGACGACCGTGTTTATTTATCACGTTCACATGTAATCCAAAATGGCCAGAGATTACATCTTTGCTATTGCCTGGCCAAAATGCAATACATCGTCATGACATTACAGCACGTGTATTCAGACAAAAGTTGAAGTCTCTAATAAGTTACATTACTAAATTACATGTATTCGGTCCCACACGTTGCTGGCTGTATTCAGTTGAATGGCAAAAGAGGGGATTACCTCATGCGCACATTTTGGTTTGGTTAATCGACAAAATCCGTCCTGAAGAAATCGATAGTATCATTTCTGCGGAAATTCCAGATCCGTCTATTGACCAAGTGCTGTTTGATATTGTTACAGCAAACATGATCCATGGTCCATGTGGTACTCTTCATCGTTCATCGCCTTGCATAGCAGATGGAAAATGTAATAAAAATTTTTAAAAAAGATTGATTTTGTTTGTTAGGGTTACTATCGTAATTAATAGTGATATGTATTTTAAGTAATAAACTATAATAACTTGAAAATATTATTGTTTGGCGTTTGTTATTTTTATATTCTCTTATCGTTAATAGCGCTCCTCGCCCATTTCACGCGTATACCACATACTTACACACTTATAATAAGTAAGGAACTTTTTGTCTACACTAGAATTTATCTAGAAACTAGAAATAATTTATAAGGCAAAGCAGCGTTTGCCGGGTCAGCTAGTAATATGTATAAAATTATATATTTTCTGGCTGACAATTTTTCTTAATCAAGACATATTTATTTGTCATGTATATTTCGTACACATACACGTTACATCAATTTTTTTTAAACCGTTCTTTGGACTGCAAAGCAAGTCTGTACCATGCGGCTCACAGTACCAAATCTCTATTCAAAATTGCGAGACCCATCAATGGTTCACGCCTACAGGACTCAACCTGTCTACCATATTCGATTACCGCTCTATATTGCAAGCAGTCAGTCTATTTCGCATCGCTATCTGAGTAACTGCTAGGATATATGCGTTTAATATAGGTGAATACGGGAAAAAACAAGTTCAACTTAAAAAAATAATAAACGACATTTTAGTTTTAAAGCATTCGAATATTTTTCACAAAGTTATGTAAATAGTGATACTGGTACCTCTTCTTCTTACTATTGCTTACCTTTAAGAAGAACAAAGTACAGTAAATTAGAAAGCAGGCAGAAAGATATTTGTTTGACCCCGAAATCAACTTCTTCTTCTTCAAGTGCCATCTCCGCGGCGGAGGTCGGCAATCATCATAGCTATTCGGACTTTTGAGACGGCAGCTCTGAAAAGTTCATTTGATGTACATCTGTACCACTCTCTCAGGTTACGCAGCCATGACATTCTTTTCTTTCCATTTTTCATTTACCTTTATTCCAGCTGTTTTACCCTCAACAGCTTTTTTCAGGATCACTTCGGAGTAGGCATTAAAAAGAATTGGCGACAATACGCATCCCTGTCTCACTTCATATCTAATTTTAATTTCTTCTGACAGCTGTTCATTAACACGTACTTTTTCTCGCTGTTTATAGTATAAATTTGATATGATCCTGAGGTCGTTGTAGTCAATAATCTTTGATTTCAGGACATTCATTAATTGTTTATGTCGTACTTTATCGAATGCTTTATTATAGTCAATAAAATATACGTGTATATATATATATATATATATATATATATATATATATATTGATTGACGTCCAGGCATCTTTGTGTCAGTATATTAAGTAAAAAAAGGGCTTCACGCGTTTCCTCAGGCCTTTGCGAAAACCAAATTGTGTATCGTTAACGTCTATGTTCAGTTTGTGATATAATCGGTTATGGATGACTTTTAGTAGTAACTTTAGCACATGAGACATCAAGCTAATGGTGCGTTAGTCGCTGCACTGTTCTTTTCTTTTTCTTTTTGGGGAGACAAATAAAAATCGAAGTTAACCACTCTTTGGGTAATACACCTGAACTATAAATTTGGTTTAAGATTGTCACTAAAACATCCATGTGCTTCTCATCTAGAATTTTTAGGATTTCTATAGGAATCATGTCAGGTCCAGGGCTTTTCACACTCTTCATTGTTTTTAATGCGTGTAATATTGCTTCTTTTGTAATATATGGACCATTTCTTCTAACGTAAGTTCTATCTGCTCCAGATCTCCTCTTTCATCATCGAACAATTCGTCGATATATTCTGCCTATCTTTGTACGTTCTTGGCCGTATTTTACAAATAATCCGCATACTTACATAATTAAAATCCTGTCTAATTTACAATTACATATACATTTAAAAGATGACTGTGACCATTCAGTTCACACCGTAGTTAGCATTGAAATTTACGATACATCCAAGAATTTTGATTGGTGGTTTTAAGGCCTTTACAGTGCAATTAATGTATTTGCAGTACCAGAATACAAGAAAGCCGCAAACCTTCCACACTACTACCAATGGGCCTCGAATATTGAGTAGAACTTTTTGTTAACATACACTGTTTATTGTAATATGTCTCATTACAAACAAGAAGGTTGAATGAGATTGTGAGTTTGAGTGAGTTGAGTGATTGATTTAATTGTATAATTTATGTACAAAACTAGTGGAAAGCCCAGTGGCGAGTCCAAAAGAGCGCCCACCTCTCTAAAGGTTAGAATGATAAAATGTGGGACAGCTCGCCATGCAAAGTTAGGCCTTTTTTGCCTAATTCGACTGGATTATACATAAAAACATCTTGTAACAAAAAAATAATAGATCCAGATGGAGCAAATTCATCATCATATAACGTAGGTCCTGCAGCAATTGCCGCCTCCTCCTCCATTCTCATCACGTGACCATACCATTGTAATTGCCTTCCTTGTATTCTATCTGAAAGAGTCTCTAATTCCTGTACGGTTTCATATTTCCTCATTCCTGATTCTTTCCATTCTCGATACTCGACATGACCTTCTAAGATAATCTATTTCCACAACGTCTACTTTATCTCGTTCATTCTTTGTCATCGTCCAACATTCGGCACCATATGTGGTAATCGGTTCTACAATTGCTCTGTATACACGAAGTTTGGTATGCATCTTTATTTTATTAGACCACAGTAATGAATTCAGTATTCAGATGCATTTTTTTCCCTTGGGTTATTCGGTTTTGTATATCTATCTTAACTCTGCCATCTGCTGATATGATGTTTTCTAGATATTTATACTGGTTGCAACCTTTTATGACTGCGTTTTCAAGCCTCAGATCTGTGGTATTTTCCTCCAATTTTTAAATATTCTGTTTTGCTTATGTTTACACTAAGCCCCCATTTGGCATATTTGTAAAGCAAATTACTTTTACAATAAATTTGATTATGTCGACAGCCAACCCCTCCTGACAAACTATGAGAAAGATTAGAGTTTCAAAGTTAAAGTAGTTTTCTTCTCTTCCAAGATTGGCTCTGTATAATTTAATGTAATATAGCCACACAAATAATATAATAAAAGTATTTTTCTTTTTAATCTTCTTTCTTGGTTCCGATGTTCGGTAGCGTTACCTCAACGTTATTTTTAATAATGTAAAATGTAATTTAACGTGCTGATTCAATGAGGTAGCTGGAGTGGCAGTAAACGGAATCCCTATTAATAACTTGAGGTATGCGAACGATACCGTGTTAACGACGGGAATATTGATGACTTGCACGGAATAGTTCAAAAAGTTTATAGTGCCTGCGTACATTGTAACTTAAACATTAATATGGATAAAACTAAGTTTCTTATATTTATTCAAAAGCCAAATAAGAACGCTTAGTTTAATAATAAAAAATAATGACTTTTACGGAAACAACAGAACTAAGTGGTAGGATTGAAACGCCTTGTAATTTATTTATAAAAATAAAACCCTTTTTTTGCAATTTTTAAAAACGGTCCAAATATATTCTTGCCAAGACGTTGCATATGAGCTTCAAGCGCTCTCCTCATAATATGTTCTTATGTAGATGTGGAGATAATATACATCCTTATCTAATACCTTATTCTGGTTGAAATGTATTAATTCTTCTTCTTAAAGTGCCCTCTCCTCAATGGAGGTTGGCTACTACAATTTTAAACTCTTCTCTATCTTCAGCTGTTCTTATTAGCTGTTCAAAATTTAGCCCTGTCCATTGTCGGATGTTTCTGAGCCACGATAGTTTTTTCCTTTCTAGGCCTCTCTTTCCATCGATTTTTCCTTTCACTATAAGTTGGGCATATTGGTACTTATTATTTCTCAGTATGTGGCCTAGGTATGATGTTTTTCTAACTTTTACTGTGTTAAAAAGTTCTCTTTCCTTGCCTATTCTATGCAGCACTTCTTCTTTTGAGGTATGCGATGTCCATGAAATTGTGAGTATTCTCCGGTAGATCCACATTTCAAAGGCCTCCAATTTATTTACGGTTGATGTTTTAAGGTCCACGTTTCAACTGCATATAGAAGAGTCGACCAGACGTAGCATTTTGATAAACGTAGTGGAATTTCGAGTTTTATTCGAGAATCACAAAGCAGTTTTTTTATTTTTTCGAAAGATTTTCTGGCCTGTTCTATTCTCGATCTTATTTCTAGATTAGGATTTAGGCTGCTATCGATCCAACATCCCAGGTACTTAAATATATGGACCTGTTCTAAAATGTGCCCATTTATTGTGCAAGGTTGAGGTACGTTTTGGTTTTTTCGGATTGACATTACTTTGTTTTTTTTAATGTTTATTTTCATATCAAATTGCTCACAGGTCGAGTTGGTCTCGTCGATGAGTCGTTGTAGACCTAAGTCGGAATCCGCAGTTAACACTGTATCATCGGCGTATCTGATACTGTTGATATTTACGCCATTCACATTGACTACATCCTTGGAATTCTCCAATGCTTCCTTAAATAGAAACTCGGAGTAAAGATTAAACAGCAGAGGCGACAGAACACATCCTTGTCTAACTCCCCTCCTAATTTTTACTTCTGCGGATGTGGAACCTTCGATCCTAACTCTGGCGTTTTAGTTCCAGTACAAGTTTAATGTATTAATACAGTGTGTTTGGCAGGACTTATACTGATCCCGTGGTATGTTTGTAAAACTCAGTTGTAAGGGAAATCAGATTCTTTGGCACACAAACTTCTTTTAATATCAGCCATAAATGACGCCATTCGACTTAATGAAATGTAGAAGCGTGGGTATTAGGTAATCAGTTTGTCGAGTACATTCACAGTGTAATTGCCTTTCCTTGTGTAGTCGTTAACCGCAAGATCGCAGTTGCTTCATATTTTTTACAAAAGGTTAGTGTTAATGTAAGTTTATTTTGGTATTATTATTTTCTTTTCTCAGTCACAGACAATTTAATTAAAAAATGACTAAAAAATTTGACGATAAAAGACCCTTAACCCAATTAGAACTGGAATTGGAGGCCGAAAAAATATTTATGGGTGAAAACAGAGTGCAAAATTGTTTCAGCCCGTCTAAATCGGAGTACGAACCAAAATTTTCTAGTAATGAAAGCAGCGATTTTGAATGTAGTAGTCCTAAAACGAAAAAAATAAAGCCTAATAACCACTCTACTTCTGTTTCTATACCTAGCACTTCATGTAGAGTTCAATATGAGATTCCTTCTGTGGAAACCGACATTTAACCAGACCATTTATTTCAGCAAATAATAACTTAGTCTCATCTAAATGAGAAAGTTAATGAAGAAGTGTATTTTCAACAAGTTGGAGAGTGAGAAACCGAAAACATTGTGGACGAATCTAAACCGCATTCTTCCAATTTGACTACTAGTCTCAGAGGCAAAAATGGTATGCTGGTGTACTGTATCTAATCATCGGAAACGTACTATAAAAAGAAATATTTTGCATATTGTTCAAGGACAATCTGGACAGGTAAAAGATGCGCATACACCATTAGATGTATTTTAGCGTTTAATGTTCGAAAAAATTCTCTTATATTCCAATACTCAAATCAGCCTAAAGTTTAAAAATTTTAAAGTTTTTAAACATACCAATTTTCTCGTAACAAGGACTGAATTAAATGCTGTTGTTGGACTATTTATATTTTCTTTAGCACGAGAATTATTATATTAGAAGAATTAGAGAATTAATTATTTATCGATTGTATTATTACTGTATATCTTTGTAATGTAATGTAATAAAATTGTACATTTGTCAGTGAGTTTCGCTGTCGAGACACGTAACGCTAAATAAAAAAAAATTACCTAAAGTCTATTAATTTTGTAAATATCTAATTATTTAATATTGTAAAATTTGCTTTTCGGCAATAACCTTCGGGTTGATGCCAATTTGTAAATAAAAAAGTTATTTAATACATTTCCAATAATCAAAACATATTTCCATCAAACGGAATATTATAATTAAGAAAATATTGTACCAAGGAAATATTTTCATTTCATTATAAATTTTTCATTTTATTCAATTTCATTTTTAGTAAAGCATTTTATCGCGCTCCTAAATCGACTGGCTGGATTAATTGATAATTATTATCGTCATTCTCCTGCGGTTTTCTATATCGACGTCCTTCAAACTTATTGGCACATTAAATTCTGCTATGGTTCGTGTCTAGACGTTTGATTGGGAGTAATGTCTTAATTACGTCGTTTTGAGTTTTTTAAATCGATATCTCTCATTACTTCGTTGGTGAACCATTCGAGACCCGCGTCGATAGGAAACTTGACCGGGTGTAATAGAACGAGGTCATTCTATCCCAAGTACAAATAACAGTTCTTTGTGTTATGTTGATTACTAGAGTATTGTGTATCACAGACTGATTAACTTCTATGTTTACTTGAAGAGTACAAAACTTATTTAATTCAGTTGCGGTTGGTGGTAATTTTGTTCAGAGGGACACTGATTCGAGAATACAAAAAAATAAATAGCTACTTCCAAAAGCCTATTTCTTAAATTGAAACTCAATCCTTCTGTTTTGAATTTTTTGACAGTTATTAAAATTTGTTTAAATGTATCTGAACTTAAGAATATTATAGTGTTTGAACTGTGCGCAAAAGATGGGCCAGAATAATTGAATCTAACCTAACTTAACCTAACCTTAACGTGAGGTATCCTAACCTTAACGTGAGGTATCCTAACCTAACTAATTCGTATACCACTTTCCCATTTTTATATGTCCCTTTTTAACTTAACCAAATTCAACCCCCGAGCTAATTCCAATACCTATTAAGAAAATCAGTAGAACAGGATCTCTTTTGAAATATATATATATATATATATATATATATATATATATATTTATATATATATATATATATATATATATATATATATATATATATAAGGTTCTTGAACTCCTATGTGGAGCATAGAGCTTCAGTGAAAACGCGCCATCGGGTTCTATTTTGCGCTAAGGCCTTCACCTCATTCCAAGACTTTCCTTGTTTTCTTATCTCGTCCATGATGGATCTTCTCCAAGTTTGTACTGGGCGACCTTTTTTTCGTTTTCCTTGGGGATTCCACTCTAGGGCAGTCTTTGCAATACTGGAGTTATTTTTTCGGAGTGTGTGACCGATCCAACCCCACTTTCTGGACTTTATTTCATTTACTACCCTCTTTTGTTTGGTCAGGTGTAGTAAATCTTCGTTTCTGATGATGTTAGGCCAGAAAATACGGACAATTCTTCGTAGACATTTATTAACAAAGACCTGCAGTTTGTCTGTAAGGGTTTTTGTCGCTTTCCAGGTTTCACATCCGTAAAGTAGTTCAGACATGACATTTGACTGGAATATGCGGATCTTTGTCCTCGTAGTGTATTCTCCAGACCTCCAAACAGGGTTGAGCATGCTGAAAGATTGTTGCGCTTTTCGTATCCTCATACGAATATCGTCTTCTGTACCTCCGCTTTCTGTTATGACACTTCCAAGATACGTAAAGTTTTCCACATTTTCAATCTGCATGTTATTAATGGTGAATAGCGTGTTGTTTCTTGCATTTATTCTCATGGATTTGGTTTTACCAATATTGATTTTCAAACCTATTTTATTGGCTTCAGTGGAAAGTGTTTCCAATTGGTCAGCCACATCTTGGAACCTTTGTCCTAACAGGCAGATATCGTCGGCGTATTCTAGATCGCTTAGGCGTGTGGTTAACGTCCATTGTATCCCTCTTGTGTCAGAGTCTAGTTTGGAGAGAACATAGTCTAGAGCTATGTTAAAAAGAAACGGAGAAAGCACGCATCCCTGTCTGACTCCAGTAAGTACGTCAAATTCGTCACTGTTGATCCCATTGTGTGTCACGCTGCATTTCGCTTCAGTGTACAGTGACTTTATAATGGAAATTATTTTATGCGGGATGTTTCTTAGCTCTAAAATTTTCCATATCGCATCATGAGATAAGCTGTCAAAAGCACGCTCGAAATCAACAAAAACCATGTATAGGGGTGTGTTCCATTCAACCGATTGTTCCATTATTAGCCTCACAGTATTAATGTGGTCTATGCAGGAGGATTCTGGTCTAAAGCCTACTTGATTAGCTCGAAATTCAACCTTGTTTGTTAATCTTTTAAGTATGATGGTCGTGAAGATTTTATTTATGGCGGTAAGCAAGGTTATTCCTCTCCAATTTTTGCATAGTGTGAGGTTGCCCTTTTTTGGAAGCTTAGTAATGATGCCTTTTTTCCAGCCCGCTGGAATGCGGTTTGTTTCCCACACCTCTCGGATTATGGGGAGCAAAAGTTCAGCAGTTAGATGCGGATCAGTTTTAAGTATTTCGGCAGCAATGTTGTCGATTCCGGAGACTTGTTATTTTTCAGAGATTTGATAGCTGTTATTATCTCTGTTTTGGAAGGGGCGTCGCAAGATATACGCAAGTCTATATTCTGTGGATTTTCGACAATTCATCTGCGTTATCCCTGGGCGTGCCTAGCATCTCCTGAAAATGCTCTTTCCATCTCTCTATTTGGTCATTTGTTGTAGTAAGTAGTTCTCCTGTCTTGGATCTTACGACGTTTGAACAGTTGGGCCCACTTTTTGTTAGACGTCTAGTAATTTGGTATAGCTCTCTAGTTCTATTGTGTTGTGCAGCTATTTCGGCTTGTTTTGCCAGTTCTTCAGCCCATCTTTTTTTGTCTCTTCTTGCATTGTGTCTCTTTTGTAATAATAGTTACAAAATCGAATTAGTTCCAAACACACAATACATACTTTAGGCAATCATGCTTGACTTACCAAACGGTTACTGCTTAAATATGAGGTCGATCTCCTGTCTTTCAGATTTGCAAATTTGTTAATGATCTCTTTACAAAATGGGTGTGTATTTATCAGTTCTTTAATCTTCTTCTTCAGCCTTAAATAATCCAACTTTCTACATAGGCCTTCCCCAAATCAATCCAGTGTCTTCTGTTTTACGCCACTTGCTTCCAAATATCTCCTCCGATCTTCTTAATATCATCCGCCTATCTCATTTGTGGTCTTTCTCTGCTTCTCTTTCCACACCATGGTCTCCATTGTTGTATTTCATGGTTCATCTCTTATCCTTTAGCATTGTGTCCTGCGAAGCTCTATTTTAATTTGGCAGCATGTTCTCCTGCGTCTTCTTTAGTAGTGATAATAAAATAAATGTAACAATAAAACACTGAAAACTTTGTTTTCAAAACTTCCACAGAATTTATAATAAAATCATATCACTACAGCTATTTCCGGCAGAGTGCCCTTCTCAAGGGATCTATTTTTGGTATGCGTTTGCACTTTATAGTTTTATAGTATTTAATTAAATAGGTTAACGAGGGGAGAACTGTTTGTCTCAAGTTGGTCATTCAGAACTATATCTGTGTTTTTTAATTTGTTAATTTCCATAGATTCTAACAAAGATAGCTTAAGGTCTGTATTTTGAATGTGAAGAATTTGAATTTCGTCATTCATAGAATGATTATGATCTAGAAGGTGTATGTAGAATCTGTTTTTCTATTATTGAAAGCCCTTTTATGTTCTGCCATTCGTTTATTAAAATTTCTACCAGTTTGACCGATGTAAGTTTTTGGGCAGTAGCCAAATTTAGGTTGTGTATACCACTGTGTAAGTGTATTTTATTTTGGCTCTTGTTGTTTTTAATTTATCTGCCAAGTAAACAAGTTTGTTCTGAAAGTAAATTGTTTGTTCTGAAAGCTGGTGTTATTCCTTTCTTTTTTATGCATTTGGCTACTTTTGTTGATATTTTGCCTGTATATGTATCGAGCAGAAGGTACTGGGTTTTTTCTCTGGAAGTAGAAATACTAATTTCAGGGCTTTCTTGTGTAGTTTTTAATTTAAAATTTTATTAATTGTTTATTCCTTGTATCCATTGTTTACTGCTATTTGCTTAATAATAGTTAATTCTGAGAAGATGAATTGTGTATATTCGTGTCAGTATGGCTGGGTTTATGATATATGAAGAAATTATGTTTGTTTTTAAGTCTGATTATTTCTTAATTTAAAAAATCTATGGATTGATTATGTTTTTTTTGTGTTGTAAATTCAATATGACTATATCGTGAATTAATATACGATAAAAATTGGTCGAGTTGCCTGTTAGTTCCTGTGAAACATACCAGTACGTCGTCTATGTATCTTCACCAATATAAAAACTGTTTGAATATGGGATGTTTTGAAACCTTTGTCTCTAGATGATTAATAAAAATATCTGATAGCAATGTGCTTAGAGGATTGCCCATTATAAGTCACGCACTGTTATAATAGTTTATCATTCAACAGAATCAATTGATATAGGTAACCCGGCGGACAATACCCAAGAGATTAAATGTCGCATCGGAAAGGCCAAAAATGCATTCTTGACTATAAGTTCTGTGTTCAAAAGCCATGACCTGACCCTGAAAACAAAAATAAGGCTCCTTAAATGTTACGTGTACTCAGTGCTTCTGTAGGGAGTAGAAACGTGGACATTGAAGGTGGAAACTCTATCAAAACTTCAGACGTTTGAATTATCGTTATACAGAAAAATCCTGAAGATACTATAACAGACAAAGTCACCAATGAAGAAGTACTGCGGAGGATGAACACACGACCGCAGATTTGGTCAACATTGTGATGAGCCGTAAGCTGGAGTACTTAGGACATATACTAAGAAATCAAGGCAGATACGAGCTACTCCAATGCATTTTGCAGGGTAAAATTGAATGAAAAAGAGCCCCAGGATGAAGAAGAATATCCTGGCTTGCTAACCTGAGAGCATGGTATAAAAAGACCTCAACACAGCTATTTCGTATAGCAACCAACAAAATCATCATAGCCAGAATGATCGCCAATGACCCGGCGAAAAATAAAACTGATGCTATTTGAAATTCTTCTTCACTGAAAGCATCCCAAAAGTACAAAGACGTGCTTTTGCCATAGCAGCCAATGTAAGAGATGTGATGTTTTGATGACGAGCTGAGACCTTCGTCCAAATCATCTTCACGAATGTTTGTTTCTTGCTTGCTTCTAAAAAGGCTCCACCAAAAATAAAACTATAGAGAAAAATTGCATTCTGCCAGTTTTAGATGCTGAAGCGTCGCTTCATTGCGTGATGAGACGAGCCGCCACTGATAATAATAGTAAGTTCGTAATTTTTAGTACCTCGAGAGATTTTAGTAGTCAAGATTTTGTTAAATTTTTCTGTAGAATTGCTCATTTTCTTTATCAGGTCATAAACAAGTTTCTTAAAAACAAAGAGATTTATGGCAAGAAGTTTTACAAATAACAACTGTTTTTAAGATCATTAATATAATTTTATTAATAAAACTTTTCCTTTGTCAATAAAGTAGTTTAAAAATAAAAAAGCTTAAAACTTTTCTTCGCTAACGAGTACATAACTTTCAGTGTTTTATCACCCAATTACTTTAAAATTTATTAGAAATTTTTTGAAGTGTTCTTAGAATAGGGTATAAAACTTTTTAAAGAATGCTTTAGGAAATAAGTCACTCAATAGTTAGGCAGACAATTAGGTAATTATTTTCATTTTCAGCAAAAATGAAAACACTTTATTTGCTAGTTTAATACTATTCAATTTTTCTGGAAATGTTCAGTAGCATAATACAGTACAAGGAAACAAGTTTTTGTCACGACTATGTCATCTCAAGAGCCAGATAGTTAATGAGTTTTTCCGATATTATATACCTTTATTAAGCAAACCTATACGTTTTCTGCATAAATATCTGAATGAAAACAATGTCTAGGTGTTTATTTATTATACTTGTTTGTATAAAACTTAAGAGGTCGCTGGTTAAATGATATACAAATATCCGGCTCGAAGGACCAAATGTTTGTATGTTTGTATAAAACTTAAGAGGTCGCTGGTTAAATAATATTAGATAAATAATAATGAAGAAAAAGGCAATATTTTGTCTGTGTATAAATTAGTGAAAAATAGCAAATACAACTATGAATAAGTTACGAAATTAACTAGCCATACTCATTATTGTTGTCTGTACAAAGAACATAGACTTACCCTTTGCAATATTGAAGTCGTTTTCTTAGCCAGTTGAATCTCGTTGGTACCACGTCGGGACGCCCGCCGAGGCTCGATGGCACGAGAACCGATGAAACTAGGTCTGTTTCGATTGCTGTTTTGGGATGAAGTCCTTGAGACTTAAGACAGTCAGAAAAAAGAACCCTCTAACCATTACGTTTAGTCTGTATATAGACGTTTTCATCGTTCTTGGCGTGTTCGTGTAAAAACACTTGCAATATGTTGTTTCATCTGTCTTTCCTTGTCTAAACTCGATTCGTTTACCTTCTCCAGTGGCAGCTATCTGTATTGGTAAAGAGGCCGAACTTATCACCGACACCGTATCGGCTAAAAGCATCGGTGTTATTGCTACAATACTGGGAGACGTGAGTGGTCTCTTCATTCCCTTTTCATCGCACTTTACCATGACGAACGTCACTCGCACAATTGAATTACGCATATGTGTATCAGAGAGAGACGAATATTAAAAATTCCGTAGTAGCTTATTTCAGGCACACGCCAAGAACGATGAAACCGAGTTTACCAAGAGAGTATACTAATAGATCACTCTATTGTATTGCGATTTTGAGTGGCGATAATTTAAGTTAATTGTCACGGTAATACAAGACTTTACACTTGTTTCTATATTTGTGAAACAAAATACAAAGGAGAAAGCCAAATTCTCCGTACTTAAGACATAATAAATGAGATAGCCAGTTTAACAATTTTACGAAATAACAGGAAGCAATATATTTTAACAAAGTCGTTGAAATACAGCATTGAATTAAATTACATTAAAGTACACTAAAAGAAAAATATTAAATGTAAAAATATGAAAAGAAATAGTACATACTTTCCCAAACAATACTCTTTGTTTGCTTTTGGTTTCTTTGATACTGTGACCTTTTACCTTTGACCATTGGCCTTTTTGTAGCTTTGCAAATATAATTTTTGTATTTTCTACAGAGGTTATACACAAAGAAGTTTATTTCTAAATGAGTAAATTTTGTCCAGTATTCTGTGTTGAAATATTTTCAGGTTCTATTCTTGCTTCATGTTCTCTTGCAGTTTAATTAAATTGAGTTTTTTTATTTTCAGAGGAGTTGCTATATGCAAGAAGTATTTTGGTTAATTTGGATTGAGTCTAAGAAACTAAGAATGTACTTATATGTGAGTTTTTATAAAGACATATTGCGATTATCTGATTAGAATAATGACATCACGTTTATAGTACACATGCCTTGTATCAATCAAGCTTTTAAAAACTTCTTTGTTGTTTAAAAAAAATACTTAGAGGTTCCACCAAACATCTTGCAGTTTTAAATAGCTCATTTTGTAAGTTTTTTTCCAAAATTGTATGTCATTTTAAAATAAGTATATACCATCAACTTTAATGACTTATCAAGATAAGCTTAATCAAAGGTTTTTTAGTTAGACTTATACACAAACTAAATGATTGAGGGAGTTGAAGAGATTTTTATCCACATTTTACATCTACATTTTATCTACAAGATACGTATGTCAACGAAGGAACAATTATTAACTTTACGACAGTATTGTTGGGAGTTAGTAAGGACGGTTCAAAACTGTCCTTATACAAACTGAGAGATTGAGAGAGTCTAGAAGATTTTATTGGCATTAAGGCATTTATGTCATCGAAGTCACTATTATTAACTGTACTACTTTATAATATATTTATTAACCGTACCGAAATGCTCGAAAAAGCAGCAAACTTTGAAAGTTTTTAAAAATTTCAATCAACTTAGAAAATATTTGCAGAATAAACTCCTGTCATTTAATTGTTTAGACATTTTTATAATTTCTTTATAAAATCATTTAATTACCTTATCATCTTCACTCGATATAAGCGTGTATACTTAATTAGCCTTTTTACAGTTGTTGTATTTTGTTTTTGACGTTGTATCAGAACTACTTATTTGAAATAAGATACAGTATTGAATTGGTGGAAAATATATATTCATATTTTTAAAAGCAATATAAAAGAGAATCTCAAATATCATCAACGATCTATGTTACCTTGTTATGCGACCATTATTGACGTTTCGATAATTTTGTGTCTACTATCGAAATTACGTCCTGATTGCAGGTACAACAAGTAAAACATCTATATACAGAGAACAGTTCTCTCAACCATAGCGAAATTGATTATTAGAGGCGACAAAGAACCAACAACAATTTATACACGGTCGAGTAAATTGCTTGTTGCCACTATAGGGTTTAGAAGTGGTCGGGGTTAATACATAATGTATTTGTGTTATAGATACTCTGAAAGGTCCAAGATACATAATTTTAATCTAGATAAATACGGAGATAAATTTATATACACATATGTTCAAAAGTTTGGAATATTGGAATATTTCATTTTTTATTGATTTTTATATATAAACCCCTTTGAATAGTTAAACAAAATTATTTATTCTCTTGAAGTGAAAAACTTACAATGTACAACTTACATTTAAAAATAAATTAGTTTAGAAAAAAATAATTTTTAATAAAACTAATAATTAGTATTTGCTCCAATGACCTGTATGCATGGCTGTAGGCCAGGGTTTCCCAACCTTTTCTTTGTTGGGGCTCCCCGGACTATAAATTAAATTTTCATGCCCCCCCTTTACTTTTTTAATAAATACAACAAAAAACGCACATTATATACTTAAAATTTTATTTTAATTCTAATAAACAAATTTTAAAAGTTTAATTAAACTAGTACATGTTTTTTATCAAAAAAATTAAGTTTAACAAAGTAAATATTAATGAGACACTTGAGATTGCATATTCTGTACTATTTGGTTGATTCTATGATCTGTTTTTGCCAGAGCTATCACCATGCCGCTATCGACATCAAGACAATTTCGCTGTTTAGTTTTAATTAAAACTAGAGCAGAAAAGCCTGTCTCACATAAGTAAGTTGAAGAAAAAGGAACTAGTATTCGTAAAGCCAGAGAGGCAACCTTTGAATTAACAGGCAATCTTTTAATCCAAAATTTCTCCAATGTCAAGAGATGGAAGTCATCTTTCATGGACGAGTCAGCCATCATATCTAGAAATTCTTCCTGAATTTCTTCTGGTAATTGGAACACATCAACAACAAATGGATTTCTTGTCATACGCCATATTGGTGACTCTGAATTAATGTCTCGATAGTATCGGCGAAATTCGTCTTTCAGCGCTTGCAAATGAGTTTTTATGTCAGCTTTCAAATTTGCGTCAAGTATATTATTTTTAATTGCTTCGAACAGCCGAGAAAAAGACATAACATTTTCAGAAGAGATTTTTTGATTCCAAAGTTGAAGCTTTGATATGAACCCCTGAATATAATCATAATTGCTTATTATAGTGCCGTTACTGCCCTGAAGTTTTAAGTTTAGTTCATTCAAGGCATCGAATATGTCAGCCAAATAAGCCAACCTCCATTGAAATGTGTCATCTTTGAACATTGTGAAGAAATCGTGTTTTTCTTTGAACTAGAGAAAAAGAATTACTGCTTCTTTCAATTCATAAAGGCGAGCCAACATGTTGCCTTTGGATAGCCAGCGTAATTCTGTATGGAACAGAAGAACTTTGTGATCAGAATCGAGATCCTCGCAAAGTAAAGTAAATAAACGACTGTTCAAAGCGCTGCTCTTAATGTAGTTTACAATCCTTATAGCCGAGTCCAAAGTCTGGCGTAATTTCTGTGGTAATGTTTTGGAAGCCAAAGCTTGCCGATGAATAACACAATGTGTACTAACCATTGCGGGATTTTTTTCTTTGAGCTTTTTAGCTAAGCCCGATCGTACACCTATCATTGCAGGTGCGTCATCTGTGCAAAGTCCAATGAGTTTATTCCAATCCAAGTCATGTTTTTCAACAAAATTTGATATTGAATTAAATATATTCTCAGAAGTAGTACCTGCTGTCAAAATTTGTGTGAATGAATGTCACAGATGCTCATGAACGTCCGGTAGGTACTCAACTATTTTCTATCTACCTATAATCTAATCCTAATTCCTAATGAACGTTCCTAATGAAATTTCATGTAGTGGCTTGTCGAAACTTATATAAACTGCGATTGACGACGTTGGTGTCGGGTTTTGAAACGGTTGTTGACATCTTTAATTTCATTAATTTTATCCGTGTAAATTAAACATTACATTGTAATATTATTTGTTGTTTGATTATTTTTTTTTCTTTCTAAAATCGCAAACGTCTTCCGCCCTCCTTGACATCTCTCTATGCCCCCTTGGGGGGCATGCCCCCTGGTTGGGAACTCCGGCTGTATGCTGCCGATTAACTGGTCGAGCTGGACTTACAGAATTTTCTCCCATTCTTCACGAGCAGCATCTGTTAGTTCTCGAAGTGTAATAGGGCGTTTGTTTCTCTTCTTGATGCGTATGTTGAGAGGATCTCAAGCATGTTCAATAACGTTCATGTTAGGAGAATTGGAGGGCCACTGTAATGTAGATATTCTGTCTTTTTCCAGAAAATTTTGTACTGCTGCTGTTCGATGAGGAGGTGCGTTGTTATGCTTAAACCCAAATTCATTACCTACTGCCCCTCGGAATAGATGTACGACTGGATTTAAAACTTTCTCGATGTACACAGCACCAGGGACTCTTAAAAATTTTTCAAATGCTGTTGTACATCGACATCTACCACTTCTGGGACGATCCTTGACGTCATTTGTATCTTGGATTTTTTTTTAATTTCCGATACAGTAGTCTGAGTAACGTCAACAATTTTCGCGATATAATACGAAACAAAACACTTTACACACAGTCCGACATCAGATTTTATGCATTATGTCCTTCCAAATGTAGTACAACCAATTCCAGCGCAACGTGTTTTATTACAAGGAGCAACAAAATGATCGATTTTGGCATACCTTACTTCTGCGAAAGGCTCCGTGTGAACCTGTTTATTTTGTTCATAATTTTTTCTATTCCTTTTTCTCTCTGCAAATTGAGTAGTTTTTCTTTTTGAACTTCTTGTAACCCGTTTTGAATCCAATTACTTTTAGATCTCAAAGGTTCCTGGGAAGGATCAGCAGAAGAATGTGTTGGTTGTAGATTTACATCATCATCATCACTAGCTTCAATATGTTTGTTACTGATTAATTTTAGCTCAGCACCAGCTTGCATTTGACGACCAGTTGAATTATTTATCATGAGGTTATCTATTTCATCAACTGAATCTTCATTAGTGTCAACAGATGGATTAGGAGACTCATTAAATATTCCTTTCAGTTCATTAGCTACATTTTCATTATCATATATCACATTTGGAGCTTCTGATTCTGAGAATTTACGGCTGTAAAATAAATTATTATAAATTATAAATGATATGATAAACTCCCAATGATACCATATGGTATCACCGACAAATTTGGTAAGATTTAGAAAAATGTCCTAATAAATTGAAATTTAGCAGAAAGGATATAAACATTGGTTTCATTAATCACAGATTTTTTACAAAATATCGTTAAAATTTATTATATAGGTAAATAAAATTTACTCACGCAAAATGCAAGTCTATTTTTTCGACCCAACCTCGATAGGCCAAATATTTAAAAAAACCACAATTACTCTACAAATATTACAAACGCAAACAAAATGGTGTACTGGTCTGTATATAGTTAGTACAGGCGACAAGACCATAAGATCGTTTCTAATAGGTTTCAAGGGCAAAAAAATAGGCGTGTGTTGTTATACCGTATGGTATCACTGGGCTTTAATGGGTTAAGTAACTTTTTAATGGATAATTTATATATTTACTCTATTATCATCTAGTGGGATTATTATTTCAGTGTAGTTATATGAAATATTTATTTTGATATAAGGTTGAATGCTCGAATAAATGAACTTTGATAATATAAAAGGCAAATATCGAGCACAGTAATAATTTAATCTTGCCCTTCTTTTATATTATCAAAGTAAAAACATTTATTTGTTTCCAAACTTCAAAGTTTTATTCCCCGCAGCTAATTTCATGAAATATAATATTGTAAAGACGTTGAGTTTTCTAGGAGTGCACACAAAACATCAATCAAATATAGCATGCCTTTCCCCATTTTTTATTAATTGTTATTAAAAACATGAAATAATAAGTTGCAAAGAGGCCATGACACATAGATGCACAGTAGTTATTTTTCCATGAGTGTTTCTTTTTCGATATTACGAAATTACACTAAGCTTGTCAAATATATAAACAGTCAGAGATGGAATGGTAAAAGCAGAACTTTTAAAAATTGCCCGGCTATACGAATATAAGTTCAAGTCCTTGGACACAGTCCTTGGACTTCCACCCTACCACTGCATAAATCCAATTGAACTCATTAGGGCATAAATGAAAATACAAACTGTACGTGAATTGTACTGTACGTGAATTGTTATACGAGTCTTTACAACATATTACAGAACAAAACTGGAAAGATGCGGTAAGACATGTAATAGAAGAAGAACAAAAAATGTGGGATCTTGATAACATAATTGATGCGACCGTAGTTTTCTAATCGTAATTATATAAGGTAAGTAATAGTAGTTGTAATTGTAAGGTATTATACGAAAAAGGCGCAAAATATCGCCTGTCAAAATATTCAATGTGTTTTAAATGTATCCATTTTTTTTAATCCTAAGAAAACTAAAAAGCATTTTTGAAAAATTTAAAGGCAAAATGAAATATTTATTAGAATAAATAAAAAGTTTCTTTTGCAAGCAATATTTTTAATTAAAAATTATTCCATATTTTCTCTTTTATTTTCACCCCTGTTACATAACATATTGAAATAAACATTGTAGACGTTTTCAGGGACTTTCTGCCCTCAGTAATAATGTTATCTTTCATTCTGCGTTTAAATTTTTCTAAAATATTTATTAGTTTTCTCCGGATTCGAAAATAATGGATACATTTAAAACACATTAAAAATTTTGCCAGGCGACATTTAGCGCCTTTTCCCTTAATTAAATAAATGTATCTTTTACAAATGGCAAGAAACTTTTTATTAAAACAAAAATATAATTTAAAAAATATATTTATTTAGTTCAAATAAATGTTTCAATCATATACTCTACGACACTGGTCGCTCATCTGTAACCAAAATACCTTTGTCATCGGATTATAAGGTTGGCCGCTGTATTGTATTCATTTAGATACAAGGTGGGTTAGTCGAAAACATCTTAAACCGTCAGTTTCAGGTTGGTTTTTACTATTATATCGTATTACCTATCCTCTCTGTATTTCAGTTCTCTAATTAGGATTAAACTTGTAGTGAGCTATCGACAAATTGTGAACCGATTTTACGTCTTTATATTAGTGAAAGCAAATTTTTTCAATAAAAATACTCTTTCCTAAAATTTTTTATGGGACACAATGCTATTGTTTGTTTCCATTTTTAAGAAATAAAATGTGGAAATACATGTATCTTATGATTTTGGTATAGGCCTTGTAAAATACTTTGTCTCCACTTAGCTTTAACCCGAGAAAGCACTTTATCTAAGCAGTTTTATAAATAGACATATTTCAAAACAGAACAGAAAGATTATTTCAGAACACTTCAAAACAGTCAACACGATAAATTGTTTACTTTAAAAAAATGTTTGCCGGAAACTGAAAAAATAATTAGACACTTAAAAGCAGATAGGTACCTACAACTTGCTACGCTAATAAAATAATTGAAAAATCCATAAATATTAAATGCAGTCAGTAATGGGAAAACTCAAATAAATAATGAGCAATAAGTAATAAGCTCAATCATATCCAAAAATATGCAATTTATGCATTTCCCTTCCTACTGATCACTTAGTAAAAAACATCTGAGTGTAATATTTATACGTGAACGGGTCTTATACCTTTAAAATTATAAACCCTTGCCATAGTAGTTACGCGCTACAAAGGAGGTAAAGAAAATAAAAAGAATTGCGTGACAGTACGAATTCAATAAAGTTTTTTATTGACATCTGGGACACTGCGGGCGTTTATGGTCTTCTTATTTATTTAGAGTAACTGGGTTGACTGTTAAGCAGCAGTTACGACTTTTTCCAGAGTTAGTTAAATTTTTAGAATAAAAACTCAAAGTTAAAAGATAATACGATTGGCAATAAAAGATAAGATTTTCAGGGTGGTCAAACTTTTTAAGTAAACGATTTGAGTTGTAAGTTTACAGTTTTGTTAATTCCAAATAAAAATAAACTCAACTTAATGGTGGTCTATATTAACAGCTGCTTAAGAGAAACAGAAGGAGAAATGTAAATAATAATATGAATATTAGTGAAATATAAATATCATTTTAATATTGCCTATAAGGTATACAGGATTTGCTAATATGTAATGGATATAGTCCAGGCAGTTTCTATTTAAAATATCGATTTTGGGTGTGAAGCATATAAAAAACAGTTTTTTGCATAAATCGCTCCAAAATATCATTACAAATGATAATTTTACTATGCGTGAATTATAAAATGTGGGTTTACGTTTTTATTAAAAAAATATGAAATAAATTTAAAAAATTCGATATTTTTTTCTTTTTACGCATATATCTCGAGAAATATTGGTTTTAGAATAATTTTGTATCGGACATAAAAGTGTATTAATTAATATAAGATAAAGCTACTTTTTAATATTGGTCATTATTATTATTAAAAAAAATTATTAAAAATCCTTTATAAAAGATATATATTTAAAAACTCAATCGGGCTATGTTACACAAAACTTTTTGGAATCCATATTCCATCATCAGTGTCTAGGTATACATGAATGTAGCCACTAAATATGTAGGTAAAAACCCGTTAAAAATTATATATTTAAATTTAGTTATATTATTTCTTATTAATTATTATTAAGATGTTAAAGTTACCGTTAGATTTAGTAACATGGCAACATATGACTCCAAGTGAAGTTGCTAGAGACGGTGTGTCTACGAGGACTTTATGAAAGCAACTCATTATTATTATTATTAAAAACATACTTAAAAATATAAAAAAAAATCAGTTAAAAAAAGGTTTTTTGTAGATTTATTTCCTATACTAAAATTAAGTTTAGGATCTTAATATTCGGAGAAAAACATTATTTAATGTGTTAATCATCACACATAATTTTATTAGCATATCAATATCTATCTTGTAAAAAAATTCTTCAGTCATTTCTTTACAAACTAGCAATAAGGTTTCAAAAAAGTGGTTTTAATGTTTCCAGCGAAAAGAATTTTATTACCTTTATTAAAAATAAAACCAATAGCAATCCCACTTTATTCTAAATTATATTAACATAATACAAGTAGATTTAACAGACTTACTTGGATTGAGATTCGAGTCAATTGAAATGGACAGATCATATTAATAAAATACCCTTATTGTATCAGCAAAAAATAAACCTTCTTAAAATACTTTTTAAGAGAAATTGGGGTGCTGATACAACTACTCTGCTATATTTATATCAGCCACTTATCCGTAGTAAATCAGATTACGAAGCAACTGAGAATCACTCGACACTGAGGAGTAGGCAAATTGAGGCCTTAGTGCAATCTGACGGTTCTCGTATTTTTGGAGAACAAGATACTAGTACGTCAGGAGTCAGGGGAGTAGCAGATTAAGATCCCGAACTTAAACGGAACCATATCCCTCTTGATAATGGATTGAAATGGTTGCCGAAACGTAGAGTTTTTAATTCTCATATATATATATATATATATATATATATATATATATATATATATATATATATATATATATATATATATTATATATATATATTATATATATATATATATATATATTGCAAAGAGTACTATCCCTTAAAACATATTTATTAGGTGAATTGCAAAGGTTTGATCGGTCAATTATTGGCAAATGAAAGACATTAACTACTTCATTGCTTATTGGTTTTACTAGAATACATTTTCCTTTTATGTTTTATAAGCATCTTCAGTTCCAAAACAATTTATAGGTTTTTGTGATAACCTGAAAACTCTACGATAGCTTAACATTAAAACCTAAAAAACTAAACAAAAAACCTAAGGTCCTTTCTCCTAAGGGAGGGCTATGTTCAGCAGTGGACTTGAAATAGCTAATGATGATGATGACTTTTTATTGTTTGAAAAGATTTGTCGTTAATTTGAGTAAATATAAAAAATTCATAAATCATAAAAAATCCATAATGTATCCATTCATGTATCATAAAAAATCCATAATTTGATCGTTAACAAAATAAAGCTGCAAATATTTAAAATAAAATTGAATAAGTTTTTTGTCAGATATTTGTCATTGGTTGCTTAAAAACTAGAAGCGACTATTTGTAAATAATATGAAGTTGCCTTTACTTAATATCAATATCTAGTTGTTGTTTCATGAAAATAAATGCCTTAAAGCTTGAATTTTTATATAATCCGTTTTTTGTTAAAACATATCGGTAACAATTTCTTTTAGCTATAATTTTGCATGATTTTTAATTCAGAGGGAAACAGCATTGCCCATTTTGTCCGCCATTTTTTAAACTATTTGGCGCATTCGCCAAAATTTTTAAAACACGTAAAGGAGCAGGTGTGTACATTGTACATACATACTACTCGTTATATTTTATTCCGCTGTTAACAATTAATCACAAGTTACCCAGGAGAGTCCTGGTCTTTGGCTAACTGCTGTTTAAACCGACGGAACATTGTTTGCTTAGCTTAATTAACGGTAGAGGTAGTGCCATCTCTCTAAAGATTTATGTCCTAGTTTATTTTGATGTAGCACACAAAACAAGTGGTCGTTTGCTGCTTCTGTTTACAGCGAACGTTTAGCTAAATATGGGGTTTTTGTCGTTAGGGTGCGAAAATACATGACTTAATTATTGTTTTGCATGTAGGAGTTTAGAAATAGCTACGAAATAGGACAATTGATTTTTAAATTAAAAATAAACTTCTGAACCAGATTAAAGCTCCTCGTTATTTAACTGAAATTGCATTTAAGGTACATTTATATTAAACTAAGTGATGGTAACTTACAACTCTAGTTTATGTAATAAAAATTGACGAATTACTAACTATTTTTAAATCATAAAACTTTTTTTTTATTGAGTTAGGAAATCAAATGTGTTAAAACCTCTACTGCATATTGTATGCAATATCCACAAGTTACTCTAAATATTGCTCCCATTTCTGCTAGAGACGTTGTGAAATATCTTTGGTTGCATTTAAACCAAAAGCTCAACTGGAAGCAACACATTAACACGAAAAAAACTCAATATAAAATTAAAACAAATGAATTGGTTACTTGGCAGAAAGTCACAAGTTTCATTGGAGAACAAAATACTGATTTACAAGGTCATAGTAAAATCAATATGGACTTAGGGCGTAGAACTCTGCGGCTATAGCTAGCCTTCAAACCCAAAATTTTGCAGACCTTCCAATCAAAAAAAATTGCATTTGGTAGCTAACGCCCCTTGGTATGTGATCAATGCAACCATCCACAATTACCTAGGAGCACCAACCTTAAAAGATGTCATATAAATTCACACCAACAAAACCAAAATTCTTAATTTAACGCACCATAGCCAGATTATCAGCGAATTATATCACCCACCAATGGAGGAACGAAAACGGAAGAAGACTAGGCCATAACACCTGGTTACACAGATGAAAATGGAGAACTGTCACTGGACGGTACATGAATTAAGTCAATATTGTCATTACATTTACTAATTATTAAATGTACTGTTTATGAGTTAATTGTAAATATGCATTTAAAAATAAAAAAAATTGTATGCAATTAAAAAAGTGGCTGATTGCGAGGTTAGGAATCATTATTGTTTTTTTTTACAAATAATATCTAATTACTATTTAACTGGGAATAAGCCACAATTAAAGATAAAAATACGTTTATTGACGTTTTAATTTCCACTTCGGAAATCGTTCTCAAAATACAAACAGTAAATTAAACAAATTTTGTTTTTTGTTACATAGTGAAAAATTCTTCTAATAATTCAATTTTATCTGACTCATTTATATTGACAATTCAGACATACATCATGCATTTTAAAGTAGACGACTTTAAAATGATATTGCTAATATTGTTGAGTTGCGCTCCAGGGACGACTTTACTTATAAGATAGTTCTTTCGATTACATGAAATCAACTCTAACTCTTAAGAATATCCGTCAGAAAAAAAATAAAAAAAATAAAAAATCATAGCATATAATTCGTCTTTAAAAAGACAAACACATGACATGATGACAGTAAAATTCTCCTGTTAGGGATTCCATAGGAAATTATGAGGGAAAAATCAAGGAGAAAAAACCTCATAATACTATCCCGACATGGTAAGTATTTGTTCGTGCATTTATTTTACCCTCAATAAACACCAAAATTCTGACTTTATATGTTTCGTTATTTAAAAAACATAAATGATGTATCCTCTATATGTTACTGACGTACTAATACTGGTATTTTCCTATTAATAACTTCCTCTTTCAATATTGGTAACCAGATCCTACTACATCCTGCCGAGGAATTTGCGACACAATTGGCCTCATTTAGCATAATTAGAGCCGCTTCTTTGATTTTTCTTTTTTTACCATCCGTTGCTTTTAGGACTACATTTGAATTATTTCATTGAACCCTATGTTCATAATGTATGTCTGAATTGTCAATATAAATGAGTCAGATAAAATTAAATTATTAGAAGAATTTTTCACTATGTAACAAAACACAAAATTTGTTTAATTTACTGTTTGTATTTTGAGAACGATTTCCGAAGTGGAAATTGAAACGTCAATAAACGTATTTTTTATCTTTAATTGTGGCTTATTTCCAGTTAAATAGTAATTAATTTAAAATGCCACAAGAAAATAGCTTCAGAACAATATAAATAATATCTAAAATTTACAAAAAATTGTTAAAATAAATCAATAATCTTTGTAAATCTAAATAATTGCAAAATAATCGTAAGATAAAAGAAATAAATAAATATTAAAATTACTTTCTTCAATTTTAAAAATATTGTTTAAAATTTAAAAAATATGCCACTTAGGTATTTACTCAAGTTAATGGTGTCAATCGATTTTATTACTTGCCAAAATATAATATCAAAAAGATTATAATAGTGTCTAATCAATAAAATAGATCATTTAATATTTTAAATAATTATGTAAACCCCCTCTGTGGCTCAGTGGTAAGAGCGCCTACCTTTAAACCTAAAGGTCGTGAGTTTGAATCTCATCTGGGTGGAGAAATTTTCGTTTATTAAAAATTAATAAATGAAAATAATTTCTATCCTTGTGCGATCGGTACTCACCGGAGGACCGCAGACGTTCGGATACAATTAGCGTACTAATTGTACTAACTACTAAATTTAAAAGTTTACAGAATGGCGTACCACAAGGCTCAATTTTATTGCCGCTTATGTTTAACATCTACACCTCTGACGATGCCACTACTACCTTACACAAATTTAGTTACGCAGATCATATGACTTTAGGTTTAAAAGAAAGAAACATAAAAACGCCCCAAGCTATTCTAGAAGGCACGTTAATATTATTAATACAATTTAAATCGAAGTTTAATTTAATAATAAAGAAACTTTGTTTAATGCACTCTTTGATTAGATATTTGTTGCAGTTTCGCAACTATATGAAAACTTTGTTAAATTATTAAGAGAATTTGTGTTAGTTTTGATTCTCCCCATATAGATTAGCCAAGATACCGCGTACGAAAACAAAGAACGATAGAAAAATAAATAACTTTTGTTAAAAGTACAGATCGCTGGGTAATTATCACCCACACCTATCGTCAACCTGTAGGAAACACTCATGGCCCAACGGCCAAAACACTATCACCACCAGGCACTTTGTCATAATCAAGCACTCAGTCACCAGCAGTCTGTTAGGGATAGTCGATCCATCCAGTAGGAGTGGAGGCTGCTTTATCATCAATACTTTTGTGGTTCCTATATGTCTTTGAAGACGTCATTTTCGATAGCGGGTGGTGCTATCATTCCATTAGGGTAAAATACAATACACCATATCTTGTTGTATAATTATTTCATATTGTGTCGCGATTTGAATCTTTTTGAAACATTTTACTTTCGTTTTGATATTATAAACTTTATAGTATATTTTTGTCTTTGTTGCTAATTGTTCAACGAGCAAAAAGACAAAAGAGGAAATCTAATCGTTATGAAAAGGAGACCAAAAAAGTGGCCTCTGATGGCGGACGTATCCGGAAATGCGAATGCGCCAAATTTAAATTTTCCCACACTTATTAACAGTAGTTATAAAATAGTTTTTAGAATGTGTCTTAGACGAGAAAGTTTTAATTAAATATTAACGATAACAGTCTAAAATGTGACACAATTGTTAAAAAACTTCAATATAAATAAAATTTCATGTGACAGTTGGGACAAACAATAACATAACCCAACTAAATTTGATTTCTTAAACAAGGAAAGACTCTTTCCTTGTTTAATGTGGCCTCTCATGATGGCACTTCCTATCTAACAATATTTTTGCCCCCACTACGTTTACATTCAGTCTTTTGTCTTTTTGCTCGATGTAATTGTTATAAACAAGTGTTTATAAATATATCCTTAAAATTGCATATAATATAATTATTTTACTAGCGGACCAACTCGACATCGAGTTTTTTAAATGAAATTTTTATTTTGCGAGAAAAATTAAGAGACCAATACAAACAATATAAGCAAGAATATACATAACATTCATCAATAATAATGCAAGTAGAAAGTGTATTAAATATCACGAAATATTTCGTCGAAAACAATGTTTTTTGTTACAATGTCTCCATTTTCTAAAAACTTTTGCTTGGCACCGGGGGTTATGTAAACTTTTACTTTTTACTTTTTAATAAAAACGAAACCGGAAGTCGACCTCAAAACCGGAATGCAATTTTTAGTTCATCAAATGTCGACATGGATATCATTTAGCAGTTAATTTTGCATGCTGATCACGAATCTGGTGTCAGATTTGCTCTATCTTGACGTTTTATGCGCGTTTCGGGTCACTTACGGTGTCGGATCGCAACCGGAAGTACATATTTAGATTCGTCTCGACGAGACCTTTCGATCCATATATACATTGTGGGGTCTAAAACTTAAAGTAAATTTTAACTTCCGGTCATCTCAAAACCGGAAGTGAATTTTTGTACCAAAGGTATATCTTGACAATCTCATACGTAATACTAATAATATTTCGAAAAAATATTTTAATTATCTAATATGGTTTTTGAGTAAAGTGGTGGACAAGAAAAGGGCTTAGCGTTTTAGTATATAAGATTCTCGATTGCATTTCATTGGCCAAATTTGAAAAGGAGCATATTAGCTTGGGAAACGATCTCATACACAGATTTTATTTTTTTTTTTTTTTTCTTTATTGCGAGCTATACAGATACCTTCTACCTTTATTTTACTATTAACTCGCATTAACTTTTTTCTTGTTGTTTAAAACGTTCTAAACGTTTGGCATTTCTTTCTTCAGGTAGCTTACCTTGACAAAGAATGACAAAATTTGTTTTTTCAACTTAAAAAAATTGGATATAAGATTGTATTTGTCTAAATATAAAAAGTATATGCACGTCTCTTTATTTTACATAAAGTGTTAAACGAAAAATATCACATAGATATTATCATTACTTTATTCATAAAACCTGTAATTTTGGTCTACTCGTACGAAGTTCACTATAGATTTTAATTAGAGTCTTCTCGTAAATCATTTGCAGGTGAAAACATCCATTATGCAGAACAATTTGTCATAATACTCATGTGCTGCATTAAAAAAAATAAAAATTCGGCTTGGTTGGTGTTAATATATCATTTGGTCCGTAAATTTTCTGTCATTGTAGACAATGCTTCTTTAATATGAAAATATTGTATTTCCCATTGCGATAAAAAATATATTACAAATAACTTAACAATACATCGTGATGCATAATTATCATCATCATCAACTAGCCTATATTTGTCCACTGCCGAAGGTAGGATTCCCGTAAAATTTTTCATCTATTTCTATCTTGAGCTTGTTGCATCCAATTTGTAGTAATTCTCTTGATATGGTCCGTCCTCTAGTTGGTGATAGGTCTCTATTACAATATGCCTCTTGCCTTTCTGGTAGCCAGTCCAGAATCTGTCTGGTCTATCTATTATCCGTCAATATGGCAACATGTATGGCTTAATCCCATTTAGCCATGGTTATTTAACAACTACATCCCTGACTCCTGATCTTCTTCATATTTCTAGGTTTGGTACTTTAATCTCTAATGGTAATAATGGTAATGCCTAACATTGATCTTTTCATAGCGTTTTGAGTAATTCTTATTTTACAAAATGACGGTATTATATTTTGATTTGATACAGAGCAGCAACAAGCCGCATATACGTATTTCGATCTCTTTAGATCTCCTCAGTACGGTATAGTTACCACTCCATATCAAACCAAAATATTTTCCCGTCGTAGATTATAGTTATTAAAAATAACTATTTTCGGACGTAACTACGCCATCTAAGAACAAAAAGAGAAATCATACGATTTCTACCTGGCGAAATCGAATTCGAATATAAGCCGCCGTGCCCCCTAAGACTTGCGAAGCAAACAGCTTGATGAATGCATCGGAAAGGGAGTCTAAAAATTGCACTCCAAATGCCGTTCATCATGGCCTATATTCGTAGTGAATTCGATTTCTGGTACTCCAAATGAAGTAAATAAACAAAACAAAATGACGGTATTATATTACCGTCAAATATAATACCGTCATTTTGTTTTGTTTATTTACTTCATTTGGAGTACCAGAAATCGAATTCACTACGAATATAGGCCATGATGAACGGCATTTGGAGTGCAATTTTTAGACTCCCTTGCCGATGCATTCATCAAGCTGTTTGCTTCGCAAGTCTTAGTGGGCACGGCGGCTTATATTCGAATTCGATTTCGCTAGGTAGAAATCGTATGATTTCTCTTTTTGTTTTTAGTTCTTATTTTATATGTTATTCCTTTTGTTAGAGTTAATGTTTCTGCACCATATATAAGGGCTGGTAAAACACATTGGCTAAAAACCTTTCTTTTCAAACAGACTAGAATATTAGACTTGAAAATATTGTTTAATCTACCAACACAGCCAATGTGAGACCTATGCTTTTTTGTATTTCAATTGTCTTATTTACTCTGTCTAAGAAAATCTCATACCCTAGATATCTGTAAACTATTACTTGGTCGATGCTATTGCTTTCAATTTCAATTTTATCACTAACTACAAAGTTAGTCATAAATTTCGTCTTTGGGGTGTTAATTTTAAGACCAATTATTGTTGATGCTTTATAAAGAGTTTCCAGCATTTTTATAGCTTTATCAACTCCATTTTCTCCTTCTATAATAATAATAGTAATAATAATGTTTATTTACTTCCCAATATACAATATAAAACAATGTTACAATATGTTAGTTTTATATATTACAATTACAAATTCAAAGTTAAATATTTTGTACAAACAAATAGTTGTTAGCAAATTAACAAAGATGAACTTCCTTGATGAACCAGAGGTTGTGCTCATGGATTACACTGATTTACACTATTCAATATTTGTTCTACAGTATCATTAGGTTGATAATATATAATATTGTTACAAAGTATACTGTATAGTATTATTTATACGATGAATTTAATTAAAGAAGATCGCATCCAAAATTTCGGATCCAGTGTTCTTCAGAAATTTTGTAAAAATGGATTTAATCATGTTAAATGAGTTGATTTTTCTTATATAGGTTTTATAGATCTCGGGTAAATAGTTAAATATTCTAGGAATGAAGTAAGAGAAATTGTGTTTTCCAATTGATTTATAAGCACTAGTAATTTGGACATAATCATGAACTTTTCTTCTAGTGCTGTAAGTATGATCTCTTGATTTTAAAACATGTTTATTTTTGTATGTAAGCAAAATAATGTTAAACATATATAACTGTCTTATACTTAAAATATCTGCTTGCTGATAAAGAAGTTCTGAAGAATATAATCAGGATTTTTTTAGAATTATTTTCAAAAACCTTCTTTGTAATGTTTCGAGTTTATTTAAATAAGAAGCATATGTTCCACCCCATGCTAAAATAGCATATCTAAGACGTGACTTTATCAAAGAATAGTATACTGTCTTTAAGTAAGACAAATTAAGAATATTGCTTAGATATCTAAATTTGTATAATAACATTTTTAGACTTTTACATACCATATCAATATGCACGTCCCACTTCAAGTGACAATCAATTTTAACTCCTAAATATTTTATGTATTTTTTCCTATTTATTTTAATGAACGCGTTATTATAGCTTAGACTTAATTCCAAGAAGTCGAGTAAATTGTTTTTGTATATTGAAAATGGTATGAAATAAGTTTTATTAGTATTAACTGTCAGTAATTTCCTATTTAACCATTCTAGAACCTTTACAGTTTCTATTTCTGCCAAAGTTTTAAGTTTTTCCCAAGAATTATTAGTGTAAAGTATGACAGTATCGTCAGCAAAACAAATAAATCTTTCAGTATCAAAACAAATATATTGAAAACATTAAAGGTCCTAAAACAGTACATTGCGGCACACCATACTCAATGTTTTTTTCAGCACTTACTTTGTTATTATCTAATGTTAACAATTTGCGATCTATTTTTTAAATAACTTTGAAATAGTAAGTACGGTATGCTCCTTATTCCAAGATGATCCAAAGCACTTAACAACTGCTGATGACTAACAGTGTCAAATGCCTTAGCTAGATCCAAAAATATCGCTAAAGTAGGAAAGCCATTATCCAGCATCTTATATAAATAATCAGTAGCGGACGTTATAGCATCTGTAGTAGAATATCTCTTCTTGAAGCCAAATTGGTTTGGAGACAGCAGGTTCAACTTTATAAGATATTGATTTACACGTTCAGCTAAGGCCTTTTCAAAAATGTTTGCCAGGCTGGTAATAAGTGATATAGGACGATGATTTTGCATCAATTTTGTATTACCTTTTTTAAATATAGGTATAATTACAGTTTTTTTAAAAAGATCAGGACATATACCATGTTCAAATATTTTATTTATTAAATCAGTTATCGGATCAACAACATAATTACTAATGATCTTTAACAGATCGGCGGAAATATTGTCTATGCCAGGAGACTTTTTTGGTTTTAGGGAATGAATAATACTCTGAATTTCTTATTTTGTTACAGGTTTTAGAAATAACGTACTATGACATGTTTTTTTTTGAGGATCAGGAGAAGATGATATATTAATATTTTTAGCAAGCGTGCGTGCACCCTACATTAGAAATATAATCATTAAAAATATCACTAATTTTCTGACTATCAGTGATTACCTCATTATTTTGATTTAAAATGGAATAAATTTCACTTTTTGTACTGTTATTATCCAATTTTTTAATAGTATTCCACAGACCTCTAGAACTATTTTTATATTTTGTAATTTCCGTGTGAAAATATTTTTTTTTGCCTCAATAATTATCTTATTTAATTTATTTTTGTAAATTGTGTATTCTTTTTTTAATGTTAGGTCATCTGGGTTGTTCATAAATTTTCTGTGAAGTTGATTTTTTTATTAACCGATTTTACTAAGCCGTCTATCATCCAGATATTTCGCTTAACCTCACATTTTTTTTTCTTTATTTCTTTGGTATTTTTATTGATTAATGAAATAAGGGTGTCGGTAAAATTATTTAAGAAAGCATTAGAGTTATTCATATTAGAACAGTGATCCCAATTTTGAAGACTAAAATCTCTTTTTAAATCATCATAATTAACTATTTTTGTAAATTTAATTTTACATTCAATTTTTTTTTTTTAAGAAAAACTTATAAATGTTGCTTTATGATCAGTCACAGAAAGATCCAGAACAGCTGGTAAAACATTATTACTAATACAAAACTTACTTTTTACAAAAATGTGGTATATACAACTTCGAGAATCGCCCTGAACTCTAGTATTGTTATTTATTAATGAAAAATTAGTTTGTTCAAAGTAACGTCTATATTAAAGTACATTTAATACCCTAGTTATTAAGTAAAATTGATTGTAATATTCCAGATTATTATAGATTTAATTAAATTAATTTAATCGCAACAAGATCCATTTCTTGGAACTGTATACCTACTTAAGACAAGATTACTATCTGCATAATCCTGTTCTCCATTCCTAATAACTATACCGAACTCTGCGACTAAAATGAATAATTCCATTAGGAGTTTCTATGGGAGTAAATATTAACATTTATCGAGCTTCTTGATTTGAATCTTGATATCACTGTGTAAAGGGAAATTAGAATAATTGCATAATTATTTAATAGAACACGCAAATAGACTCAATTTTGGTATTAATATGTGTCAGTAATGAATATTATTCCAAAAAGTAGTATCAGACTCACTTGGTTTCTTAATTATACCATGTTAAAATTCGCTGCGTTGAATTTTCATATCTTTCATCTTTTCTTAGACTGCGCCAGGAGTATGCATCACCTGTTGATCTTTAATAACCAAAAAAAAACCTGAAATCCCTTTCCCCATGAAATCCCCAACTTTCGATGGTTTGTTTAATATTGACTGGTATGTTTCCTTTATACAGTAGGTATAAGACATCTTCGACTTGGATGCAATTGAAAGCCTTTGTCAGGTCTATAAAATATGGATATGTTGCTTTATTGTACTCAATGGCCTATTCTGTGATTTTTCTTAATACGAATACGACATCTGCGCAGGATCTTCTGGATCTGAATTCTTGTTGTTCATATGATAAAGTTGTTAGTTTATTGATTTTGTTGCTTAGGACCCTTGTGGTAAGCTTAAGTGCGCTGTTCAGTAGATTTTTACCTCTATAATTGCTGGGGTCTTCTGTATCTCCTTTCTTGAAAATTAGTATCATTATGCTGTTTCTCCATGTGTCTGGTATCTTGCAGTGCAATCTTGCAGTGCGTATTCCATCTGGTCTTGGTAACTTTCTATTTTTGAATGAATTTATGGCTATATCTACTTCCTGAAAACTGAATTCTATTTCGTGTGTTTATTCAAGTATGTGATTGTGTTGATTATTATTTTTCTTTTCTTTAAGCAGTTCCGTCAGGTATCTTTCCCATTCGTTTTCTGGTAATTGTAGTCCTTTAAATCTGCCATTTCTTTCCGTTGGTTTCTTATGAATCTTCATATTTCTTTTTGTGTACCGCAGAAATCGCTTTCCATCCTTTTTGCAAACTGTTCCCAGTGTTCATTATTTGTTTTTCTTACCAACTGCTTTGTTTCATTTCATATTCATCTATGGGTTTCTCGGGATTCTGGAGTATTTGATGTTTTGTACTTCATGTAGGCCTCTCGTTTCCCTTTACATTTCTCTTTTATTTTTTTTCTGAACCACCTTTTCTTTTGTTCAGTATGACTTTGTGTTTTTCTAGAGCTTTTGTTGCTGCTTCTTCAATGTTGTTTTTAATAAAAAATTATATCTTCTTCTTATTCGTCTAGCCATTCACGTCCACATCTGAACATAAGCCTCTTCAAGTCTTCCTTTCCATTGTTTTTTATTGTATGCTACTTGTAGCCAATTTTTTCCCGGCAGTCCTTTTCAGATCATCTGTCCATCTCATAGGAAGTCTGCCTCTGGGTCTTTTGTGTTGGTATGGTCTCCAGGTTAAAATTGATCTGTGCCATTTCTCTTCATGTTTTCCAATGCTGTAGTTACCTCTGAAATTGTTACTTTTGGCAATATTTCTGATCCAACATTTTTTATTAATTTCCGTACTGGTCTCATCTCATCATCATGTTGATGTGATCTGTAAAGTTCTGTGTAAAATTCTTCTATTTGTGTCAGTATGTTTTCTCTACTTGTGATTTCATTTTCGTCTTTTTTAATGATATCATCCTGACGTCGTCCTAGTGTCGGTCTGAAGCATTTCATTCTCTTATTTTTTTCAATAGTTGTTGTTAATAATTTTTCGTTTTCTTTTCTTTTTTGTTGTTTGATTCCTTTTTTAATCTGCCTATTAAGTTCTCTATATTCGTCGGTTCCCCTTTTGTTAGATTTATTTAAGATCTTCCTTCTTTCTATTTGTTGTAATATTTCTTTGTCTAATTCATTGTATGTTGTTTTTTGTTTTTTTCAGTTGCAGAAGGCTTTTATTCACTGTTTCGGTAATAAGGTTATTCAAATCGTCAATATCATTGGAGTTTATCTGCTGCATGCTAACTTGATTTAATGCATGCACTATCTTTTTATTAAATTCACTATTTTTGATTTCTTCAGATGTCCATTTGTATCTTTTTTCATGTATTCTTTTTCTTTCAAGTTTTTTGTTAATTATTAGTTTTGTTCTTATTAGTCTATGATCGCTTCCTAGGTCAAACTGATTTAATACTGATACGTCTTCTACTAGGTTTCTATTCTTCGTTAAGATATAATCTATTTCATTCTTTGTCTTTTTATCGGGACTCATCCATGTCCATTTTCTGCTTGGTTTTTTATTAAAAAAGGAGTTCATTGAGTACATGTTATGTTCATTCATGAAATTGAGAAGCATTTCTCCTCTATCGTTTCTTTTCCCGTAGCCATAAATACCAATTAAATGTTCATAATCTTCCTGTTTTTGGCCAATTTAGCATTAAAATATCCTAATAGTATTTCGTAATTTGCTTTATTTGTTTCTATAGCTGTTCTTATTTCTTCATAAAATATTTCTACTTCTTTATCGTCGTGGCTTTTGGTCGGAGCGTACACTTGGATCACTTTCAGAGTGGTTCTTTTATTAATCCTGATGATGAGATATGCTACTCTGTCTGATATGGACTTGAATTCTTCGATACACTGTGTGAGGCTTTGTTTTACCAAGAATCCCACTCCAGTGTATTCGCCACCTTTATGCATAAAATGTGTGCCATTTTTTAGTATTATATACTCATCACTTTTTCTTCTGGTCTCGAATATACCAAGGATATCCCATTTTATATCCTTTAGTTCACTTTCTATTTCTGGGAATCTATTGTCGTCCGTCAATGTTCGAATATTGTAGGAGCATAGCCAAATTGTCTTCTTGTGGCAGCCGGGTCTTACCCAGGGATTCTTAACACCCCCCCTTCCGTTAGTTGTTTGATCGCTGCCGTGATCAAGACTCTGGGAAGTGCTGGGCACTTGGGGCCTTTTCTTTTTTGTCCTGTTTATTGACTTGAAGATTTGGACCGTTATCTCCTCACGCTGGTCCAGTGCGGGTTGAGGAGGGAAGGGAAGGATTTGGGTAGGTCTGGGTTGGTGGGTAGGATTTAGGGATTAGGATCCGCTTCTCTCCCGGAAGAGGATTGGGAGAAAAAGCCGAGCTCGCATGGGCAGGGGCGCATCCCTGAAGCAGACCTGTCTTTACCGGGATCGTAAAGAGTGTCTACCCGCTACCCGTAAAAAAAATTATATAAAACACCTAAAAGGAGAAGAAACGGGCATGTGGAGACACGCATGACGGATGATAATATTTAACCAATTATTATAAATAATTGATGGATTCGACCGTTACTTCATGGAAATTCATTTTATGTAACAATAAAACAATGAAAACTTTGTTTTCAAACTTCCACAAAATTTATTTTAAACTCTTATCACTACAGCTGTTTCGGCTGATTGCCTTTCTTAGGTGATCTATTTTGGCATGCATTTACACTGTACTGCCTTTAATGAAATAGGTTGAGGAGGGGAGAACTGTTTGTCTCAAGTTGGTCATTTAGAATGATATTTGTGTTTTTTAATTTGTTGATTTCAATAGATTCTAACAAAGATAGCTTAAGGCCTTTAATTTGAATGTGAAGAATTTAAAATTCATCAATAAAAGAATTATTATGATCTAGAAGGTGAAGTGGTTATGTAAAATCTGTTTTTCTATTATTGAAAGCCCTTTTATGTTCTGCTATTCGTTTATTAAATTTTTTCTACCAGTTTGACCGATGTAAGTTTAATATATTTGCTTAAGTTGTTATTTGTTCTGAACGCTGGTGTTATTCCTTTCTTTTTTATGTGTTTGGCTATTTTTGTTGATATTTTGCCTGTATAGATAATCGAGCAGACGTTACTAAGTTTTTTCTCTGGTGGCGGAAATACTAATTATTATAAACATTGGAAGGACGGACAATGACAATGATTTTATTTGTAGTGACAGGGACGAAGGTAATGAACAGACACGTAAGTGATTTAGGGCCGGCTGTTTGAACGCTAATCAAAACTTGATTGTAATCAAATATTTAATTAAAATCAAATACGTCACATTTCGAGGTTATGTTAACTGATTTATTTTATTCAATTTTAAAATTTTTTCGCGATTTAATTTAAAATAAACCAAAATTAAATTCTTTCTAATGTCATTTTATGTTTTGTTTTTATTTACAAATCAATACTAATAATAATAATAAGCAGTTTTCAATAATTTTGATAGCTGTTGTGACGTATTTGCTTGTAATTAAATATTTGATTACTATCAAGTTTTCATTAGCGTCCCAACAAGCGACCCTATATTTAATTATTAAAAAATATCTTATTTACTTATATTTTTTTAAAATACTTAATGTTTCCCCATTATATTATAAAACAAAAAATGCAACAAACAAGTTTTGCACAAATTTTTATATTAGCTACGTATAAATAAAAAACATTAAGGGCCGATTGATCGAACGCTAATCAAAATTTGATTGTAATTAAATATTTAATTACAATAAATTACATCATAGCAGCTGTAGTAAAAATTGCTTATTATTAATAATTATACAAAATTATACAAAATAATAAAATTGAATAAATTGAATATTTGATTTTAATTAAATATTTGATTACAATCAAGTTTTGATTAGTGTTCGAACAACCGGCCCTTATAATGTTGACATTTTGGGCTATTTTGTTATTAGTCAATTTTCAAAACCATAATTTATCCTCGCAAAAGGTTTAATACAAATGTTTTTGTATGGTTAGAATTTTTACATTTTGAATTATTGTTTCCAAAATGACTTAACATAAAAAAGTCTAAAATTTCAACACTATAAATGGTTTTTATTAACATATTTTTTGTTGGTTGTTCATGAGTGAATTGAAAGAAAAAATAATTATTCTGTACTGTCAGAATATTATTGTTTGATGACCACTGACAAAAAGAAGCAAATGAAAGTATTAGGCAGGTACTTGTAGAGGATTATCGCTGTTGAATGCAAAACGAGGATTTACTTATGAAAATTAACAGAATGGGCGAAATATGGTAAACCCGCTTGCAATTTACAACCACACTGATTCTATCGTTTGAAGCGCAGTATCGTCAGCTCATCGAGCAAAAAGACAAAAGAGAACATCTAATCGTTATGAAAATGAGACCAAAATTCATCAAAGTGGCCTCTTAATATGGCGGTCATATCTGGAAATGAAAAGGCACCAAATTTAAATTTTCCGACACTTATTAACAGGTATAAAATATTTTTCAAAATGTCTCTTAGACGACAAAATTTTAATTAAATATTAACGATCTTATATACTAAAACGCTAAGCCCTTTTCTTATCCACCATTTTACTCAAAAACCATATTGGATAATTAAAATATTTTTTCGGAATATTATTAGTATTACGTATGAGATTGTCAAGATATACTTTTGGTACAAAAATTCACTTCCGGTTTTGAGATGACCGGAAGTTAAAATTTACTTTAAGTTTTAGACCCCACAATGTATATATGGATCGAAGGGTCTCGTCGAGACGAATCTAAATATGTACTTCCGGTTGCGATCCGACACCGGAAGCGACCTAAAACGCGCATAAAACGTGATGATTCGTGATCAGCAAGCAAAATTAACTGCTAAATGATATCCATGTCGACATTTGATGAACTAAAAATTGCATTCCGGTTTTGAGGTCGACTTCCGGTTTTGTTTTTTTTTTTTTTTTATGAATGTTATGTATATTCTTGCTTATATTGTTTCTATTGATCTCTTAATTTTTCTCGCAAAATAAAAATTTCATTTAAAAAACTCGATGTCGAGTTGGTCCGCTAGTAATAGTCTAAAATTGTTAAATTATCAAAAAACTTCAATATAAATAAGATTTCATGTGACAGTTGGACAAACCATCGACAAACCATCGAATTATAACCTATGGAGAGGGCATCACGTGACTAAAAACGACCTGACTTCGGCCATATTGTTAAGATTGTTTTGACACTTTTGACAGATCGTATGTGTTTGTTTACATTTGTTGTTTTTCGAATATATTTAGTTTTATAATACTCTTATAGAAACTGTAATAATATATTGTGATAGTGCCTAATAATGGTTGCTTGTTTTCAACGTAATTGCAGTAGCAGAAGCAATGTTAATAAAAAAATCTTCAGGAATATCGTTCCACAGGTTAGTATACAAATGTAAACAAATAATGGCCCGTACTTCAGAGAATAAATTAATAGTATTTGACTGTATTAATTTATCTTTATGTATAATATATTGTGTTTTTAGTGTTTACCGCGGGATAAATATATCATAGTTTATTAAAAATGTATTGCACTTTTTTAAATTATGATTAAATGTTCTAAATAACTAGTCATATTTGTATAGTAGTTTTAATATTATTGAGTCAAGCCCTGATTTCACCGCCATATTGGTATCATCGTTAGCCACGCCTACCTACGCCGTTTTTAATACATACGTTAATATGCTCATAGCTTTTCCATGGATTCTAACTCGATGGGACAAACAATAACATAACCCAACTAAATTTGATTTCTTAAACAAGGAAAGAGACTCTTTTTCTTGTTTAATGTGGCCTGTCAAAATGGCACTTCCCGTCTAATAATATTTTTGCCTACACTACCTTTACATTGTTTCTTCTGTATTTTTGCTCGATGCGTCAACTACTACAAAATTAGGGACGTTAATTTTGCGTCATCGATATATTTGTCTGTCAATACAAAAATTTCGCATAGTGAAAAACAAAAAGCACCGAAACTTTTACGAAAAAGATTTTAAAACCGTAAATAAGCTATGTCATCGGCAACAATGATGCAAGGTTATGGAGCACATGTGTTTGATTTTCACATTACTTTAAAACAACAATTTACGTTTACGCTTCACGCTGTGTTATCCTCCATTAACGCTCATACCCTAAGTATTTTTAAATATTAATATATAATCTATGGTCACCCTTTCCTTGAGTGGAAAGATTTCCATTATTAAAGCTTTAAATAAAGCAAAGCCCCTCCGAATTTAAATGGAATCTTTGTACTTGGATTTCAGCTCATCTTAATTATAAAAATCAATTAATAAGCTAAATCATGTGTTCTGCTCGTCACTGAGATGGTTGTGAAATATTCGGAATTAAATTTGTATTAAGCAGTAGGCAGGACCGTTTAAGTATTGAGGAGATTTAAAACAATAAATACAATGGAATCTTTTCTTTCTACGTTTATAGCTAATCCTAAGCCTGAAAAATTATAAATTACCGTGGGAATTCGAAAAATGTTATTTTGGTAAAAGCTCTGGAACGCTAGATGTTGAATTAAGTCAGTATGAATTATATATTTAATTAAATGAATTTTGCCGGCACGATTGGATATAATGTATCATGTGAATAAATGTATCGTGTGATTCAAGCCAAGCACATACTGCTATTTTGAAGTAAAAACTTCTATAAGCAGACGTGAGAAAAGTATACTACTCTTCATCTTCTCTGTCAACCTTTTTCTATCATCATCATCATCAGCAGTGGCATTACAGCTCGTTATGAGCCAAAGTCTTCTTCAGAACAATCTTCCATTCGCCCCTGTCTCTGGCAACTCTTCTCCATGCTTTAACTCCGATGGATTTTAGATCATCCTCTATGTTATCTTGATATCTAAGTTTTGGTCTTCCTCTGGCTCGACTTCCCACTGGTCCTCTTCGGCCGAAAATTTTTCTGATCTTTGCATCTTCATCTCGCCTAATTACATGTTCTATCCGTCGAAGACGTGCTAATTTAATAAATTTTACAACGTCAGGTTCCCCAAAACTTCTGTATAGTTCAAAGTTGTAGCGCCTACGTCACAAACCCTGTTCTTGGACTCCTCCATATATTTTCCTTAGAATTTTTCTCTCGAAACGTCTAAGCAGTTCTTGGTCGTTCTGTGTGAGTGACCACGTTTCTGACCCGTATGTTAACACTGGCCTTATTAGTGTTTTATATATGGTAATTTTAATTTTTCTGGGTAGTTTTGGGGCCATCTGTTTCCTCAAGCCATATTAGCACTTATTGGCAAGCACTATTCTTCTTTTAATTTCTTCGCTGACATTGTTGTCTTTGGTCAGCAGCGAGCCCAGGTACATGAAGGTGTCCACACCTTCCAGTTCCAGATCATCAATTAATAGTCTAGGTATCTGGTTGCCTGATCGAATACAATACATATACTTGGTTTTCTTTAAGTTTATTTTTAATACCATTCTCAGTGCAGACGTCCTTAATGATCGAAATGCTTCGATCAGAGATTTCGTGGATAACGTGAACTGAATAACAGTTATTATCAATAGGTCCCCGAAGACACTTCGTCTCAGGACCATTTTACCTATGTAGGGTCATACGTCGCCATGTTACCAATTCCAACGGTAACTTAAACATCATAATTTGTAACCACATATAATGTAAAACAACTGTAAATTTATATTGTTCTGAAGCTATTTTCTTGTGGCATTGTAAATTAATTACTATTTATAACTGGGAATAAGCCACATTAAAGATAAAAATACATTTATTGACGTTTCAATTTCCAATTCGGAAATCGTTCTCAAAATACAAATAGTAAATTAAACAAATTTTGTTTTTTGTTACATAGTGAAAAAATTCTTCTGATAATTTAATTTTATCTGACTCATTTATATTGACAATTCAGACATACATTATGCATTTTAAAGTAGACGACTTTAAAATGATATTGCCAATATTGTTGAGTTGCGCTCCTGGGACGACTTTACTTATAAGATAGTTCATTCGATTACATGAAATCAACTTTAACTTGAGAATATTCGTCAGAAAAAATCATAGCATGTAATTCGTCTTTAAAAAGACAAACACATGACATGATGACAGTAAAATTCTCCTGTTAGTGATTCCATAGTAAATTATGAGGGAAAAACCAGGAAAAAAACCTCATAATACTATCCCGACATTGTAAGTATTTGTTCGTGAATTTAGTTTACCTTCAACAAACATCAAAATTCTGATTTTATGTTACGTTATTTAAAAAACATAAATGATGTATCCTCTATATGTTACTGACTTACTAATACTGGTATTTTCTTATTAATAACTTCCTCTTTCAATATTGGTAACCAGATCCTACTACATTCTGCCGAGGAATTTGCGACACAATTGGCCTCATTTAACATAATTAGAGCCGCTTCTTTGATTTTTCTTTTTTTACCATCCGTTTCTTTTAGGACTATATTTGAATTATTCCATTGAACTCTATGTTCATTATCCCATGCGTGTTTACATATTTGAGATCTATCAAATTCTCTATTTTTAATATAAGATTGATGTTCACTTATTCTAACATTTAATGGCCTTGATGATTCACCTAAATAAAACTGATCGCATTCACAAGGTATTTTATAAATGCAATTCTTTGTCCTTTCTTGTTCATTGTTAGGTTTGGTTTTGGACAAAATAGATCTCAACGTGTTTGTTGTTTTGAATGTTGTTGAAATGTTGAATTTATTTCCTATCCTTTTAAGTTTTTCTGATAATCCTTTTATGTACGGTATTGTTATTTTCCTCATATTATTCCTTGTGTATGCTGTAGGATCTCGTTCTAAGTTGTTCTGTTCTATTCGATCGATTGTTGAAAATTCCTTATTTATAAACGATAAAGGATAATCATTTTTTAATAAAACAGATGTTAACAAATGTTTCTCCTCCAAGAACGAATTTTCGTTAGAACAAGTAATTTTGGCTCTATCGTATAAGGATTTAATTATTCCCTTTTTTACATTAATATTGTGATTTGATTTGAAATTTAAATATCTATTGGTGTGTGTTGGTTTTCTATACACCTGAGTCTCATATCCAGTATCGTTCTTAGAGATCAAAACATCCAGGAAAGGTAGCGTGTTATTATATTCCTTTTCCATGGTAAATGTTATTGTCTCTTCTTTATCGTTTATATCGTTTAGGAATGTGTCCAACAACTCTGATCCATGAGGCCATATTGAGAATACATCATCTACATACCTCCACCATACTGTGGGTTTGAAATTTTGTTTAGAAATGATATTTGTTTCAAAATCTTCCATAAATATATCGGCTAAGAATGGAGATAAACTAGAACCCATTGCTAGACCAAAATTTTGTTTATAGAATTCATTATTTAGTTGAAAATATGTATTATCAGTACATAATGTTAATAACTCCATTATAGCCGATATGTTTAGTCTTGTTCTAGTTGCCAATGAATCATCACTCTCTAATTTTGTCTTGACTATACTTAAAGTCTTATTTAATGGCACATTCGTAAATAAACTATTCATGTCAAAACTTACCAAAGTATTATTTGAATTAAATTCAATATTTGATAATTTATTTAAAAAATGTTGTGTATTTTTTATGAATGTGTCATTTTTATTTGTATAAGGTTTTAAAATATTTAATAAAAATTTTGATAGTTCACTACAAGGAGAATTTATGGTACTACAAATGGGTCTAAGTGGTATATTCGTTTTATGAATTTTCGGTACTCCATAAAAATGAGGAGTCTTACTGTAATGAGGTGTAATTAATCCTCTCTGATAACTTGTTAAAACATCTTTAAACTTGAATAAAGTTTAAAGATGTTTTAACAAGTTATCAGAGAGGATTAATTACACCTCATTACAGTAAGACTCCTCATTTTTATGGAGTACCGAAAATTCATAAAACGAATATACCACTTAGACCCATTTGTAGTACCATAAATTCTCCTTGTAGTGAACTATCAAAATTTTTATTAAATATTTTAAAACCTTATACAAATAAAAATGACACATTCATAAAAAATACACAACATTTTTTAAATAAATTATCAAATATTGAATTTAATTCAAATAATACTTTGGTAAGTTTTGACATAAATAGTTTATTTACGAATGTGCCATTAAATAAGACTTTAAGTATAGTCAAGACAAAATTAGAGAGTGATGATTCATTGGCAACTAGAACAAGACTAAACATATCGGCTATAATGGAGTTATTAACATTATGTACTGATAATACATATTTTCAACTAAATAATGAATTCTATAAACAAAATTTTGGTCTAGCAATGGGTTCTAGTTTATCTCCATTCTTAGCCGATATATTTATGGAAGATTTTGAAACAAATATCATTTCTAAACAAAATTTCAAACCCACAGTATGGTGGAGGTATGTAGATGATGTATTCTCAATATGGCCTCATGGATCAGAGTTGTTGGACACATTCCTAAACGATATAAACGATAAAGAAGAGACAATAACATTTACCATGGAAAAGGAATATAATAACACGCTACCTTTCCTGGATGTTTTGATCTCTAAGAACGATACTGGATATGAGACTCAGGTGTATAGAAAACCAACACACACCAATAGATATTTAAATTTCAAATCAAATCACAATATTAATGTAAAAAAGGGAATAATTAAATCCTTATACGATAGAGCCAAAATTACTTGTTCTAACGAAAATTCGTTCTTGGAGGAGAAACATTTGTTAACATCTGTTTTATTAAAAAATGATTATCCTTTATCGTTTATAAATAAGGAATTTTCAACAATCGATCGAATAGAACAGAACAACTTAGAACGAGATCCTACAGCATACACAAGGAATAATATGAGGAAAATAACAATACCGTACATAAAAGGATTATCAGAAAAACTTAAAAGGATAGGAAATAAATTCAACATTTCAACAACATTCAAAACAACAAACACGTTGAGATCTATTTTGTCCAAAACCAAACCTAACAATGAACAAGAAAGGACAAAGAATTGCATTTATAAAATACCTTGTGAATGCGATCAGTTTTATTTAGGTGAATCATCAAGGCCATTAAATGTTAGAATAAGTGAACATCAATCTTATATTAAAAATAGAGAATTTGATAGATCTCAAATATGTAAACACGCATGGGATAATGAACATAGAGTTCAATGGAATAATTCAAATATAGTCCTAAAAGAAACGGATGGTAAAAAAAGAAAAATCAAAGAAGCGGCTCTAATTATGCTAAATGAGGCCAATTGTGTCGCAAATTCCTCGGCAGAATGTAGTAGGATCTGGTTACCAATATTGAAAGAGGAAGTTATTAATAAGAAAATACCAGTATTAGTAAGTCAGTAACATATAGAGGATACATCATTTATGTTTTTTAAATAACGTAACATAAAATCAGAATTTTGATGTTTGTTGAAGGTAAACTAAATTCACGAACAAATACTTACAATGTCGGGATAGTATTATGAGGTTTTTTTCCTGGTTTTTCCCTCATAATTTACTATGGAATCACTAACAGGAGAATTTTACTGTCATCATGTCATGTGTTTGTCTTTTTAAAGACGAATTACATGCTATGATTTTTTCTGACGGATATTCTCAAGTTAAAGTTGATTTCATGTAATCGAATGAACTATCTTATAAGTAAAGTCGTCCCAGGAGCGCAACTCAACAATATTGGCAATATCATTTTAAAGTCGTCTACTTTAAAATGCATAATGTATGTCTGAATTGTCAATATAAATGAGTCAGATAAAATTAAATTATCAGAAGAATTTTTTCACTATGTAACAAAAAACAAAATTTGTTTAATTTACTATTTGTATTTTGAGAACGATTTCCGAATTGGAAATTGAAACGTCAATAAATGTATTTTTATCTTTAATGTGGCTTATTCCCAGTTATAAATAGTAATTAACTGTAAATTTATATCATTTAAAGGGTGTTGACCCATATATTTTGGTGGCTCATAGCATGTATACCTCGTTTACACTGATGATGGATTGAACAATCCGAAAACGTTTTGTAATATATTTGTGATAGCCCGTTTGGGCATTTTAATATATATGAAATGAGGTTGAATGCTCGAATAAATGAACTTTGAAAATAAGGCTATTATCGAGCACAAGTTAATTAAATCTAGCCCAAGTACTTTCGCTTAAAATAGCATCTTCAGGGGCATCTGAAATAAGCCAAGAAAACGTTTTTTAGATGAAGTAAATTAGTTAACTTCGATAAAAAACTCGAAGTTAATGGATGAAAAAAAGTTTTTGAGATTAACGTTTTAGACTTACTTCGTCAAAATGTAAACTATCCGGCAAGCGTAGAATGTGGAAACATTAAAAATAACATAAAATTGTACAAAACACTACACTAAAACGAGGACAAACAGTTTAAAATTACTTAAAGATTCTACGCTACATTCTCTGTCAGTATCTGGAGGGATAATGATCTAAGCGGAAATGATACGGTGACATGTGACATATGACAACTTTGATAGGCAGTCAAAGTTATGGATCTGTGATCAGCAAATATTAAAATTCTGTATAAGTTGTCATTGGCCAAAGGTCCAACTAGAACTACTACTGAAAAAATCAGCTGATGAAGTATGACATAGAGAATATTTTGATTTAAACTAGATTGCATAATCCAATCTAGTTTATGCAGTCTAGGATTATGCAATCTAGTTTAAATCAAAATATTCTATAGGTCATACTTCATCAGCTGATTTTTCAGTAGTAGTTCTAGTTGGACCTTTGGCCAATGACAACTTATACAGAATTTTAATTTTTGCTGATCACAGATCCATAAGTTTGACTGTCTATCAAAGTTGTCACATGTCACATGTCACCGTATCATTTTCGCTTAGATCATTATCCCTCCAGATACTGACAGAGAATGTAGCGTAGAATCTTTAAGTAATTTTAAACTGTTTGTACTCGTTTTAGTGTAGTGTTTTGTACAATTTTATGTTATTTTTAATGTTTCCACATTCTACGCTTGTCGGATAGTTTACATTTTGACGAAGTAAGTCTAAAACGTTAATCTCAAAAACTTTTTTACTAACTTAACTTAACTAATTTACTTCATCTAAAAAACGTTTTCTTGGCTTATTTCAGATGCCCCTAAGATGCTATTTTAAGCGAAAGTACTTGGGCTGGATTTAATTAACTTGTGCTCGATAATAGCCTTATTTTCAAAGTTCATTTTATTATATACCTTTTATAAAGGATTTGAAATAAATTTTTCTGGTTAAAGTCTTAAGTTGTAAATATTCCCAATAAGGTTCCCAATAAAAGTAAAACATAAAAAACAGCTTAAATTAGAAACACATCAAGAAGAAAGGTTTAACTTCCTTGCCATCTTATAAAGTTACAATTAAACAAATAGCGTATGGCAAGGATAAAATGAAATATAATTGTTACTATGATTGTTAGTTAAATTCTGTTAAACAGTCCTAATGCATATATAAAAAAAATAATGTGCTTTCGAAAGAAAGTAAGGTTACAAATATCGGAAATGCGGTCAGAATTATAGAATAAATATCACAATGAAAGTTCTTACCCCAAGAGCATTTGTAGACCATAAAATGAGTCTAATTATAATTTTTGCCTTCTTTTATAAAGTTCAAAAAGCAGGTAAAAAATTATATTCCCACTACATTAGAACATTTAACTGACAGAAAGTAGTTGAACTGCTTGAAGTTAGCACAGATGTCATACGATGTTGCTATTTCATAAAATTAACTTGTCTGTCAACACAAAACAGAAAGAGAGAGGGCGGATATGTATTCTACGTGACAGAAAGAGAGAGTAAATAAAAAGAGAGGTAGAAATAGAGGGCGCCAACTATTTTTTAAATAAAAAATAGTAAAAATTAAATTAAAGGTAAAGAAATTAATAAATTAATAAAGAAATTAAAATGAAATAATTATTTAAATATAAATTAATAGAGATGTGACGTTTATAACGTTACAAAGAGCTAATTGAACAATTTTATGGTAATTAATTTATTTAGCAATCAAAAATATACATGAAATAGTTGTTTTGGACCCGATTCTTAGATAGTGTTATGATAATGATTTATGATACATTTTCTATATCCACTTTTTAATTTAAATGAACAAATTTTAAACTGAGGTGCAAAGAACATTTCTTAAAAAAGAAATTTAGAATGTCTTTCGTTCGATTTTTTTTGTCTTGTTCGTGTTTTTACAATTTCTTCTAAATTTCGTATTCCTGAAACCTGTTTTACCGTAAATCTCGCTAATCAGATATTTGTAAACTGAAAATTTTAGTATACTAAATAATTTAAATCCGAACCTGTTACCTTTTCGGAATTCTAATTAGATATAATGGACTTTTTGGAGATGGAAAAACAGAATTGTTAACGAGTCTTGGGATGATTTCTAATCTGGAAGCTTAAAGCATTGGAATTTCGTTTAGCCGTTTAGGGGTCAAAAGAGAAAAATTTGAATAAATGATAAAAATGGAGAGATACCGTGAAGTATAAAAATTTAAATTTAAAATAAAAGAATATTGAATATAATGTAAATATGAATGATGAATCCCGAAACGGTTCAGTCCAGAATTAGTTAAACATTATATTCAAATATATTTCTAGATAGCATGAAAAACGTTTCAAGTTGCTGAGTTTCATTTAAAAACTTCAAAGAAAAATTTGAATTAAGTTGCCTGCCTGCGCGACTGTGATGGTCAAAGCACAGTCAGATTTCCACAAGAGAAATATGCTTAAATTCCATCTATTGTCCTTTGTATTTAAAGTTACAATAAACGTTTTTGTTTTTGTTACATTTTGTATAAATCTCAGTTCTAAAAAATGAAGTGGTATCAAAAAATATCTTTGAAACTAAAATATTTACCAGAGTTTTTATGACACTTCTTAAAAATGCTATTGTTATTAGCTGAAAAAAATTGTATCAATAATGTGGTTCAAGAAAGAGAAATACAAAAAAACGGGTGTGGCAGTCCAGTGGGTAAAAGTTATACTTCTATTATACAGGCGTTCGCCGTTACAAATTTATATGTTAGTCAACCAGCATAATCATTATAATGCTATAGGTAAGAGAGAGCAGAAAGAGAAACAGAATTAGGTATATAGGTATATGGTGCATCGTTGTCTGTATATAAACAACATTTGACCTGTAATAGGAGTATAGTTAATGAATGATTGAATCAATATTTTGATGAAAATCTATATTTTTATTTTCATATATGTATGAAAGGAGTTGACGGCAAAAAATTTTTTTACACATACTCTGCAGTAAAATTATTCATTGTTTATCACTGCAACATAATTCATTTAATACAATACAAATTAAAATGCAATATTCATAAGTATTTAAAAATGATAATATACATAACTTACTTATCCATATATTTAATTTATCATGATAATAATATTATTAAAACAGAAATATTGTTTCGTAAACTGTCAATTTGTCTGAGGTTGAGAGATACAAAATTTAATTGTTGTTTGTTGTGTATATAAGTACACATTTGAACTTTCTTGAGATATTTACAAGTTTTAATTTATAATTTTTTTTTATTATTAACACCTCTGCGGTGTTTGTATACTGCAAGTTGTATGACTATGCAGCCTCTGCTCGTGACTTGCTGCTGTTCTCTTGATTATTTCGATCACAGTTTCCATACCCAGGTCGTGGTGGAGGTTGCTGTTACGGATATACCAAGGAGCATCAACAATGTTTCTTAGTACTTTATTTTGAAATCTCTGGATAATATGTAGATTACTAGCTTTGGTACAGCCCCAGAGTTGGCACCCATATACCCATACTGGCCTCAGTACTTGCTTGTAGATGAATAATTTATTATGAATTGATAATGTTGAATTTTTTTCCAATCAGCCAATACAATTTCTTATATCTAATATCAAGCTCCCCTCTTTTCTTTTTGACATGGACTTTCCAGTGCAGCTTCGCATCTAGAGTGATGCCCAAGTATTTTGCTGATGTTGCATAAGGAATTCGGGTATCATTTATTCTAACTCGGAAATTTTCAATTTTTTATTTGTAAAGTTAATGTGTGCTGATTTAGTATCATTTAATTTTATTCGCCATTATCTGGTCCAGTTATGTATTTTATTTACTGATAGTTGCAACTTATCAGTCGCTTCTTCAATAGTATCTCCTATCGCTAGTATGGCTGTATCATCCGCAAAGCTGACAATAGTATTTTGTTCTAGCTCTGGAATGTCACACGTATACAATAGGTAAAGGACCGGACCTAAGACACTCCCTTGTGGCACGCCAGCTTTGATCTCCCTTAACTCGGTGTACACTTCTTCTTGTTTTACTCTGAAATATCTCTTCGCAATGTATGATTTCAAGATTTCTGAATACTGTTTAGGCATGAACGTTCTTAGTTTATAGTTTAAACTGTCATGAAAGACTTTATCAAACGCCTATGCTACATCCAAAAACATTGTAGAGCAGAAACCAAATTGATGATTTGGAATAAGATTTTTTCTTTCTATTATTGGTTTTAATCTTTTCAATAGAAGTTTTTCAAATAGTTTTGACATTACCGGAAGGAGTGATATTGGTCGATAGGATGTCACTTCATTAGGAGATTTACCTGGTTTGGCGATCATAATTACTTCGGCTACTTTCCAGAGTCTGAAAACATATCTCAATCTAAAAGCAGCATTTATTAGGTGTGTCAGCTTAACTATGGCTTTTCTTGGTATATTTTTTAATAATTCTCCTGTTATGAGATCATATTATGGAGCTTTCTTAGGTAACAATAAAACACTGAAAACTTTGTTTTCAAACTTCCACAAAATTTATTTGAAATATTCTCACTACAGCTGTTTCGGCTGATTGCCTTTCTCAAGTGATCTATTTTGGCTTGGGTTTACAAATTTATAGTCTCTAATGAAATAGGTTGAGGAGGGGAGAACTGTTTGTCTCAAGTTGGTCATTCAGAATTATATTGTGTTTATATGTGTTTATATGTGAATTATATGTGTTTTTTAATTTGTTGATTTCCATAGATTCTAACAAAGATAGCTTAAGGCCTTTATTTTGAATGTGAAGAATTTTAAATTTGTCATTAAAAGAATGATTATGATCTAGAAGGTGAAGTGCGTATGTCGAATCTGTTTTTCTATTCTTGAAAGCCCTTTTATGTTCTGCTATTCGTTTATCAAAGTTTCTACCAGTTTGACCGATGTAAGTTTTTGGGCAGTCGCCACATTCAAGTTTGTACACACCACTATTTAAGTGTTTTTTATTTTGGCTCTTGTTATTTTTAATATATTTGCCTAGGTTGTTATTTGTTCGGAAAGCTGGTGTTATTCCTTTCTTTTTTCTGTGTTTGGCAATTTTTGTTGTTATTTTGCCTGTATATGTAATCGAGCAGAAGGTACTGAGTTTTTTCTCTGGTGGTGGAGAAGCTTTCGTTGTCATTGTCAGCTTTCTTAGGATTTATATTCTCTTTTATCTCTGTTGCTACTTCTCTAGGTGATGCCTACGTTATTCTTTCTTCAGTTTGGAATGGTTCTTCCCATCTCAGTTCTTCATCATCATTGTCGTTGGGTTTGAACGTGCTTTGTAAATGATCTGCAAATCGTTCTGCTTTCTGTTCGTTACTTTTAGCCCAATTGCCGTTTTCCAACTTGATAGGAGGAGAATGAATAATTGGTCTCCTCATTCATTTTGTTGCCTTCCTTAAAGAATAATCTGTGTTCTAGTCAGCTGTTAAATTACTTAAAAAAGAATTAATTGTTGAATTTTTTATATTCTGTATCTCCCTTTTTAGTTTTTGTGTAGCATTATTTAGACTAGTTTTGTCTCGTGGAGCTCTGTATTGCTGATATTTTTTGCTTAACTTCCTTTTTTCTACTATGAGTTCTCGGATTTCTTTTGGATAGTAATTTATAATTTAACATGCCTAACGAGGCTCAAGGCAAATTAATTAAATCTATTTACAAAAGGAACATTTTTATTTTCTAAAGAGAAAGAGCGAGAAAATATATCTTCTGTCTTTTTCTTACCTATGACATATGTAATGATTTTGCCGATTCATTTCCGTACAAATTTCCAACTTCGAACGTGCGTATAGAAGTATAACCTCAAAAACGAAATAAGTCCCACCCAAACAACTCTTTTATGAACCTTAAAACTTGAATTACTAAATTTTTAGGTAATTGAACTAAGCCTCTGTTTTATTAATATCGTCTTGGTGCCATTTTGTAAGAAACTTTTAAATGAGACCATTGAGAAATTAATATATTATTTGAAAGCACTTGTATAAATCATTAGGTCCCTGGATTTTTTTCTTTGTGACACAGTTTCAAAATCCCCACTAAAATGTGAAAATCTTATTTCCCATACAAATTTTCAACGTTGAACGCGCGTATAGCAGTATAACTTCAAAAATATTTTTGTTTGTTGTTGTTTGTTGTTTGTGTTTAAATGACTGCGGACACTAAATCCATTCGCCAATCTTACAATTTGAGGTGTAGTGTGTGTGTGTGTGTGTGTGTGTGTGTGTGTGTGTGTGTGTAGAGTAATTGTCTTGATACTTAGCAAAGTCGACGTCATTGTCTTTGCTAAGAGACGCTAATTGTATCCGAACGTCTGCGGTCCCTCCGGTGTGTACCGATCACACAAGGATAGAAATTATTTTCATTCATTAATTTTTTTTAATAAACGAAAATTTCCACCCAGGTGGGATTCGAACTCACGACCTTTAGGTTTAAAGGCAGGCGCTCTTACCACTGAGCCACAGAGGGGGTTAAAAATATTTTTAAAATAGGAATTATTTTCATACTTTTCTGCATACAGGCTTCGCCACTCAGAAAGAGTTTACTCTGATATTTGGAAATATTGATTGGATATTGGGAAAATGTTGAAACAGATCGATTTTTATTTCAAAGAGGTCATCTTTTACCGATATATACATGTGTTATTTATCAGCTCACTCCCTTTCAGTATCACAAACACTTACTTGTAGCATATAATAACACAGGTATTTCTCTGAAAAATTCAGGAATCCATGATTGTTTTCCACATTAACTCCATTCTTGTGAAAAAGTATCAGTTTATTGAAAGTGTTCATCAATGTCATCATGAAGCTACACCTCTTAAAGGGCCTCGACCTTCTTAAGCTTTCTGCGCTATTGTACTCTGTTCCTTGCCTGAATTTTCCAGCTGACAACACCGATCATCTCAGCTTGATTGCCTTCGGTTGAAATACCCTACAAATGCCATATATATTTGTTTATACCTGAAATATTTTCAAATATATGAAAAATATATGTAGATATGGAATTTTTCATATAACAATGATTGCCAAAACATCAGAATAGTTAGTAAATGAGGAATTTTTAAAATGCCAACTATTTGTCAAACTATGATATTAACAGTAAATACACTTAGTTTTAAGACTACTGCAACATACTAAAATATATAAGAGAACATTTTAATACAAAATTATGTATTCTAAATTTTAAACTTACCTCTTTTAGAGCATTAAGAGTAAAAACGACCCGCCATTATTGCTTGTTCAAAATAATCTATCTTATATGAAAGCTTATCTAGTCCAGGCTGTGAGGCCGCTCCCGTTGGGAAACTGTTTCTGATTCGGTTTCTTCGCTGATTCCGGTTCACAAATGTCCCCTTTAAACAAATCTGAAAGGTGCCGGGCGAAATTTTTGGGCAGAAATTGTTTAAACAATTTTTTTAAACAAAGTCCAAAAATATTTTTTTTAATCAAGAAAACATTTTTTTAGGTTTTTTGGGCCATTTTAAACAAAAAAAGTCTGTTGTCATTTTTCTCTAAAGTTGATAGTTTTCGAGTTATAAGCCATTTAAAGTCTGAAAAACGCGAAAATACGCATTTTTGAGGCTTGAAAACACATATGTAAATTATTATTTTTGAGGTTACCAAGTGTCTAAATTAAAGTTTAAACATTCAACTTCAAGATTGTGAAGAGTAATCGGGGCTTATCTTAATTTAGACCGTTTGTTTTTTAATTGTTAAGTATGCGCGTACACTCGATTTTTCACGCGTGCTAACCGTGCGCCTCTATCGTACTTATGCATAGTTTACATATACTTACAAATAATTATTATTTATTGAGTATATATTTATTTATATCAATTGAGTTATAATATAAATTTCGTCTAAAGTCTAATAATAGTTACATAAAATAATTGTATAAATGATTGTTAAATAACACAATAATATCACTCAGTAAAAGTATCTTTGTTTTCACAAAAATCTAAATCACATCCACATAATGGTACACAGTTGACATGATTTTTCTTGTAGTTGCAAGCATTAGTTTTGCAAGTCTTTTTGCATTTGCACGGTTTCCCAGCCCACCACTATCAGACATATAATATCCATATTGTATAAAATCGAGAGTTTGATAGCGGGAATATATGGCATTTCGCCAAATATATGTTTTAGCTTTTTAATTATGTAAAAAGTAAGAAGACTGCATACTTGGGGCACATTATACGAGGAGAACGATACACTTTTCAGCAACTGATACTCGAAGGGAAGATAGAGGGTAGGAGAGGTCTCGGACGTAAAAAAAGTCATGGCTGCGCAATATTCGACAATGGACAGGAATCCACAGCTATGAAATGCTTCGCTATGCTGCTAAAAATAGAATTATTTAATCCAGAATATTTAACATCTCACCTGACAAGACGATGTACGGTGGACGCCTACGCAGAAATGCACGGCACCTTAAGAAGAAGAGATGTTTTAGCGAAAGCTCTTAACAAGTGTTGGTAAAGTGCGTCAGAGGTACAAGGTATATTAGCTAGATTAAATTAAATTTTTCAGTCACACTGTCTTTTCGTCGAAGAGCAGCATTTTGTATTGTTATGTAAAAATCTACTTTAGATTTTTGCACTAACTTAATATTGTTGATGTTATTACAAAAAATACAAACTAAATTTTCTTCGGTAAGTTTTCATTTAAGAAGAGGTACGGAAAAAGACATTTTAAATCCATTTTTTTTAATGGGCATTAAACAATAGTCTTCCTAATGATCGTTTAAGTAATAACAAATCAAGTATGAGCGCGCGATTGTTAAACAGGTAAAAACTTGCATTTTTGCGATAGTATATTGTTTTTAAACACAGCGCAATTTAAAATTAAGTTTACTAATATTAATATTTACTGCATTGTATTATTTAAATAATAATTTAAAAATATTATTTACAATTGATATAAATAAATATATACTCAATAAATAATAATTATATTGTTCAAATTTGGAAGAAAAAAAAACTATATACGGTTATTACATTGCGATGATTGATTTATTTAATTAGCCCAATGACAATAATTAATACCTACATAAATAAATTATGGAAAAAACTATGTTAATAAACTTCAAGGATTTGTTCGGGTTTTTTTTGCGTAAGTGTATATGTAAACTATGCATAAGTACGATAGAAGCGCACTCTAGCGCGCCGCGCCGCGGCGGCTGAAAAATCGAGTGTACGCGCATATTTAACAATTAAAAAACAACGGTCTAAATTAATTAAAATAAGCCCCGATTACTCTTCACAATCTTGAAGTTGAATGTTTAAACTTCAATTTAGACACTTGGTAATCTCAAAAATAATAATTTACATATGTGTTTTCAAGCCTCAAAAATGAGTATTTTTGCGTTTTTAAGACTTTAAATCGCTTATAACTCGAAAACTATCAACTTTGGAGAAAAATGACAAGAAACCTTTTTTATTTAAAATAGCCCAAAAAATCTAAAAAAACGTTTTCCAGATTAAAAAAAATATTTTTGGAATTTGTTTAAAAAAAATTGTTTTAAACAATTTCTGCCCAAAAATTTCGCCCGGCATTCTTCAGATTTGTTTAAAGGGGATATTTTTGAACCGTAATCCGTGAAGAAACCGAATCAGAAACATTTTCCCAACGGGAGCGGCCTCACAGCCTGGACTAATCAGCTTTCTACAGACTATTTAGTTGTTTTGGCATAGCACAATCACAATACACAACAATAATTAGTTTTTAAACCTATTATTCTAAATTTAATATGTATTTTCAAATACAATTTAATAATATATAATATATTATAATCAAATTGTGTAAGAAATCAAAACGTAAATAAAATTCTTACTCTAAAAAAGCGGTAACACTTTAAACAATTTTGCCACACGCTGAACTGTCATTAAAATTTGAAGTATTCCCGTATCAGTTGCGTACAATTGTCTAATCAATTATTATTTTGTGAAATATTAGACTTACAGAGATGTTCATAAAATTTATATTATTAATAATAACAAATGTTTTTGGTTATTTAATCAATATAATTCTAAAATTCCCAATATAATGATGATTACATTTTTCTGATGACTATACCATGTTGACTCCTATGAAAGATCGAGCAGTTCCGTATGAGTTTCGTATTATTAGCTGTGTTAGGAAAATTCGTCACTTTATATAAATTGTGACGTGCAACGTTTTTACTTAAAAAAATGGTATATATTTTTAAATGTTAAGTGAACCCCTTAAAGCCCACTGGCAACTTTATTGGCCATTACTTTTAGAAAAACACAGAAGTTAAAACACTTCACAAATGTGTATTTAGGTATAAAACAAACAAGTTAAAACTTTTTAAAAAAGTGTCGTCACATTTAAAGTTCTGGCAGAACGTTTTCGATCACTACGGATCATCTTCAGTGCCTCGTATTTGTTGCTAACTATATAAATATGGTGTCTATAAGACTACCATGTTTGATTTGGTAAAGTGTCACATTTTACATTAGGTAATGTTGATACTGTAGGTCGATGACAATGGATGTATTTAAAATTTATTACTTTAGGGACTACATGTCTCCTAAGCTCGAGTACTTGCACGTTGTCAGTTGAAGCGACGACACAGGCCAAATTTGGTCTGTGTCGTCGCTTCAACTGACAACGTGCAAGTACTCGAGCTTAGGAGACATGTAGTCCCTAAAGTAATAAATTTTAAATACATCCATTGTCATCGACCTACAGTATCAACATTACCTAATGTAAAATGTGACACTTTACCAAATCAAACATGGTAGTCTTATAGACACCATATTTATATAGTTAGCAACAAATACGAGGCACTGAAGATGATCCGTAGTGATCGAAAACGTTCTGCCAGAACTTTAAATGTGACGACACTTTTTTAAAAAGTTTTAACTTGTTTGTTTTATACCTAAATACACATTTGTGAAGTGTTTTAACTTCTGTGTTTTTTTAAACGATGGTATACAGCCAATTACGGGGTTTTTTCCCATTAATTTTGCATTACTTTTAGAATTTGTAACACTCACAATTCAACGAATCGAACAGAAAACATGTGTGGAGGTGATTCTAATGACGACGACAAGACTATGAATTATGTAATGGAGAAATAATCTGGTCTATTTAAAACTTTTTGTATTAAAGTATAATTATAGCCATAGTTGGTTAGGTAAGCTGTACGTCAAAATTTTGCTGCTGCGAATTTTGTGGTAAAATATGTTTTAATGATGCCAAGCTTGCTGATTAAATTTTCTATCTACTTTATACATTAATCATACACCCGAACACGTAGAATTTGGTTAGAACTTTGAAAGATAAAGCTAGATAAATTTTAACTTAAAAAATTACTGCACATGGAGCAAGCAAATTAGTCCAATTTTAATTAACAAAAATATATTATTTAAAGTTTTATGATGGAAAGTGGTAAGTGGAGGTATATTACAAAAAACAAAAATAAATTAAACAGCTAAAAAATTCCGTGTTTTCGTGTGAAAAAAAAGGTTTTTTCTAACTTCCAGTAAAACTTGACATCTTATCAAACAATTTACATACAAAAGTTGTAGGTAGTATAAAAATTTACAACTTTTGTTATTAGTCCAGTCATCCGAGATTTGGCGTCTAAAAATTATACAAACCAGCTGAATATTGCTAAATGTTCATTTTGGACCCGAAAAAAGATGCAAAAACGTTTCCCCACTTGTACCCTCTGCTTCTCCCCAACACGTTCTTCGTACAGGGGCTTGAACAGAAAAAATAGATTTATCAAAAATCTGTACACCGTAAAAAAAGGTTTCACATAAAAAATAAACCTGTGATAATTTTAAACAAAAATGTTTATTAGAATTTTTGGGTAGAATAAACCGTTTTCTTAAAAAAGATGCTTGAAGCGACCGGTGATTTTAAATGACCGTTACGCGCGCGAAAACAATTTAAGATAAAATTTGTATCAACTCGAAGTAAAGATTCGATATCTTTTGATCAGTGTCCTATCGACAAAAATCAAAATACGTTTTAAAAGTGAAGAATGCAGCGTTCGCACACAATTTTTGTATTTTACAGCAAATGAAGTCAGTTTTTATAAAGGTGTTAAATAAATAAACTTTGCGCGATTTTTGCCATTTTCTTTCTTTTCAACTTTCATTGGCCGGTTGTAACAGTTTTATTTTGAACTTAATTGACTCAGCAATCGATATTTTGCAGTTCGATCCGCAGTTCAACCTTTCGCGGTCCGGATTCGAACCGCGGTCCGCCGGTTGCCGACCGTTGGTATAGGGTCTACCAACATGATACTATAACAAACAAGATATGCTCACTTGTCATTCTAATTTTAATCGAGTTTGCGCATGCCGTCATAGCGAGACAAAGTCAGGGGACTTGTGTGTATCATATTTTAACGATGCATCATATGACAACGTTGTTCCATTACTGTAATAAACAACTTCAAAACTTAAACTGTTAACGGTAAGTATACCTCGATGCCATATCTTGCACTTCTTCTTCTTTAAGTTCCATCTTCTATCGAAGGTTGGAAATCATCATGGCTATGCGGACTCTGTTGACTACTGCTCTAAAAAGTTCTGCACTACTGCATTCAAACCATTCCCTTAAGTTCTTAAGCCAGGATATTCTTCGTCTTCCCACATTTCGCTTTCCTCGGATTTTGCCCTGCATAATAAGTTGTAATAATGCGTATTTTTGCCCTCTCATCACATGTCCCAAGTACTCAAGTTTTCGTCTTTTAATAGTTAATATTATTTCCGCCTCATTTCCTATCCTTCTAGTTACTTCCATGTTTGACATTCTTTGAATCCATGATATTTGTAGGATTCTTCTGTAACACCAAAATTCAACTCAAACCAGCGGCCAGCTTATTCAGATGAACTTGTTTGAGTGTCCAAGCTTCCAGACCATAAATAAGAGTAGAGAACACGTAACATCGAAGCATTCTCAGGCGTAGTTCTAAGCTTATATCCCGACAACAAAGAAACTTTTTAAGTTTAATAAATGATGTACGTGCTATTTCAATACGTGTTTTAATTTCTTTGGTTTGGTCTACATCTGATGTTATCCATGTTCCTAAATATTTATAGTTCTTAACATTCTCAATTGCAGTATCTTCAATAGTCAATTGGATATTTGCATGTGCAGATTTAGTCATGATCATGCATTTAGTTTTCTTTAAATTTATCTTCAGTCCGTACTCATGACAGCGTTCATTAAGGCATTGCATTAGGTTCTGTAAATCATTGTTGTTATCCGTAATTATTATTGTATCGTCTGCAAAACGTAAGTTATTCAAAACTTCTCCATTGATAGATATACCTTCTATTGAGTCTGAGAGCGTTTCTTGAAATACCGCTTCACTGTAGACATTGAAAAGTAGTGGGGACAGCACGCAACCCTGGCGGACTCCTCTCTGTATTTTGATATTTTCGGTATACTGGCTGTCAACTCTTACCTTGGCAGTTTGATTCCAATATAAATTAGCATATCTTGCATTAAGGACGTCATAACTAGTTACTTTCTGTTAAAACGTGTTTTGAAAATTAATAAGTAATTTGTAAAATTAATTAAAGAAATATATGAATCTACAATTTTATTGTGTATTACAAACAAAATAAATATTGCTATAAAACATAAATTAAATATAAAAGGCCGGTAAAATGTAAAGAATTTGGCCATACAGAAAAAGCGGGTCATACTTGAGACTTTATGAATGTCATTTAGACATTTATTTTAAAATCTTTGTGATTTTTCCCTTGCGGATATTATAATTATCTTTAGTATTCATTTATCATTTACATATTTTTCAGCTTCTATTAAGTTTTTTAAATCATTTTTTGTAACTTTTTTAAAGACCTATCAAAAATACTTGCTAATGCTAAAAGCATTACTTTAAGTTATATTAAAATGATAATTAATATATATTAGTATCTATAGAAACATTTGCTCTGATGTTAAAGTGTGTCTACATCCAAAATACTTAATAAATACTAATAATACATAAACAAATTAGCTGATAATAACACAGTAAACTGAATGTTTTCACCGCAAAATTTATATAACAATATAATATACAAAGTCTTTACTAAATCAATTAATAAATAAAAATAGCATTCACTACGTTTTGAAATACACAGGATAGCAAACTCGATTAATACAGCAACCATAATTAACATGAACAATTATTAGCATTTAACTTGCCGTTGTCTCGGGATTACGTCACAGGTGTGCAAGAACATGCGTGTTGACTTATCTTGTTTTGTTATAGTATCATGGTCTACCAACACAGCGTGCTGTCTATTTTAATTACTTATTTTTTTTTTGTAAAAACATTTCTGTAAAATGTCTATATGTAAAATATTAGCGTGACTAAATATGCTCTTAATACATATCTTTTATTTACTACGTGACCCTACTCTGCACGCTACTGCTTTAATAACTTAAGAAATCTGAGAAAATCTGCTATTACCACCAAATTGACAGCTTTTTGTCGGTAACTGCTGCTAGCAATTTTTTCCACAAAAGAAAATACAAGCTCGTGCCAGCAGGATTTCTGCAATTGCTTTTTACGGACTTGGGGAGAAGGAAAAAGTTAATAAGAGAAAATAAATGTTTCTCAACGATACGTTTGTCTCGTTTACCAACGTGTAGATTAGGAATTTTTAGTAATGACCTGGAGGTATTTCAGAAAATGTTTTTTCTGTTCGGGATAATTAACTATATTCTGAGAATTTTATTAAAGTTTATTTTGTTGTACTTAGTATTTTGAAGAAAGGTGTGTTAGAGGTTATAAATGAGTCAGTGATGCTTACTGTTCAGGAATCTATATACCTTTATTTAAAATAATCATTTATAATAATTTTAATATTGAATTTCTTTGAAGTAGAATCAGTTTATTAGAGTTTATAAAAGAATGAATTTATTAATTTTATATTATTAAAACATTATAGTATTAATTATATAAACTGTACTATATTTAAACTTTGATCAAATAAAAGGCAGATATAGAGCACATCAAAAAAAGGTGCTTTGTCAATGCTTAGAATGTTTTTTATCTGATTCTCTTTTTAAGGTCTCAAATGTTCATGTTTTTTAAAGACTATAATAATTTTTAATTGTTTACTTACAAATAATTGATGCAGAATGTACCATTACCATTATATTGGCAATATGCGTAACTTATGCCACGCAGTATACATTGTAGAGTAGGAAAGGAATTTCAAATCATTTTCTTGTTAGAAATAATTGTTGATATAAATGGTTTATTAATGCATAAACATACACTTACATATTCAAACCTTAGTAAATCAATGCGTCCAAGACCCCGACCAAGGAGTAAATATCAATTAAACATTTCTAGCGAAAAAGCTGACAAAAGTTGATAATAAAAAACTTTTCATTCACAAAACTTAACGAATACCACGTTGCTCAAGTCAGGGAGCTTCATTAGGGTGGGACAGGATAGAGATGATAAAAAAATGCAGATCAAAAACAGATAGAGAAACTAAAGATAGTAAATAGATAACAAAATATAACAGTTCGATGAAGAAAAACAAGAAACACGGAATAAAGCTAAACTATAAAACAAAATGGGCGCCAATATGTTTTCACCTGAAACTTATAAAGGAATTCAAGATTAAATAAACTAAACAAACATTTTTCTCAAAAACATCAGAATAATACAAGTCAGAAAACATATCAGCAAACATATTTAACCACAATTTGTAAGATCTTCTACAAAAAAAGATTCAAATAATACTCTACTCTACTCAAAAATAAAATATTGCGTCACAATAAAAAATTATGTTTAATAAACTGTCTAACTTAAACAAACAGGAATTACAAAAAAAAATAAACAATAAACATTGTTTATTAACACTCAAAAATTTAATTAATAAATACTTATTAATAAAAAAACATAATGACACATATTGTCATCAAGAATCTTATACTTTAAAACGGATTGCAGACTTAAAATAATTTAAATACACTCAATACGGAAATAAAACTTTAATATCTTACAATAACAAAATTAAAAACCAAATGAATATTTAACTGCAATCTGAAGGAATATCATTGGCCATTTTATTCTAAAATTAACGTTAGCAAATTATAATGTTACATTTAGTAACATACTTAAAAAAACTAAAAATAAACTCTCTACAAACCACTTATAAAAGTTACTGTTCCTAACAGCAAAAAAATTATATTATTATTATAAAATACTGCACTTACATAATGGTTTGTTGACTTTTGAAGATAGAGCCATAGGTCAGAAGAAAAACAGATGTAGAATTCCAAAGAGAGAGATAGTCGGAATCTCTTATAGCCCTTCAGCAGAAATCAGATAGTATAAGATAATTATGTGAATACATAGCGGTAAAAGGTAAATTTTTAAATTTTAATGGCATATTTGATCTTCTTTATTTAAATTTTTTGCTACGTTCCTCCGAACCATTCTATGGTCACTACCAATTCCTTGTTTCCTGCTTCCTGCTTCAATTAAATCTGTCTTAATTTGAAATTGATTTTTGGTATTTATTTATATTTAATTGAAAATATCTTAAATTTGATTTTCATAGTTGTAAGGTTGCTAGTGAGACGAAATATACTTAGGACGGCCCCTTCCACTTTTGTTCAATACTCTCAGAAACAATAGTCGGAATTTCAAGAGCTACAATTTCTATTGATTTATGTACGATGCATGTGACAATGCATAAATCTATTTATCCGTATAAACGAAAGATTGAATACATTGCAAATGCAAATTTCAACAATTTCATGCACTGGAATCGAGCTAGTCTACGAGGATCTACGATAAAACTTTTCCAGGTTTTCAATAATTCATTTTTATGATTCAATATCTACGTAGACCAGCTTGCTATAGATTTTATGTTTTCTGTAACTTTTTTTAGAGGTAATGCCGCAAAACGTTTTATTTTATCGTATAAACTTTAATTTTTTATGAAAACGTAGCTGCTTGGAAATCTGATGGGGAAAAACTGGCTGATAATAACAAGAAACCGAACCAAAAGCAGTCTATCTGGATTAAAACTTTGTAAAAGAAACATTGTGTGAAAATTATTTGAAAATGACTAATATTTCTCACGGTGCTGAGGAAACAATAAACAAATAACAAAATCTAATAAGATCTATGTCATATTGAACTGCAAGTTGATATAAAAATACAGTATGGCCTAAAATAAACAGTCCTGAAACTGAAACATAGATGTCTCTTTGTGCGCGGTGTTATATTCAAATTAACTAGTATAGACCTGTCAAATAATCGTAAAACAAGTGCCTAAACTAGTGCTAGGCTCTGATTCTATTTCATTTCGATGTCGAAATTTAAAAGCCACTACGCCATGACAGTCGCAACCGCTATGAATCTCATTCATTTCGATTTTAGTTAAAAGTGGGGATATTTACTTTAATATTTACTTTAATATTTTGATACTGCTGGGGAAAAGGTATTTACTTTAATATTTTGATACTGCTCAGAATTTGGGTTGCCTTCTTGTTTATTAGATGCACGCTTTACAACGCTTGTTAAATATTTGTTTTGTTTACGTTACGCCTTTTGTTCATGAACAAAAGTCATGAGATAGGAAAAAGAAGAAAATATAATATCTACGAATCTCTTATTAAAAGCAGCCTATTTTACGGAGCAGAAACTTGGTGATTAACCGAAAATAACAAAAGAAAACTAGTAGTTTAGACTTTAGACTTTAACTTTAGACCACATGGTCATTTGCTGTGCTAATTTTATAAGTTCATATATCTTAATTACTATTAAACTGGGAATAAGCCACAATTAAAGATAAAAATACGTTTATTGACGTTTCAATTTCCACTTCGGAAATCGTTCTCAAAATACAAACAGTAAATTAAACAAATTTTGTTTTTTTTTATTTCAATAAACGTATTTTTATCTTTAATTGTGGCTTATTCCCAGTTTAATAGTAATTAATTTACAATGTTACAAGAAAATAGCTTCAGAACAATTCATATATCTTGTTAGTTACTTAATTGTTTATACAAGATCAGCGTATTATGTCCATTTACTTAGTTTCATTCACATTATTGTTAATAACATTGACTGCTACATGTCTTTTTAAGGTAACAATTAACATCGTTTCCATGATTGTGTGGTTCTCATATTGTACTTTTTTAGATGAACTGATGATGCTTTCAAAACTCGAAAGCGAAACGTCTTCAAAATAGATAAAGTAGCCTATCAACTTTGTCTTTTATTTCTCCACCTAGAGACCGATATAAGAACCCACCACTCGTCTGAGTGATCCTTATATATATATATATATATATATATATATATATATATATATATATATATATATATGTATATATACATATATATATATACATATATATATATATATATATGTATATATATATACCTATATATATATATACCTATATATATATATATATATATATATATATATATATATATATATATATATATACATTTTTAGTGGCCATTATCAATTATTGTATTTTTACCCTAAACATTTTGGGTCTCTTAGAGGCATAAACACCCTCCTCCAAATATGGTTCTAATATCCTTATCAAATAATTTGCAGCTTGTTTATTAAGGCGGAATTGCTGCCTAAATTGAGCATCACTTGGTGAAAAAGGATTTTGAGTATCCCGTAACATTCTTCTTATCCTCCGTTGTGAGCGTAGGGTATCTATCCTCTCTAATTCCTCCAAAACCAGCAAAATTTCCATAAAACGGAGCCATATTAATACTTTTTGCCTCAATTTTCCTTGCAAAAATCAAACAAAACACAACACCGCCTAAACTGAACCTCATCTCACTTTTCTCAGTCCAGCCAGTCATGGCACATTAATTTCGACTCGAAATGAAATGTCAACCACTTTCTTGAAGTTGAAATTGCAGGTAGTAAGGGCAAGAGCCAGCAAAATTGCAGGTAGGAATGGTTTAGGTTTTCTTTTGAATACACTGCCGATGGATGAACAGGTAGTTTTCAAAATGTTTTGAGCTCTAAAGTTTTGACCTAGGATTGTTCTGATTGTGTAACTCCTGTTCAGAGAAGATGAGTGTATGAGTGAGCGTGGGTGTGTTCTTCCGAATTTACCACAAGGAGCATTGAGTAGACCGGATATGGACAACAGATATGGATGTCTGAAGAGAATCATTTGAGTTTTATTTAGGTTAGATGTTACTCTCCAGCGCGAAGACGCGCTGTTTTTTATGTGTTTCTTGATTAAAGCTATACAAACTTAACGGAACCAGAGAGTTTAAATACCTGGGAATAAACTTATCAAGCTATATTAACATTGAAAAATAAGTAAAGAATCAAGTGATAAAAGCAAGCAGAGTAGCTAGTTGGGGCAATAGAAACGAAAGCGGTAATATACAAATCTCCAATCCGACCTGTCACGACATACCTCAGAAACAAGACCAGACACAAGCACGGTAAGAAGACATTTAGAAGCAATTGAAATATGAATCCTAAAAAGGATAACCAGAAAACCATACACTACTAGACAGAACAACGAGTAATAAGATTAGAGACCTGTGCAGAATAAATAACATTAATGAATGGATGCAGGGAAGAAAAAATAATGAAACAGCCATATTAGTCAATTATCAGATAAAAGAGTAGTTTCAATAGCTTAGGATAAGAGTGCAGGTGCTGATGTGACTACTTCTGGATAATATTTGGCACATGATCCATGGAAAGTAGTTTTAGAAGTTTAGTGGTGTAGTTTCTCCTAATTTTTGATTACTGTGTGTGAAATTCGACTTCTGTCTAATAAATCGAGGTAACTTTGAAGTTACTTTAAAGAGGATTTGAAGGTTGTTTTAAAAAAGGGATATGGCTGGTTAATCTGCAATAGGTACCTACTTCTTTTTAGGGTACCTGTACGTTCCAAATGTTGGCAATTATTCTGGCTATGATTACTTTGTTGTTATACGGAACAGCTGTGTTGAGGTCTTTCTATACCGTGCTCTCAGGTTAGCAGTCCAGATTCTTCTTCGTTCTGGAGCCCTTTTTTCCTTTAATTTTAAGTACTGCAGCTTACGGCCCATCACGATGTTGACCAAATCCGCACTTGTATTTATCCCCCATATTACTTCTTTATTGATGATTTTGTCTCTCCATGGTATCTTCAGTATCCTTCTGTGTAACCATAGCTCAAAAGCCTAAAGTTTTGAAAAAGTTTCCGCCTTCAATGTCCACGTTTCTACTCCGTACAGAAGTACTGAGTACACGTAACATTTAAGGAGCCTTATTTTTGTTTCTAGGGTGAGGTCACTGTTGTTGAACACAGAGCTCATAGTAAAGAATGCACTTTTTGCCTTTCCTATGCTACATTGAATCTCTTTTGTTATTCCACGACTCATTGATTATAGTCTTCAAGTAGTTGTACTGTGAGACACATTCAATTCTTATTTGGTTCACATACAAATTTTCTCCAGTTATGTTTTCCTTGCTAATGATCATTAGCTTGGTTTTTCTGGTGTTTATATCCAGTTCATATGTTCTACTTGTTTCCGTTATTTTGTTTAAGTTTTGCAGCCCTTTTATGGTATTGGAAAACTCCATTGAGGTGTTAATTGAGATGCCTTCATAAATATCTTTTAGAATCTCTTCAAAAATGTGCTCAGAGTACAGATTGAATAACAGTAGTTAAATTATGCACGCCTGTCTCACTCCTCACACTTAAAATTTTGACCTGATCTATATATTCTCCATCTATTTAGATCACCGCTGATTGATTCCAATACAGGTTAGGTATTATTTTTAGGTCTCTTTTGTCAATCGCTGTCCTCTTCAGTACTTCCATCATTTGTTCATGCTTGACCATATCTAAAGCCTTCTTTTAGTCAATCAAGCATGCAAAAACATCACAGCTGATATCTCTACATTTCTGAAACAATACCTGCTCGCTAAATAAAACTTCCCTCATACCAACGGCGTTCACAAAGACAAACTGATTAGGCACAATTTGTTCTTCGCATTTCCATTAAGTTATTTTGTGAATGACTTTTAAAAACAGTTTCAGCAGATGGCTCATTAGGCTTATGATCCTATAGTGTTCACAACCTTTTGCTCCTGGTTTTTTGAGCAATGGTAAGAACTCCAATTTTAGCCACTCTACTTTTATTTTTTCTGTCTTGTATATTTCATTAAATATTTCAGTTATTATTTTTATTTGTTCTGCATCTAATGGCTTCAGCAGTTTTGTAAGAATTTCATCAAGTCCCTGTGCATTACCATCCTTCATTTGTCTGACGGCTGCCATTATTTCTTCTGGTAGGATTTCGTGACCTGAATTTTCTTCGATGGTGGGTTCTTGTATTGTTCTAAGGACGTGAAAAAGTTTCTCAAAGTATTTTTTCCATACTTTTTTTTATCTTCTTTAGTTATGACAAGATTGCCTTTATCATTTCTTATTTTTCCGCTGTTACGTTTTCGGAGCTTTCCAGCTATTTACTTCACCTTTCAATGGACTTTAAAAGGATAATATCGACTCTGATACTCGTCTATTTCTTGACATTGTTCTTTTTTTTATTTCTTTATGGCTTTTCTTGTCTTTCTTCTGACTACGGTATGTATTCTCTTATATTCTTGGAGATATTCTTTGTTTTTTTTCTTCGATCCATAAGTTCAAGTATTTCATCGGTCACCCACGATTTTCGTTTCTCTGTATCTTTTTTCAGGTGTAGTTCTTTTATTTGTCTAACTGTTTCTTGTATGATGATTAGACTTTTCTTTATAGCTCCTGCATTTCTGCATTTTAGCACCTTTGTATTCAAGTTTTCACTCACCTTTAGTCAAACATTGGGATCTTTCAGTTTTCTAACATCATAGTTTATTACTATACCTTTTATTTATTAGCATAGGTATGATCTTCAGTACGCTATTTGTAATATACACGTGTAAGAATCTCTATTTAGGCAAAAACAGTTTTTAAATTAATCTTGCACACTCTTAAACTTGAAGCTTTATCCAATAATCAAAACAGATTGAGCTATAAATAATATTTTGTATAATATTAACAAAATACAAAATAATTGAATACTTAAACAGTTATAAAGTTATACTAATAGTAACAGTGAGAGTACGGCAATGTCAAAAACTAGCGTAGAGAGCAACCGTAGAGAGCAACTAAAGTTGAAAGCCGTATACTACATATAATTACCTACATAATTTCCTCCTCTAACTTAATCAAAATATTCCGTATCTGGCTCAAACTTGATTACCAACTCCCTAGTAATTAATAAAGTTTTCAAAATGTTGCACCGTGGTCAGAATGTCGTTACGGCTTGTCAAACTAAGCAAATAAAGCTATTTTCATTCAGCCTTATGTGTCTGACTTTAATGGAATAGTTACAAAGAACGAACTACGATTAGCTTCGTGAGAAGAATTGGGTGAGAATCGGATCACGAGATTTTAGCAGCGTGTGAAGTGCCAACTTTAAGGAACTGTTTTAACTTTTCTTAGTTTTGGATTAGGAAATTTCTCCTATTTATAATAATGAGCTAAAATATAACCCATAGTTAGTAAAGTAATATAGATAATGCCAGTGGTGTCTAGAGACGACAATATTTTAGGATTCATGAATTATTTCACTATTTAATAATGTATCCGCATCTGATTTCTAGAGTTAATTTCTTTGAAAATGATTAAATTATTTAACTTGGTGTAATGCACAACATAGTCGGTTTTAATTAAAATTTATAAATTAAACATATAGTCCGTTTCATCCTGTTCTTGGCCGATTTACTGAAATTATCTGAACCATATTAAAACAGAAATTATCCTATCATATCAAAGCTCGGTAGAGAAGTTATTATTTTTTGGATTAAAGATCTTCTTCTTCTTCTTCCTTCTTATATGTAGGTTTTAAAGCCTATTTCTTCTTCAATATTAGCCTCGTAAATTGTTTAAATTATTGCAACATCTTTTTCTTGGTCTGCCAATACAAGTGGAAATTGAAATGTCAATAAACTTATTTTGACCTTTAATTATGGCTTATTTCCATTAAAACAGTATTTAAAATGTAGATATATATATATATATATATACGAGGAAGGTTGCGTTTCGATTTAATTTGAGTCTCTTATCACTCCCTGACACGTGTTTCTGAGTCTACCCGTCATCAGAAGGAGTTTGTAAGAAGAAGATAGGTCGATAGCAATTAAAGTAAACTGTATAGCCAAGCTACTATTATTCTTATTATTATTACCTGCTGCAGAACGAATATACCATCAGTGCACGATCTTCCTGCACGAAATCCATTTTGTTCTTCTATGTCTTCGTATTCTGATTCGATTCTTTTTTTTTATTATTCGACCTTACAACCTCCCACGGAGCTGATAACAGTTATTCCCCTATAATTAGAGCATTTGCGATTATCCCCTTTCTTGAATATTGAGCTGATGTATCCAATATTCCAATCATCAGGGATATTTTGTCCTTTTAAGCATTTGTTAAATAGTTGAACCAACATCTCATGTAATATTTTTGGTCTATACTTTATTTAACTCAATTGGGATGTCTCCAGGTCCTGCTGCTTTACCGTTTTTCGATCTTTTGAGGGCATCGTTTAACTCTCCGGTTGTTATCTCACTTATTTGTGTGTTCAGATATTTCTTCCATTTCGATCTGTTGGAATTTACATCTATCCCATGTCAGTAAGACCTGATAATGGTGTTTCCACTGTTTCAGATCTATTAACTGTAAGTTAGATTTTTCCTTTCCTTCCCTCCTGAGAGACTTTCACCTTCCAAGCTTCCTCAACGCTTGTTCCATCCATATACCTATCCACCTCTGCACACTTTTTGATCCCACATCTCATTTTTACTTTTCACTACTTCTCTTTTTACATCTCGATTAAATTTTTTATATATCTTGTAATCTTCATCCTTTCTCGTTGACATCCATTTCTGATAAGCAGTTTTCTTCTTGTTGACCAAAGTTTGCATATTCTCCGACCACCATTCTTGATTTTTTGTTTCATGTTTGTCTTTATAACCCAAAGCTTCACTTGCAGCCTCATGAATGCACTTTTGTTAGACTATTAGATTATAGAATTAATAAAATAAAATAAGAAAAAGTAAAATAAAATAAAATTTACTATTTTTGATGGGAATACGCCACAATTTAAATTTAAAATAAGTTCAGTTATATTTATTTTATAAAATAAACCAAAATAAATATAATCTAATCGTATCTAATCGAGTAGAATCAAATAAAATATGGTTCTGATATGTTTGTTAGTTTATCTGTTAGCCTCAGTGACTACTCTCCTTCCCTTCAACGTCTATTATGCTAAAATCCAATCAATAACAACGCAGATCCGATATAGTGCCGTTTTGACAATGTCTTTGTCTTTTTTTGTGATAAAATATTCGATATTTTCATATCGCGCCGTTTTAACATGTTTGTTTCCCAGTTAGCCTTAGTGACTACTCCCCCTTCCTTCAATGTCTATTATGCTAAAATCCGATCAATAACAACGAAGATCTGATATAGTGCCGCTCTGACAATGCTGCCATCTTTGTTTTTTGTAATAACATATTCGATATCTTCTCCTCTTTCCAACGAGCACTCATTTGCAAATATCGGATCAATAGAAGCCGTGATAAGGTATAGTGCCGTTTTGGTATTGTCTTTGTCTTTGTTTTTTGTGTTACCCTATCCGATATCCCCTCCTCCTTCATTTAATGTGTTATACGTAATAATCTAACTAATAACAACAGAGATACAATATAGAGCCGTTTTGGCATTATCTTTGCGTTTGTTTTTTGTCTTAACATATTCATCACCACCTCCTCTTTCCATCAATACCTTACACATTGTTGTACGTTAGCTTAGTGTCCTTTGTACAATGCCGCCATTTTTGTTTTTGTGTTCACGTATTCGTTACACCCTACCCTTTCCGACGATACCACACGTCATGATCCGATAAGCCGTCGCGTATCCACCACAAAATACGTCAAAAATGACCAGAATGGGCCTTAGCGATTTCTTATGGTATTTAACATAGAGAAATAGCCAGACTCAAATCAAATCAAAAATCGAATTAATTATTAAATTGATTATTGAATCAATTATCGAATCGATTATCGAATCAAACCGATTATCGAATTAAATCAAATCGATTCTCGAATCAAATTAAATTAAATCGAGTATCGAATAGAATCGATTATTGAATCGAATCGAATATAGAATCCAATTGATTATCGAATACCGAGCTTACATGACTCATGTTTAAACAATTTTTAATTAGTCTCGTTATAATTCTAAAACTTAATATACTACTATTCTGTTATCTATTTAAGTAAATGATTTTGATTACCTGATTAATGTATTGATTTATATCTAAACTATTATATTTTGTTGCAGCAATTTGTATGGAACGAATTTGCGAAGACTACATTCCCACAGAAAGAAAACACACGTACTACCCATCAGTAATAACCAATGAGCGCCTGTACGAGATTAAGATTTCAGACCTGCCAGTAATCCCGTACTTTCCGGTGAACTCCTACTACGAGTGGGCCAACTACCGATACTATGGTCTCCGAAGTGCCACGGCATACATCCTGGTCTTCGACCTTTCTAATATAGACACTTTTCAATACGTTAGAACACTTAGGGAACAAATATGTGAATCGAGGAATATGCAAAATGTTCCTTTGTTAGTTGTTGGCAATAAGCAAGATCTAATAGTACCTGAGGAGGGTGCAAGTAATAGTTCAAAACCTGCCATAACGAATAGTAGCGATGAGAAACGTAGGGATATAGTAAATTTAGTAAAGAAGCATTGGAAATCCGGGTATATTGAATGTAGCGCCAAATATAATTGGAAAGTTGTAGCTGTTTTTAAAGAATTGATCAATATGATCGATACTTTGAGTAGTAGGGATCAGAGTCCGATGTTAGATAATATTCAGGAAGCTTTAGATAGAAATAAGTGTATTGTTATTTGATTCATTTTAAAAATATTATCTTTTTTATATGAACGTTTGGTATTTATTGCAAAATGGTGAAATTTTTATACAGTCGCTAGGTTTGGAAATAATGGTCTCATTACTATATAAAAAGGTAAATAATACACCAAATTTCTCTTTTTTTTAATAGCGGTTATAATAAATTGATGACTGATAATAAAGTAAATGGTTCACAATCCCGTATCTCTTTTCAAAAATCCGGTTGGAACCCGGTCTTCTCTTTTATCCATGTTGTCCTATATTTTATGTTTATCCAGTAATTGTTTCTACTAAGACACCCTGTAACAGATATTCATAGTGATCAAAATTCAATTATAATAGATTTTAGACTAAAGAGATTTAGAAAAAGTGACAAGAAACATAGATATTACAAAACTGAAGAACCCTGAAAGAAAAAAATTAGTGTCAAGGTTAAGAAAGAAATAAAAAACAATAAAGAACTTAGTAAAGACTGATGTTTAAAGTAATATGACCTACAATATGAACCATTCTAAAAACAATAATAATAAAGATTTAAGAAGAAGACATCAGATTCACGAACAACAACAGAAACCAAGAATGGATAACGCAAGAGCTCATTGATCTTATGAACGAAAGAAGAAAACATAAAACATAGAATTAAGACAAATTAATAAAAATCATTACAAAAAAAAGTAGAAGGTCTAAATAATGAATCCACTCAATTTTTATACAAACTCAAACTGGCTACAAAACTACAAAATATTAGCAAAGAAAAGAAGACGTTTGAAGAACTTTACTGTCAATTAAAATATTGTATATATAATGCAAGAAAAGAGGCCATAGGATAGCAGGGAAATGTGTGACGGACAAGATACGGAGTGCGGTCATCAGTAATAAGAGAGTTGGCAGATACCAAAAAGAAAGCCTATCGAATCTGGAGAATATTGCAGAACATACACTTACTTGTATAGAAAATTTAGGAAAAGTGTCATCAAAACTAAAAACGAAATTCACCTTCAAAAAGTGAAATTCACACTGAAAGTGCAGTACAGTTGAGGTAGGAATGCGCATTAAGAAAGTACGCGCTGCGTCTAATAGCTTGTATTTCAAATAGCATTCCTCGAAAAATGTCTCTGTCCAATAGTCTTTTCTTGATTGTACTTTATTTCAGGAATTGGTAGGGAATCTCACTTTACGGAAGTGATACGGTCCATTTCCTGCTACCAGTAAGTTTGGTATTAACGTCTCTTTAAACCACGACTCACAATATGCGGCATCCATTTCATCGTAATAGGCTCCATCATTTTTCTTTGCCTTAAAAACTACGCTGTATGCCCGAAGGAAACCTTCTGAAAAACGTGAATGCAGTAAAACGTATCGTAGACCTCGTTTGGTAGGTGCTTTTAAACCAGTGCATAAACCTTTGAGGCAATTATCGCGGATGTATAGTGGTATCGCACCATTCGTAATTACATTAATTATAATTAACAGATTGACCAACATTAACACACGATTCACCATGATGCTTCATCGGCCACGTTTCCTATAACCAACTCCGATTTCTTTCAGAAGACTTTTATATAAAGTAGAAAGAGACAACGGCGGTATATTCTCTTTACCTTGTATAAAGTTAGGTATACGCTTTAACTACGGCCTCAATTTTTTTTATTCACAATGAACAATTCTTAGTCGAGAACTTCTTAAAATCTAGTCATATGTGATCATTTTAGAATCGGTTTGGCCCACCCGTTTCCACTTTGGAAAACGATTTCAACGTCCCATTTTGTTCTTTGTCATTTTTGATATGGTAAATGCTTATTTCGCTAACACCAGTCATCAACGAAGTAACCCTTACAACAATACTCACACTAAGTTGTTCCGTATCTAAAAAAAACAAAACATTCAAAAGGATTAGTTTAATGCAACCATTTAATGAGTCAGCGGCATTAAATTTATGGAACTCCAAGCTCTCTGCACAAAGGGACTAAATATTGAAGTGTAGTTTCGTTTTAAAAAGGTACTGTCACCCATGCTCATCCGTAATTACAAATTAAATGCTTGGAAGGTATTATATGCTAATTAGAACAAACAAGTTTATGGCCATATTTGTGATTATGTTAATGATAGTAATTTTCAGCGAAACTTTTACAAAAAAAATGTTACTCTTACGAATATTATTTAATTTTGGATAAATCGAGCATAATTTGTTATAATTGTATCTGTGCGTTTTATTTATTTTTATATTATATATCATGTTATGTATGTATCACAATTTTTGTCTTATTTCGTAAATCTACCTCGAAACTATTCGAGGTTTGTATAACAAATCGCTATTTGAAGTAAAAAATATTAAAAAAAATAGTATTTTCCAAGCTATTTATATATTTCGTGGAGAATTCAATTATTACAACTGTTACAATGCTTTTTTATTCTACTGTATACATAATATAAAATATTATACTCGTAGTGCCGGAAGATGCATTTTATCTAAACCGATCTTGTGAGATGCTCTTAAGTAAGCAATCAACAGCTGGCGATGGCCGATAATACTATACCACAGTATTCCATATGGAACCTCTTTATACTGTGACTATACGTTTATTCTCCATAAGAAAAGCATTGAGGAGCTTTTTACAAAACTGCATAAATCCACTTTTCAAAAATTTTCAGGAGATGTAAAAACGTACTGCAGCTTTTGTACTAAAATTTTCGAAATTTCAGAGAACGTAATCAATTGAGGTTAGATTTATAGAAATAAAACATTAATTAACATTAGTTTTATTGATTTGCATTAACAAAATATAGTCTGTTGGAGATATCGCGTTTTGTAAAAAAAAAGATGGGAAATATTAACTTTTGTCAAACTAACAATATCTTAGAAATAAAAAATATTAAACGGTGCCCACTAAAACAAAAAAAAAATGAGGAGTACAAAAAATTTAGATGTGAACATTTTTAGGCTCACCTTCCAAGCAATCACACTCACCATCATGGTAGTTGTGGGTTTCTGGATCTGGATCACTAGTAACTTTGTGTTGAATAGCATCATTATACCAATGAAGATCAGGGTTCTCTTTCCAATTTTGTCCAAAGTGGGTTTGCAATAAATGAAGGACCTTTTTTTTCTTTTCAGTGACGGAATGATAGAGTGGTATTTGTGGAAGAGCATGAAGAAAATCATTTTTATTTTTTTTACAATGCTTCTAAAAGTTTCTGTTCCACTATCGAACCTATAGTTGGTGCAGCATTTTATTTTGGTTACAGTATACCGGTCCCTTGTATTGATTTTCTTAATAATGAGGCGTTTGGCTTGGCTGATTCCTTTCATTTTTTGATAAATCATTTTAAGGCTTTTGATATCATATATCCCCAATCTTGTCCCAGTTTCTGTACAGAACCAAACTCCTCGTAAATAGAAGCATACTCTTCGCTCGAGATGATGGTATCAGTTTTTTCGAGCGATTCTCCACACGGATCAGCTGGAAAAAAACTGTGGCCACGAGTGGAAAAGATTACATAAATTTTCTGTACATTAGATTTTTGTTTCGATACAATGCAGCGGCAAACCGCTTATACGTATTTCGATCTCTTTAGGTCTCATCAGTATATGCCACTAGCAGTGGCCACTGTATGTACCTCAGAGCAGTGGCATATACCACTCTGATGAGACCTAAAGAGGTCGAAATACGTATAAGCGGCTTGCCGCTGCCCTGTATCGAGACAAAAATCTAATACCGTCATTATGTTTTATTTCTTTACTTTGGAGTACCAGAAACTAAATTCACTACGAATTTTGACCATGATGAACGGCAGGTGGAATGCATATTTTAGATTCCCTTGCCGAGTAATTTATCAAGCTGTTTGCTTTGCAAGTTTTAGAAGGCACAGTGGTAAAAATTTGAATTCGGTTTCGCCAGGTAGAAAATCGTATGATTTCTCTTTTTTCTGTACATTCTGGAGCCTTATTTTTAAGCCAATGGCACAAAACATGAACAATATGAGCATTTTTATTTTGGCTAGAGCATCCATCACAAAACAACGATACTGCAGAAAAAGATGAAAGATCTTAGCATCTTAAGTGATGGATGAGTGCAGATCCGATTTCAGTTGCTCTTCTGCTTCTCTGCTTTTCATTTCACGTATAAAATGTTGGTGCCTTTGGGTCAATAGACACAGAGAAAATGCATAGAATGCAATTTGTCGGCGATAATAGACATCGCCGATTGGAGTTTTAGGGAGTGGGTGCACTTGTTGCACATCAAAAACAAAACTATAAGTATCACTGGGAACTTCCTTTATTAGTTTGTAAAGCGCATCCGCTCTCAGCTTGTGAATACGAAGTTCAGTCATTGGACTAATTCTTTTAACTAAGCTGCGAGCGTTTTGTTGAATAAGATATTTAAGACTAGTGCACGTAGAGCATGCGTCTGTAGCTGGAGAGTAAAATCCAATGTTAAAATCGGTTACAAAAATACGGTGAAAACATGAATAGCTGACGTGCAAATCGGCAGTGTAAGCATCCTTAAACGTTTTATATAACTTATTTACACTTAACTCTGCTGAAAGGTAAACTCTCTTACTTTTTCCTCTTCCATAATGAGACTCGACACAATTTAGTTTACCAAGAAATTGACGGACTGCTTTCTTTTTGGCTCTGAAAAAAGCTTCTCATCGATAACCACCTCTATTTTCTTTGGGCAGCAGACCTTGATTGACGACCTTTCTAATCCGCAGTAGTCGAGTGGCAGGCACACCCATTGGGAAAACAAAAACATTTTTACTGACAGGAATCATGCGTTTCTATTTCTGACCATTGAGAAACAATTTCACAGAAACCGTTATCGTGCGAGTTACAGAGACAGAAGCACCACTTCCCTTTCTTCTTTGCTCGAAAGCAGAGATATATTTCATCAAAACAAGATCTTGTTTCTCTTTACCCTCTGCCATGTAGACTGCTTGTCGATTCATTTTTATATCATCATAGGATACCGTAGGACAACGAAGATTCTTCGAATTATGGGCACATGGTCTGGTCTTCTGTTTTAGAAACACTAAATGAGGATCACTATCTTTGTACTTCATAATTTTTGAACGCCCTCTCTCACTTGTTTTGATGAATCGTCTTTTTTTAGATCCCGCCATAAATTAGCAACACTATCCATCTCAAAATAACACGCAAAACACAAAAACAACATTGACATACAACGAATTCACAACATCCCGTCTTATCGAACGGAAAAGTATTGATAATCTCATACAGCGTGGCATGGCGTGGGTGCGCTACACACTGTCAGTGCGACCCGGGAGTAGTTTTAGAACTAACGAATAGTATAGTTATTTTGTTTCACGAATCAACATCTAGGTCTAGAGGATGCTTTTAAAACCAAATAAAAATAGTAGAGGGATAGTTCTGCAGGCCATGGGATTTATGCAGTTTTGTAAAACAAAAACTAATTTTAATCGTTAGCTAAAGAAGAATTCTTAAGTCTTGTATAAAAAAAGAGTAAACATGGTGTAAAGGTTTTTGAGTGGATTAATTAAGTTTTATGGAAGAAACGTGATTGTTAGGCTCATTTGAAATGGGAAATATTAACTTTTAACACATGAGACTTATACACAAGATCTAAGGCAGACCAAACTCTCGAAATTCAACAAAAAATGTATTTTAGCCGGAAATGGATTTATGCAGTTTTGTAAAAAAGCTCTTCCATTGTCCTATCTTAACCGTACTGCCGTACCGTACTCTCAGTGTGAATTTCACTATAGACAGGGCTGCATACTATCACCATTATTCTTAAGATTATAATATAAAATATCTAGGAAGAAAAGGCATATTTGAAAAGTTAAACCATTTAAATTTACCAATATTATGTATAAATTATTTACTAAACATACTAATTAACCTTTTTGTAAAAATTAAACTGATCATTTTATATAGCTTTCTCATCCCTACATACTCCAAATTAGCAATAACTATTGGCAGAAAGTACCTCATGTGTTTTTTAGTTTTTACTTAGCAATAATGAATATATTTCGACAATCTTGCAATACAAAATTGAAGCCCACATTCAGTTTTGTAGATTCTTTTTTAAACAAACGCGCAAAACGTAAACTGTGGTTGTGAATTATTAAGTTTTGCCAAATATTTGTAGTTCATAAAAAGAAAATAATATACAAAACGCTTTTTGTTTTATTTCCCAAACCTTAGCGAGAGCGCCCACCAAACTGGCGTGACAAGTAGCACGTAGCAAGTAACACGCGTCTAGCATGTTTCTTAAAATGTAACCAATGAAAACGAATGATTAGAATGAATGACGTCACTGTCATTTTGGTGTGCGCTGAATCATTCGTTTTCATTGGTTACATTTTAAGAAACATGCTAGACGCGTGCTACTTGCCACTTGCCACGTGCCACGCCACTTTGGTGGACGCTCTCACTTAGCGAGAGCGCCCACCAAAGTGGCGTGGCATGTAACATGACAGTGGCATAGCAAGGGCATGGCACTGGCGTGGTAGGTAGCGCACACCAAAGTAGCATGGCATTCAAAAGGCTAGTTAAATTCACAATGTCGTCATCTGAGAACGAAGTTATGCTAACGCTTTTAAATGTCAACAGTATGAATAGAAATCGTCCGCAACGTCAGTTTTTGGTACACCCTTATTGGAAAGAGGTGCAAGGGCATAGTGGATTTAATGTTATTAAAGAATTAAATGCTAATAAGCAAAAAGCAACAACCTGCTCGACAATTACGGATAAGTAACATACTAATGGACCATGTAGAATCTTATGTGTACCTTGGCACCAACGTAAATGCAAAATGGGAACAGGCCATAGAAGCTCCTCATAAGCAAGGATTTGTCTCTTCCCCTAAAACTACGTCTAGTTAAATGCTACATTTTTCCGATCTTACTGTATGGTGTGAAGGCCTGGACGCTGACGGAGACGCTTACGAGAAAACTAAACGCATTCGAAATGTGGGTGTACCGACACATTCTTCGTATATCCTGGACTGAACATGTCACCAACATAGAGGTACTCCAAAGAATCGGAAAGGAGAAAGAAATCGTAAATACAATTAAACAAAGAAAGCTTGAATATCTAGGCCACATATTGAGACACGATAAGTACCGTCTGCTGCAATTGATTCATCATCAATTAGCCTATATTTGTCCAATGCTGAACGTATTCCTCCCGTAAAATTTTCCACCTATTTCTATTAGCTTCTTGCATCCAGTTTGTGGTGATTTGTTTGATATCATCCGTCCATCTAGTCGGTGGTCGTCCTCTGCTTCGATATGCATCTTGCCTTGGCTGCCATTCCAGAATCTTTCTGGTTCATCTATCATCCGTTAATTTGACAACATGTCCGGCCCAAGCCCATTTAGCCATGGCTATTTTTTCAACATGCGAGCTACTCAGAAGAATAAGTCTGGGTTGGGCTGCATTCGGAAAATTGAGAGACGTATTTAAAACAAATATACCGATCCATTTAAAAAGAAAAGCTTTTAACCAGTGAGTTCTAGCAGTCCTCACATACGGAGCAGATCAATGCTTGGAATAAGCTTAAGAAATAGAATAAGAAACGAGGAAGTTCGTAGACGAACCGGAGTGGAAGACATTATTGAACATATTACAAGGCAAAAATGGAGATGGGCAGAACATGTTGCAAGAATGAAATTTCGACAGTTGGACAAAAAAATTGCTTGAGTGGAGACCACGGGCTGACAAACGAAGCCGAGGAAGACCCCCAACGCGATGGACCGACGACCACAAAAGAATCGTGACCAATTGGATAGCAGAGGCGCAGAACAGAAGCAGATGGAAAAATCTAAAGGAGGCCTATGTTCAACAATGGACAACTCAGGGCTGATTGATGATTATGATGATGATGATTTTTTCAACTGCATCTGTAACTCCTGCTTTTCTTCTTATTTCTAGGTTTGGTACTTTATCTCTGATGGTAATACCTAATATTGATCTTTTCATAGCACGTTGTGTAACTCTTATATAGACAGTAAGCGAGGGCCAGGCAGGAGAAGACACTCGTGTCTTCAAAATCTGCGGAAGTGGTTCGGGCTCACATCGGTCAAACTATTCAGAATCGCTACAAACAAGATCAGAATTACCATGTTAATAGGCAACATTAGCAACGGACAGGGAACTTGAAAAAGAAGAAAGAATTAAATATGTATCCGAAGAAATTTCAATCCTTCTACAGAATAAAAAGAGAAACTTTTAAGCTTTTATTGACAAAAATTAGTCCAATAATTTCGAAAAAGAATACAAATTTTAGACATGCAATATTACCTGCAGAACGTTTATTAATAACAATAAGGTATGTATGTATTTTTTATTATTACCTCAAATAATCATTATTCATAGCATAAAAGATATATTCCTTATTAATAACAAAAACATATATTCATTATTAATAGCAACAAACACACATGTAAAATGCAAGTAGAACGTGGCAAAAAGTAGAACAAATCTATGACGTGGCGTAGCAAGCTGCATGACGCCACTGTCACTGTCATTTTGGTGTGCGTTTAATCATTGGTTTGCATTAGTTACATTTTAAATAACATTCTAGACGCGTGCTACTTGCTACTTGCCACTTGCCACGCCACTTTGGTGGGCGCTCCCACTATCACATGTAAATGTTACTGTGACACAGGCAGCATGCGAACTCTCTGCAATTTCAATGAGGAATAGCAAGTACACCAAAATTTAGTTAGTGTGCACATCAGAACTGTACTACTCGTCAAATATAGCTAGAGACTTAACCAATTAGCGACCTGCGTAGAAAACTAAGCGAGAACGTATTCGGAAGAAAAGTGATGAATAATGCGATATTTTGTGCAAAAATTGTTCTCGCTTGGCTTCGTTCAACTCCTTCTCGTTTAACCCCATTTGTAGCAAATAGGGTTGCACAAATTTTAGATAATTCCCCTAACACTGACTAGAGGATTACGATCCAAAGAGAATCCTGCACATATACTCTTCCTAAAAATGCTTCCCTCTGAAATATTAAAATCTTCCTTATGGTTTCACGGTTCTCCATTATTAAATCAATTTCGGTTGGATTTATTGAAATACAACCCAAAGGGTTATACCTCCAAATTGCCTGAAGAATGGAAAGTCATTCTTCAAGCTCGAAATGATTAGATTGTTTCACCTTACTTTCGAATAGGTTTTCCAATTTTTTAAAGTTTGTAAGAACTTTGGCCTTTATGATTAGATTTATTAATAATGCTAAACTGCTTTCTCGTAAATTATCTGATACTCTTGAAGTCATCGAACTTTAAAACGCTGAACGCTGAACTTAAGATGTTCCAGTATTCTCACTTCCCGATTGAAATTGCTGAGCTTAAGAAAGGTAAGCTTAAGAAATTTTGTATCTAATGTGTCTTTTACCAATAAATCCTTCTTGGATAATAATGAAATGCTCAGAGTGGGAGGCCGCCTTGGAAACTCAGACGTTACATTTGATCAAAGATACATCCTTGTCCTTCCCTCAAAAAATTGTGTAATCTGTCTCATTCTTCACAGAGAACATGTCAGGCGCAGGTCCTCAAAATACTCTGTCCCAAATTCGTCTCAAATATTGACTTTGAATGGACTACGAGAAGTCAAAAAGATCATTCACCAATGTATGGTTTTCTCAAGGACTATCACATTTGTCAGCATAGCCGTCCATGGAATTTTTAGTATACGTCTGTGCAGCCACATTTCAAAGGCCTCCAGACGATTAATGGTGGATATTTTTGGTGGATATCCAACAGCTATTCCTCCGTAATTTCCATAATAGTTCGTCACCGTTTTAATGTAAAGTACTGAGATATGATGCTTTCCATTTCTGAAGGATTTCACTTGTGTCTATGGATTCTTGAAATAGTTGTGGAAGATGGTCGTATAATTTGCCCGTTCCAAACAATTCTCCGCTGGTCCGGGTGCTTTCTTCCTCTTAAGATGTTTATCATCATCATCATCATCATCCAACCGAATTTTCACATCCATTGTTGGATATAGGCCTCCTCCAAACGTCTCCAGTTCTCTCTATCTCTAGCTGCTGCAATCCAGTTTGTTTCTATTCTCTTTAGGTCGTCGGTCCATCGGGTGGGTGGTCTGCCTCGACTTCGCTTGTCGGCTCTTGGTCTCCACTCCAATAATCTCTTCGTCCATCTTCCGTCATAAGATGTTTATATACATTTTTAATTTGTTCTGTTGTTAGTCTTATTGGCGAGCCTACTATTGCAATATTATTTTGGTTTTGCTTTCCACTTCTTTTCATTCTACTCTATTCTCTAATAAAAGTTCCTTGAAATACTCTTCAGAGTCTTCAGACTTTATTATGCGTATTCTTTTTTTGTTCTCAATGTTTTTATCAATTTCCACCTTTCTATGCTTCTGGTTTTGCCTAGATAAGTATTTATTCGTCGTAAGTTTCTATCCCAAGACTCAAGATGATAGGCTTTCGATTTATACTGCCATGTTTGAAAAAGTTAAGGTCAATAAATTAATAAATCAAGAGTTTTTCTTTGATCTTTATTCCTAATCATTTTAAACATTTCTTTAGCTATAAAATGGCACAGTAGCAACACATTGGCGTATTACAAAATATACCAAAAAATATTTGGATACATATTTATCCATTTGTAAAGAGATATAAAAACAATTACATTCAGTCTTAATTTAATTCATGAAAAATACAATATACCTAGAAAATATTTGATTTAAAGGCATCTTAGGCTATAATATGTTGTAATAAAAGTTGCATCTTAAAAAATCAATCTGTTACAAAAATATCACATTTTATAGTACTATATTTGTTAAAACTTGGTTCTCACATCAATATGTTTTACGTATTAACTGTAGAACATGAAGAACATATTAATAAACAATAAACAGTAAACTGTTCTAAAAAAAAGTAATACTGGAATATAGAAAAAACGAAAGAAATGACACGTACAAAACTTTTATTTGGGCTGCTCTGTAATTCCTGTTCAAACAAATGTCCAAGAACAAGTTAAGTACGATCAGAAAAAAAGGCATCTTTATCTGTTTTTCCTTCTTATATCAACTGCTTCCGAAACTTCATAATAAAATGTCAATCTCATCCCACAAGAATTGGAGATTCTTTGCAAAGAGTAATAAAGAATACTCAAGAATTATACTACGCTATACAAAGATAACTATGTGGATAACCATGGCATATTATGAATTTCCGGAAGACTTCAGAACTCCGAATTAACACATGATGAAAAACATCCCTTAATTATACCCCACTAAATACATTAAGTAAACTAATAATATAACATTGCATACATACATACAAAAACGTTGCATGTAGGCCTACAACAAACTCTACATTAGATAAAGAGAAGATTTTAGATCACGCACGGGAAAAGAGCAGTGCAAGAAGAAATAACCACTTGTATCAAATGTAAAAGATACAAGGCTGAAACAGCTCAACAATTAATGGGAAGTTTACCGAGAGCGACAGTAAACCAAGCTCATCTATTTGCAAATACTGGTGTAGACTATGCCGGGTCAATCAAAATAAGAGCAAGCAAAGGAAGAGGGTACAAGAGCTATAAAGGATATATAGCAGTATTAATAATAATAATAATAATAATAATAAAGGCCTTTATTCATCACATAATATTATTTACATAAATTAATATTCAAAAAGCTCCAGGCGAGTTTCAGTTCAGGAAATGTACAGTGCGAAGCACTGACACATCCTGTCTGTTCGGCTAACCTGTATGCTAATTTGTATGCCTAGTCACAAAAGCTGTACACCTCGAAGTAGTAAGCGTTATGACAGCAGATGCATTTGTAGCTCCATTCAAAAGATTTATTTCAAGAAGAGGACAGTGCCGGCAGTGCCGCCACATATACAGTGACAATGGAACAAGCTTTGTAGGAGTAGCAAACCTGTTATTCCAGGATAATGAGAAGGTGAAGTGATAATGGGCCATATTTCAGAGGTTTATGGGAAAGCGCTGTGAAAATTATGAAATATAATATATGAAGAGCATGGACGTATAAACAAAGAATGAAGAGCTAAGCACAGTGCTAGCTCAAATAGAGGCATGCATTAACTCCCGACCTTTATGCGTTGATACGAAAGATTCGAACAGAATAATAATAACCCCAGGACACTTTCTTATTGGGACATAACTAATTTCACAAAATAGTGAGGAAAAGGACATATATGAATATGCCACAAAGGTGGAGGCACTCTATTATAAATCTGTACCTTAACAACTATAGCAACTATGACAACTAGCTGTCAATAAAACTATATTTTACTCCACAACTTCAACATTTTATTTATCATCGTCGATCGAGAAGAATCGGATAAAGGGAATTTAGAAACAATTCGAACTTATAATTACATTCGAATTTGTCCATTCGAATTTAATTATAATCAAATGTGTAGAAATGTGTCGTTGTACTGAATGATGTCTCCTTCATTGCGCCTATCTGCCAGCCTATTGCGTCGTCGAGTTAACTACTATTATTGCATTAACTCTTTATAAATGATACTGTTTTCGTTTTGAAACCATTTCTTATAATTGTTTGGTATTTTTTCCATTATGGTGTTCTTTTTTCTCTACTTGGTAATTTTTTTTGTATACAAACATAATTTTTACAAAAGTAAAAAATTATTCTAATTATAAAATATTTAACAAATATAATACAATTTGCTCATTTAAAATGTAATAAAATATAACTATGCCAGTCACCATATGAAAAGTACGTTAAAAATATATACTCTAACTATATTGGCACTTATTTTGTATAATATAGAAGCATCTTCTGATGTAAAATGTATAAAGCTGCGTAAAATATGTATCTTATATAAAAAATACACTAACATTCGGATCCGCAAAACTGTTTAAATCATTATTTTTGTATAAAATGGCCGGGTTATACCATATTGAACTAATTTTTAAATACTACTAACTAAATGCGTGATGTTGAATTAATCAGATCAAAATACCTAATTAACATATTTTCTTTAAAAAAACAAAGAATATGATGACAGTAATACATTTATCACTCTGAACTCAGGAAATATTATTTACAAAAAATATATTTTGAGAAAAGACAAAGTAAATATACAATCGCCATTTTGAAACAGCTCGACAGAGTCGCAAAAAAATCTAGGAACGTATTGAGTAAGACAATAATTTCCAAATAAGGTACTGCCACATAATCCCATTTAAAATAATGTTACAAAATGGCGCCCCTCCGCCATTTGATATTTTTAAGTCACTAAATCGTCATAAAAATAATGTGCAGTTGGCTTAGTTCAGGTAACTAAAAATTTATTATATTAAATTGTGTAGTTCAAAAAATAGTTGAAGCGTATTCTGTCCAACTAAGGAAAAGTACCGTAAGTTCAAAAATATTGAATATTGAGTTATATATGGTTTCCTATATTTTCAACCATGCAGAATTCAATGGGCTACTCAAAATTGCCATATCTCCAACAGTTATCGAGATATAAAATAACTTTTTGCAGTAAGTGTATCAAAAGTTTTAAAATAATAAGAAAGACTGTCGTAAATACAATAGACTAACCAAGAATGCAGTAACTCCTTTGTACATACTGCATTTATGCTTAGTACACTGTACTTACTGCAGTCTTTCTTAGTGGTTATTTAAACAGCTGATGTACTTACTGCAATGTATTTATGTTGACCGTAAATTGTGAGGATATGTTTGTAACATATAAGTTTCGCGACATGTATAAAGAAAATATATGATAAAGGAAATGAGTTGCATGGAAAAGTAATTTTAACTTTGTTTTTTAGTTTAATATGATATCATCCCACCAATGTAACTATGTATAAGACTTAGAAGTAAATTATATAGTGTTTTAACTTGATTAAAAAAATATACTATTGATCTTTGCCGTAACATTCATGCGAGCAATACAACTGATCATTCCTTAACAATAACTTCTTACCAGTCAAAGGAGTCTTGCAAACTTTACATGCAAAACATGTGTCAGTGGCATGAAAGTGTACTCCTCTCAAATTACAACCTACTTCATCGGGTTTAATAATCTTGCCACAAGCACTACACTTGCTGGCTTTATTTTGTTCAAAACAAGGCAAACAATAAGGCATTTCGTCTTCCAAAAGATAATCTTGACCCGCCAACGGCATATCACATTGGGTACAACAGAAATGTTTTAAGTGGAAAGTGCTATTTTCCGCTAAGCAGTACTCTTTGGTGAATATCAACTCATCGCAAGCTTTACACCTAGGTAAACCTCTTATCTTTGCGTAGTCCCTCAAACAATAAACGTTGTCGCTTTCTTTATTATAAAAATACATATTGTCAGCAAGTATTTGATTACACCCTGCACATTTAAAACACCCAGCATGGAAAAGCACATTAGCCCGGTCTATTGACACAGCAAATTCATTTTCCTCGAATGGTTTTTTGCAATAGTGACAGTCTGGTAAAATAACATTGTTCAAGATTTCTTTAATACTATCTGGACTGTACTCTTCATAAAAATCATCAACTTCACGAGAAGCTGTCTTAATTTCCGGGTAGTTGATGTCTTGTATGAGGCCAACATTGACTTGACTTGGATTAACAAAATCTTCATTAATTCTTATATCACTGGGATAAAGCTCGGACAGTTTTTTCTCAGATTTTAATGAGTTATTAGGTAGCAGTACTCCTCCAGGACCTGCTTCCAAAGAACTCTGCATTCCCGGAGCCTTCTGATAACCCAAACTTTGATCCATGTTACCAACACTAGGATTATGGCCCGATACTTCTCTAGACAAGCCAGAATTACCAGTAGATCTAAATGTACCAGATTTTGGATTTAAAGGATCGGACAAACCAGGTGTCATGCCTGATAAATGTTCTGAATTGGGGTAAACATAGTTTGGATTGTTGGGATCAAACGCGAAATTAACTGAAGGTGCATTCTCACTTGTTTCTGCTATAGAAGAAGCATAAGAGGAGTTTGGATCTAAGGTAGTATTAAAATCTCTGAAACCGCCAGGTCTTACGTTGGTAGCAATGGCTGGTTCATACTGAGCATCATGCTTTGCAACATCTTCTACTTTTAGACCGGGATATGAGCGACTGGATATATTTGGGTGTATTGGTGAACTATAACCACCAGTATTTCCGCACCTGGTTCCAGTGGAGTGGCTTAAGCTTGAATGAGGATTTATTGTTTCAAACTGTGCACTGTAAGCGCCACGATCTCTAGGATCTCTACGATCTCCGGATTTTAATAATTGAGCTGGATTTGCTGGATTAAAGTGTTGTGAAGATGATACATGTCCAGATTCAATAGGTCTAAATCCAGAGTTATTTTTTGATAGTTTTTGATCAGAGTATGAGCCTGGTTGTCTGTATTTTCCAAAACTAAAACCATTCTCTTGGTCATCATTGTCTTTGGGACCATGGATGTCACTATTATATGTGCTGTAAGCTAAATCTTTAACATTTTTAGGCATTTTAACTGGCGACTGGGTATCGGAATATGTATTGTACTTTCCTGCTGCATAATTTGGCATATTTGCTGAAGATTTTTGTAAATCTTGTAGATTTTCGTAAATTTGTGCATTATGCTCAACTTCCCCTTGATTTTGATTCATGTTGAAAATTGCACTTTTATTTTGACCAGGAATATTTTTAGCATACCTTGGATCAATTACAGAACTATTTTCTGTATAAACATCTCCTGGTTTGGATGTTGACGAAACTTTTTGATAAGGCACAAAGGCACTATTTTCAGAGTTGTAGTCCAATGGGTTATTAGCAAAAGGTGCATTTTCTCTGTGTATTCCATGGTTATATGGAGAATGTGGATTTACAAAATTGCTAGGTCTATTTTTTGGATTAAAATTGGGATTTTGCAGATATTTTGGATCAATAGTGGGATCAACAGCAGGATTGCTTTGAGCATTAGATGAATTGATATTTACTTGTTTTGGTCCAAGTGCAGATGAAAACTGTGCATTTGGTGCACTATTATTAATATCGTTATTATACAAAGGATAGTCTTTATCATGCACTTTAGTATAACTTAAAGGATTTAAGGTATCTTCAGTTTCATTTAAACTATTGGGAATATAGTGTGGAAGATTCTTGTGCTTTAGAGACATTTTGTCTAAATTATGAGCCAATGAACCAGCTTTATTTTGTGATTGTAATTTAACAATCTCTGATACTGGAATACCTTTTGAGTAACGACTTGCTAAAATAGCTGCCTCTGAAGGACTGAGCATGTGCAGTTTCCCCCTAATTATACTAGATAAACTAACAAGTTGTCCTACACCTGCACTACTCTGTTTAACATGTGCAATATATTCCTTCATTTTCTCTAGCTCGTCTTCTGTTAATTCATGGCACAATGTAGGATCAATATCATGGATAGGAATCTGCTTTTGAAGAAGTTGTTTTCTATCTTGAGCTGCTTGTGAACCTTTCACAGGTAGTTGTTCTGGGGGAAGGGTCTTAAGATACTTTTCAACAGTGTCGTTGTGCCCTTTGGGAACCCAGTCCAAATCGATTTCATCTTTCTTGCCAGGTAATACTAAAAAATAAAGGATTAATATTAGTAAAAATTTTATTTAGATTCAAAAATAATTAAAAAAAAACATGACAAACAAGATGTTTATGGGTTTATTACACAAAGACCACTTTAGGTCTATTGATTTAGGCATATTATGTAAGTAATTGTTTTCCAGATTTGATCCGGTTTTTTTTAATGACGTGTATATGGGTCCATCTCAATGTTTCTCTAGCTTCTGTCTTCAGAAGCAAGGTAAAGCTGTTGATCACAATGACCCAAGTACTCAGAGGTAAAAATCAACAGCTGAGCAAGGAATTTGTGTATAGTAATGAAATACGCAACATATCTAGAAGTAGAATGGTCATTTGAGTCATCAAAAATTGTCATATCGCTTCAGAATGTGGGGGTTCCTGTTACATCTCTTGACAATTTATATAAGTGAGTTTTGTTTGCACCAAATGACCAAATCAACTATGACAATAGAAAGGGACTAATTATGTTTTACCTTGATTATAAATCTTCTTGGATGGTGTGTATCCAGATCAACAACAAATGAATTAAGGATGTTTTTCTTTGAGGCAAGATAATAAACAAAAATCCATCGCAAAACTTGGGCACAGAGTATATCAAAAACCAATGCTCTGTTATTTATTACAACTCTAATTATTACTCTTTACAGAGAAGAAAAATACAACTTCCTAGTGCTGATATTGGAAGGAAAGTGGAAGGAAGAAGAGGTCCAGGAAGAAGAAACTGCTCCTGGCTGAAAAATGTAAGAGACTGGACAGGCATGGACACACATTTGATACTAACAACAGCTCAGGATAGAGAGCAATTTTTTCTGTAGTTATAGCCAACCTTCAGTAATGGAAAGGGCACCTTAAGAAGAAGAATCATCATACTTCTTCTTCTTTTTGTGCCACTCCTATCGGAGATTGGAAATCATCAAGGCTATTGTGACCTTGTTTACGGCTGACTAAAGAGTTCATTAGTGGTGCAGCCATACCACTCTCTCAAATTCCGCAACCATGACATTCTGCTACGGCCTGGATTCCGTTTTCCTTCTATTTACTATTATTTATTCTATTATCATCATACTAGATTCATACTTAAAAGAGAGGCTCCTAAAACCTTAATAAATGTTGCTATCCAATTATATGAACCTAAATAACTGAGAAAATAATTGGAACATTTTGAAAAAGTGTTGGAACAAAAGTTAAGCTTCAATAGAGATTAATGATCTAATGTAACCAAAAAGGGTCAACTGCAATATTGTTGTAAAATATAATATAACATGTCTGATTTAAAACCCCACATTTCCCTGAGTGTGGGTCTAGCTTCATATAGGTGATAATAGTGAGTAACAGAATGTTAGGTCTCCCTTCCTACTTCCATGTCTTTCTATTGTAGGCAGTTTGTATCCACTTCAGGCCTGCGTGTTTCTTCAAGTCATCTGACCATCTCATTTGTGACTTTCCTCTTTTTGGTTTGTAACTGTATGGTCTTCAGTGTATAATCATCTTATTCCATCTGTCGTCTTTCTGTCTTATGATATGTCCAACGAACTTCCACTTAAGTTTTGCTATCTGTGTTGATACATCGCTCACTTTTGTTTTGTTGCGGATCCAAGTATTTCTTTTCTTGTCTGATAGCCTGATGTTCAGCATTTGCTTTTCCACAGCTCTTTGGGTCTTTGCTATTTTTTCCATGTTTTCCTTTGTAAATGTCCAAGTTTGAGAAGCCTATAGTTGCTTGTGCAATTGTAATTATTTGGTTGGTTGGTCATAATTTTCGTTTTATTATAATTCATTTGTATAAATATTTTTGTTGATTCACTATTTAATTCATCCATCATATTTTGTAATTCTTGCCTTTTATCTGTTATTAATACGATGTCGTCTGCATATCTCAAAAGATTCAAGTATTGGCCATTTATGTTAATACCCGGTTTTTCCCATTGTAATTTCCTCCTAACGTCTTCCAAAGCTTGATTGAATAGTTTGGGTGATATAGTGTCACCCTGTCTGACTCCTCGCTGTATCTTAATAGACTCCGTTTGTTCAACTATTTTAATGGATGTGGTTGCTTGATCATATATATTGGAAATTAAGTCTGTGTATCTATAGTCTATTCTCCCATTTTGTAAAGAGTTCTTTACTGCCCAATGTTCCACCTTATCGAATGCATTTTCAAAGTCTACAAATGCCATATACATTACGATTTGATATTCATTGGCCTTTTCAATTAATATTTTTATCCTAAGCAGATGGTCGCTTGTATCGAATCCTCTTCTAAAACCGGTTTGCTCTCTTGACTGGTAAGTAATTATCTAACTTAGTTGTTTTGCCTCGTTTCATGTGTGGTCGGTATTTGTTTTGTGTTCAATATTTTATTCATTAGTACATAAAGGATTTCCACTGTAGTTTTCTCCCCATTTTTTAGCATTTCCACAGTTATTCTATCTTTCCCAGGAGATTTGTTATTCTTCATTTCTTTGAGTGCCTTTTTTATTTCATTTTTACTGATTTCTGGTTGTAGGTCAGAGTTAACATTCTTTATTTTCAGTTGTAACTGATTACAGATTTCTTGAGTTGGTTTTTGTTCTGTTTTATAGAGATTTGTATAATATTCGTGCATTATCTGTAAAATTTATTTTATATTGTTGGTCTTTACTCCTTCTTTGTTCTATATGCTATTAATTTGTGTGTTTCCCAGGTTCCGCTTTAAGCACTTCATATTTCTATTTTTTCCTGTATCTTTTCTTCCTGTACTCTCCGTTTACACTCCTTGATATTTTTTTAATAGTTTTGTTTATTTATTTGTATTCCATTTTATTTCTATCCCCTTGTTTTAGTAATGCTCTTCTTGAGTTCATAAGAATCTTTGTTTCCTGGGATATGAAACTCTTTTTTTTTGTTGTTGTCTGTGCTATTTCTTTACCCACTTTCATTAGAGTTTTAGTAAATATCATGTTTATTTCATCGATATGTTTGTGTTCTATATCTTCCTTGGTAGGCAATATTTCCGTTATTCTCTCTTCATACATCTGTTTTTCTTGTTTTAGTTTTTCCATGTCTAATTTCTGATTATTTTCCATTTTCTTTCTTTTCTCAAATCTACTATCAATGATCAGCTTGGCTAGGACTAGTCTATGGTCACTACCAGTTGAGAAGCAATTTAGGGCTGTTACGTCTTTAACCATGGATTTTTGCGTTGAAAGAATAGAATCAATTTAGTTTTTAGTTTCACCATTGGGACTAATCCATGTCCATTTTCTTTGGGATTTTTTCTTAGATTCATTGCATATAGTTGCTTATCCTCCAAGTAATTCATCAATGTGTGTCCTCTAGCATTTCTTTTGCTGTATCCATGGTGTTCTACTTTGTCTTCTTCTTTATATAGTTGTTCTCCTATTTTGGCATTGTGGTCCCCTATTATTAGTGTTAATTTTGATTTCTTTTCTTCCATAGCTGTTGTTATGTCCATAGAAATGTTCAATATCTTTATCGATGTAGGTACTTGTAGGAGCGTACACCTGTATGATTTTTAAGGATGTTCTTTTTAATTTAAGTGTCATGTATGCTATTCTATCTGATATGCTCCTGGTAGATTGTATGTATTTAACTACTTTTTTAATTATTATAAATCCTACTCCATTGTTGGTGTTTTCTTCATTGCCTTTATAGTATAGCAAATTTCCTAATTTTAGCTGTATTTTTTGTTCTCCTTTTCTTCTTACTTCAGATATGCTGATAATATCCCACTGTATTTTACTCAGTTCTTCCTCTAGTTCGTGGATTTTAGTGTCTTTGTTCATGGATCTGAAGTTATATGTTCCTACATTTACTTATACTTATTTATAGATAACCTAAATTTACAAGGATATGAAAAATGTGAACTGAGGAATTTAATTAAGAATTTGATAAATCAGAACATAAATTGAAAAATCTAATGTTACAACTGCTTCTGTATCACATTTGATAGTACCTACTGTAGTAGCAAAATATACATCAGAGAGAAACAATACCAGATCACAGTCTCTAAACACTGAAAATTATGTATCATTACAAGTTGTTTATAGTTTACCTTGAATATCTTTTTACCATCACTACAACTACAGAATGACCAAGTTTTATCAAAGCTTATTAAAGAAGTAGTTATTTGTGGCCTTTTTCATTTCTGTCAATCTTTTTTGGAATAATAGCAATTTCGGATATCTTACAATATTACAGTTGAAGATTACTGAGGAATCCAACAACAATAGCTCACCAGTAATGCTCAAAAATTGTTTTTCCTCATTATTAATTGTTAAAAACCTACTGACTCTGTTTCTACAGCATTGGTCTTCTTATTTTATAATAATGTTAAATTAGATTATTATTAGTATAGAATTTAAAGAAAAAAATAGCATTCCAATATCTGCAATAAAAATAAAATTATATGTCTTTTTATTTTAGTAACTTACCAATTTTGGTTTTGATTTTATTTGGTTTACTCCCGAGTAGCTGGAACTGTGCCCATCCATAAATGTCATCATCTTGAACCTGATGTTCTTCTTTGGAACATTTACATATCTTGCAACATTTTCTCCAGAAATGAAGATCCAATCCTAAAAAGAGATTATATACATAATTTAAAAAATTAAAGAAATCAAGGAATTTATCTAAATAACCCCCAGAAATGAAAAACTAAAAATTGCTGCTAAATTGCACCATCAAAGGTATTTGTAAAAAAATAAACCCATTCACAGGAAAGAAATTATGAAAGCTGTGTTCTCAACAAAAATGTGTTAAAAATAAATGGCAGACACTCATGTAAAAAGTTATTAGGATATAAACAATATACATCTCTACCCTAAATATAGTTACCGCTGGCGGTTGCAGATGTAAGGGGATGTGTTCTCAAGTTCTCTTTAAAAAACCAATTTTAATACTAAGTAGTTTAATACTTAATTACTAATAAATTACATACTCGTTTTTGAAAACTATATCAAATGTGACATAGGGGAAATGTGCCTATTATTTTTTAAGCTATTGGATCCCGTTATTTGAAATATGAATGAATTTCATATAAATATTACTGGAATTAGTTTGTTTTAATGTTATTTCAGGTAAGAATTGCTACTTAAATGTAAGTTTAAGAAAAAATCAATTTAACCTAGTAGAATTAACGGTATTTTCCGTTGAATTAAAACATTAGATACGGGTTAATAATAAAAATGAACTCATCAACTTACCTGGACACTTATCTTCGCATTTTAAACAAGGGGCCCCTGCTCCCGCCTCATGTCCTAATCTTGCTTTTAATCGCTTCTCTCGTTTGGCTTCAAGTTCTTGCAGCCAGTTCGGCGTTTCAGGCACTACAATTTCACTACTCATTGTTAAAAAGGTTTGACGCCCAATAATTTAATATGTACTTTTATTGCATTCTTTTATCAACAAGTGGTTGATGACTAATGTTGTTTTCCACTATCTTGACATGTATTTACATTCTGTCAATTTGATGTCAATGTCAATGATTCATTAGCGTTGATCTCATATGAGTCCTTAGAATCATGGCCTTTTTCAACTGTAGTTCAGAACCGTGAAATTTTAAAAAAGTTAAGAGAGGATCTACAAATTCCAAAAAGGCTCGTAAAAGCCTTATAGCGTGAGATTGCATTGCAGGATCACTGTGTTCATAAAGTTGTTAATGAAACTCACATTGTTACATACTTTAAAATTAGGAGAACACGTAAAGTCAATAAAAAAAATAGTAATTAATTTTTGACAAAAATTTTATTTCAGTATAAAGTCGACTTTACACTACATGATTTTATCATATGACAAAATCATATGAGATTTGTTATGATTCCTCGTTTCTATGATATTTTAAAAAATCTTGTTTACACTGAATGATAAGTTATGACTTATGATATGAGTAACAATGAGGTTTTATTGATTTTTCATTTTGTTTCTGGTCATAGAGATATTAGACATAGTTTAGGTAACAACTATTAGATTTTTAAACTATTATAAATGTGATTATAATGGAAAATAAATATTTGCTTGCATTGGCTTCTGAAATTTTAATAATAATACGCCTGCAACAACTGCGTCCATCTAATAGTAAGAAGAAAAGATAAGACGCCTTTGGCCTCGCAGGTGACTTACGAAGAAATAGTGGACGGGGTATATCAAATTTAGTGTTGGTATTATACCAAATTAAAATTAATTAATAAAGAAACTAAACTAAAATTATGACTAAGATGACTATAAAACACTAAACTAAGCATAAAATAAACTAAATAAATAATAAAAGAAAAATACGACCCAGTAGCACAGATTAGACAATAGGCTCAATAACAATGCAAAAACAAAAAATAAATAAATAAAGAATGTTGTCTCTCGGTAGTTGACATAAGAATAAGGCGCGATATTTAAATATGCTGGTGTTACCGATATTTTTACCAAAAATCATATGATTTTATCATGCGGAATAGGTACCGTCCTATTCTCCTGTGAGAAGCTATGATAAGCCGCATGACAGTGCTTATGACAAAATCATATGACAAATCACACAGTGTGAACATAGAAATTTGACTTTATGACCAAATCATATGACAAATCACATGATAAATCATATAGTGTAAAGTCGACATAAGTAAATTTTATTTTTTCATAGGTAAACATATTTTGTATAACTATGGCAACACTGGTTCCTGTCAAAAGTCGAGACACTTTTTGACTTTAAAACTGTTTGACAGTGCGACTGCGAAATACGAATTTGGATCTGGGTGTAGGTTATGTTGTTCAGTAGTAATTTTTATTATATTTATAATTTGTGATATTTACAACTAAAACAACCATGCCAATTTATGAGACGTTAAGCAGTGATAAATTAACTGTCGTTCTTGATATAGGATCTGCATATACAAAGTAAAATATAACTCATACTAAAATTTAACTGTATTTATGTTACTGTTTTTCAGATTTGGCTTTTCTGGTGAATTTGCTCCTAGGACAATTATAAAATCGGTAGCTAGATGTAAGAAATCTGGTCAGCTAAGAAGAATATGGGATTACGAATCTGCTGAAGATCTTTATGATCTATTGGTAGAATTCTTGCATGTAATTTATTTTAGATATGCTCTCTTAAGTCCAAAAGACAAACCTGTAATCATTGTTGAATCCTTGCTCTGCCCGACTCTGTTTAGAGAAACTTTAGCGAAGGTAATGTTTTAAACTTAAAAGTCTTAATTGCATAGTTGTATTCCAGTTGTATCTCAATAATTAGTGTGAGGAAAAAAGTTAGGATTTAAAATGCTTGAAAACTTTGATTTTACACTTTTATTTGTACATATATTTACAAAACTGTAAAAATAACATGTTGAATTAATTGATTTCTATATTTTTATAGGTTTTATTTTCCCACTATGAAATATCAATGATGCTTAGTTTACCTTCACATTTAGTTAGTCTGGCCAGTATTGCAGTTGATACTGCTGTGGTTGTAGATATTGGATACAAAGAAGCTGTGGTAATTCCAGTTTGTCATGGTTTGCCAATGATCCAAGCTTGGCAAGCACTACCTATAGGAGCTGAAGCTATACACAAGTAAATAGGTTACAGTTTATTTTAATATTAGAACCTTATATGGTTTCTTGCATAGGAATATTATTTCCAGAAAGATAGTTTAACCCAGATTCTTACCTATTTACTACAAGCACCTTGTTTTCAGTATCATCTAGTATCATTTTTATAACACCTACTAATTGAAGTAGAACAATAGACTCTTCAGTCCTTTATAGATTTCAGTATTAATTAGTGTGATCCATTCAAGTTTTTCTTAATAAGATTGTGTGTGTGTGTGTACCCTTTGTTAAACCATTATTTTTTAGCAAATTGAGAACACTGCTTAGTGGTAACAACACAGGAATACAAAATTTATCAGAAGAAACATTGGAGGATATTAAAGTAAGATGTTGTTTTGTAACAGAGAAAAATAGAGCTGAACAATTAGCACAAGCAAAACCTGATATAGTTGCTTGTCCAGATGTGAAATATCCAATAGGTAAGGTCAATTATATGTATAATTGTTATTACAGAAAATAAATGTAAATTAAACTTTGATTTACATTTCATTAGTGCCTCTCGATTTTTCATATGATCTGCTTAGGGCATATTAGCTTTTGATATTACCTTATTAACTGTATGTATGCTATTGCCTTATATTCGTTTTGTTTTGAAGATATTCTATTGTAGCATTATAATATTATCTATTATATTTAATCGGAATTAACCACAATTTGAATGAATATTGATTTATTTTGACATTTTTTTTCCTCTTCAGAGTATTTCAAAAGCATACATTTTTCAAATGAACAATTTTAGATTATATATATTTATTGTATTTGTCTATCTTTAAACTTTTTTATTGTTTCTTTATAGGTGGAACAGAGAGTATAGTAGTTACTGGAAAAGTCAGGGAAAGAACTTTTGAAATATTGTATGAGGAAGATAATGATCACTACTGTTTGTCAACTATGATACTTGATGCAATATTACAAGTAGATCTAAATCTTAGACAGAAATTATCTGAGAATTTGTTATTAATTGGTGGAACAACTATGATACCAGGTTTCAAAGCCAGATTAAAAGAAGAACTAGAGCATCAATTGAAAAATGAACGTTACAGCAAATTACATTTGAAAGGATTTGGTTTTCATTCTGCTCCGTGCAAAGAAAATTATACTGCATGGCTAGGAGGTAAGTTTAGAATTGTTAACTGTGGCAGACTCATGATTATTAATTAATTGATCAATTTTTAAACTATAAGAATCACAGAATTACCGAAAATATCCTTAAAAGCACATGAAACTAAAAAACAATTATTTTAAAAATATTTTGCAAAACAACTTCTTTACCCATAATTTGTTCTCATCGAAAAGATAAAGTTTCCAGTCAGTAAGGGACCAGGTAGGCCTAGATGGAGAGATAACATCTTAAAAGATTTAAACATTAAGTTGAAGGTATGATGGACTGGAAGCAAGCAGGAAAGACTGATAGATAATTGTGAAGCTACATTGGAAGAGAGATGAATTTAAGACAAAACTACTAGAGACAACCATGACCTTTGCCAACTATTCCAAGCAACACCTGTCAGAACTCACTAGGTTCGAGATATTTGAATGGTTTGATCATGTATTGAGGATGGGTGACACCTGATTGTTAAAAAATGGCCTAGACAACAAAATACAGAGCTGAAGACAGCTAAAAAGATTAGAGGGTAAAATGGCAGTGGATACAAACCTCATGTGTGTTAGAACTTAGAGAGGACATAAATTACAAGGGGCAAACATAAAATTTAAACTGTACTGCCAATGGGAGTAAAAGAAATAGGCCTGGTATAACCAATGTATTGAAAACCTTATTTGTTTTTCCTCTAAAATGAAATATTGAAAGTTTTGTGATTAAAATATTTTGTGCTTTTTGAATTCAATAAAATTATTGAAAATTTTGTTGCAATAATGCTATTGAAATTATTATGTGACTTTTTATTTGACATACAAATTAAATATCATATTGAAAAGTAATTAATGAATGTCTTGTTCGATTTAAAATAAATTAAACCTATGGAACTGTAACCTTTTTTTAAATCATCTATCTTTATTTGACAGTTACAAACTTCTATTCTTTATTTTAGGTGCAATATATGGGGCAACTGAGCTTTTGAACATGAAGGCAGTAACGAAAGAAATTTATTTTAAAGGCAACAAATTACCTGATTGGGTCCATCTAAGAGAAGGAGGTCGAACGCTTTAGATGTTTTTATAATTTTTATTCTTATTAATTTTTATATGTGCATTAATAATACCTTTCTTGTTCTTCTGGCATCTCAGCTTTTTTGCAAATAATATTTTGTGAATAAACAGATATTTTAGATGAAACAGTTTGTGAAATAAATTCTTTTTACTTCAGTTTCAACTTCCACATCAGAAATTTTAAACATAGCTACCAATGAGCAAACGGAAAAGTCAAATAAAGGATTTAATAAATATCTTACACTCATGTATTAATCAAAGCTTATTTATTTATAATTGTATACCTATTTAATAAAATAAATTTTTTATTAACTTTCGAATTTTTTTGATCAAAAGTTTTTACAATAGTGAGGACCATTGTGAGATACCTTAGAAGAGGTGGATAATTGGATTACAAATTTTTATTAGAACAATTATAAACCAAATGCCCTTTAGATCATCACCGTAGATAAACATAACTATGATTTATATATAGTAAAAAAGATAGATAGTCAAAGATTCCATCAATCGTAAAATCCTTAGGCAACTAGATCCTGTTATTCATGAGGAGCATATACAGTGAGAGGATAAAATCCTACCCCACTGGTAACTCGTTTATTTTGAAGATAAAACAAAATCGCTCAGATATGTCAATATTTAAATTTGTTATAATATCTAATGGTATCAAAGTTTCGTTATTTCGATGGACCAGAATCAGGTGACAGCCACATCCTCATTTTCTTTGAAAGATGAAAATCTTGAAAAGTATATTACATTAATAATATATTTATACAGAGTGATCGACTGTTGTGTACATCATATTGCTATTGCTAATTTTTTTATAACCATTATTTTGTGGAACCTCATGGCAAGGCAAGACATTTCACTTCATGCTGCCAGCTAAAACAAGATTTTTTGTAGTATTTGGAAGCATAGCGCTCTTATCGCGGGCTAAGGACAGATGACGCGACCACACACTATGTGTAGTAAAGCAGTAGTGTTTATTAATATAATAAAAATTCTTTATATTTAATAAATGGCTATTTAGTATAATCTTTTAGTTGTCCCTCCCAAAATTCTCATTGTATAATTTACATTAAAATAAGACGTACAAAGAGATCTGACAAAGAGCTAGGCAAAGCCCAAACAATAAAATTGTTGGTATGTGTTCTTTTATAGTTCCACTAAATCAACACTAGACAAGGTAAAGAAGAGAGTCGGCCTTCTTAATGTTCTACTTTGCAACTTTGAACGGATGCCTACAAAACATTAATCCCACAGGACACTAGACCAGATCAACTAATAATAAGCAACCTACAGACAATAGGTACCATAAACATACCTTGAAGAGGTAAAAGATGCCTAAGCGGGATATACTTACGTCAAAACAACAAGCACAGTATAGAAACATCCTTACTAGAAAGATGAGTCAATGATTTCGACGGTTACCTGTGGATATTTGAGTTACTAGCGTAACTCTTTTCGCCTCTAGGAACATTAAGTATTCGACTTCCCGTAACCAACAGCCTTCTCCCGATCGTGAAGAATCTACCTATAAAGATAGCTAAATTTTAAGATGTACACATTTCAGTTACCAGCTGTAGTCCGTTTGAAGAGGTTTACTCTCGATCCGGTGTAAAGCCACAAAGTAATTCGGAAGTTCTGGGGAGACGCAACTAGCAATTTCGACAAGTTCCAGTGTAAATCCACTTGATCTGAGACGCTGCAACGTTTTCGATTCGTTCCGTCACGTTCTCACGTAAGGTTAGTCGAATTATATTATTTTTTTTTATTTCTTTTCATTTTTTTGTTTACTCTGTTTCGTTATTTTCAAACTTTTAATTTTTATCTTTTATCCAGACGTTAACTTTATAATTTGTAAAAATATCGTTATTATGCCGCCTGTAGAAGATAGGCAAAGAATAATTTTCGAATATCACAACGACCCGAGTAATTATCACAAAGGAATTAATAAAACTGCAGACAAAATTCGACCACTTTATAAATGGAAAAAGATGTATATAATTGTCAACTCTCAAAATTTGATCGTAGGAATCGTAGTCAAGGTTTAAAGTAAGGCATTCTCCGGAGAAACCACTTTGAGGCTTTATCTGTAGACCTGTTCTTTTTTGATAAACAAAAAATGCTCATCGTTATAGATAATCTAACAAAATTTGCGCAAGCGTATATTTTAACTGATAAAAACCCAGAAACGATAATTAGTAAATTAAAGAAATTATTTTTCGCTTTTTGGCCTTCCTAAGATGATTATGTCAGATTACGGCGGTGAATTTAATAAGAAAAAGGTGCAAAGTTTTATTTATTCATTGAATATCGAATGGCACTTTACTTCGTCTGAGTACCATGCCTCTAACGGTATAATTGAGCGTTTCCATGTTACCATAACAGATACTTTGCGAAGCTATCTTTTAGAACATAACCAGTGCGACTTAGAAGATGCATTTTTAGTCGATATACACTCATATAATTCTAGTAAACATCAGTCAACATCCACTACCCCCTATAGTTTAATATTACCATATAAAAATGATAGGGAATTTGATGAAATTTCGTATAATAATCAGTTAGAAAATATAAGGGTAAAACAATGCGATCAAAGGAAAAAGCAAAACAACCGTTTTGATAACTTAAATACGAGCAACTTGGAAGTAAAGTATAAAGTTGGAGATAAGATTCTCTTAAAAAGACCAAGAAATCCAAATACACCTAAATCGGTATTAAATACAGGACCATATTGAAGTCAACGAAACCAATAAAACTCTAAAAATTAAGTTAGATAACAAAGTTATTCGAAAATTTCATTTTAATCATGTAAAACCATTTTATGATGCGATTAACTAAACGAAGTTAAAGTGTAACACGGCAAGTAATAGGTATGAGCTTTCATTATCCATATTATAAAGGGATTTTAATCAATAATAACTGCAACATATAATTCGATTACCTTGTGGTACACTTCATCTACGGCCTTCTCATAACAACAAAAGTACAATGAGTTATTACCGGTTGGTTTTTTTGTTCCATGTGGCCCTACCTGCCCTGTGCAGAGTATATCTAGAGAGGCGCCAAAACTTCGAAGCTGTAAAAGAAGCCCTTCTTGGACACCCCAGCTTCGGTCTTTAGGAGGGAGGTGTTATGGTGAGCACGCCACTGTGTGTGTTTTTATTTCAATATTTAGACTACATCAGACATGATAAACACCCACGATGATAATTTCGAGGTGTCAGCGATATGTTCAAGGACTATGAAAGGTTTTAAGAAATAGTTTGTATTAGTTAAGTTAGTATCGTTTTGTACCCTAAGCTGTTAACAACTCAATAAACTTGTGCATTTTCTTCAGAGTTTCGTTACTTAATTCTCCAACGAACACACATCATTTCATACAGAATAAAAGTTATTTGGTACGTCTGAGTCTACGTCATAATCTTTTTTTCATGACCCTACGGGATTTTTTGTGATGTAGCAATAAATTATATGTTATATGGAGCTCATCGTATATGCAGAAAGTAACATCACTAAGACCATGTCTTTTACTATTATACAATAAGAGAATCACAACTTTTGGATTGATTTCATTCTGTCAAATGTCGTTCTTTATGGTATTTTAGTTTGAAATAAAAGATTTCTTCCTTATAACAAAGTATATTACAAATATAAATAAAACACCTCTATAAATGATAAAATACTAATATTTGCAGTTTACAAAAAAATACATGTAATATATATTATACAAATAAATTACGAAAGAAAAAAAATTGTATAGAACATTACAAGGAATATATTTAAAAAAAATGTATTTATTACGCCAAATATGAAAAAGTACACAGTGACCTATGAAACTACTAATCGAGATAGGTAACAAAGCCTCTATCAATTCATTCTGATATACAAATATGTTATGAAAAATAAATATAAGCCACACAACCAGAAGTCTCACCCGCTCAGAAGAGTAAGTTTAGGATGAGCAGCATTTGAAAAAACAAGACATATATTCAAAACTAGTGGATTCCACAAGTTCTAATATACTCAGCAGAAATAACTTTCAACGAAAGCCTGTTTCAGAAAAGAGGTAAAATATGAAATATATTAAGTACCTACATAATTTGTGCAGATTTTTTCAGATAATATATAATCTCTGTATTTCCATATTTTTTAAATAATTGTCTTAAGTGTTATTTTGGGGAATCTGCATGGATTAATAATAGTTTTGTGATTTTTTTTCAAAAATCGAAAGTAATTTCCATATTTGACAAACAACTTCATGAACTGAATATGATAATAGACCTGAGTTTAAAAAAGTCAACTATTGTACCTCGTTAAGTAATCCATTCTTCCTAGCATCTCAGACAAGAAAAGAAAAAATTATAATATGAAGACAAAGCATAGGACATACACTGTTAAGTCATACTTATCTTATGTCCATTGAAGATCCATCATTATGTCCCCATTGCAAAGATATTGCTCTCGCTCCACAAGCATCCTCATAGAATGCCAACATTCAACAAAATATTCGCATTAATAACAACAAACAAGAGTTTAGAAGATCTCCAAATTCTCCAAGCCTTTTTAGAAGCCTAATCAATATAAAGGAGTGCTCCAAAAAGCTCAAGCTCAAGTGTTAGTAGGCTTTATTTTAGAGGCACAATAATTTTAGATAAAAAACTTTATGTGTACCATCTGTTTTATACTAAGCGTTAATTTAAATATCGAAAAATATTAATAAAGTTTACATTTCCTCTATTTTTATGGTATTATTCTCATAAGAGACAAAAAAGTAACATTTTCATTAATATACAAATAAAAACCATCAGACTATAGTAGATTGCACAAACAAGGGAGTATTATAAGTTAACAAAAAATGTGCATTGAATGTATTATTAGTTCAGTTGCCTACATTGATAAATGAGCTTTTTAAAATCGGAAATTATACAGCCAAAATAAAACAATGTAACTTAAATAATATAAAATAAAAAATTATGCAAAATTCTTTATTGAGGTACTTAGGATAAGTGAGCATCTTGCATAAATTGTGCAAATGATTTTAAAGTTAATCTAAATACTAGCCACCATAAGGTGTTATCAAATATTCTGAAAATTTTCTTACACTTTCTGTACCTCTAACTTCCTTTTCCAGAAGTGGCAACTTTGTAACATGGAAGTCTTCATATAAATCATTGATTTGATCCAAATATTTTTCCTGTATTTTAAATCTAGAAGCACACATTTTACATTCGCTAGTATTTACATTCAATAACAACTGATTGACAATAATATTATGTGTATCAATTTTGCACTTTGTTAATTCTTGAACCAATCTCTCTGTTTCATATAGAGATAGAAACTCTGCTATACAAACACATACAAAAGTAGTCTGATCAGGGTTTTTAAACTGCTCATTAACTTGTTTTATAATGTTTAACATCTCCTCTAACTTCGATGAGAAGTTGTCAGCACTAAAATCAGGAATACCCAGAAGACCACTTATTTGTGATATTAAAGGTGAAATTTTTAGCTTCAGTCGCAGTAATTTTCCTAATCCTTTTTCTACTACTTGTGGAAATGACAAAAGTCGCAATGTGTGACCTGTTGGAGCTGTATCAAATACCACAACAGAAAAATTCATACCCTTGATTAATTTCATTACCTCTGCATAACTCATAGCTTCATCTATTCCAGGAAAGGCACCAATTATCTCTTGAATAATTCCTGAAAATATTAAGATGAAAATTATTGCATTATTGAAAACAATAGACACAACAGAAACAGCAGTAAGTAATTCAATTGGATAAGTGCTTTTCACTCTAGTCCTGATAAGTTTATATAGGTTTAGTTGTATTTAAACATAACTGTTTATAATTTATTATAATTGTACATAATATTACTTAGATGAAAAATGTCTCAAGTAAATGAGTGAAATTAACAGAAAAAATGACCAAAACTTATACTATTAAAACAATCAGAACATTTTATCCTACAAAATTGTTTTATCGCCACATTCCAACATAAAAATGTAACATGATGCTTCCATTTGAAGCAAGAATTACTTTAAAAGTCATGATTTAGCCAAATGAAGTGATAGCATCTGAAAACAATTAAATCATTGAAGAAATTACATTACTATTCATCTAAAAGACAATAATTAGAAATATGCAACACTTCTGGGACAATTATTGTCTCAATTGGTTATTATATTTCTGAAATAGTCATTCTACTTATTAGCTTAGTTTATGATAAAAACATCTATAATTATCATTTCTATTAAATAATTTATTTTTAAAGTATCATTTAACAGATCAATTGTACACAAAAGATTATTCTTCAAGTAAATTATATACATAGTCAACAGTAGCAGATAAAGAATATAAAAATGTTATGAGAGGTTGTTAATATTCAAATAAAACCAAAAAAAATAGCTTAGTTTCTCAAATGACAGTTCTATAGTGAAACCATTAATACAGTATATTTTGGATCATGAGGTCTAGAGACCAGCAACTAAAACACCACTCAAAAGGACCAAAGCAAGAAGAGTAAATGCCAACCAAAGGAAAAGGTGTACAATACCAGTAAGACAGTACACAAAGATCTAACAACAAATATCTACTACATTATCTAGTTAAGATTTGAAAATGTTATTAATGCTTTTAAAGAGCAATTAGTGAAAGGTCTCTTTTTGGAATAGACAGCCAAAAAATAGATTAGTAGACCTTGACTAATTCAAATGGACTGTTTAACTCTCACTTTGTTGGAGTCATGGTGAACACTTTTTCAAATGAATAGAATAATACAATATTTTGAAACAATGACAGTATTTTTTGAATATAATAAAAAGAAAGTACAACAATTTTTGTTTTCTCTTTCACAGAAAAATTAAACAGAATGACTTGTTCGGAAAACTTCTAGAAACTAAGACCTGTAACTGATTTACCTTTACTCATTTTCATTGCATCTGGTTCACCATCAAAATATTCATCTGGTAATTCGTTGAACCCTACATTGGGATCTATTTCCATAGCATAGAGATTAGTAAAGCCTTTTACTAGGGTAGGCACTTTGGTAAATTTCTGATCAAATGCATCAGAAATATTATGAGCAGGATCAGTGGACAATATTAGAACACTTTTCCTCACTTTTGACAACTGCACTGCCAAACTACAACTAAAAATCGGATTCAATAATTATGAAAAATTAAGCAAATTAGAATACAAACCTGCAAGTTGTTTTTCCCACACCACCTTTACCGCCTACAAAAATCCATTTTAGAGTGGTTTGATCTATTACATTTCTGAGAGATGGTTCAAGGGTTTCAAATTCTAATTCATCAGACATTGTTGATAAATCTAAAATAAGTTAAATCGTAGAATTTTTTCACTACTTTTATTGAAATAACCTGTACATGTCAGATTTTGACAATGAATCAACAACAAGGAACAGAATGAGCTGGCAAGTTGAGTTATTTAAATTTTGAAGTGGATCTACAAAAAGAAGATAAACAGCAGATAACTGCCTTTTTCTAAATCTGCAAACATCCACAAGTCTAATGTAAATGTAATGTGGTTTCTACCAAAAACAGATTCACTTTTAAATGCGGATATAACTGTTCGGTTAAAGTTCGTTACACATTGTTGTAATTAGATACAACGGAAATTAAATTTACAGTTATGTAAGTTAATGTGAAGTTAATAAAATTTGTGATTCTTCAAAACTTTGAATTTTTCCCTACGTAGTTTAAATTCTTTTCATCTTTCAAGCAATATAAATCTCAACTTTAAATGAACCTATGATTAAGATATGTTGTCTTTTAAAAACCAAAATGTTTTCATTATTTATTGTCGTTTGATAACGGACTTTTATACTATATTACTATCAGATCTGGGTAGTTACGAATTCATGTAACCCATTATAAAAATAATAATTACAATTACAGAATACATGGTTAAGAAAAAGGGATTATAATTAATCTTAATTAATTTATTATTTACTTACGCAATTTATTGGCATCAATTGTGACAAAATTGAGTAATAGTCAAAATTTATTTGGTTGAGAAATATAATATGTGAAATAAGTTGAAATTCTAGTCCAAGTATGAAAAAAATTGGAGAATTGTTTACATAATGAAATAACTGAGTTAATAAATTCTACGTTTACATTATTGTTTTGCTTAACAAATAGTTTTTCAAAGTTGGTATCAGAGAAAGCATTTCTTCTGGAAGCATTGACAATTCTGCCAAAAGACAATATAATCACTTTCGGCGCTAATGAATTGCTGTCCAGCATCGTAATATTTTTTCTTAAATTATCATTAAAATCCAAAATGTTTCTATAGTATGTCTACTGGTCATTACTTGTATAGGAAGTGAGTTGATTCTGTATTTTGAGAATGCGATAAGCTGAATAAGCTAAGCAATAATGAAAAATCTGCTCTAAGTCTTCTTTAGTTAAAGCAGCTTGTGCCTCTACTATTGTAAACCAATGTAACTTAAATTATGGATAATAAATTGCAGGCCAAAATGGATATATAATCTCGCAATATGAGGAATTTTACAAACATTTTGTCGATACCTTCAATTGCATGAATTAATATGGAATGAAATTATTTTGGGTGAAATTATGACTGGCAAAAGACATTCCTCAAATGTACAGGGGCAACAGCAGTTATTAGTGGTGGTCCAGGTAGCTCTAGTGTGGTTATCTTTAGTAAACCTTTAGGACAAGTGAGTACAAATGTGCAGTGCGTGATTTTCCTGGCCGAATCCTGATTACTATGGGATTGGATTTTGTTTAATAGTGTTTTCGACAATAGTGTTATCATTCTTTCAAACAACTTGAACAAGTGGCATAGTAGCGAGATCGGTCTGTAACTGCTTCAGCAAGACGATCACTTTCAAGGAATTTCCGCCAGGGCTTTGGTATCGACTTGGTTCTCCATAATGCAATAAGTGCAGTATATACTTTACAGTAAATAATTCGCTTTCCAGAACATCTAACGTTTCTGATAAAAGATAGTAGTAGGTATCTCAATATTCTTCAAGGTACAGAAATTCACATGCAAGCACTAGCATTTTCACTTTTCAACTTCGAGGTATCACTGCACTGGCTTTTTTTAGTTCACACGCTTTCTGCTTTAATTATTTTTCCTTTTTTGTGGCTGTTCTGGTTTGAAAGTTGTTGCGAAGACCGAAGTCCACAAATAGGACTTCGGACTTCTGTAGAATGACTATATCCACATCTACCACACCTCTGCGAAAGTCTTACTTCTCGTTGTTGCATTAACAAAATACTGATTTTATAAAATTATGACAAATCTTTGCTTATTGCTATAGTTCGACCTCTATCCAATTTTTCTTGCATAACTTTGTTGTTGAAGCTCGATAGCTATCAGAGCAGGCAGGGTTCCCAAAGGATTACAGTACAGCGGATCATCTTCTTACAGTCAGAAAGCTAATAGAGAAAGCCAATGAATATCACTTGAACTTATACATTGGCTTCGTTGATTATGAAAAGGCATTAAACTCCATAGAACTTTGGGCAAGAGAGAGAGAGAGAGAGAGAGAGAGAGAGAGAGAGAGAGAGAGAGAGAGAGCTATGAACAACTGCAGGATAGACTCCTGATACAGAATGCTCATACATAATATTTACAAGAAAGCTACAATGAAAATACAAATAGATACGAAAACCAAAGCTATACCATCAACATAGGAGTTCGCCAGGAGATATGTTATCTCACCAAAGCTATTCACACTTGGACTGGAAAGACGTGTTCACAGACATTAATTGGGTAGATAAAGGAATAAATGTTAATGGAAGAAAACTGAGACATTTGAGATACGCTGATGACATTGTTATATTCGCTACAAGTTTCAAAGACTACAGACCATGATGACGCAACTATTTCAAGCTTCGGAAAAAGTAGGTCTTAAGATGAACTTGGAAAAAACAAGAATAATAACAAATACACCGAACATTAGACAAATAACGTTGTACGACATAAACTTAGAAACAGTAAGCGAATACATCTACCTAGGACAGATAATGAAATTTAACGAAGAAAATCAAACTGCCGAAATTACCAGAAGAATAAGGTTAGCACGGGCAGGATTTGGAAAACTGAGATGGATCTTGAAAAGCACTAAAATGGAAGAATATTTGAAAACCAGAATTTAGGATCAGAGTATCCTCCCTATGAGTTAAACTCAGAGTTACACAACGAGCCATGGAACTTGCAATGCTGAACGTGAGCCTTCGAGACCACATAACAAACCAACAAATCAGGCAAAGATCAGGAGTTCAAGACGTCATCGAAAGAACCACGACGCTTAAGTGGAACTGGACAGGGCACTTAGCCAGAGCACAAGATGGACAGTGGACAAGACGTATTATGGAATGGAGGCCCAGAAACTATAAAAGAAGCCGAGGAAGACCACCGACTAGATGGACCGATGATATAAAATGTGTAGCGGGAAACTGGCTAAAAGCGGCCCAGTGTAGAGAATACTGGAAAGAACTGAGGGAGGCCTATGTCCAGCAGTGGACGCGATTGGCTGATTGATGATGATGATCCTCCCTATACTCACGTATGGTTCACAGACGTGGACACTCACCAAGTCTAATATGGATAAAATAGTAAAAGCACAAAGAGCGATGGAAAGATCAATGCTCGGATCAAAACCAAAATAAATGAAGCAGAGAACATGCTGCCAAATTAAAATGGAGCTTCGCAGGACACAATGCCCGACTGAAGGATAAGAGATGGAACCACGAACAGAACAATGGAGACCATGGTTAGGAAAGAGATGCAGAGGAAGACCACAAATGAGATGGGCTGATGACATTAAGAAGAGCGGAGGACACAACTGGAAGCAAGTGGCCTAAAATAGAAAACACTGGATTGATTTGGGGGAGGCCTATGTCCAAAGTTGGATTACTTAAGGCTGAAGAAGAAGAATAAGAAGAAACTTTGTTGTAGGTGCCCATAACTAAACGAATGAGTTAATCAAATAATTACCTCTAACGCTGAATTAGTGTTCAAAAGTTACGTTGTCATTGGAGATCGATAGTATTCAAATTGCTTTTTGGTGCACGTTCTTTCTTTATCTGTCCAGACGAAAATATTCAATGTTATTGTCAAGAAAGCATCAACGCTTCGTAGCTAGCAAATACGTATTATCTGAGGAATCGAATTCACTAGTCTTAAAAATAGACTTGTCAATGAATAAATAGATACTGTGAGGTTGCTGACTGTAGCTTATAATAATGCCTCAAAGGGATATAAAATTTTTAGTTGGGTATATCAAGTTTTGTATTAAAATATATACTTTAAAATTAGTCTCCTTATAAGGAAATTGGCAGATTTAGTGACGTTCGATTTGGGTTTAAAAAAAATCGGGTCGTAATAAATTCTAGAATCGCATAAACCAGTGTACAAATTCATATTTGATTTGGATCGTTAGTGAATAATCTATTAATATTCATCGCCTACTAGGTTAAAAAGCAGAACTGCTCGTTTTTACTTTTTGGTTTCAATGTTCACTGAATCAATCAAACATTTGGTTAAACTTACGCCAATTTTCTGAGATTTTGCCATCCAATACTAGAAGTTCTGCGAACTTAAATATGGACTCCATTATGATGACCAAACTTATATTTTTACACTAAAACTAGATACAGTTCTAATTTGTATCCAAAAATTAGAATTGGTCTCACGGTGTAAGGGTTTTTAAATTGACACTATGTACTAGATTGTATAGTTCAATAAAACACTTCACTACTATCAAAAACAGCAATTTATAGAGGTATATACATTACTATACTATAATGAAGGTAACGCCCTTTCAACTGTTGTACATGTGTATATCACATGACTCATCTTGTCAAGTACCTGAACAATAACGTCTATTTAGCCATGTGATAACATTTGCCTATATTAAGGTTTCTTCTTCTTGTATAAATTTATAGCATAGTCAAGGTTAGTCTGTTCGCTTAGCTGGGGAATTTTTTGACAAATTTATTTTCGGAAACATATATTATAACACAAACATTTCTACCTAACTTACTGTTGAATACTTCTTTAATAGAAAAAAGAAAATAACCATTAATAATGGAAGTGTATGTTTACTAATTTGATTAAAAATTTTCCATTTGTAAATATCAATTTGTAAAGGTCTATAAATTTTCAAAAATAAGTATTGAAACTCTAATTTCGTTTTAATTGATGCAGTTTTATTATTTTGTTAATAAACTGCATATGATTAATGTTTTACTTCCATCATGCTGTCTTCACAACCCTACGTGGGTCATGCCTCCTCAAGAATTGCTCTGCAGTCGTCCCTATCCATCGCGTTTCTCCGCCAATCACGTAGTCCTATATTTCTCATGTCTTCATCGAGGTTATCAAGGAACCTTGTTCTAGGTCTTCCTCTTCTTGGCCAATGGGTCTATCAAGGAGCGTTTTTCTAGCTGGGTCATTTTGTTCCATCCGCGTTACATGCCCTATCCACCTCAGATGTCATATCTTAATATGTTTTAGAATATCAGGTTCCTGGTATATTCTATAAAGTTCGAAGTTGTATCGTCCTCTCCACACTCCATTGTCATTCCCTGCTCCATAGATTGGCCTTAGTACTTTTCTTTCGAAACATCCTAACATGTTTTCATTATTTTTTGTTAGAGCCCAGGTCTCTGAACCATGTTTGGGCGGGTTGGAGGAGAAGGTTGTCCAACCAATTTTTGTAGCTGATTCTTTTAATGCTACATACGCCTCTCCCTACGCCACCATAGGGCCTCTCAGGTCGTGAACCAGCGAAATCCCTGTGTAAGTAATATCAATCACCTTAAGTTATTAAGAATAGCGACGTGGAATGTAAGAAGCCTCTTTGCAGCAGGTAAATTAAATAATGTAGCCATTGAAATGGAAAACCTTAAAATTGATGTCCTAGGTATAAGTGATGTACAGTGGCCAGGATCAGGAAAATGCACGAAGTAACAGTGGAACACTTTATTATTCAGGCACCATCAGTTTAACTCATCGTTACGGTGTCGCTGTCTTGGTATCAAAGAAAATCAGTAACTGTGTAACAAGCTTTGCTCCCTTCTCTGATAGAATAATGACACTACAACTTCAGTCAAATAAACAAATTATAAATATTATACAAGTATATGTTCCTACGGCTGATAAAGATGATGATGAAATTGAAAGTTTCTATTACGATCTGGAACAAATTCTAAAATCAATGAAGAAACATCATACTACAGTAGTAATGGGCGATTTTAATGCCAAAATTGGACATGGATGTGTGGACGGTTATGTGGGTGATTATGGATTAGGAGAACGAAACGAACGAGGAGACCGTATGGTACATTTTTGTCAAGCGGAGGAGTTAGTAGTTGCTAACAATCTTTTCAAGTTACCTAACAGACGACTGTACACATGGAAATCTCCGAGTGACACCAAAGGTAGAGTAGTCAGAAACCAAATTGACTTTGTCCTTGTTAGTCAAAGATTCCGCAATTCTATACTCTCAGCTAAAACCTACCCAGGAGCAGATATAGGCTCGGATCACAATCCTGTAGTAGTCACATTAAGAATAAAACTAAAGATCATTAAAAAACACATACAGAAACAAATTGACGTGAGAAGACTGAATGAACAACATATAAAAGAGAAAACAATAGTGAACATCAAAGAAAATTTACAAAATATAGAGAAACTGAATAGAAATACTGATAACATAGACCAAAAATGGGAGAATATTAAACATGCCGTAATGTTGGCAGGGAGAGAAAATTTAACACCGAAAGTGTTCTAAAACTGTTCTTAAAAATAATCCATAATAGGATCTATAGGAAATTAGACGTAGACATCAGTAACACTCAGATGGGATTCAGAAAAGGGCTGGGTACAAGGGAGGCTCTGTTTGCAATGAACGTTCTCTCACAGAGATGCTTAGACATTTGAACCAAGAAATTTACGCCTGCTTTATTGATTTCTCGAAAAGGCCTTTGACAAAGTACAACATGAACCACTAAGACAAGTTCTAATAAAGAAAAATATAGACAGCCGAGATATTCGAATTATATGCAATCTATATTGGAATCAAACAGCAAATGTCAAGGTTGAGGCAGACTAACAGAAGAAATTCAAATCCGTCGAAGAGTCCGGCAGGGATGTATCTTATCGCCACTTTGATTTAATCTGTATAATGAAGCCATCTGTGAACAAGCACTCGAGGAAGAAGATCTTTTTCTGATAATAAATGGTGAGACGATCAACAATATAAGGTATGCTGACGATACAGTTCCTCTAACGGGAACGCTAGTAGAACTACATCTCGTTCAAAGTCTCAATATATACTGTAACAGTTACGGCTTGAAAATTAATTTGAAAAAAACTAAATTTATGGTAATCACGAAATCAAAGAACATCAGAGCTAATCTTGTAATAGACAATACAACGATTGAGCGTGTGCCCTGTTATAAATATCTAGGTGCTTGGATCACAGACGATACTGATCAAACAAAAGAGATTAGATGTAGAATAGAAATCTCTAGATCAGTCTTTAATAGAATGCGCAAACTCTTTTGCAATCGTGACATCAATATAAAGTTACGAATACGAATGCTGCGGTGTTATGTCTTTTCTACCCTGTTATATGGAGTTGAGGCTTGGACACTAAAACAGTTGACCATAAAAAACATCGTAGCTTTCGAGATGTGGTGCTATAGGCGCATTCTCAGAATATAATGGATGGACCGCGTCACTAACACGCAAGTACTCCAAACTTTAGACAAAAGATGCGAAATTCTAAATGAGATAAAAACTAGAAAGATGGAATACTTGGGGCACATTGTGAGAGGTGAAAAGTACGAACTTTTAAGAAACATCATGCAGGGCAAAAGAAGTCTGGGAAGAAGAAAAATATCGTGGCTTCGTAATCTACGTGAATGGTTCGGGTGTAGTTCGATTGAACTTTTTAGGCGCGCTGCTAACAAAGTTGTAGTGGCCATGATGATTTCCAATCTCCGCTAGGAGTGACACGAGAAGAAGACGCCTCTCGTACAGCGTTTTCCGTTCTCCCAACAATATTGATATCATCAGCATAGGCCAGGATTTGCACTGATTTATTGTATATTGAACCAGTGGTTGTGACATATGTATTGCTTTTTCCAGAGTCAGATTAAACAGTATACAGGAGATATGGTCTCCCTGGCACAGCCCGTTATTTGTTTTAAAAGGTTCAGACAGTTCCCCTTGAATTCATACTCTACATTCGACTTTTTCAAGAGTTAGTTTTGTTAAATTTAACAGCTGATTTGGTATTCCTAGCTCTTTCATTGCTTTGAACATTTCTCTTCTATTCAGAGTCGTAGGCTGCTTTGTAGTCTATAAATATGTGATGAGTATCAATGCCATATTCTAGTGTTTTTTCCAAAAATTTGTTTCAGGGTTGCAATCTGATCAATTGTAGATTTACCACCTCTGAAACCAGCCTGATATTTTCCTACTATCCTTTCTGGATATGGTGTCATAGTACTGTAGAGAATATTTTATATGATACATTTAGAAGCGTAATTCCTCTGTGGTTAGAACATTCAAAGATATCTTCTTTTTTGTATATGGGCAAAGTATTGGTAATGGTAATTCTCTACAGTGGTTCTAGTTCGTCAGGTAAGCATCTTTCTGTAGGCTCATTTTTTTCTTTTGTTGCATTCATTGTGAAACCCACAATGGGCACAAATTTCTGTTAATATTTCATCTTTCGCTGCTGCTTCAATGTTGTCCTTTATTCTGGTCCAGTAGGAGTCTATATTTGTTTGGCTTTCTTCATTTACATTTTGATTCCTTAACTTGTTGGTGATGTTTTCTGAGTACCATTCTGCATTTGTTGCATCTCTTCGCTTTTGCACTGTTCTGCATTTTGTATCCATTTTATTTTCTTTACTGGTATTTGAAATTCTAGCACTCAATGTTGAGATCACTAAATAATGATCTGAGTCTATGTTTGCGCCTCTATAACTTCAGCAGTTTATTACATCTGTTCCATCCTTGAATCTATTAAGATATGATCAATGATTATATTGATTATATATAAGAACAATTGACTCATTGTTCTTCCATCAGGAGAGGTCCAGGTTAGCTTGTGCATGTTCTTGCGTTCAAAATAGGTGCTATGGTGGTAGTGACTATCATATTCAGAGCTGCTGCTAAGTTTATCAGTCATAATCCACCAAATTTGATCAAGGTAGCAAAAATGAATTAATAAATTTACTATAGTCCAGGTTGGGTTCAGAAAACAAAGTATATTGCATTATACATCAGGGACTGTAATCGAATTCTTAAAATAGCCTGATATCTGTCCAAAGATGACTTGAATGTGTACAGTCTCCTGAATGGTAACTTTTTTTATCAACTTAGATATTTGTTTTAGCAATACTACATCAATATTTTCCCTGTGTTTTCTCTGTTTTGAGGCTATGTTCTCCAACTAAAATACTACCACTCTTCCTCTATTTTTCTTAATACAGTGATTTTTAGTAACTTTTAAAGTTTCATATTTTTGAAATCATTCAAAATAATAAAAATCAGTCATTTGATAATGGCTCCAATTAGATACTGAAGAATAAGGTAGTTGCGCCAAGTACAGAGAATGCATCACATGGGAGTCCAGAAGATCTTATTAAGAATAGAAATAAAGGGACTCACAAGACTCACACATGGCTACTGTGAGCCCCTGGTGCTAATATTTAATACCTTTAATACTTAGGTTAGTTCCACATTCCCCTATTGGTAACAGAAAAAGCCCACATCAAACATGAACAATATATCAAATAAACTAGTCTTCCTTGAAGCTAGAATGTGGTTAAACTACCTAGAAGAGCCACAAAAAAGGAATGTGAAGCTCCTCTAGTTCTAATTAACAGAATAAAATTGTACTAAAAATTTATTACGTTTAATATTGGAAATATTTACATAGAATTAAACAATCAATCACATTAACATTCAATATTCATACTACTTAAATTTAGAAAATGTATATACTACATTCCTCCACTTTTTTGCAATAGCTGTGCAAATCTGTTTGTGATCAACAAAGATACATCAATAAATCTGTCTACACAATTTGTCAGACATGTTTCTGTTTTACTATCTAATTTGTTTGAGGGTTTGTCCACACATTTTTCCCAGCAGAAATCATTGAATTCATGTATCTGAAAAATACAAACTTTTAGAATAAACTAGGAAAGAATATATTTTAATAGCAATAATTTGTTAAAATAAAAGATGAATTTAGCTAAAACCTATAAAATTATTGTTTTTATATCGAAATAAAGGAGTGCTTCTGTCATAAACAATTCTCAAATTATTGTTTACCCAATAGATGTAATACATTTTTCAAATCTTAGTAAGAATTGATAAGAAGCTTTCAATTAAAATATCAGCATTCAGGTTACTATGTGATGGGTCAAACTCTTGAGAAGGATACTTATTGTAAGTAACAATTTGTATTTCCAATATAAATTTCACATTAATAAAGCACCGTGAATTAACCTCACTTACTTGAGCATTGAATTGTGCTTTCTGTTTTTCAACCATTAAAAATTCTTGAAGTTCCTTATCACCCCCTTTGGAGTCTAAACTACCAAAAGAGTCAAATGCATCTGAAGACATTTTTAAAAGTTTAATGATCTAAATAAATTCCTACTTTTATAACCTGTATTAATACCTGAACCTGCCTGAACTTTGTTCGTGTCAGTTCGTGAAGAATGTAGTAATGTGAAATGTGAAATTGTGAATGACATTTACCGCTTTAGTTGCGTTACCGCTTACGTCTTACTTGTTATATCTGAATAATTTAATTATGATATTCATATTTAAACAAATATAATATATAACTTTTCTATTATGTTTTGATGATAGATTCATTTTAAGTAGTGTACTCCTAATTTACCGATCATACGGACATAAATTATAAACAAATTACTCGAGTCTGTTTTTATTAATGCTTGTATTCAATGACAGACCTGACATTAAAATATTTGATGTCACTGTCATTAGTGTCAGAATTTTGCAGCTTTTCTTATCCTTAATATTAACAAAGTCAAGAATGTCTGGATTTGGAGACAATTTTGGAGTTGCCGATGAAGACCCAGCGGCAGAATTCTTGGCACGCGAACAAGACGAACTAGCAGGTCTTGAAGATGAAGTGAAACCGGCCGCAATTATTGCTCCAGTTCTTAATGGTGGTAAGTTGAAAAAGGGGCGTTTTACTCATCTTTACTTCTTCATTTTGATATCATTTGCATGATGTTTCGATTCACTATATTCTTTAATTGCACCTCTAAAGAGTGCATGTCATAATTATATGCTTTAGATGTATTTTTTTTATTTTATATTGCTTTATCTGTAGATGACCCAACAAATTCTGCAAGCAGTTTTGAAATGGTAGAAAACAATGGCCCAGATGTTTTTTTGGAAGAACCAAAGTTTAATGGTATGTCGATTGCTTAATTTATGCTTTCTTGCTTTACTGTTCATCTTTTTTGCATTAGGAACAATAAACATTCACATACAGCACAATATTCAGAACAGTAATATTGCTTTTGTTTAATTAGTCTACATGGACAAAAATAGTTGTTTTTAAACATATAAAACACTGTTTTTTTAGTTTTTTCATTAATAGATATCTAAGTAATTTAAATAACAGTTCATACACAGAAACTCTTTTAGTTTTTTGTGCTGACATTACATCCTGGTCAGTATTTTTAGATTACTTTTAGGAATCAGATTAAGCTATGCAGTAATCCTATTGATTCACTTAATATGTATATGTAAAAAATAACAGAGTATTTTAAAATCACAGTTTTGGTAAAAAAAATTAAAGATGGGAAACTATTAGTCTTTCAAGTGTGCCCGATCTATTTCTTAAGGTGTGCTTTCTGTTAGAAACATTGGAGATCACTAATGATTCCATTTTTGTTACAAATATTGATATTTCATTGTTCATATTCAAGTTTCTGTATATTCTAATATGCTATGGCATACTGCAAGCTATGGAAGTTGGATGTAGTTATTTAGGATTGTCAGTTTAATCATCAATTTTATTTTTTTATGATAATATATTTCATGGCTAATAAAAGTGACATTATTATTGTAGTTATAGGTAAATTTCTGATTTCACTTTGACCTGGCCCATAATTAGGTATTCCTGTTCAAAATTGTGTGTACTTATTAAAATCACTTTATAAATAGTCTCTGGTTTAGCTACTTCTACAATGGAATTGCCTAAATAGGTATAATTTTTTGGACTTTTTAGATTAATTTACAAAAATGATTGTAACAAATGCCGTAAGTTGTAAAATAAATTGATGTATTTTATTTTAATAAAAAAATGACAATGACCTAGATTTGGGCATCATACATTTTTAATACCCCAAATACATACCCCCAACACAGAAATGTAATATGTTAAAACAGCATGTTTTTTCTTTTCCTCAACAGATATCCCAGCAGATTTTGATCCAGATAAAGAATACAGGGAGAGAGGTAAGATATGTTTTTAATAAGTTTCTTAAAATTTGGCTCTACATAAATTTTATTTTCAATGCAAGTAAACATTTTGTAAGATATTTTATGGTTTTATCAAAGATAACCTGACTTATGTAGGTATAATTTGTGTGGACTGTAAAGAGAATGGCAAATTTTGACCTAACATACACTGTTTCAGAAGAAGTCAAGAAGAAAGTCTGTTTCAGAAATAAATTTACACAGTCCATTCCGAAATCTAGTTTACTGGGGAAATATATGTATTTATAAAAAAAAGAAAAAATGCTGAATTTCTGTGATTTAGATTATAGGAAAGTCACTTCACATTTATATATCTATTGTTAGCATATCAGCCCCAAATTGCAAGTAGTGATTAATCATTTACCTTAAATGGTAATAGAAATCATAAAAAGAGGAAAATATCTATTTAACAGCAGCACAGAATACAAATAAAGAATGGACAAAAAAACTAAAATAATTCTGCAGTAGTTAAACAATATGATACACAATATGAGATTGTTTTAGAATTTTAGACTACTCTAGAAAATTAGCGACTTTACATATCCTGTTAGGGAGCTATATTAACATCTCTCCTCTACACATGTATTTATATGTGCGTAGGTATTTTATTATGTGTATCTGTGTTTAATAATGATCTTTTCTTTATCCATTTTTCTTTATTTGATGTCCATTCTGAACTTAGATATTAATTGGATACACCATCAACTTAAAGTTTGTCTTAAAAAGCTTCAAATGATGTATTTAAACAATGAAAGACTTTAAACTAATACAATTTTATATATCTGGATCTTATTGATGCATTTTGATAATAAATTAATAGCATAAAGTGACTTACCAGAGAAACAGGTATTGATGCCAGCTGACACCAAAAATTGTTCAAATGAGGACACATAAAGCCCTTGGTATCAGCAGTTTATTTTAGTTTAGTTAACACTAAAACCTGAGCCTGGAATTTTTACGATTATGATCAGCTCCGTTTAGTATTTTAGTTAAAATTTGATTAAGGTTAGCTTTCATGTCTACTTGCTGGAGAAATATTTTTACTAATTGCATTCTATTTAATATGAAATTTAATTTCCGAAAATTTTACTAGTATTCAGTCTTGTCATAGATATATTTTTGGAGTTGTAGTTGAGATTTCTATAAACATCTAAGATCTGACTCACTACAATCAACTGCTTTTGTATAGATGTCGATTGGACTACTGTGTGACTGCATAATACTGCAATATTTATTTAAATTCAATTATTTCCAGTGTCTTAATGAAGTTATACATTGTTTTCTGAAGATCTAAAAACTGGAACAATAACTAAATTCTTTGAGACAATATTACAGCATTGTTAACTGGGATACAGCTAAAAGATAAAATTGAAATTCAGGAAACGAAATGTTGACATTAAGTTAGTGCCCTCATAGAAGTCAAAGCTGCTTCGATCTGAGTGACTCCAGAGAAGTCAACGAATATGATTGATATCATAACTAATTATAGATTTGTTCCTTAAACATATATTGTTACCTTCAAGCATTCATATAACTGCGAATTGAACAGATTTGGGTGCTACATCAAAGAGAATTGCTCATTATTCTTTAGATTGAAATAACTAAATGTTTGGATGACAATTGTGTTAGGTCAATATTTACATTATTAAAAAGTTTAAAAAATATTTCATTTTTAAACTTTTCCATTTTGAAGAATTTAGTCTTTAACAAAAGTGTAAAATATTCATACTCACCTGTTGGAAAAATAGTAGCTATCAATTCCATTCAGATGTTTTGGACATATTTTACTTCATACTTGCCTTGGAGATGAATCAGTAATGTTGTATTTAGCATTTGAAACCTTCCTTGTAGTTTATTTTTTCTATAGGTAGTGTTAACACAGTTTATATTTTAAAATGCCTTTTGGCTTAAAATGGCTTTATCATAATCACAATTGATTTTAGTGTCCCCACTTACAATAAGGCAAGAAGATAGAGTAGAACCAGAAAAGATCAGGCTATGGAGGGAAGAGCAAATCAAGAGGCTGGAGGAAAAAGGTAATGTTTCTTATATTTTGTTTCTTTAGAACCACAAACTAAGATTTAAGATTTAAAGGGAGTTACATAAATACTATTTAAGATTAATTACTATTTAACTGGGAATAAGCCACAATTAAAGAAAAAATACGTTTATTGACATTTCAATTTCCACTTCGGAAATTGTTCTCAAAATACAAACAGTAAATTAAACAAATTTTGTTTTGTTAAAAAAAAATTTAAGTTAAATAGTAATAAAAAGTTCAATGGTAATTAATTTAAAATGCCACAAGAAAATAGCTTCAGAACAATACTATTTAAGAAATATATTAAATTTATTTGGAAGTTTGCGACATCTAATGACTGCTCCGTTCGTATATAGAGATTGGGAGATATTTTCCTTTTTTTTTTGTTGTATTGTGCCATTGGCTGTTTGTCGTATTTCTACATTTTTGTAGTTCCTGTTTCGTTTACTAATTGTTCTTCAAGATGTTCTTTTACATCGTTTTGATATATGTTTTATTTAAAATTCATCTGTGAAACAAATAAAAGTTGCTTTTGAAACAAATTTCTAGTCTGCAAAAGTTGTCTTAAAATTGAATTTAGATGTATTAGTGTTTTTTACTTGTTTTATTCTGTCTAGGTTTAGTTTTTAATATAGTTATTAGTTTTTAGCAGTAGTAAGCACTCTTTTAATGTAATAACAGTAATTTTGTGTTTAGCAGGAGGTTAAGTATCACAGTTAATTATCACATGGTTACATTCTACTAACATCTTATTTATGGGTGAACAATCAGTCTTATTAGTTGAGTCGTTTCTATTGACTGTCTGTCAGACTGTCAACTGTTTTCATTTGACTGTCGAACAGTTCAGATCACATTGCAGCATCTCTGAAGCATAGGTGGCTAGGCTATAGGGAGATGAGGAGCAATCAGTCTCTGAAGCATATCCCACAGTAACCCACATGATTGTCCTGGCCACAGTAAAAGTGTAATATCCTCGCTATGAAACCAATCTCTTACTGTTGCTGCAGTATGTGGCCTTGCACTATCCTGCATGTAATGCAAATGGGACTGTAGCAGTAGCAAATGGAAGGACAACAGGTTCTAAAATAAGGTCAATATAAATCAAAGTGTCTTCTACAAAATGGGAACAGTTCGAGGATGAAAAATCATATCTTGAAGGATCAAAACTTGTAGACACTATATGAATGAACATCCTGTACATGCCTTGAGTCTCTCTTTTCGACCTTGTCCCCTCTAAACTTTCACTCTTCTTTATTCAGGGTAGAGACACAACCTATATTCATATGTTATTAACATTGAACTCCATTCTTGTATCCCAACTGCACATGTTCTTGTGTCCACTATTTCCATGAAGTAACATGGACCTTCAATGGACATATGGCACGCAGGTCAGTTTCATGTCATCTATTTCTCAAAATTTGGTTACATACAGTAATGTTGTGGGTATTTTTTAAGGTCCTATAGAGTTCACGTACAGTTATATGCACATTTTGACGAGGATCACATACCGATTTTAATCCTACCATATACCGATCATGTCGAGGACATTTTTGATGTGTGTATTTCTAATATGGTCAGCGTTTTTTTTTGTACTTTTTTTAGAACGATTTTTAATTTAAATCAATTCATTTTGGGATGGTTCAGTGTAACAGCGTCCACCTTGAATGTTTATAAATCATAATCGGTTTTTGCTGTTTATCACTCACTGTTTTTACATTGATAATAAACAAATCTAAATGAAATAAATCACAAGGAATTTAGTTATAGTTCTGTGAACGTGTTTATGGTCTAAATGAAATAAATAGAATGGAATGGAATTTCTGGAATTTATACAATACAAATATACTTACTTTCTAAACTAACTGGTGATAGCTCAAAATTGAATGTTATTACACGCTAATTTTCTAGGATTATTCACTTGCACTAGAGGTGGGAAATTCCTGTATACTATATGGTTCCTTTTTTATTTTAGTCCGATTGTAACATATTAATTTGAAAATGTTTAGGCAGTCATACTTAATATACATAATGAACATTCGTTTTAGTGTCGCAATCCTCAAATCGTGTTACTTTTTCTTGCACAGTCGTCGTCGTTTGATCAGTCCTGTTTCTCTTCTTTGAACAGTCACAAGTTATCGTTTTTTTCCAGGAGGTAGTTAATGTTCAATCCAACGCCCTATCCTTTGGGGGACAATTTCTCCCGCTCTCCTTAATCCTGACCTTGTTGTCTACTGGGGTGATTACGGCAATCGTCAACAGAGTTGCCAGGTTTTCGAGGTTTCGACACGTAGAGTGAGTAGAAAAGGCTAGTGACGCTAACTGAATACAGCATATTTTTCGCACCATTACCCCATTTGAACCACCAGTTATGGTGGATGGATCCAGTGGATGGATTCGACTTCCAAATAAGACTGACCAGATTCCCAAAAATGTGATATAAATTTACATTGCGGTTTTGTACCATGGACCAGGTATCGGAGAACCAACTTATTTCGATAAGACCTGTTCTTATTTCTGCCATTTTTACGTGTAATTTGGTCCACGCATAGGTGCTTCTTAAACTGTAAGATTTAATTAACACATCTGAAGAATATATTTGCAGAACACTCTGAAATAATAGGATTCCATGGTTGGAAAACTATTTGTCTCAGTTACTATAGAAAATCATTTATCTACTGGTCAATGGTTGTGAAGGGTAGCTTTATTAGACACCAGAGTCAGTAAAAGACAAGATTAATTTAAATAAAAATATATTCAAATAAAAAACAAACAAAATTTACTTCTATACGATACATACAATAAGAATGCGAGTCTTCCTGAGTAAAACACACGTGAGCAGTCCTCGACGTCGATCCTGGTGAACGGAAAATGTTAGCGGCGTTCAGATAGGTAGGACGAACGAAGATAAGTCAATACCCAAAGATATATAAGACCGGGGAGCGGCCTATCAATACTCAGGTGTAGCGGGAAAAGACGCTGGGCACTAATCAGTACTCACTTCCTGTTTTTCTTGTAATATTCTTCCATTGTGAAGAATTAACTTTTCTCCAACGAGAATTTCATTTTGATAAGAACACGTCTTCTTCTTTTTATGGTGCCTATAGTGCCTGATGTTGGACACTAACATGGCTATTTTGACTTTATTGGCTGCTGCCCTAAAAAGTCAGGTAGTGACTTGACTACTTGATACTTGACCGGTAGTAGTCAAATTAAACTAATTTCGTAGGTTTTCTAACTAGGATATTCTTTTTTTTTTTTCTCCTCTTTCATATGTATGTTTTCATAATAAAATAAAATAAAATATTTCTTTTCTAATACATGAACGAGCTAACCATTAAACATCTGATGCATGGAACATCAAAAAGTGACTTAACCACTTTTTTTCAAATAGTCAGCCATTACTTGCGATTTACGTGAAATGATTAAGCCAAATTAAGTTGCATTTTCTTCTTTTTTAGATCTAGAAGAAGAGAAAAAGAAGCAAGAATTGAGGGAAATAGCAAAGAAAGAATTAGAAGATTGGTACAAGAATCACGAAGAAGCTATAGCCAAGACGAAAGCTGCTAATAGGTAATGAATGAGTATTTTAAGGCTTTTTCTGTACATATATGTTAGCTTGATAAATTATTGAAGAGATAATATATCTAAAACGTATTAGCTGTATACAGGGTTAGGATAAAGTATGGTAGCAAATAAATATCTTTGAAACGAAAAAGTCGATATTTATGAAACTTTGCATGCGAGTACAATGACACATGATGCATCTGACGCCAATTTTTGTTACTACTCTACTTCCGGTTTACCGGAAATACCCGTAACTTTTTTTATTTAAGTGGTACACCCTGTATATTTTTGTAGATTAAAAAAAACTTGTTATTTCTAATTCAGATATACCAAATTTGGCAAAAGAAATTGGTTTGAGAAATAAATCACTTATTTCACAATACAAATCAATGACATTATAATATAGACCCAGCAGACAGCTCTGTTTGCTGTATAATCGGCTGTCATAGATACTTATCACTTGGAGGTTGAAGATTTATTTTATAATGAGTTTTTCTTTGTCAAAAGGAAATCTATGAAAAAAAAACTAGTTAGAAAAATTGTATTTAAATGATTTTAATAAAAAAAAAGAAAAAATTTAATTGAAATTGTTGAGAATTCTACATGCTAAATGGCATTTTAATAAAATATTAAATAAATGACCTTCAAAAATTTAAAATAAAATTTTCTTTTCACATAAAATATGTTATAACACAAATAATGACAAACAAGACCAATGACACATAAACAAAACTTTTTGATTATGTGTCAACCTCGTAAAAAATCGTGAACCTTTCGTGCAACTTCGTATCAAAACAGTAAACAGGAATAATGTTTGTAACACTCAGTGGCGCCCCTAGAGGGGGTTAAAACCCCCCAGGGCTCTATTCGGAAACTGTTACTCTTAAATTTTAGGGACTCAAAATAAAGTTTCCTGGAGGTGAGGATGATAATTTCACTCATATATGAGCTTTTCAAGTAACTCCTTTTTATTAGTAATGTTTTTTTTTTCGTAATCCCCCTTTTCAGTAATTCCCACCCATTCTCAATAGCGTTCATATCATCTGAGTTGCCTGCCAGTCAAGAACTTTTTTTTTGTTTTAAATAAGTTGAAATACTCTTAACCTTGTGGCAAGGGGCACCATTGTGCGTAAATATGGGTTCATCTTCTCCAGGAAACCATTCCTGCAGCTATGGCAAAAGTCTTGTCTCGAGTACTTTCCGGTACTGGTCTTGTCTCATCTTGTTTTCCACCACGTAGAGACGGCCTGTGCCGTTGCCGGATACCACAGACCAGACTATGAGTCCGATGGGTACAATGCATGGGCATGGGCTTGTATTTCTCGTTGGGAAGTCTCTGAACACACTTCGTTTTTTCTCTCAAAACTTGAAAAACGGATTAGTCCGAGAAGCAGACCTGAAATCAACAAACTTTTTAAAAATGCTCATGCTTTTTAGTTTTTATTATTGATATTCAAGCAAAATAACACGAATATACCTTTTCCCAGTTTTCCACTGTCCAGTTTTTGTATTTTTGTGCCCATTCGAAACGTTTATTTACCATAGCCAGAGTAAGCCTTGGCTTTCGAGCTGGTGTCCTAGCTACCTGTTTGTTTTCAACAAGTGTCCGACGAACTCTTCTTTCTGAAACACAAATTCCTTCATTTTCCATCTCCTGGGTAAGCATTCGCAGTGCTTTCTTTCTGTTTACTAGGCAAATATCTCTTATTTTGCGATCAGTCTTAGGAGTAGTCACACGATGTCTTCCGTTGTGGCCTTTACGCTTTGGATACAAACTGACTCAAGACGCAATTTTTTGTTTTATATTCCTTACAGAACTTCTTGATACTCCTACCATTGCTGTAATTTCATTTTGAGATATTTGTCCAGCTTTTAGGAGTCCAAATACCTGGCCTATTCGTTTTGGTGAAAGATCAGCGTTTTTCTATATCTAAAAATGTATAATACCCTTAATTATACCAATAACTACACTGCATATGTTTATAACCTAAAAAAGGATAAATCACTCACCTCTGCAATAAAATTTCAAGTCAAAACCGTTTAGAATTCAAATGTTCACAGACAGTATTTGAGGTTATAAAATACACAGTAGTTGACAGGACGCAATGCTGTCTACTAATGGCGGATATGACGATGTTGCCAACGTTAAAATAGTACAATAATGTTACCATACTATATTGAATGTTGCTGTGCAAAAAAATAATATTCCTGTTGATAACAATTATTAATTTAAAAAAATGCAAATTTTTAATGTTTGGCCAGGTACTGTATACACCATTGACTGGGTCTATATATTATATGTTATTGTCACAAATCAGTATGTTACAAAGAAAGTGTGGAGTACACTTTATAATGAAACCAAGCTAAGAGCCGACAGTATAAGCTGCCAATTATATTTAAGAATACGGGCATAATCGTAATTTAACACAGTTTAATCTCACAGGTTTTAAATAGTGCCTAGATAAAAATGTTTTGTGATTATTAATCAATTTTGCAGATTGCTAAAGATATAAAATTCTTTTCAATAATTTATTCTGTATATAATGTACATATCAAACTGTATATTAACGTTTTATTTTTAACATTTCATTGCTTTCTTAAAGAGATGCTGCCAGGTAACTACAAATTTTCAATGTTTTTAGAATTTGTAGAAACTGTAGATGAAGATATTGATATTGCATGAGTATAGATGTTGCTTGTTCCCTTGTATATGTAAGACTGCAACTGTTTTAGATTATTACACCTGTAAAATACTTAAGAATACCTTATACACTTAATTTAAAATTACACATTAGTTGTTAAAGTTGCGAGATGTCGAATTTCCGATGTGGTTGTCATCAATTTCCAACTTTTCTGTCAAATAAACTAATCTTACAAAACATTTAGAAAAAGTAAGTTTGAATTTAAGTTCTTTAAGTATCTTGTCCTCTAAGAACTTCGGCGATCGGTTGCATGATCTTTACTTTGTCTGTAGCGGACCTAAATAGTGTCGTGGTGCTGACTCCATACCACTGACAGAGGTTCTTGAGCTTCTTATGATGTTCTTCGTCGTCCAGAACCACGTTTCCCTGCAATTTGACCCTGAATAATTATATGTAGTAATGCATATTGACGATTTCTCATTACGTGAGTAAAAGTACTTCAATTTTCTCCTTTTTACAGTATTCAGAATACTTCTTTGTTAAGGCGCTGTAAAACTGCTTCATTCGTCACTCTGTCCATCCACGATATCTTAACATTCGTACGTCCATATCTCGAAAGTACATTGTACAGAGTTGGCGAGATTATGCATCTCTGTTTTTATGTTACTTATGTTTAATAAACTGTAAAATATAGCACAAGGCCCATGTCCTGGAGATGCGAGAAGCTGAATATGTTGTACACATTTGGTCCACCGTATCAACACCCCCCTTAGTTACATTATAATCCATAATTACAACGTATGCACCAAGTTTGAAGGATGTATGAATATTGGTCACAAATGCATAAAAAAAATCACGGATTGCATCAAATTTGTCAATTTTGCGGCGCTTAAATCTGGTCTACGATCTTTACCAATCTTTCTTTTATAGAAAACCAGTTAAAGAAGTCCCCAAAAACAGCTTTTCAAATATATTCTGTTTGCCAATCACATTTTCCACCTGCTACTTGTATTGTTTATTTTCTACATGTTACTTTAGTATAAATTTTGTTTCTGTTACATACTGTTGTCTAAAAATAATTTATTTTGATCTAGGAACGCTGAAAAGCAGTTCGTAGCCGAAGATGACGAGCTAGAACCAGGAACCGAATGGGAAAGAATAGCAAAATTGTGTGATTTCAATCCTAAAGCAAAACAAGGCAGCAAAGACGTTTCTCGAATGCGTTCCATCGTTCTGCAAATGAAACAAAACCCAGTTCCAATCAAGAACAAGGCTTAATGTGTAAATGAATAAATGTTTATTTGTACTATGTTTCAAAAATTTGGCAGTTTGGCTGATATTTTTGAAATTTAGGTGTAAACATTGCTGGACATTCTGCAATTTTGTATGTACTAATAGAAATGTTATGATTGGTTTAACATAATTGTAAGGAAGTAATTTATGTATATCTTGAAAATAATGTTACATAAGTAGTATTCAGTTTATTTAAGGCTACAAAGGAAAAATGACCTTATATAATAATTTTTTAGTCCCCTTAGCCTTAAGCATATGTAAAAAATGTGGTAAATATTCCTAGGTAGATAATTCAAATATATATTTAGTAGATTTTTTGAGATCACAAATATTGTTTTCCAGTAAAAATAGTCTATGGTTCTGTTGCTTTTTTTGCATAAAGACATGACAAATAGAAAATGTTTTAGTCTGTCTCATTTAACGACAGTTTGTTACTTATTACATTGTTTTGTTTTTTTTTTCATTGTTTAAGGTGCAAAATAACAGTGTTTCATAATAACCTCTTTGTTAGTCATGCCTTAATACAAACATTTTTACTGGATGGTTTATAAAACTACTACAGTAAAGGTGAATTTCTTTTTTTGAATTTTTTTGTCACCAAAAATATATAATAGTAACATCATAAAATTGTTGGTTTTATTTATTTATTTTTAACAGGTTGGTAATAGTTGGCATACTTCAGAGGAGACGTTAACTCAGATTGTCTCAGATGATAACCTGCTGTTAGCAGTAATGCAAGTAAAATTGAAACAAAAAACGAGACGATACAATATATGCATTTTTGGAAAAGCGCCAAGAACTTATTGGAAATATTTTTAGTGAGGAGCACCTAAAAAAATTAGAAAATTCAAAAACTCGCCTTAATGGAAAGTTGAGGACATATCTAAAGCAATAGTTATCTATTCTGCCGTCCAAAAGCATATAGGATAGTTCATTATTGAAATGCAAACACAGATTTAAAAAAAAGGATACTCGTAAGTTCAGTTAGGTAAAAAAAAAAGATTTTACTTATCCTGCCCTATTAATGACTGCAACCTCAAAATCAAACTTTAGTTTTACATAACCATTCCATTCGGCCATGGCTCCCCCTTCAAACTTTACTCTCATGGAAACGTGTTATTTTCTACAAATAAACTAGTTTAAATACTTAACTTAAATTCACATAGTAAATAAAACATCTATTAAATTATATTAGAATTTCAACAGTGCGTTTCATCCGCAAGTATGGATACATTTTTGAAAATTTAGCACAAGGTGACGTCCATGCGCGAGATGTACGAGTTTAGTGTGTGGCAATATCATATCTTGTATCCTTATATCATGGGCTTGAGTAATATCGAAAAATATTGCTATTAGTTTTTGGTTATTTGCAAAAGCTTCATTAATTGAAGTCTGTAATGTAACGTGATTATCTAATGTGGATCTACCTCTTCAAAAACCACTTTGGAAGGGAGGAAGATAATTATTACTTTCTAACTAATAAGGCGGAGGATTAAATTTTTTTCTAGGATCTTGCACATGCAACATGTAAGAGTAATGGATCGGTAAGCGGTAGGGTTGTTTTTTGGTTTGTTAGGCTTAATAATGGAAATGATTATTGCTTGAGTCGGTCAGATAGCTCAGCGGGCTGTGCGGCTGCCTCTCATTCGCTTCACTGTCGAATGGTTTAGTGATGTGGTCGAGCCCAAGCTCGGTGTACAGAAAACAAAAAGTCTAACGCAGCAGTTTAAAATTCTAGATGAATCTGCGGCTTAGACTAGGATATGCTGGTTTCTGATCGGCCTATGGTGGAGCAGTACGGCAAGAGATAAGGGCTTGCGGCTCGGTGATACTCGTCCATAGATCCCTACCGGACGGGCGTAACGCCTAAAAACCGGATGTATATATATTATTGCTTGAGATCAGAGGTCTAGGAATTCATACTTTAGGAAGCAGGTATTAAATAAATCTAACAGAATTAATTTGGCTCCGAATGGTAAGTTTAAAGTCTGTCATTTATTTCTACTACCTAGTTAAAAGGTATTTTTTTAGAATGCTTGTATTTTTTATCTGCTCATGTATACGGAAATGTGTAATGAGGTTGTATTTAAATAAAACGCAAAACAATTGTTAATAAATATAATTGACAACAAATCACAACAAATATAATGCGTCTCGCCCTTGGGGAAAAGTCACTCTACCAGTTCACTGTCCATGTAACTTGTTTCAAGTTTTTTAACTCATTGTGGAAAGGTACGAAGTCATCTAAATCTAAAAATATACAAAAATGTAAAAAGATTTTAAAAGTTCCATCAAAATACAACCCAAGTATAAAGAATTTTTAATTAATAAAAATTATAATAAGAAAGATGTTCTAAAGTTATAAATGAAATCTCTTTTTACTGTTTTGGAGCAACAATTTTTTTCTGTTCTGATAAATGGCTTTGGCGGAGTCAATTAGCCAGACTAGTTTTTGTTTTTTTAAAGTCGACTGAATTTTAATTATTATTGATTGCAGATTAATTGTCAAAATTATCTTATCAGAATTTTTGTTTTTTTAGTTCTGAATTTCTAATTTTTTTTGTCTTTTAGTTTTTTTTTGTTTTATTTTATTTGTATTTTTTTAATTCCTTTGTATGATTTTTTATACATTAATTTGTTGTAGATATACATCTTTTTCAAACCATATTAACAGATTATGCCGATGCACTATTTACAACTTGTATTTACATATTTAACATGTTTTTAAATGCAATGAAGAATTTTCATAGCATCATTTGCTCTCAGCCGATTAATGCAACATAATTTTAGCAACAAATTAATTTAAAAAATTTTAGAATACGCCATTTTTAAGGTTTTTCTATTTTTAACGGATAAAAAGTTTATATTTAATATAAATTTTAATATAATTTAATATAAATAGATATTAACCTATTTAATGGTACGCGGAAATTCGAAAAAAATTGCATTTTTCGCACAATAATTGTTAAAAATTAACAAACTACGCTGTTTCTGCAGAATACGTATTGTTTTTCTTACCAGAGATATGTATTAATGGAAATTTTGTCAAGTACCTGGCTATAGTAAAGTTCTGAACACAGTTAAGTTTTTCTTATTCCCTTAGAGTATAGGTATTATTATTTATACTATAGATATAGGATAGATATTATTCCTTTAGAGTATATTTGAATTCCCCACATTTTAAAATGAAAAAGACAGCAAATATTTGATTTCACGCAAACAGCGCCTATGTATCTGTTGATACGTATTTCGACCTAATAGGTCTCATCAGAACAGTTATTCATAGGTGTTCTCAACGTGAAAAATCAATATTTTCTGTCTTTTTAAGAAGCAACACTAAAATGGCTTCAATACGGACGCAAATAGCGACATCTAATAATAAAATCCGTAAAATAGTTTCGAAACACAGTTCAGATTTCTGCTTATAATCTGAGCCTTCTAAAAATTGCAAGGCAAACAGACGTTAATAAAAGATGTTAAAAGGGTCATGGGGAACCTAAAATTTGCATTCCACGACATGTCTTTACAACTAAGCAGAAATCCTTGATTGATTTTTCACGTTGAGAACACCTATGAATAACTGTTCTGATGAGATTAAGTCGAAATACGTATCAACAAATACATAGACGCCGTTTGCGTGAAATCAAATATTTGCTGTCTTTTTCATTTTATTCGGATCTGCTCTGTACGAGTACAAGAAACACAATTCGCTAAGGATTTCTGCTTAGTTGTAAAGACATGTCGTGGAATGCAAATTTTAGATTCCCCATGTCCCTTTTAACATCTTTTATCAACGTCTGTTTGCCTTGTAATTTTTAGAAGGTTCAGATTATAAGCAGAAATCTGAATTGTTTCGAAACTATTTTACGGATCCCCACATTTTTTTTGAACTTTTTTCAGATATAGCTGTATAGAATTCTTGAAAATATCGTATCATGAAATACTAACACATGGGCACACAACTAGTTACAATAACTTTTGTGGGAAAAAACTAAAATTTTGAAAATTTTAACACATTCTCTTGAACTTTACGTACCTATAATTACTACAATTCATGACAAAAAAAAAACCATACAGCGAGCAACAATTTTAGGTAAAGTAGAATGTCGTTTAAAAAAACCCAAATTTGTTCAAAACCGAGATATTCAGGAAGTGGATCAAAAACGAAATTATTAATTAAATTCCAAAAAAAAAAATGCATTTATAACATTCCAAAAGTGCTCTAGACTTTTATTAATATAATTGAAAATGGTTCAACTTAATTTTTCACGTTTATTATTTAAATTAATTACCTTGTCTTTGTCGACCCCGATAACATAAAATTTGCAGGTTAGGGCAGTTTTCCGCAATGTCTCTCAAACCAACATCGGTTACCTGAGTATCTTCTATTCTAAGTTCCGTCAATTTTGGTCCACTGGGCCCTCTAGCAAGACAACTCGTTCCTTCATCCGTAATCTAAAAATAATTAAAAACATTAGCGTGAAGAAATTTCATTTCAATTTTTATTGTACGAATAAATTTTAGGGAACAGAATAATATTACCTATTGTAGAATTAAAAAAAGTGGATTTTTTTGTTGGTTTAAAAGATGCTTTGAGGCTAGTATACAGAGAAGCAAGTTTTACATAGCTACAACTTATTTTTTTTTAAATAACATAACATAACATAACAATATCTTTATTTTTAGAAAATAATATACATTCATGAACATAAAATTATTTAAAAAAAAACAGTGTCACAAACGAAAATATTATTTACTTATTCCTAACCGTTACATATGCAAATAGTCCTCCACAGAATATGGTTCAAGAGCTACCATAACTTAAATATTTGATGTTTATACACACTTAATCTTTCCTCCCTTTTAATAGGTTCAGGCAGTTTATTAAACAATTTGATGCAGCAATAAAGAGCGTTTTTTTCTGTTATACTTAACCTGTGTATTGGAATTTATAATATATATCCTGGTATTTACTATACTATTGGGCTCAAAGTTCCTAAATAGTATTTTATTTTTTTATAGAAACAGTAAGCATTCTTGAATAAATACAGCGTAAACTGTTAAAATATTATTACTCCTAAAATGCCCTCTACATGATTCCCTACTTTTTAAGTCAAACATAACTCTGATTATTTTTTTCTGAACCAGAAATACATTATTTATGTCCCTACTGTGGCCAAAATTTATTAGACCATATCTAAATTTTGCTTCAAAATTAGCATGATACACTGTTTTTAATGAGTTACTATTCATGTATTTTTTTAGAACTCTAAAGCTGTAAATCACTTTACTCAAATACATACATAACTGGTCAACATGTTAATCCCAACATAAAAAACTATCAATATATAATCCTAAAAATTTGGTACTGCTGCTAATATTTAAAGTGTCATTATTTACAATAATACTGTTTGGCATATCTGAATGTGCATAATTTGTCTTAAACAAAAGAAGATCTGTTTTTATTTGATTTAAAACCAACCTATACATAGAAAACCAGTCTTTAGCTTTCTGGAACTCTAAACTAGCATTAACGCTTAGAACAGACATGTCCTTTACCACTGACTAAAATTTTGTATCATCTGCATAATTTGTTATGCTGGAAGTAGTATTAGCCACTAGACCATGAAGATCATTGATATAGATCACAAACAGTAAAGGACCAATCACACTTCCTTGTGGTACTCCAATATTGATAGTGCTTTCAGATGAGATGCCTATTTCAGTGTTTTTTATGTATTTTTACTAAATGTCTCCTATTTGCCAAGTAGGACTTAAACCAGTTCAATGCTGGTCCACGTATACCATATTTCTCCAATTTATCAAATAATATGTCATGCACTAAACAGTCATATGCCTTTGATAGGTCCAAAAAGAGACCCAAAGCCATATGACCAATTTCAGTACATTTCAAAATATCCCAGACAAATTGAAAAATCGCAGTCTGAGTTGATTTTCCCTGTTGATAACCATGCTGATTTGCACTAATAATATGACATTTTGTTAAAAATTCTGTTATCCGCCTAAACATAGTCATTTCTAAGATTTTTGAAAAGGAACATAGAAGGCTAATTGTCTATAGTTATTAATTAATTTAGATCACCCTTTTTGTAAACAGGTGTTACTATGGCAGTTTTTCAGGCATTCAGGAAATACACCAGATTTTAGTGAATTATTTATGATTGTAGTGAGAGGATTCACTATCTTCTTTATACAAAGTTTAAGGATTTTAGTGGGTATTTCATCAATTCCACAACTCATTTTGTTTTTTAAATTTTTAGTTATATCCATAATTTCAGTTTCTGTCACAGGTGCGACAAACACTGAATTTATGTTACTTGCAAATAATAAGTTATTTTCCGGCAAACGGAATGCGGCACGCGAAACTTGTTTGAAGGGTGTGCCCTTTTGTTTCTAACTTATCTAATATATTAAAAGATATTATTTCGAAACGAAAGGAAGGAATATTTCGAAGCGAAAATATGTTCTTGGTTCAAAATATGATCATAAGAAATCTACAAATTTTCTTAAAACACAAGTTTTTAAAGAGGCACACACTTCGTATGTCCAACAAATTTTATTGTACTCATTTTAATTTTTTGATCTAATCTTTAAAGCTAATGGTGCGATTACCGCACCATTAGCTTGATGTCTCATATGCTAAAGTTACTACTTAAAGTCTTCCATAACCGAATATATCACTGGACATAGGCGTTAATGATACACAATTTGATTTTCGCAAAGGCCTAGGAACGCGTGAAGCTCTTTTTTCACTTAATATACTGATACTAAGATGCCTGGACGTCAATCAAGATATATACGCATGTTTTATTGACTATAATAAAGCATTCGATAAAGTACGACATAAACAATTAATGAATGTCCTGAAATCAAAGAAGATTGACTACAATGACCTCAGGATTATATCAAATTTATACTATAAACAGCGAGCAGAAGTACGTGTTAACGAACAGCTGTCAAAAGAAATTGAAATTAGATGTGGAGTGAGACAGGGATGCGTATTGTCGACAATTCTTTTTAATGCTTACTCCAAAGACATCCGAAAAACGCCCTTGAGGGTGAAACAGCTGGAATAAAGTTAAATGGAGTTCCTATTAACCCTCTACTGCATGAATTATTGCAAACATGAAATAAAAAATATTTTTATGTATTGTGATTTGTATTAAGGTATATAAAAGGCATTAGTACATTTAAAATAACTGTTTATGCCTATATAGAAGTTTTTTTGCAAACCCATAATATGGTTTCATATGCAATAACTACAAACTGGTAGATTTTTTGAAAATCCATATGTGGTTTCACATGCATTATAAGAACATATTTTAATAAAAAGTTAACATACAAAAATACGTTAGTTATGAAATTGTGATAGACAATTCCTTTTTTCATTATAACATAAAAATACTTTACACTTTATACATTTGGTGTAAGTTTTTTTTGTACATATTTGACACTGTTGGCGATATTTTTGCCATTCTGGCATATGTCCAATGTTGTCCGTACGCACAGAATTTAACGGTATCTCTTGATGTCTTGCAGGAGTTTTTCTTGTTCTTTTTGTTGGTGTTGGGTTTGTTCCATTGGTTAAGACAGGTGGAGTTCCTTGACGACTAGACGTTGGAGTTCCTTGATGACTAGATGTTGGAGTCCCATTTTGTCCTACTGGACGACCTCTCTTTCTTGGTAGTGACTTCCCAAATTTACATAAATGTTCAGAAACGGCTTGTTTGAAGTCAAATAATGGCATATAGCAATTTTGTTAATTTTTTCTACGCCAGAGTATCCATGCGTTTACAACACATAGATCCAACATATAAAAAAATTCGTTTATACCATTTTCTTGATCTTAGATGGATTCTGTAAAGCCCCAGCATCGAGTCTAATAAGTCCACTCCTCCCATCAGCTGATTATAAACTTCAACAGCTTGAGGGCATGGAATCTCTTTGTACGTTTTTTCTTTTCGGAAGTACCTACGTTTTGTGGTTCTAGGTTCACTACCAACATAAGTTGATAACATATTTACTGGCTTATTATCGAACCAAGTTATTAAACTTATGTTTACATCTTCAACAAGGGCAACTTTTTCTACAATGAAACCGCGTTCTTTTTTCTTTAGTTCTTTTTTTGGATGGGATTCCTGAATTTGAAACACGGTTTAATCGAACCGTACCTAAAGGTAACAATCCATTTTTTGTAAGATAAATCTGTAACTTTGGACTATTAAACCAGTTATCGAAAAATATTTTATGATTAACGTTCTTCGGCACTGTCTCTGTCAGTCTAGTGACAACATTTCCACTGACTCCTAAATCAGGCGCTCCATTTGGAAAAGTATTGCTTTGTTCACCAGCAAAAATATCAAAGTCATAACTAAAACCTGATACACCACTAAGTACTTGATTTTTGTATCCCCACTTGTGAGGTTTTGCCGATTATATTGTTTGAGGTGGTGGCGGCATTTCGTAGGGATAATTTGTTCGTCAACAGCTAGATGTTCCTCCTTGGGAACCAGTAAAAGCCGTTGTTTAATCTTGTCTAATAGAGGTCGAATTTTGAACAATTTATCATGGCCTGGATTACCAACGGAACGGAGTTACTATTATCACTAAAATGAAGGTGTTTCTTTATAATTACCCATCTATTGCAGGTCATAGATTCAAATACTTGTGGTTGACCTAGAGTTGCATTCCAGTAAAGTCTCGATGATGGTAATTTCACACAATGACATAAATATTACAGTTCCTATGAATTGCTCCATTTCGTTTCGGTAATATTGGCAGGTTTGTTTATGTTATCCTGCAGAGCTTTTATGTTTGATTGTTCAACAATCATGGATATTAATTCTTTTGAAAACAAAAACAAGAAAAAATCTGCAGGAATTTCTAACTCAAGGATACATTCTGGTAGATCTACAACGCCTTTAAATGCATAATCACTTTTATTAAAATGCTTCAAATGGCCTGATTCCCATAAAATTTTTTCAGGTTTCTTTTTTTTGTTGACAATTCTATTTATACCAGAGCAAGTAGGTATATTTTCATCCAAATTCCTTTGTTCATTGTTGTCACTATCATCAGACTGGGACTGACGACATCGAGAAATATATTTATTATCGGAATCTGAACCTAATTCGTCTTCACTTAGTTCTCCTTTCAAATGAATATACTCATTATCTGAATCTAATCCTACATCGTCTTCACTTAGTTCTTCATCACCAGGAATATAGTTAACGTATTTAGACGAGCCATAAAACTTCCCAGGATCCATTCTGAAAACAAAAATCAAATGATAATTTTTCTAAAAACGGTATAACTAAAATAACATTGAATGCATTCGAAACCATCTATGAATTTTACGGATTTATACCAATTTAGACGGAATGCATATGAAACCATATATGGTTTGATAATAAATGACATCATAAAGCTAGATAATAATGTGAAATTCGATGTAGAAAAATATTTATATAATAAAAAATAATACTTACTTTCTCCAAAAAATTTTTTCCAACAAATAAATTCACTATTTCGATAAAAAATATTGCTTCAAACTGGTGTCATACATAAGATACCGTTCACTCACTACACGTGTATAAACGAATGAGGTTATAACGATCTTCTCTTGACTGGTAGACAACCAAACATACAAATGTATAGTTAAATGAGTACTAGCTATGATGTAGTCAGAATTTTCGATGGGTGGTGGATATTATGCATACTACAACACTTTAAAATTTTGAAACCATAAATGGTTTCGTATGCGGTAGAGGGTTAACAACATTAGATATGCGGACCACACTGTGATCTTAGCCGAAAACATTGAAGATCTTCAGGGACTGGTGATCAGAATAGCAGAGTATGGAAAAGAGTATGGCCTAACAATGAATGTCAAGAAGTCGAAATTTATGAGAATATCAAAGAAATAATGAGAATCTTTTAACAAACGGAATCAACGTCGAACAAGTGGACAAATATGCATATCTGAGAACAATGATTAACTCCACAAATGATTACATTCAGGAAATCCAAATCAGAATAGAAAAGGCTAGAACAAATTTCAACAAAATGAGAAGAGTGCTATGTACCAGGGATTTAAAATTGGAACTAAGAGTTAGGTTAGCGAGGTGCTATGTTTTTTCGACTTTATTTTATGGAGTGGAATCTTGAACCTTGAATGCAATGAAAAAACTGGAATTATTCGAGCTGTGGGTGTATAGAAGAATTCTGAAACTATAGTGGATAGAACAGGTCACAAACAAAGAGGTTCTGAGAAGGATGAATAAAGAAAAGATGAAAGATGAAAGGATGAAAAAAAAAAGTTTTAGGAAATTCATTTTAAATTCGATTATTTTTTTTAAATAAAACTGTTAACCCCCTCTATCTGCCGGTACTTGTAGCCGACTCAAGATTTTCTACTGTAATTCTAAACCTATCCGATAGATGAGAACGATTATTAACTTGTCAATCACGCCCCAATTCAAACCGGGAAATGATAGCGTCTGTCTATTTTCTCTTACAAACATCCAACTGTTAGGACGTGTTTTTTGTGAAGTGGTCTCTATAATATAGAGGTAAGCCAAAGAAAAAAGGCCTTTTTTTGTCTATAATTTTCAGATAAATAATTATTTTTAGACCTTCTTTTACCGGGGACAATAAAAGATCATTAATTATGTTTATTTGACTCGAAGTTAACTGATAAGTCTTATGCTGTCGTAAACGCAGCCCAATAATCCTTTATGATCTAAAAAAACGGACCCCTAATAACTAATTTAACGAAATGCTTGGAGGTTGAGAGAAAGCAGAACATATCCTTTGTGTATGGTTGCCAGCTAATGGACGATTAAGGTTGTACCTTTTCTTTTTTTATTATACCCTATCGAGAAAGCGAGAATAATTATGGACTCAGAGAAAGAAAATATAGCAGTGTTTAAATTCGTTTAAAGATTTAACTTTTCTATTATGCCTAATTAATAAATAACTACTATATTTTAAATGTAAACGAATTTCGAAATTTGGAAATAATATATAAATTCATTTGTTTTTATCAACCAATTCTTGATTTAAAAATATATAAAGTTGTTTTGTTTATAGTAATGTAATTATGGAATGGTATTTTAGTATTCTTTGGAAATAACATAACTGTTAATGTTTCTTTTTATTACTGAGAAATAATAAAGTGTAATTTCGCTGTAAATTTTCTATATATCTTATTTTTTTTATTCTCTCTCGTCCCCTACGAGGATAAACAAGGGGTGGCGTCCAATAATAAACTATAATTTCGAATTGTCTGATTGTGTTTGGATTTTTGAGATATTATTTAATTTCTATACACTTGACCTTGCCCCGCCCTTCCTCTCCGAATTGAGCGATTCTGGTTTTGAACTTAATGTGTGTGTGGGATGTTTATTACACATCGACGCTACAACACATGAAAAGAAATACACCTTGCTCCAACTGATTATGCAGGGAAAGATTCAAGGAAAGAGAAGCATAGGAAGGCGTAGAATGTCATGGCTGCGCAAGCTGAGAGAGTGGTACCGATGTACATCAAATGAACTTTCCAGAGCAGCGGTCTCAAATGTCCGAATAGCTATGATGATTGCCGACCTTCGCCGCGGAGATGGCACTTGAAGAAGAATCTTTAAAAACTCTGGTTGTGGGGTGAAAAGAAAGCTCTATATCCGATGCAGCCGATCGCAAGCCCAGAAAAAAAGAGTAACATCTCTATAAAGAACCAGGGCTCAGCTTCACAGCTGATAGTGTGTACCCAATCTACGATAATATCAAAATGGCGATAAAAGCGGAAAAGAAGACAATCGAAAGATTAATAGGACTTGTGTAGCCTTAAATCGTGATGAACCATTTTCTACCTTTAAAAACTCACTCCCTCCTCTTACCGACCTCAAATTGCCAGTAAATTATTTTCATTAATCAATTTTTGTTATTTCTCAATTTTCCAATAGGTTCCATCCTGTTACTATTTTTTTTTCATTGCTTACTATTTTGAACGGCTTCATTCCCGTTCTATAACATGATATTTATATATCATGTAAAAATATTTATATGTTATTTATTCAATTTAATGAAAAAAACAATTTTTTGTAATAAATTGCTTTAATATGCGTATAATTACATAAATATAATTTTATAAAAAGTGAGTAATTATGAAAAAATTATTTATAGAATATTTATATCACATTAATTCTGAAATATATAAATATTTTGAAATTCAATCATTAAAATTCTAATTCAAATTAAGCGCATATTTATTTACCTTATTCGAAGTCTGATGTGTTTAAGTTGTACAATATTTGCGATACAAACTTAAACTACATGAAGCGGTGCATAATGCTACCGTGAGATTTTCAATGATTTATAAAAATATGCATAATACAAAACATTATCAATCAATAAATTAACGTACACTTAATGTATAAAAAAAAAAACTGCGCGGCATAAGTTATATGAGGGATATTGTCAATATATTGATAATGGTACGTCCTTCTGCATCAATTTTTGTCAGTAAATAATTAAAATTATTATAGTTAAAAAAAACATGGTAATTTGAGACCTTTTAAAGAGAATCAGACTAAAAAAACACATTACAAGTATTGACAAATTACTAATTACATAAAAACTCAAATTGTGAAATGTGTTTTAAATGTTTTTATTGTTTATTTTAATAATTATAAACAATTGAAAAAATGCTTACTTTCGGGTTAAAAGCATTTTTTAATTTACAAAATCTCATTTTAAAAAGCAATTATTTTTTAAGAAAGTCGTCTGTTGAACATTTTTATCTAAATGCGCAGTTTTTTCGATAACCACGAGATAATAGCCCTTATATTATTATATTGACTTTCCCCAGACATTCCAGTTAAAAAATAGCGCCCAGTAATTTTTTCGATTTTTCAGGTTTTTTTGGCTTCGTTTCATGGGGTTTCATTCGTTTTATAAACTATAAACAACTTATAAATTTAATTTAAATTTTTTTTCTTTTAATAAAAAAAGACGAAAAACTAGTGATAATTAAATGGTGTTATAACGATTTACAAAAAAAATACTCTCAGCACCTATCAATAGCATATCGTTAGGCTTTAAGCATGCGACGTGTTAACTGTTATTTTTATGCATAATAATGATTATTTTTTAGTCTGTTACAGTTTTTAATAAACAACATATGCGCCATTTTTTATTAATAATATCAGTGATACATTGCGGTTATTTGTTTGGAATAATAATAAAGCTTAGCCTTCTATTTTTGGAGGAAAAACCCATTTGGTTAATGTATAATACAAGTAACATTATATTTACATATTATACGTCCCTACAATAACAAAAAGAACTTCATATAAATATTAAACTCATTATATTCCAAGATCCTCTTGGGAGTTCTTGACCTACACATTTGAATTAAAAAAATAATTCGTTGCCTTGCATGAACACGCTGACCTTGCTCATCTCAAGTGCAGCGGTAATTAAATGAGTAAATCGCCTACAAATGACATAAGTAATTAAGGTCATAATTAGCACAGGAAATTATATGTTTAAATAAAAAATTAATAAACGTAAACAAATGTTAAAATTTAAATTTAAACACTGGAAAACTATTTTCGACTTATATTATTTAATTTTATATGAATTAAATATTGTTTCTTTATAGGCTAGGTATTGTTTTATATGATATTTTTAAATTTAAACCCAGTTGACATATTCAATTCATCTTTAAAATAATAAACGAAAACTTAGTTTTGTACGCATACGCGTACAAAAAAGAGTTATGAATTTAAAGAGAACCGCTATTAAATTAAGTAAAATAACTTTGATCGGATAGTGTGTTCACGTGGCTTCGATTTGTTCTATGAATACTAATGAAACATCATCGAATTCTAAGTATCCAAAGGAGCTTGTTGAGATGGTGATTAAAACGTACCAAGGTCTTGATGATGAACGAACTAAAAAAGTGAAGTCTATGCTGATAGAATTTCAAGATGGTTTTGTCATTGATAAGAAGGATAAGGGCAAAACAAGCATAGTTACGCATAAAATTAATACCGAAGACCCTCAGCCAATCAGGCAATAACCTAGACGACTTCCATTTGCGAAAAGAGGAAGCCGAAGATATCATTAAAGATATAAACAAACAAGGCGTAATTGAACCGTCAAACAGTCCATGGACATCACCCGTAGTTCTAGTCATGAAGAAAGATTGTTCAACGCGTTTTTCTATTGACTACCGCCAGCTCAATTAGGTAACTAAGAAAGATAGTTATCCTTTAACCAGAATAGATGATACATTGGATACTCTCTCTGATTCTCGTTGGTTCTCCACACTCGATCTGAAAAGTGGATATTTGCTGATCCTCGATAGGATCAGGGCTTTGGCAGTTCACAGTTATGCCCTTTGGTTTATGTATTGCCTCTGTTACATTTGAAGTATTAATGGAGGCAGATTTAAGAGGTCTAATATAGAAAACATGCCTGGTTTATTCGGATGATGTAATTCTTGTTAGAAGATCCTTCAATGAACATACCAATAATCTGACAAAAGTCTTTCAACGATGACTGGCAGCGAATTTCAAGTTAAGTCCGAAGAAATGTCACATGTTTTGACGAGAAGTGGGACATATTGTAGCAAGTAATGGCTGATCACAGCTGATCCCGGAAAACTTGCAGCAATTAAATATTGGCCAGTGCAGCATTACTTGCTACAATATGTCCTAAGTACTTCACTTCTCGTCGAAACATGTGACATTTTTTCGGAAATAAATGTAAATACGCTACAGTGGTGTCATGGTGTGAGATTTAAAAATAAATTCGGCAGTGACTTTTGAAAAGTATTGTTCGTCGGGAACATCCACGTAGTTCGGTAGTGATCAAGGTCTGATCATTTTTCTTGACCCATAGAAATTGATCTTAGGATATCCGCCTCGAAAAGCAGCAGTCAAGGAAATAGCTTTGGCGCCCCCGGGCGGGGGTTCATCCAGATTCATCCTTCTAAGAATTGTGACACGTACCACTCATCAGAGGTGGGCTATTTCGTTACAATATACATATATAATGCAAGATTTCTTGGTAATGGTCGATAATATTGATCATCATTTAAAAGTTCTTGGCTTAACACCACGTACTGCTCTTTGCACATCAGCACAGAGGTATTACCTTTGTCACTCAAAAGCAACAATAATTCAGGGGGACCTTTTAAAAAAGTTTTAGTTTCTATGTATCCCGATTAATTTCAGACTGACTTTTCTGGTGCTTTAGTAAAGTTAAGTATATTATTGTTGGTATATAATCTTAATCAAGTGAGATCTGTGGCATTAGAATCTACACGAATATTCTCAACATATATAGTATATACTTATAGGTTGGCCACATTTTAAGGCTAATTAATTTTATTTTTCAAAATTCTTAACATTTGAAACGTTTATACACAATCATATTAGTGGATTTTATTAATAATAAAAAAATAGATTTTTTGTCAGTTTTTTAAACAAATAAAAAATATTTTTACATTACTGACTATCACCGTTTCCATTTCTTGTTGATCAGGAATCCAATACCGCCTGTTCTGCCCGTTGATGTTCCTCGGTAGTAGAATGTGTTTCGTGATCCACGCTAATTCCAATAGCTCTTCATCTTTCCGTCTTACCTCGCTGATTCCTATGACGTCCCATTTTATATTTTCAGTTTATTTTTCCATTTCTACAAGTCTGGATTGATTTGATAGCGAGCGGCAGTTATATGTCGCTATATAAAGCGTTGTTTTTTATTTGGGTAGCGGTTAGACTCCGCAGATTCTTAGCACCTTCTTCCCTCCTGGCTTGATCCCGAAATCACCCAGTTTGGGGCAATTTGGACCTAAGAAGAATGAGAGCCTTGATTTGAATGTGTCTGTCATGTTAGGGGTTGTGAGGCGTACCTTACACGCTGTCTCAGTGCAGGTTGGTAAGGGTTCGCTGGTGTATTCTGATTTTAGGGCGCCGAACCCTTTCACTTTCCTTCTTCTGCTATAATATAACGTACTCCCGTAATACTCCCTATATTGCCAGGGATTACGCGACTTGTGTGTTCGTGGATATAGGAGGATTCGTTGGCAGACTGGCTGACTTAGTTATATATAAATATATAAACGTTTTCAAAACGTCTTGCGACGTTGTCCGATGTCAAATTTCCATGCCATTCGATCATTCCATTGGCCTTTTCTAAGGTCCCTTGCGCTTATTTCTTCTCTTAAGGATTTTTGACTTTGTGAGGACTTCCTCATCTTCTGCGGAAAAGTGGAGAAATATCCGCATAAATGAGAAAACAATGAACTGCAGCAGCAGTGCAGAAAACGTAGACAAGCTGCCACTGGAAAGAAGCTCCGGATCTAGACTTACTAAGAAACTTCTATCCCGAAACAGGATAGCATCGAGAGATTGAAACGTTCATTTTCTTCGCTAACGAAAACAATTGCACAATACTGATTTTGAACATTTGCGCTGACCGAGAAAGATATCGTACACAATAGAAAAACAAGAAACATAATCTTTCTCGATCTTATGCCACATGGAATAATTATCCTGCATTTGATATCCGAGTCTAGATAAATGTAGTTACATTTATTTATATGAATATTATTTATATTTTTTATTTTGTGTATAATTGTTGTTTAAAAAATATTTATGAATTCTATAAAACTGAAAGTACCACTTGAAGGGCAAGTGTTTTTATCAAGTATCATACAAGAAATTACATTTAACTTACTTGTGTAGCAGAAAAATTGACACTAGTCAATTTTTTCAATCTCGAAATTTTCTTAATGCCTATATCAGTAATCTGTGGACAACCACCCAAATCCAAACACGTCATATTTGGACAATGTTCTGCCATACAATCTAACACCTCATCTCTGACTTCAGTGCTGCGACAGAGTACAAAACTAATAAGATTGGTACAATTTTTCCATAGCTCCACTAAACCTGAAAGATAGATTTTTCTGTACATACCTAGTTACAACTTCTCATAAGGAAAAAGTTGCATATAATTATATATATTGTTCCGAAAGATTTCCTCGGTTAGTCCAATTAAACCTAAAACTAAGATCAATACTACAAGAATTAATATAAAACTAAACAGGCTTCCGGGATCGGTTATCACTGCACCGAGTTTTCGACATACTCTCTGATGTATTCTTCAGGGCATCCGAGGTCTTAGTCACCCTAGCCCTTCGCCGTGTGAAGGCGTAGAATACCTTCACGGCTTCTCCTGCTTGTCGTAAAAGGCAACTGAATGGAGCAGCTGTCCGCTGTCCACTACCCAAATTCCTAACCTGTCCCTGTGTGATAACAAAATCTCCCAACTATCATACGACAGATACCACTAGCCATCATACACGTCCTGACACCCAAACCTATACCCGAGGAGAAATCTTTCACTAATACAAAAACGCGTGGAAAAAACCACTGAGAACAAATGGATATGCACAGAACAGGCGGCTATGTATCATTCTAATATATCGCCACCCTAACCTCAAGGTGTAACACCAACGTGCCGAAGGGGTGCATGGCACAAGGGGAAAAGTGGGTCTCAAGTGATGCCCTAAGGAGGGGGCAAACGGAAGGGGGTTATAGCCTTGGCGGAGTATGGGCGCACTACCCCGCTGGACCGAAGAATCCACCCAACTCGTAGGAAGAAAAATGGAAAAATATTTAATAAAAAAGAAGGTAAATATGGGGTAGGAGTGTCTATGGAGGATATAGGCGAAGAGAGGCAGGCGACATTAGCGGAAGAGGAAGAAAAGGGCAGTCGGGAGGAGAAAAATGATGAGCCAAAGGAGAAGAACGAAGGAGAAAACGAGGACATAGGTGAAACAGTGGTGGAAAATGGTAGTAGAAAAGAAACGGTGGATAGTAATGACGAGAGTGGACGACCAACATTAACAGAAAAAAGAAAAGAAAATCGCACGGAGAGAAAGACATAGGAGCTGGTGGAAATAAGAATGAAAGTAAAATCAATTTAAAAAGAAGTGAAACAGGGAAAGGAATGTCAAAAATGAAGGGATAGGAGGGAAAGGAGAGAAGAAGAACCAATGGCTGTTAAATTCCTGGCAGCAGCTAAGAAGATATTCGACCGTGTGGAAAGAATGGATAGAGAAAATATAGGAATAGCAGCACCAGCAGCACTAAGAGTGGAAAAAGCAAGAAAAGTGCTAGAGTAGGAAGCAAGAAGGTAACGGCAACGATATACGGCAAAACGTTTGAGGAAAGGCAAGTAGTAGCCACAGAAAAAAAAAGGGATGGTAATCATCACAAAACCAAAGGACAACCCTATGCTGAACTTGTAAAAGAGTTAAGGGAAGAGCTAGAAGAAAGAGAGGATGTCGTCATAAACAAGGTTAGACAAACCAGACAAGAAGGTGCGGTCCTGGAATTAGATGGAGCCAGGAAAATGGCGGAACAAGTCAAGAATTTAGTAGCATCAAGACACAGATACGCAACAAGAGTAGTGGCAAAAGGTGAAAAAGTAAAGAAGGGTTTGATGCTGGCGGATATGGATGGCCTAACCACAGAAAAAGATATCGTCGAATCGGTGGAGAAATTTGCTGGTCGGGAGGAGACATGGTACACGTATGGTAAAGGAGATGGCGAAGGTGACCCGATTCTATGGATGCCAAGCACATGGCCACATAGCAAGAGACTGCGAGGGAGAAGCAAAAGGGCGTGCTGGAACTGTGGGATGGAGGGCCATGTGCAATCCCAGTGTCAAAGTAACACTGTAAAATGCTTTAATTGCGACGAGGAGGTTCATACATCTATGTCCACTTTGTGCCCCAAATTCAGGGGAATTATCAGAAGAACAAGAGGTGAAGGTGAAAGAAGGGTAGGAAGTTACTGACTAAGCGATAAAATGGGAATAAGCGTGAAAGAGAACGTGTGTTAAGAGTGCTGCGAACAAATGTTGCGACGGCTAGGCTAGCTCACGACCTCGCTGTGGTCTCCGCAATCGAAAAAGAAATTGACATCCTGATAGCGGCGGAGCCAAAAATCTCCACGTTAGTGCGCAGTAGGGAATGGTTCGTGGATACGTTGGGAATGGTTCGTGGATACGTTGGGCGTGGTAAGAGTGCGGATACTTAATAGAATACTGAGAGTATATGGTATTGATACGCATGAGGGATTTGTGACGATACGTGTGGGAGTAAATGTAGTATGCTGCTACATTTCACCGAATTGTACAGTGGAGAATTATGAAAGTAGGCTGGATGAAATTATAAATGAGATAAGATTATTGGGAAGAGAGTGTGTAGTGCTGGGGGTCTTCAACGCCAAAGCAGCGGAGTGGGGTTCTCCCAGAGCAGACTGAGATATGGAGATAAGAGCTGAATTGTTATCTAATGTTCTTACAAGATGAAAAATCTGAATATGCTTATCGTTTTTCTGACCCTATTTGGCCCTTGAAATTAGTATTTCTGGCAGATATTTTTAGTCACCTTAATCATTTGAACAAGAACCTTCAAGGAAGAGAATAAAATATTTTAACAGCTAAAGATAAAGTAAAAACATTTCATGCAAAACTTTGTTTGAGGTCAGTCTTTCTGCAAAACAAAATGTTTGAGTTTTTCTATGTTTTTAGAAGATTTGCAGTATCGGCTGATATTCCTTGCATAATAGGTACAGAGTTTGTATAATTTACAAGAGCAACTTTTGACATACTTTCAATACTTGCACTCTGAAGCTGGCAATGGGCGTAGATGGATTTTAAACCCTGTTTTGGACAAATCAATAGATCTGTCTGATGTCATGCTTAAAATGGAATTTTATTCGCAAAGTGTCGAAGTATTTTGGATGAAAAGAAAACACGAATATCCAGAGTTGGCAAGGGAAGCTCTTAAATTATTAGTGCAATTCGCTACTTCATACTTTTGTAAACTGACATGATTTAATTATAAACGTTTCAAAAATAGCACCACAACTTGATAAACTTTTGAAAAATAAACAAGCACATCCTTCCCACTAAAATTGTGTATTTTTTTGTAAGAACCTCAACTTTTTCTTTCAGCCGACGACCATCCGAGTAGGGCTGCGCGGCCCTCCTATGGGTCGCGACACACAGATTGAAAATCACTGCTTAAAAGAATAGGATAATTTTTTTGTCAATGCAAAACAAGATCTCAGCGATACAAAATATAAAATACGTCTAAAATTTCAATAGGAATCCAAATTACTGGACACAACCCAGAGCATAAGACGACTATAAATACGATTGTTGTTACATCGCCTTAATAAAGTCGCAGTAGCAGACGAAACGCCAGGAAGAAATAAATTCAGATCACGGCCTATAAATGCACACGCTTTGTGTTTCGAATTAATCAAAACACAGAAGTAAAAAATACAATAGATAAAAGAAAATTTAGGAAAAAATGTACACAAAGTCTAAGGAGGTTATGTAAAGCTCGGTACACATATACGAGCCAAACGGTAAACATACGGTATGCGAAAGCTATATTCGTTAATGTATACGGCAGAAAAAAAACCGCTTGCGTATTGTTTCATCGTGACTCGTCGCAAACCAAATTGTTGCAGTTTATGTTTATTCCACGACTTCAAATGAAGTTCGTCATCGTCACTTCGTCAGTACGTCAGTTCGTCTTTTAGTTTGGACGGCGCTACTAGACGCAGCGAACATTTTTATTGTCTCATCAAATCAACATTGTGTGAATGACGTGCTCCTTCCTATAATAGAGAGACGTGAAAAAACAGCAAACTGATTATTGTAAAATTATAAATAAAATGAATCATTTCGCACATGTGTTTGTTGTTGGTTTTAACGCTTTCCATGGATCGAGGATCGAGAAGTATGCGATCAGTACGATGTAGATATATTTTCAAGGATCTGTACGCGTACGGTACGTATACCGTTTGGGTCGCATATCTGTACGCGCCTTTAGGTTAGGTTGCAAAAAAAGTGGGAGTAGAAGTTAATGAAAGTATTGACTAAAGACAGCAAAATATACAAAAAAAAAGGATCAAAGATAGAATCAGATTATGAACATTTTTCTGTACTACACTGATATATGTTTGCAATTGTTACAATATCAACCTTAAGAAATAAAACTAATACGCATGTACATAACTTACCTTTAGTTGTAATCAAACCATCGTCGTTCCTTGATAAATACAGTTTTCGAACATTTTTACATTTAGAAATTATTTTTAAAATCTCGTCGTCCAATGGAGCTGAAGTCAAATTAATTGACAATGTCTGTTCGTTAGCAATAGCTAACAAAACCGATTTAAAATTAATGTTTCTCCAAAAATAGGCTGAAGTCGTAAATCTACGCAGTATTCTGTTTTTAATACTATATGGCAGTGCGCTAAGTCTTTCATCATTTTCTTTCATGTATATGGCAAGGTTATCAACCACATAATCAATGGCTCTATAAGAAGTTGAATTAACATATTGGATAAAAAAATTAGAGAAAAATATAACAAGTAACGCTAAATGTTACTAAATGTTAATCAAATAAATGGAATTTTATTAAATTTTTATACATTTGTCATTCTTACGCAACATTCAAACAAATCGATAAACCAGACTGCTAACCACGTTTTCATCGCATAGGTCAAAGGATCGTCGCATATTGCGTTGTATAATTTTCAGGTCTAACCATAACAATTTCAATAAGTAATTGAAAAAGGTAACAAAAAGAAGTCGTGTTCTGTCCGGAAAGTTAGAAAAAAAATGCGGATATGCCACCTATGTTACCAAAATATATACTGACACTTATGAGTGCCTAATTATTTGTTAAATTGGTATGCTTAACAATATACATAATGTGTATTTTTGAAAATATACATAGGTATTTGCATTTGCATATATAAGTATATGCTTTTTATGTCTTGGGTTAAAAGTTCTTCAACTTAACGTAATATTAACTTATGTAATAACCACGCCCCTACAGAGGAGGCAGATGAAGAAGTAAAAAATGCCGTCTATTATAAATTAGAGGAAGACAAAATATACCAAACCATGATGCTAATGTAATTTTTAATCAATTTTAATGCGAAAACAGGAAGAGGAGATATACGAAAAGGTTGTAGAAATATTCTGCATTCTGAAAGGGATGACAATGGATTAAGGGTAATTGACTTCGGACGATATTGAGAAGTAACTGGATGCCTAAGAAAGACACTAAAAAGATGACGAGGGCTCTTCAGACGAGATAACAAATACATACACCATATCAGATCTTCTTCTTCTTCTTCAGGTGCCATCTCCGCTACGGAGGTTGGCAATCATCATAGCTATCTTAATTTTTGAGGCAGTAGCTATAAATAGTTGTTTTGAGCTGCATCCAAACCATTCTCTCAGGTTCTTCAGCCATGAAATTCGTCTTCTTCCGATGCTTCTTCTGCCATCTATTTTTCCTTGCATTATGAGTCGCAGGATGCCATACTTATCGCCCCGCATCACATGTCCGAGATATTGTAGCTTTCTTTCTTTAATTGTAAGTTCAATTTCCTTCTCTTTGCCTTAATCTTAATTTTTGAGGCAGTAGCTATAAATAGTTGTTTTGAGCTGCATCCAAACCATTCTCTCAGATTCTTCAGCCATGAAATTCGTCTTCTTCCGATGCTTCTTCTGCCATCTATTTTTCCTTGCATTATGAGTCGCAGGATGCCATACTTATCGCCCCGCATCACATGTCCGAGATATTGTAGCTTTCTTTCTTTAATTGTAAGTTCAATTTCCTTCTCTTTGCCTATTCTTCTCAGTATTTCATTGTTTGTAACTCTATCTACCCAGGAAACCCTCATAATTCTTCTATAGGTAAACATTTCAAAGGCGTTAAGTCGTCTCATGGTATCTAGATTTAACGTCCATGATTCCACTCCATAATATAGTACACTGTATACGTAACATTTTGTTAGGCGTACTTTAAGAGCTAATGTTAGATCTTTGCCACATAGGACCTTTTTCATTTTTATAAAATTAGAACGTGCTTTTTCGATTCTGACTTTGATTTCTGCCGTGTAGTCATTATTTTCTGTTATAAGTGTTCCTAGGTAAGTGTACTTTTTTACTCTTTCGATCTGCTGGCTCTCTACTATCAAGATTTCGTTAGTATTATAGTTGTTTTTACAAATTTTCATAAACTTCGTCTTTTTGACATTAAGAGAGAGTCCGTACTCCCTACTACACATGACTATTTTGTTCATGAGTCTTTCCAGGTCTTGTAAACTATCGGCTATTATTACTGTATCATCTGCATATCTGATGTTGTTAATTAAGACTCCATTTACTCTTATGCCGACTGTTTCATCTTCCAGAGTTTCTCGAATTACCTCTTCAGAATAGGCGTTAAATAATAGAGGTGATAGAATGCAGCCTTGCCTGACTCCTCTCTTTATTTCCATTTCTTCAGATGTTTCTTTTTCGATTCATACTATTGCTCGCTGATTGTAATAGAGGTGTGTTATTAGCCTTAAATCTCTTTCATCTAGGTTTTTATTTTTTAGAATTTCCAGGAGTCGATCATGTTTTACTTTATCAAACGCTTTATTGTAGTCTATAAAACAGACGTAAAGAGGGCGGTTAACATCCAAACATCTCTGTGTCAGCACATTGAAGGAGAATAATGCCTCTCTGGTACCCATACCATTGCGGAACCCATATTGAGTGTCACTAATATCCAGCTCCAGTTTAGAGTGTATTCTGGCGTGGATAATTTTCAAGAGAATTTTCAAGGTATGTGACATTAAGCTTATGGTTCGATAGTCACTACACTCTTTGGCATTCACTTTCTTTGGCAAACATACAAATGCTGATGTCAACATTTCTCTAGGAATGATTCCCGTAGTATAGATAGCGTTGAACAGTTCTACTATTATGTCCAGGTTTTTCTCGTTGACCAACTTTAATAGCTCGCTTGGTAATTCATCTGGACCAGCAGATTTATTGGTTTTCATTGAGTTTAATGCCTGACTAACCTCTGATTTGGTTATCTCTGGACCTACATCTCCCGTTTGGCTATCTACAGATGTACTAGCTTCTCCCTGGTCATGAAATAATTCTTCGATGTACTCTTTCCATCGTCGTAGTTTTTGTTCTGTTTCCAATATAATATTTCCATTTTTGTCGAGCAATATATTTGAGGTTCTTCTATTTCCTACTCCGGCTAGTTCTTTGACTTTTTTATGTAGGTTGAAGTTGTCATATCTGTTTTGAAGTTCTTCTATTTCTTTACATTTTTCAGAGAAGTAGGTCTCTTTAGCCTCCCTAATTTTTCTTCTTATTTGGTTTTGAAGCTGTTTATAGCGCGTCTTATTGATGGTTTTGTTTTTCCTCCTTTCATTCATCAACTCTAGAATTTCCTCTGTCATCCATTCTTCTTTCTTATATTTAGTTGTTGTAAGTAGTTTCTTACTTGGCTCCAATATAGAGGTTTTGAAGAATTGCCACTGCTGCTCTACGTTGCAGTTATTTCCTGGGTTTCTGTCTAGATTTGTGTTGATTTCGTGTTTCAGATTTTCTTTTGTTTCTTCTGACTTTAGTTTCTGTATGTTAAGTTTATTGTTATTGCGGCTTTTTTGTGTCTTTTTTAGTTGAAGTTGAAATCTAGCAATAAGAAGACTATGATCAGAAGATACGTCCGCTCCTGGATATGCCTTTACTGCCTGAATTGAGTTTCGATTTCTGTGTTTTATTAGGAAGTAATCAATTTGATTTCTGACGATTTTGTTGTCTTTGTCAGCTGGCGATTTCCATGTATAAAGGCGTCGCTTAGGTAATTTAAAGAATGTATTTGCGGCTATAGCACAAGATAACTAACTTTAATTACATTAAACCTATAATGGCAGCAACTAACTGACGCTGTTTAAGTCTACTGCAGTTCTTTAAGTCCAGAGTTGTCAGTTATAATACAAACATTTTGTACCTAAGCGTAATACTTCCAGTAGTGATGTATGGAAGTGAGATATGGACTGAAGCGCCCAGAAGATGAAATAGAAAAATATTCAAAAAAATTTTAGTACCAGTTAGAGACGGTGAAGTCTGGAGAGTAAGGAGAAACTAGAAACTGTAGCGGTTGTTTAGAAAACTAGATTTTGTTAATGTAATAAAGGGTAGATAAGGTAAGCTGGACATGTACAGAGAGCGGGGGAGGAAAGAACCATCACGAATGTATTTATGTGTGGTCCCGAAGGAAGGAGTAGAGAAAGATCCCGACTCAGACTCTCAGACGGCGTGCAGGACGACCTAAGGAGATTGGGAATCCAGCAGTGACAGCAGCGAGACAACAACTTCAGACGAACTTTCAGGCCAGCAATCTAAGAAATTTTATGAGTTGGACCAACTCATATAAAATAAAAAAATATAATAGAACCAGTAGTCTTTTTGTATGTAACTCCACAGCTGAATGTTGGCGATCAAATGCGCGAATATGTTTCTATTTCTTAATGAAGCCATATCTTTTCTTCTCGGCCTTTCTCTCAATTATTATGAATTAGATTATATATTTTGTATTTCTCATTAAGTGATAGTCAACACTTTATTGTGTTGAACAACTCCCCCTATTTTTCCCTCAATAAGAATTTCTTGAATGATTATTGTATCTGTCCTGTACTATCTGTACTTGTAACAGAGATATGTACAAATTTCAAACATTTACAGTTTATGGAGAATCACGGCTTTCATAATCCAGGCCTCCATTCCGTAAACTAATATGAAAACAATATTTCCCCTTACATTATTTTGATGCTTACTTCAAATAGACGACAAACTTGTGAGTTAAGATACTAATATTACAAGACAACGTCTCAAAATCTCTTTATATTTAAGACAAAATAATCTTGTTTAACAAATTAAAAAATGTTCTATATATTTCCGTAAAATTTTGAATAGTTTGTTTTTGATGTGGTCTTTATTAAAAGTTGTATTATAGTTTTGATTATAAAAACAAGTGGTCTCTCTAACTAACGGCCACCAAACTGTCGCATCGTTAGCTAGAGAGGTCGTTATTGGAGATTCGACTGTAAAAGGAGAACAATTACTGAATATTAATATCTTCGCTATCTTTGCTTTAATAGGTAACAAAAGCGACAAAAAATTTACCCCATTATACAATATTGCACTGGAATTCATTTTGATGCCGAGCAATCTTTGCTTTTTCAATTCCACCATAATCTACAATTTGGGTGTTACCAAGGACTTCTAAAAGTGCAAGAATGTAATTATTATCCAAGTAATATATACAATTAAAATTTCCACATTCGATATAAAACACCATACTTGGAGTACTAATATAAAAATTGACACAGAAACAGAATACATATTAGCAATGAAAGTCAATTATAAATTATAATACAACCTATAACAACAACAATTTTAACTTTATAACAACAATTGTATTCGTTAACATTTAACCCTTTTTTTACCAGCGACGTATATATACGGTTTGGGGAAAAGTGCCACTGTTCCCAGTGACGTATATATACATTCTCGAGTGAAAACGTTTTTAATACAATGCCGTTTGTATACGGCATCAATTTTTTTGCACCTCTGGCAGCCCCATTGCCGCATCTATCCGGAATTGTTACAGTGCCATCAGCCCCAATCCCGTATTGGTACGTTCGAACATGCATTGTGATGAACAGATGAACCCACTACCCACTGCCGTATTGATACGGCAGCTTCTGGTACACGGCGTTTCGGTAACTGCCGGGTATGGTCGGGTTTTTGGTATATTTTTAGCATGCGTCTTGTACCGCAAATATCACAAGGATCTACAGACCGAGAGTTTGGTACAAATTCCACGGCTTCGCGCAATAGTACTTGTAAGTTCGTGAACTAGTCGACTGGAGTTACAATTTGCCAAATTTAAATGTAATCGTTTCTACTCATTCATATTATAATGTATAATATATTAAAGTTTTTAATATTGGTAATATTATTAAAGCTTATAATATTATTTTTTAATATTAATAATAATATTAAGTACAGTCTTCTCTCTCTATAACGATATGCAAGGGACCGGGAATTCTCATCGTTATAAGGAGAGATTGTTATATAGAGAGAGACAAAATTCGGTACTGTAATATTAATAATACTGTAATAAATAACTTATTTTAATTTAAAAAATGTATCAAAACGAATATAAATGAATTAACACTGTATTGTACACCACATAGATTTATTAAAGAATAGTATAAGAAATGCAGTATAAAAAAAATGACTGTACAGTTAAAATAGGTGTACTGTACAATAACAAAATAATATATAGTGTAAAATATATTTAGCCATTACCAAAAAAGTCTGTCACCTTGGTCTGTTTGTGTGATAGTCAGTTCAAAGTGTCTGGCTCAAACATCTAATGGCAGGTCATCTTCATCATTAGTCAATACTTGATTTTCCAACCATCCTGTATGTTTGATTTTTAAACTCTTGATGACACTTTATTCCATGGGCTAAAGGACACTCGTTGTGTTTGCTAGCAGAAAACAAAGTTTAATGTTTTGAAGATCGCACAGTAAAGGATGAGCAGGACAATTGTATACAAGCATAAGAATTTTTTTCCCTTTTAGCTCGATATCGCACTTTCTTATCGCTTCTGCCAAAATTTCCGAAGTCATTCATGCAATGTTTTTTGCTTTATAGGTCACCGGTAGATTTTTTATATTTTTAAAGCAAAGTGGGTTTTTCGACTTCCCTATCACTAACAATTTTCTCTTCACCGAACCTGTCATGTTAGCAGCCACTAAAATTGTAATGCGTTCCTTAGAGAGCTTTCTACCATCACAGTTTTCCGATTTAAATTTTGAAGTTTTGTTTTGTGTCATTTTAAAAAACAGTCCAGTCTCATCAGCATTGAAAATGTCGTCTGACGCATATCGTACCTTCAGTCCACTGAATTTCCACACGATTTCTAGCCAATCGTCCATTACGTTTTTGTTAACATCGCGAGCCTCTTCGCTGATTTGACCGTAGTTGATCTTGTGCCGCAACTTCCACTTGATCAGCCAACCTCAGATGCCGTAACATCCTCAATTCCAAGCTCAGTTGAGTAGCCACAGTTGACTGAGATAGCCCCGTACGGCGAACAACATCCGATTGCTTTTAACCTTTCTATATTGCTTGAGTTATCGATAACTTTTCCTCTACCGAGAGCGCTTTTTTAAAAACATATTAACTGTTGACACACTGAGACACAACTCAAACTGGAAATAAAAAGTCTTCAATAGATGACAACATCTGTGTGATAACAGTTAGATATGCCGCCCGATCAATCAACCGCTGGACAATGATCTTGCCATTCCTAACTCAGATAGTCTGAACTTTAAACACAATAATATATTTATAATTAACTATTGAACGCTGAAAAGTCAAAACTATAAAGAGAGAACGATATCGGTATAGATAAAGAATTAATACATTGTCCTTATGATGAACCAACCAAAGTTTACTATTTTCATCGTTATAGAGGAATTATCGTTATATAGGGAATCGTTATAAAGAGAGACTACTGTAATTAAATATTGCGCCTTGCTTAAAAAAAGTACGAGATAAATAACTCGTTTTTTTATATGAAAGTGCAATTTTCTTGCAAATGCTTGGTTTTTTTGATAAGATACTACAAATTGTATGAAGAGTAGCTAAGCGTTGGGTAGTCAGTGGCGAATCTACGAGGAGGGAAAAAGGATTTTCTGAATTTGTCAACACCTTGACTGAACATACAACCAAGAGAGGATGGAATGTTGTCAGACCATTAACAATATTAAAATATAACCAGTACGTGACAGGAAACGATGTAGAATATGTTGTATGGATTAAATTTGAAAAAACACAATTTACGAGTTTGCTGATTGTGACAAAAAGGCCTGGACTATGCATAGGATATTGTTTTCGCAAATACCATTCAACCAACAGATAGATTGCATTCAGTATATTAGTTTAAATAAAAATTTTATTTTCTAAAAACCTCTTAATTGTTAGCTGATGTCCCACTAACAATTTCTAATTTGAAAATATAAATATCTTAAAAACTTACACAAATGTTAGAGATAATAAATTGAAATCTTTTAACAAAAGGCTATAGCTATAATTTGAATAAGCTGGTTATACCCATACTGACTTTCTAATTAACTACTAATTTGCATAACACTCAGATATTGTACCTGGTCACAATGCTGTTTAATATTAGGATTTTCATTTCCCTTGTTGAAACTCCATCCCATATTAATTTCTTGGAAATTTTATAAGACTGATCGGAATACTCGAGTATTGTTGAAAAAAAAATTGAAATTGAAGGTACTACACAATCGAAGAGCTCAAAAAATTAAACATTTCCGGTATTCTTTTTCCAGATCGTATTTTACTTTTGAGATGAATTTAAATTTGGAAATTTTTTATTATTTTTCCACTTTTTTTATGTTCTTTTTTAATATAATTTCAGTGTATAAAAGCCTTTACAATATTATCCAAATTTTATTTGGAAGTTTTAATCTTAAGCGTTCAGAAACAATTTGCTAGGAAATGAAAATTTGTTTTTTTTTTTAGTTCTTAATTTGCTATAATGTTTCTCATTTGATCGAATAAAAAATATTGTAAATTAATTTTTTTGAATAATTATAACAACGACTCACATCCGAGTAGCTTAACACAATTAAAGAAAATATAAGGAATACGCTCACGTCTCGGATCTGAGTCTTTTCTTCTTTTCGCATAAAATATTACAAATTTATTTAAAATACCCTTTATTTAATATATACTTTATTTATTCATCACAATTTAGAAAAAAATACTAGTTAGCACAGCGGTTGATTTCCATGAAAATGCGCTAAGCAGTGATAATGATTGCATATACCTAAGTTAATATTTTTCTCTTTTGATTGGTGTTATATTGGAAATTTCCCCTCTCAAGGCAAATGTCTAGATGACCTAAGACACGAAAAGGATAAAATTAATTCTATTTTTTTATGGAGAGTTTTTTAAAATGGTAATTATAAAATATTTTGTTATTAATACAAGTAATTTTTTTTATTATTTACTGAGCGTTTAGAATATCGACTAAGCAATTTTATAAACTATTTATAAAATAGTATTTCAAATAAGATTCTGTTTTTTTATTTTTTCTCAAAAAATAGAACAAAACTAGTTTAAAACATATATATTGACATATAAATCAACAACCATTAGCTTTAATAATATTACCAATATTAAAAACTTTAATATATTTTACATTATAATATTAATATGAATGAGTAGAAACGATTACATTTAAATTTGGCAAAAACTTACAAGTACGATTGCGCGAAGCCGTGGAATTTGTACCAAACTCTCGGTCTGTAGATCCTTGTCAAATATCACGTTAGCACGGACTATGCAGTATTCTGCTGTACCTGTTACGAGAAAAAGAAGGCGCTATGCGATACAGGTGGTTTGTGTGGACTAACGCAAAAATAATCTGATGATATACTGGCATGCTTGGATTCCGATGAAGAACCTTTTGTAGAAAGTGAAAGCGATTATGTAGCAGATAGCGATGATTCAGAAGAGGAGGAGATTGTTAATATTATTTATGGGAATGATGAAGCTATTTCTGAAAATGAAGGTGCTGATACGGACGAACCCGAAGTTGTGGTTGCAAATACATCGAGAAATGAAAGCAAAAGAGCTTTAGCGGATGATTTTAATATACAGTGGGATAAACAGCAATTTGTTCCTGTCGTGTACGAGGTTGATGACACAAATTCAGGTGCCCATTTAGACAATCTTGAGAATCCTGTCAGGGAAATAGATGGTTTTCTTTCCTTTCTAAATCCAGGTATCGTTAATTTAATTATACATGAAACAAATAATTTTGCTGCAGCGGAATTTTGCAAAAATAAAAAGATTGCTTGGTCGCCACTTACAGAACATGAATTTTTCATCGCTGTGCTACTGCTTGCAACACGCAATAGAAACGCCAAATTTACAGAAAATTGGTCAACAAACGATTTGTTATATACACCCATATTTTCTAGTGTAATTTCTCGGAATCGCTTTCAGTCTATATCGAGAATTTTACACTTCGCTGGAAATGCTGATCAACCTCAAGCGGATTCTTATTACAAGGTGCGAGGCGTTTTTTGCAGGTAAAAAACGCATTTGGTAATAATTTTACATCATTATAAAATCTGGTAATCGACGAAAGTTTGTTTCTATTCAAAGAACGGCTGCAGTTTAAACAGTTTATAAGAACCAAAAGCCATCGATTTGGAATAAAATTGTTTCTTCTGTGTGACTGTGAGGCGGGTTATAAGTTAGGTCTTTATCGTTTATGTAGGTAAAAACACCGAAATAAATCATTATGAGGATATCGGCCTCTCAGGATCTGTAGTTTCCACTCTTATGAAACCCTACTTGGACAAAGGTCACTCGCTCTTTAGTGATAACAGGTACACGTCTTCTAGTTTGTCAAGTTACCTATTTGACCATAAAACTAACTCTTGAGGAACAGTCAGGGTCAACAGAAAACACATGCCTAATTTAGCAGAAAAACTACAAAAAGGTGCAACTTCCTTAATGTCGAGTTGGCACTAAAAAGGAAGGATCGAAGAGAGGTCACTATGCTTACTACCATGCACCAAGACAAAATGGTAGAATTCGCTAAAAAAACAGAAAGACAAATGTATATATATATATATATATATATATATATATATATATATATATATATATATATATATATACCACCATATATATATATATATATATATATATATATATATATATATACCACCATATATATATATATATATATATATATATATATATATATATATATATATATATATATATATATATATATCCGGTTTTTTTGGCGTTACGCCTGTCCGGTAGGGATCTATGGAGGAGTATCACCGAGCCGCAAGCCCTTATCTCTTGCCGTACTGCTCCACCATAGGCCGATCAGATCCCAGCATATTCTAGTCTAAGCCGCAGATTCATCTAGAATTTTAAACTGCTGCGTTAGACTTTTTGTTTTCTGTACACCGAGCTGGGGCTCGATCCCACATCCACTGAACCATTCGACAGTGAAGCGAATGAGAGGCAGCCGCACAGCCCGCTGAGCTATCTGACCGACGAAAGACAAATGAATTCATTAAAAAACCAGCTTGGGTAATAGATTACAATATGAATATGGGAGCAGTGGACAGGACTGAAATGTTACTCAGTTCCACAGAAAGCGTTAGGAAAACCGTCAAATGGTATAAAAAGCTATTCTTTCACATATTGGACTTTTCTATTCTAAATGTACATGCAATATACCTTACAAAACGCCCAGAGAAAATACCGTTGGCCCAGTTTCACTTGAACCTTATTCGTCAGCTTCTAGACAGGTATGTGGATCTAATCTTGAAATTATCTTGTTTCAATGAGATGTTATTTTTAGGTATCATTTACCAAAACATACAACTGTAGTGCCTGTGCGAAACGTTTTTCGTCTTGTAGGTAGACATTTTCCTGATATTGTCCCCAACAACAAAGTTCGTAGATGAACTGTTTGCTCAACAACAAAGACTCAAGCAAAGAAACGGCGCGAATCAAGGTACATGTGGCGAGAATGTAACGTGGGTCTCTGCTCACATCCTTGCTTTGGCATTTGCCATACCCAGGAACAATTCTAATGACTGTTTTTGTATTCATTTCATATTTAGTTTATAATTAGTTAAAAATACTTTCGTTTTATATTTTTCTGAACATTCAAGAGCATTTTCTCAGTTTATCTTTGCATTTAATGAGCAACCGTATATATACGTCGCTGGTACTGCTGGCACTTCAATAACCCTGAGAACGGTGGCACTGCGTCGCTGATCAGGTCTGATAAAGAAAGTGTTAAAGATAGGTACTTTACATTTTGTCAGCAACGTTAGCTGCAGGTGCCAAGGCAGTCTGATAAGTTTGCAATCTCACCCAAATATCGCAACACTACTCGCAAGATTTTTTCTGCATTGCACATACAATTTTTACGTAAGATAGGTGAACCGGCCTGCTTACGGCGAATCACAAACACATTCGCATGGCACTTTCCGAAAATTGCTTGGTGCGTTTTAGGAAAAACAAGTGACTTTTCGTCGAAACATTGCAATGGATGAAACAAAGATTTATTACTACACAGTGCTACAAAGTACCATCGGCGGAATGACTCTCCTAAAAAAGATAAAGCCACAATTGAAGAAGACTACCCTCAACTTCTAATTAAATTGGACATAAGCATTCGTGAAAACAGGGCGAACTATAAGAAGAAAAAATCCTCTTCGATTAGGACAATGCACCTGTCCACAAAATGTCTGTCCTGAAGGGCAGTTGAAATGGATTATGTGAGAAGAAGTGCTAGAACATCAAGGCTGGAAAAGAAGACTAACGAATCTATAAGAAATAACATAAATGATACAGAAACAGTTATTGCCAGAATAGAAAGAAGAGGTTTAAAATGCTTTGAACACCTATTGACGAACATTGGCCCCAATAACTTCACAGATGGAAGCCCCCTGGAAGAAGAAAAAGAAACGACAAAAAACGAAACAGAACAGAACAGAATGAAAAAGAAACCGGAAAATAAACGACAATCCGCTGTGTGGGTGTTTCACGATGAGGAAAAACAAACAAAAATAATCCGTTTTTTGTCAAAATCTGGTCGTCATCATCATCATACAACCTCTTCTGTCCACTGCTGGACATAGGTCTCTCCCATTTTTCGCCACTCTTCACGGTTCTGTGCGTCTTGCTGCCATTTCTTTAATCATCCAACGTGTTGGTGGTCGTCCTCTGATGGGTTTGTCTTCTCTTGGGCGCCAGTCAATTAGTTTTCTGGTCCATCTTGAGTCTTTGAGTCTCGCTATATGACCTGCCCAATTCCATTTCAACTTCGCTATACCTTCGACGATATAGACAGAAGAAGCCATTGATGCCTTTTAAACAGCGATTTTGCGGGTGTCAACTGAAGATTGGAATAACTGCTTTACCAATTGGTTTGAATGTATGCAAAAGTGTATTGATATTGGTGAGACATATTTTGAAAATTAATAAAGTACTTACTATAATCTATATATTGTTTGTTTGTTTGTTTTTCTTTATAGCTATATGCAAAACAGAAAAGACAAACCTCATAATAAATCTGCTTTAGGTAAAACATGCTCTAAAAACATAATTTTAAATTGTTTTATTGTAAATGTAAAAACGTACTGAATTTAAACGGTGTTCTGCTTTACAAAAGTACTTAGTTAAAATATAACAATTCATTATTTTACAGTCACGAAAAAATAATACCACAAAGCAAAAGCGAGTCTTTCTCAAAAACAATTTTTTGTAAACATCTAAATGGGAATACATCTAGAAAAGGTATCTGGAAGTAGGTATATATAGAAAATAAAAAACAATTTAATCCTCCACAAAAATAGGATCTAGGTGAGTGAGTAGGTAGAAGCTTTCTTCAATAAAATTGATCAGAAACAAATATCTGGCACATCATTCCACTGAGCGTGGATAATATAGATAGTGAGTTCTTAAGTATTGAAATAAAACAAATAATACAGCGCACGCAGTATAACGTTTATTATAAAAGGCTTGCTAGTTTTGAATTTTTTCATACAATAATAAAAATAATATAGAAACAGGCAGAATTTCCAAGAAGTTGGAAGGGATATTCAGCAATAGCAATACTTATTCTACAGCTAAACCAAGATACAAAACATTCAGATTGATATAGAGCAGTATCTCTAGCTTTTTGCATCTTAAAATCATTAGAAATAATGATCAAGACTACTTCATTGGCTCGAAAACATCAACAAATTACCTAAATTCTAGTTTGCTTTCAGAAGAGCAACTATTAAAAATAAAGGTCATCTAATAAGTGATATAAATATGACTTTAACCCAAAACAAATCAGTTCCAGCAAATTTTTAGATTTATTATAGAATCACCCTAGGATAGATAATGTAATATTATAAATTATCTACGAAAAAATTAAATCTTCAAAGCTTTGACTTCACTGATTACTATATTGGGATAAGACAGTATCAGTACAAATATGATCAAATTGAACAATGGACCTTAAATTGGTCCATTCGATTGTGAATGATCAAACATTGGACCCAAAAATTACCAATATTGGGTAACCACAAGGACGATATTTATATATTTACCATTTCAATATATTGAAAAAGGATGCGAAAAACTAAACATGGCTCATAAGGACCTTACTAAATGGTGTATTGAAAGTGGTCAAAAAATTTCTACTAAAAATACAGATGTCTGCATCTTCATGAGAAAAAGAAAAAACATTTCAACTGAAACAACACTGGACAGAACAACATATATTGTATATGATTACAAAAAATATCTAGGAATGTAGCTGGATAAGAAAATTATATGAAAAAATAATAATCATTTAATCAATAAAATATAAAAATGAGTTAATCTCTTATGGTCAGTATGTGGAATAAAATGGGCTTCAGATAAAAATGTAACATTCCTGCTTTCTACATTAGGTCAGTTGTACTGGATTATGTTGTTTTTTTTATGAACAGGACCAGACCTCACAAAGTCAATTAGCAAAAATAGATAATGTAGTAAATAAAAATGTCTGTCATATAAAAAAAATGGTTTTAACCATTTATCAATATTGAATAGACATTTTTCATTTCTAATAAAAGCTATGATCTTTAATATCCCCATAAACGACATAACAAAAATCAGAAATAACCAAAAAGGACTCCTGTACTCAAAGACACCATCATTTTTGATAGCAGACAACATTGCTGGTCAGAAAGTAGTCTGAATCCAAGAGTATCGAAGAAATACTTAATATAAAAGAATTTGAAAGATAAGTAGTGTAAAAGAACATAATAATTAATGTCTGTGAATATGAAGAAAGATGAATATACTATTATAACTATTCTAAATACTATAAAATACCATAGGAGGTACAATAAATATATTCCTAGAGTTATACACCGAGACATTTTTAATATACTAAGTACAAACTTGATTCCGGAACAAAAAATATTTCTTACAAATTCAATACCTCAGATATTCTATTAAAAACCAAAAATTGACAAAGAATGCAAACACAATACATATATGACTGGACCTGTTTTTTGTTCATCAAACAGATTAGCAACAAATAGAAAGATACAAGCAAGGTTTAACAAAATAATATGTATTAAGTTTATGATTTAACGAAAATTTTAGGTATATTAGATTAAAAGCGAAAATTACAATGTAAAAAGAGATTAATAATCTATATGATATATACCTACGAATAAAGTATATTTACGGAATAACTGGATTTAAAACATTCAAAATAAAGGATGAAATAATATTATTAACGGAATAAACATTGAACGTGAAAATAGGAGTATTATAGAAATAATAAAGTATTTTTTTAACAATTTAAACGAGAATGACTGCTCTAAAACTTGGAAAATTTAAAATATTCAATTAGCATTTACTAATGTCGTAGTTCACATATTATTTCTAGGTATTTATTATAAAAAGTATAAAAAACATATCACACCAAATTGTTAAAAAATGATTCTGGTTTTTAAAATATACTCACAATGAAAAAAGTGAATCGATGGGCATTGGCAATGCTTGTACACCCACGTCCCATTTTCTTGATTTAAACATGATTTTTCATTCATGCATGGACATTTTAAACAAAATCTTTGCAACGCAATAACCGGAATTCAACCGCACTTTCCTGTAGATCGTGTGAATTTATTATGGGATTGTTTTCGTTTATCAAACGAAACGAGTGACACTTGCGAATATTACGTCACTCAACAACAAACAGTAGGTAGTCATAAAAATATAATATTTCGGACCTGAAGTTAGACGACCAGATATACAGTACTGGGTTTTTCAAAATTCAAGAAAACGCCTACTGTAGTAGGATTACTCACATTTTTATATATATTTCAAATTAGGAAAATATATTGACAATAAGTTGCCAGTAAAAAACTGGCCCCAAATATTTCTATTTCAATTAATAGTAATGTTTTTGACAAATATTTAATTTCGTTAAAATATTTTTTAAGTAAAATACGCTACGTCCATGCGCTGCCCCGATACTATGTTTTTTAAGTTAACGAAATTTACGAGACCACTTTATTTTACAAAATCTTAACAAAAAGTGACAATTTTATAATTTAAAATTATTTTTATACAGTCGAAAGAAATCGCCTTGTCAGCACGTTTAATGATGTGGAATTATCGCATCTTTGCATAACTTACATATAATTTAATCTGTAATATAAGTTGACGATTCAAAGATAAACTGATACGTTTTTTAAATTGAAATTCGATACGCGACGAACAGACGTCATTTTATTTATACGTGTTTGTAGTTTTGCACATAATATTGTCATAAATACTATACAGGTTGAGTCATAACTATTGGGACATAGACGAAGGACAGGTTAGTTGGAACAAAATATGGCTATTGGGCCAAATATGCTCTAATAAAATGTTGTTGAGAAAAAAGATACAGGGTGTTAAAGTGGAAATTTAAAATTTTATTTTTGGCTATAACTTTCATGTTTGTAAACATTTGTGTATAAAAATTTAGAGTTGGCTACTATTGAATATCAGAAATTATAATTTGATGCATACTTTAATATATCTAATAGAGGGCGTCACATATGCCACATACGTGGCATACTTTTACACTTAACTTTTTTGTTCTTGAAGTTATTGGTATTCTTGATAAAAACTATTAAAGATACATTATTTAAACACAAAAAAGGTATATGTGTTAATAACTTCAAAACTCAACAGTTTTCGAGATAATCGCATTTTACAAATCAACTACTTAATTCTGATTTAATGCAATTACTCCAGGCAATGAAAGAAAAATAGATAAAAACATCAATACTTTTGAATTTTGTTATAAAATACCTTTAATAAAGTCAATAGTTAACGAAATATTAAATAAAATAAATATATCAGCAGGATAAATAATAATAGGATTTGATAAAATAACAGAATAATTGGATTTTACATCAAACATTTTACGTTTTGTATTAAATTAAAGTCATAATCAAATCATTTTATTTACAAACCAAATTAAAAAATAGTTAAACTAAATAACAGTAAACTTTTTATCAAAGTCAGTGTTGGATATGTCCACCATTTTCTTTAATTCATTTGTCAATACATTCTATAAAATATCGTCTCATATTAAATAGCATCATTGGTTCTAAAGAAACTGCTGCAGTATTTATTATAGTTGTTTTACATATAATAATTAGTAATTTTCTGAAATTTTTATGAATTAAATAGGTATTATTATCTTACCACAAGAATATGACTACCACGAACAATCCAACGTTCAGGAAAGTGTATTTAAATACTGTCTCACTCCGCTTTCTCTGTAATGTAATGGTGTACCATCTTGTACAAACCTCATATTTCGCCTTAAGTTTGATGACAATTCTTCCAATAAATCAATAAAATCATTTTATAAAAAATGTAGATAAATCTCACCATTTAAATTGAAAGGTAATTCGCATATCTGTAAAATATCATTCAAAATTCATATTTAAAATTTAGTCCCATGGTTTGGAACCATTGATAATTATTTTTTTCGGATATGCGAATTACCTTGCAATTTGAATGTCGAGATTGATTTACATTTTTAATAAAATGATTTTATTGATTTATTGGAAGAATTGTTATCAAACTTAAGGCAAAATATGTGGTTTCTACAAGATGGTACACCATTACATTACAGTGAAAGCAGAGTAAGACAGTATTTAAATACACGTTCCTGAACGTTGGATTGTTCGTGATAATCATATTCTTGTGGTGAGATAATAATAATTGTTTAATTCATAAAAATTTTAAAAAATTACTAATTATTATACTTACAACAACTATAATAAATACTGCAGCAGGTTCTTTGGAACCAATGATGCTATTTAATATGAGATGATATTTTATGGAATGTATTGACAAATGAATTAAAAAAATGGTAGACATATCAAACACTTACTTTGACAAAAAGTTTAATGTTATTTAGTTTACCTATTTTTAAATTTGGTTTGTAAATAAAATGTTTTGATTATGACTTTAATTTAATACAAAACGTAAAATGTTTGATGTAAAATCCAATTATTCTGTTATTTTATCAAATCCTATTATTAATTATCCTGCTGGTATATTTATTTTATTTAATATTTCGTTAACTATTGACTTTATTAAAGGTATTTTATAACAAAATTCAGAAGTATTAATGTTTTTATCTATTTTTCTTTCATTGCCTGGAGTAATTGCGTTAAATCAGAATTATGCAGTTGATTTGTAAAATGCGATTATCTCGAAAAATATTGAGTTTTGAAGTTATTAAAAAGTATACCTTTTTTTTGTTAAAATAATGTATCTTTAATATTTTTTATCAAGAATACCGGTAATTTAAAGAACAAAAAAGTTAAGTGTAAATGTATGCCACGTATGTGGCATATGTGGCGCCCTCTATTAGATATATTAAAGTATGCATCAAATTATAATTTGCGATATTCAATAGTATCCAGCTGTAAATTTTTATACATAAATGTTTACAAACATGAAAGTTATAGCCAAAAATAAAATTTCAAATTTCCACTTTAACACCCTGTATCTTTTTTCTCATCAACATTTTATTAAGGTATATTTAGCCCAATGGCCATATTTTGGTCCAGATAACCTGTCCTTAGTCTATGTCCCAATAGTTATGACTCACCCTGTATACAATAATAGATGTTTCCTCTGGTGTCTGATAACACAGATAGTTTTTAATGTAATTTTAAACATAATACAAACATATAGTACAAAAAGAAATATGTATCGAAGGGTAACGCATACTGTAACAGAATACAGTAATTGTACGAGGAGAAACGGCTCTACGATTATCTATTAAAATAGGACGATACCCCAGGTGGGTAGAGCTAGCAGCTCAAAATCCCATACCGGAAAACCGGTCAGCCTCACGGATTCTGGGGGAGGCACAAGCTCAAAAAACGCGCCAAAATAGATACGAACAAACAAAAACAGTTACTATTAGCCACATACAACATCCAATCGATGGCTAAAGATGAAAAGATCTACGAATTAAAAGAAAAACTATCGAAGATAAGGTGGGATATTGTAGGGCTGTCAGAAGTGGAAAGAAGAGGCGAACAATGCATGCTCTGGAAATCGCTTATATTATACAGGGAAAATAGATGGTGGAGTAGGATTTCTTGTCAAACAGTATCTCACACCATACATTTCTACATATAAAAGCTTTTCTGATAGAGTAATAGCTTGTATTATAATATCTAATATAACTAGATAATAAAACCAAGATCAAGGTTATACAAGTATATGCTCCCACAACAACACATCAAGAAGAGGTAGTTGTTGCGTTCTGCACATACGATGACCTCAATATAACAATTAAGGTCATCCTGAAGGGGGAGAGATATTCTGTTCAACCTAGAACTCGCTGGTTTCCCCCTTTCGAAATGGGTATATATATTTAACTAAAGAAAAGAAATCAAAGCCAGTGGACTGTATAAAACTCTATTTTAAAAAGGTGTAAAATTAAACATAAATATACATAACCATATACCATTATAATTAAAGAAGAATATACAAACTTAACTATTACCTACTATGAAATACACCAACAAACACACCAAAAGACAACCATAAACAAAACCAAAACAAAAAGATGTCGATTCTATTAAAAACCACCGACAAAACAAAAGACAAAACCTACCATGGCAGCAAACATACTATACATAAAAGATACAAAAACAAATTAATCATATTACAAAAAAAAAATACATAAAAATATGGATTTATATGTCATTGATATAAAAAAAAGTAATAATGCGGTAGCATACAAATAATTAATTAATAGAATTATTAATAAAAAGCACACAAGAAATAAAATCGGTATTAACAAAGTACAAAAATATACAATACAGTATGTAAACCGCGAAACAAATGTAAAATGTCCAATTGACACTGTTCAATCGCGATTGCGGCACAAATGAAATAATGTTCCAAAAAAGTTATCAAATAAATATACCAAGTGCGCGTACTTGATATATGCAGCAATCGTATATAAATGGTGTATTTTTCCTTACCCCATGAAAAAGATAGTCCCAACGCTATCGTAAATTGTGTCTTCAGCGACACTTCCACTACCAAAGTTTTGTGTTGCACATTAGCGTCTTTTTTCGTCAAAAGACCGCTACGGAGTCAGGTACTCTTCGTCTTTACATACACATGTTCATCGTTCGAGAGATGCATTTCGAATCTTCCTTTTGTAGCAAACGCAAACCCTTATTTTAGGTACCACACACATGTGGTGATATTTGGCAGATGGCCCGCCTTGCAATCTTTAGCCCTTAAAACGGCTGTGTCACTTACACACAAATCTGGTTTTAAAATATACGAGGAGAACAGAAACTATTAAAAATTCTGTTAATACATTTACAAATGTTTATTTAGTTGCGAAACTGCAACAGTAGTTAAAATGTTCTACGGAGATTTGATAACAGCATAAGAAGAAAATGATACAAAGTATACCATCATTATGCGAGATTTCAACGCAAAATTAGGTAAAAAAGAAGAAACTACTGAAACTAAAATAGGTATGCATAGTTATGACACACGAAATAAAAAGGGGAAAAAATTATATAACTTCTTAGAACAACAAAATTTATATCCCATGAATACACACTTCAAGAAACCAGCAAACCGAAAATGAACGTGGGTATCTCCCAATAAAAAGACGAAAAATGAGATCGATTACTTCTTGTGTGGGAACCAAGACATTTTTGAAGATTTAAATGCTCTCAATCGATTCACAACTGGCAGCGATCATCGCTTTTTAAGAGTAAGAATTCTTGTTAAACAGACGAAAATCAGTAGAAACAAGCCACATAATTATTGTAATCAGATAGATCAAACTAAAATGCGACAGAAGGGAGAGTAGGTACAGAAAAGTCTTAAAAAAGAATTCATCAACAAGATAATATCCTTTTAATGCTTAAAATTTGTAATGCTACTTAAGTTTGAAATTTATATTATCTTTTTATATTTTACTACACAATCTTCTTTCTGGGTAGAATATTTTCATGTTGTGACTGGCTGTTTGGCACTTGCCTATGCCATTACAACAAAAAAAAATATTCCAACATGTACACAATTAATAAAAAATAAAAATGCAGCGAAAGCTCTTAAAAACAGGACTGACTGTTGCAAAGAAAACGAAAAATAAATCCAAGCATTGAAAAATTTTTTCAACGAATGTCTTCACAGAGGAGAAGTCCCAGATGATTGGAACGAAAGTTAGTCAATACTTCTTTTTCTTCAAAAAAGGAGACAGGGAGGATCTGATAAGAGCTATAGGCCAATCTCCCCGCTGTCCCAAATGTACAAACTGTTTATGAGAGTAATAACTAACGGGTTGACGCCGAAGCACGATAGCTATCAACCGGTAGAACAGGCAGGATTCCGAAAGGGTTACAGTACAGCGGATCATCTTCTTACAGTCAGACCGCTAATAGAGAAAGCCAATGAATATCACTTGAACTTATACATTAACTTCGTTGAAAGCTATGAACAACTGCAGGATAGATTCCCGATACAGAATGTTCATACATAATATTTACAAGAAAGCTACAATGAAAATATAAATAAATGCGAAAACCAAAGCTATACCAATCAACAGAGGAGTTCGCCAGCGAGATGTTATCTCACCAAAGCTATTCACACTTGAACTGGGAGACTTATTCAAAGATATTAACTGGGCAGATAAAGGAATAAATGTTAATGGAAGAAAACTGAATCATTTGGGATATGCTGATGTCATTGTAATATTCGTTACAAGCTTCGAAGAACTACAGACCATGATGACGCAACTATTTCAAGCTTCGAAAGAAGTAGGTTTTAAGATGAACTTGGAAAAAACAAAAATAATGACAAATACACCGAACATTAGAGAAATAACGTTGAACGACATAAATTTAGAAACAGTAAGCGAATTACAAGCAAAACATCTACCTGGAACAGATAATGAAAGTTAACAAAGAAAATCAAACTGCCGAAATTACCAGAAGAATAAGGTTACCGTGGGCAGGGTTTGGAAAACTGAGTTGGATCTTGAAAAGCACTAAAATAGAACAATATTTGAAAACTCTATACTCGTCCATATACTCACGTATGGTCCACAGTTCATTCGTAGAACGTTTAGAACAAACCAATAATTTTTATAATAATTTTAGATTCTTGTGTAATGTAATTAACTATGTTATTGAATTTGTGACAAATAGCATTACAAAAAACTTAGTATTCAAAGTACTCGCTCCTTCGTCGCTTGAACTTTAAATGCGCTCGTTATGCTATTCCATATATGTTGCATCACTTGTACATAAATAACTATTGTGTTATTTTTTAAATAAATACAAATGTGCAGTCCTTTATTGTGAAATTTTGATTTTTTGCATTTTTTTTTAATATTCAGTAAACTTGTATATTTTTGCATGAAAGGACGCAAAATTTTATTTTGTCCGAGGGGCTCAAACCCCTAGAACCAGCCCTGGGCAAAAGTGTAAAGTACTCAAAACGTCCATGGTCATTGGATAGAAAAACAAAAATAGTTTGCGCTAGTTGCAAAGCGCCAATATGCCACCTTTGAGAAACCGACATTACATTTGCAAAGATTGCCTATAAGAAATTGATAAAGGCATCTGATTTTGTTTGTTTATTGGGGCTGGTAGGTTAAATTGAATATACCTACATTATATACTTTTTGGGAAATTTTTTTATGTAACTTCATTTCAACAGACGAGAACAAAAAACTTATTGTAGATAAAGAAGAACAGTTACAGACTGGGGCACATCACATACAAGATTTGTTTACGGATTATTGTCATATTTCTACGCTCTTGATCTGAATGGACAAAAAATATTGAAAAGTGAGGTGATAAAAGCTATAGATCAAACGAAAGATGGGAAAGCAACAGGATGCGATGAAATACCAAACGAATTTTTAAAAGTTTTTAACGAGAACAACCTGAATGTAGTATTGGAACTGTTTAATAATATATACGATACTGGTCAAATTCCATCGGACTGGTTGAAATCTACATTTGTGCCCCTTTCCAAGAAATCCAATTCTAAGACGTGTAGTGAATATCGCCTCATAAGTTTAATGAGTCACACCCTTAAAGGATTCTTGCGTATTATGCATTCCAGAATACGAGCAAAATTAGAACACAGCATAAGTAAAAAACGGTTTTTTTAGATGCGGTTTTGGAACTCGAGAGCCCCTCTTTGCAATACAAGTCTTGGTTTAAAAATTCCTGGATCAACAGAAAGATGTTTACGTCTGTTTTATCGACTATAAGAAAGCCTTCGATACTATCAAACATGACAAACTCATAGAACTATTACATCTTACAGGACTTAACACTAAAGAATCCAGATTATAAAAAATCTATATTGGAATCAAACTGCCCACATGAAGAATGGACATATGGTGAGTGAAAACGTAGAATGCAGATGATACTGTTATACTAACCGATAACATCGAAGATTTACAGAGGATGCTAAATAAAGTAAATACAACTGGCAACCGATTTGGACTGAAGATCAATAGAAAGATAAGTAAATTTATGGTGATCACTAAAAAGAACATCAAACATATCGACCTGAATATTGAAGCCGAACGTATTGAAAGAGTACACCGATTTAAATATCTGGGATATACAGTAAATGATAAGTGGGACCCAGACGTAGAGATTAAGATCCGAATTGAAATAGCAAGATCCAAATTCATCAAAATGAGAAAGCTCTTAAGCAACCGCAACATAAGCGTTAACCTCCGATGGCGCGCCACGAAATGCTACGTACTCTCTACGCTACTTTACGGGGTAGAAGGGTGGACGTTAACAGCAGCAACCATAAAGAAGTTAGCGGCTCTAGAAATGTGGCTGTATCGGCGCATACTGAGAATACCTTAGACAGACAGAGTGACCAACACAGAGGTATTAAAACGAATGGGTAAAGAGGTGGAATTGTTAACAACTGTTAAAAGGGGGAAAGCGCCATACCTGGGCCATGTGTTCCGTAAGTACAGTCTGCTCAGATTATCGTGGAAGGCAAGATTGAAGGTAGAAGTTTGGGCAGAAAGAAGAAATCCTGGCTGAGAAACTTGAGAGAAATGGTTTCAAATACCAGGAGCTCCGAACATAATACATGCGGTACACAACAGAGAAACCTGTCGTTTGATGGTCGCCATCCTTCGGTAGAAGACGGCATATAAAGAAGAACTTCATTTCATATTTACAAGGGAGGGAATTAATAAGCTAGTTAGCAAGTACTTAAATGTTGGAGGTTAATTTTTTTGTTCCATTCTAATGTTTGATTCAAGTACAGAAACAAATGGTTTTTTTGTTTAATTTATAATAAAATATCGCTTTTTTAAGTTATTGACGTATGTTTTTAGAATTAAACAAATATCATGTCTAATTTCGCAAAAAATGGGGTCACTGCGACCCCATCTCACCTTTAACTCTATAAAAATGTGACATCATCAGTTACGGGTTAACATAAAAGACGAGGAGGACCAAAAACAAGGTTCCTCGATAACATCGATAAAGACATGAGAAATATGGGAATACATGCTTGGCGGAGGATAGGGACGATTGGAGAGAAATTCTTGAGGAGTTTAGGACTCAGGCAGGGTTATAAAGTCAGAATGCTGATGATACAAAAATAAAGAAGTATGAATTTCAAATCAAATTATAAGTTTGGTTTTAATCTTTTATTAAATTTAAAACACGTTGACGACTATTTTGAAATATTAATATTTAAAAAGACATAAAAAATAAAATATAAAACTTTTAAATAGGTACTTATATATTAGGGTGTATTGCCATACCTTTGGAAATTGGTAACGACTTTCCGTATAATTATACATATACTCATACATGTATACAATATAAGAGAAAATAAATATAAAAACGAATATAAAAGATTTAAAAACTATTATTCTGACAATAATTGAATGAGATACGATTTTTTATAAAATTTATTCAAATGTATAAGCATACACACAAAAAATTCGTTTGACAATAATTGAATGAGACATAATTTCTTATAGAATTTTTTAAAAAGCATAGGTATACATACAAAAAAGTGCTTTTGGCAAAAAGCATAAATATAATTTCTTTGTATGTTTACTTTTGCTAGTGCCACAAATATTTATTGCTTTAGTAATCTTTTAACCTTTGTTAATTGGCATAAATTTACCATGTTACACGATGGAGATTATACCTGGTATATATTTTCTTAAAAATTTATTAATCTAAAGTTAAATATTTGTTAGTTTTAAGATAATATTATTTATTAGTAGCATAACTGGTGAAAATTTGTTGAATATGGCAATAAATAAATAATACTATTCGGTAACTGGGTCTTGTACACATTTACAAAGAGATTAGAAGCGGCTTTTATGTGACCCGGCTTATCTCTCGTAAATGATTGAAATTACTGTAAAGCGGCCACTATACTACTCGCGAAGTTGATCGAAGTTCAGTGAATACGAGAGTGTAAGCAGGCACTTCACTTCGCCTCGTTCTACTTCCGTTCTGTGTCGGTTTTTCACTTCAGATTCAAAGGGCCCGAAGTTCGACTACGAAGTGTCATACTAAATTACTTGACTTCACGAGTATGTAGACAGTCACCTCTCCTCGATTAACTTCGTCCGAAGAACTTCGATCGAGAGTGTAGACGACGTTTAACAATCAACTTGGAAATAGTGGTCGTTATGGGGAATAGTTATGGTTAGTGGGGAAATATCTAAAAGTTATGAGTACTTAATAGTGATTCTACATCTGGTTTACCTAAATGGAGACAAAAGAGGTTAATAGTAGATTTATATTCTTTCTTGATAATATTATAGACAAATTGACAGTAAATAATGAAAAAGATACATAATTTTAGGTTTTTTTTACGTATTAACCTCCGCTGAACTACTAAAGTAGTTCAGTAAGTACTACTTAAAATATGCACTCAATATAAACGTTAGGAAGACAAAGCTTATGATAATTAGCAAAAAAAGGTTATCAGAAGGTCAACTCTACGTCAACCAATCCCCTGTAGAAAGAGTGACGCACTACAACTACCTCAGCACCATAATAAATGAAGAATGGACCAACGACTAGGAGATTAGAGCACGCATCGGAAAAGCTAGAACCACCTTCAATCGGATGGGGGCCTTCTTCAAGAGTCACAACCTCTCTCTTGGTACAAAAGTAAAAATGCTGCGATGCTACGTCTTCTCTGTCCTTTTTATGGTGTTGAATCGTGGACCTTGAACGAAGATATGAGCAAAAAACTGGAAGCATTTGAGATGTGGCTGTATCGGAGGATACTTAAGATCCCGTGGACTGACCGAGTTACAAATAAGGAGGTCCTCAGAAGAATGAATAAGAACCGAGAGGTACTGACCACCAATAAATTTCGAAAGTTACAATTCTCTCCTTAATATCCTCTCCTTCAAGCCATCCTGCAAGGAAAAATATTTGAAAAGCGAGGTCCAAGAAGAAGAACATCTTGGTTAAAGAACCTCAGAATCTGGTTCAATACAACATCTGTGCAGCTTTTCCGCGCTGCTTCATATTAGATAAAGATTACCATGATGGTTGCTAACATTCGTAACGGATAGACACATCAAGAAGAAGAACTACTAAAATTGGTTGAAGAATCCGATTCAGATCAAGAAGTGTTTATTGCATCTGATGATGAAAGCTATGTCCCATAAGCAGATGCTGAGGAGTCCGACATGGAAGAAGAATTTATTATAGAACAGGCAGACAAGTACGACTCAGAAGAGCACAAAAGAATGAACCTCAGTCTTCAAGCATTATTTTGATATGCAAGGATAGAACTATGATAAAGGAATGGAGTAGTGATCCACTGTGTAGTGTTCAAACAAAATCTCGAAATATGCTACGACAAAAAGGTGGATATAGCAATTTATTTACGCCTAAACAAAAAAAAAACAAATATTCAAGTCAATTGTAAGACCAGAAATTTTTGACATAATTTTGCGTGAAACAAACAGATAAGGCAAAAAATATCTGAGGATTTTAACAAAGACTTGGCGCAAATATTCCCAAGTGCTTCAAGACGGTCTCCACAAAAAAATTTTGAACCGTTTACTGAATTTGTGCTTGACGCATTTTTTGGTATCCTAATTATTGCCGGTGTACATAAAAACAACAAAGAAAACTTGTGTGAGATGTGAGTACGAATTCTCTGCCACTAATACGTGCAGCAATGTTTCGTGATCGTTTTAAGACCATGCAAAGATTTATAAGAGTTGACAACGAAACTGCTGCACCCATAACGGGGTATCTGGAAAATGCTGAATAAAAATTTGCAACAAGGCTACAAACGTACAAACCATCCCAATGCATAACCATCGACGAATATTTCCGTTTAGAGGGTACAAATTTTGCACAATATATACTTTCCAAGCCCGCTAAATCAGGGATTAGGGTATTTTGGGCTTGTGATGTATCAAACGCTCATCCAGTACAAGATCACCTTTATATTGGAGATACAGAAGATGGTTTCCGACAAGTTAACGTCGGCGGAATAACAGTTTTGGATCTGGTCACGTTTTATAAAGGTTCTGGGCGGAATGTTACCACAGATATCTTTTTACCAGTTTTGAACTCGTTTAAGTCTTAAATTCATGGCACATGACGTTAGTGAGCACAGTTAGAAAAAGTAAGAGATGTCTATCCACCACTATGCAAGCAAACAAGAGCTGTTTTTTGCGTAATTTTGCGTACAATCTCGAAGTAAAAACCGGATGACGATGAGGAGCCATTTTCTTCGTAGTGCTGTAGAAATGGTTCTTGGTTGAAACATAGTATTTGCTGTAGTTACTCCGCCTCCAGTATCTCATAGCACTCCTGGATCTACTTCAGTAACCGGAAGTTGCCATGTTGCCAATGAAAACACAGCGTAAAACGAGAAAAAGTTGTGTAGTATGTTTTCTACCTGTGTGTAACCAACATTCTTGTCTAAATGACATGTACATGTTGCGAAATGCACACTAGCATTAATTTTTGTATTTTGATTCAAATAAACCTTCACTTAAATACAAAATATATTGTTTTTTTATAACATTCATTTAAAAAAATGTACAAGGTACAAATATATATATATATATATATATATATATATATATATATATATATATATATATATATATATATATATATATGGAGGTTTATGGAGGTAGAACAACGTAAGCCTCCTTCTAGGAACTGAATAGAGATTTTTTTTTTGTTACATTTGGTTCACATAATCTACTGGATAGAGATGTCAGAAAACTTTAAGTCTCTACCTCTTAAAAAAGGTACAATTGTACCTATAAAGCCCGAAGAAAGTTAATATTTAGGTTAGAGTCAGTTTGTTTAAATTCTAATACTTTTTGAAAACATGAATTACACCAAGAAAAAAATTACATAATATAAAAGCCAGTTTAAATTATATTCATACTTAATTTATAAATAATTTATAAAAATTTGGATTTTTAAGAAAATTTCTAGAGTATCCATTTTCAAGTTATAGTGTTCAAGTCCACGTGACATGAACTGAAGGGGAATACTCGATCATCTAAATAAATAAATATGTAGATTCTAGAACACTCTACTATTTTAATCTAAATCAACCTTTGACTATCATTCAATTACTGTCGGAGTATAAAATAAAGGCAGAACATCAATTATAGTTAAATTCAAATGTCATGGCGGAAAATTTCTTGAATAGACCAATGCTATCCCTATAAAATATTTATTTTATATTAACTAATACAAAATAAGAAAGTTCCAAGTGCTTTTTTTTCAAAATGCAGCCAAGTGGTTATTTTTTTTAGATTTGTGTGGGTGTACTGATTTTCTGATCCTTTAATAATAATATAATACTAAGTACGACCACAGTTAATATACAAAGAATTTTAATTATCCAAATAACTTTAACCTTAAATATTTCAAAACTAGTAAATTGCACTTGGATTCCTTTTCTTCTAGGCTTCTCAATTATTATATTTATATAATCTTTGCCATTTGCTATTTCCTGTTTATTATTTTCTATCATTCTACTGCAATCCATCCAACTAGCATCTAAAGCCATCAATAAGTAATCCTGTCAACTACACAAAGTCATAAGTACCATTTTAAAATTTTTGTAGCAGGATTTGCTTTGTTGATATTAAAATTTTATTTAATCTTTTTCTTCTTTTTATATAGACATGACTCTGTATTTCAATGAGCCTCTAGTAAGTTGTCGTTCGTTCCATCATTCCAACTTTCTGAGGGTAATTTAATTGTTAAAGATTGGCGCCCAACGTGGGGAGTTTACATTTAACACGTTGCCTGCCGTCTCGATCTATGTGACCGAAAAAAAATTGCCCTGTACGCCAACGAGGTCTATTTGACCAAGAATTTCAACGTGACTGTGGTGCCGACTCGGTCAATTTGACCGAGGCAGACCGACATTACAGGCTATATAAGGGTACCTCTGCGCTCCGTGGCGTGAACGGTAATTTTTTTGGACCATATAGCAGAAATGGCATTGGCGTGAACGGAAAGTATTACAAATTGCTCTAAGGCAGGCAACGTGTTAATAACACCCGAAAGTATACAGGGGATCAAAATTACATAAAAATGATTTTCTTCGAATTTTTCGCCATTCGATTTGATTTTCACTGTAAACATATCTTCCTACAACTATAATAGTTTCTTTTGTGAAAAGCTTCAAAATAAAATATGTTAATTACCGAAAATTGCTTTCTGAAACTAAAACAAAAATTAAACAACACAATATAAAACAAAAGTGCTGATATGATGCGATTTGCTCGTAATATCTAACCTGTTACAATCTGTGACTGGGCACCAAACACTGACATTGAATACACCTATTGATAGCAAAACACAACGAACGCACCTATACCAACACCTATTGCTCTTAAAATTGTGTGATACTATACTACATTCAAAACGAAGATAAGCTCGAGTTTATGCCCATTGATGGGTGTGTCGTGACGTCGCAGCTTGTCATTGCTTAGAAATTAATTTCTAACTGTGACGTCACGACATGCGATGAGTGTGAAATCGGGCTTATCTTGGTTTGAATGTGGTATAGTAATATAATTTAATATTATACTTTCATAGCTGTAGGAAAACGTTTAGCAATATACTATATCCTTAGTGATGTTTATACTAATTCTAATCTTTTAAAAAATATTCACAACCATTTCTTAATACACACGAAAACAAATACAAATATGTAGAGAGGTGCATTAGTAAATGCAAATTTAAAATGCATAACTTGCAGGAACACATTTTTTGTAGTCGATAAATTACCCAGTCAATATAATAGAACTGTGATTCACTTACACAGCTTTTTTTGTAAAACAATAAACAACTATGTTCGTTAAGTATCGCTAAATTGTCATTTTATGAAGACAAATCTATTATCTATAATAGAAATAGTAGTTCATGAAAAGTATTCAGCGTTGACTCTCACGCATAACGTAAATCAAGTAGCATATATCAATACAATGTTGATTTCTTATTTCAATCTTGTCGTGCCAAAGTCAACTTAGTATACAATTAAAATGATAATTTTTCGACTGTTCTAACAACCATTCAAATTTCGTCATTTTGTGTCATGTGGAACAATTTCACCCAATCATGTCAACATTAGACTGATAATTGCATTCAGTGTAATTTTCAATCCCTATGACAACACGATCGAGTTTGACAACTTCATCCAAATAAATTTCAAAATGTCACGTTTCTATAAAACCATACTTGAATCTCGATCAAGAACACCACAACAAGATTATAAATATTATGCGTGGTAATAAATCTTCTATAGTAGAGAACAGCAATGAATCTAATGTTAACTTAAATTTTAATAATTGTACTTTCACTAACTGTACTTTTAATAAATAAATGTTTCGTTATGATTTTTTTTTCGAAAAATTATCCGCCGAATATCCCTCGGACATTGATGAATGCCTCATAATTTCATGACAAATTTCTCAAGCTCGTTGCTTGGTAACAGCACTCAGCCTTCGGCTTCGTGCTGTTACCAAGGAACGAGCTTTCGATTGTCATGAAATTATCTCGTCTGTTATCAATGTCCTAGGGATATTACTACTGATAATAAGTACTCATGAAACCAATTTGTCAATTTCGCTCCTCTTTATTGTTAAAAAACATACTTCCAAGAATCAAAGCTGTCCTGGCTGTGCCAGTTAACCAAATAAAACCTCTGCCGACTCTAACTAGAGACAAGCTTTATTTAGTAAAAAAACAGTAATCATAGAGCACCCTATAGTCCAGGCAGAATGTGTCAAAAAGCAGACCATAATGGACGTTTTCCATTGGAGTCTATTTTTTTGTTGGAATCACTTCAGGATATACGTTGTATCAATAATCCCGATATGTGCCATTCGTAATCCTTGTGCTTAATTTTTTATTTAATCCTTTCAGTCACGCTACAAGAAATAATACAAATAAAAATCTAAAACTTGGCAACGTTTTTCTATTATTTTTTTGAAGATTTTCAAAATGGAATTTGTCTATAGCCCTTTTGGTTTTTGATTTATTGCATTGCATTATTATATTGAATTTATTGCATTAAAACTTTAATTTCATGTTCTCCCATTCATTTTTTGGTAGATTTAGCCGTATGGCATAAGATATGGCATAACTTTGCCGAACTTGGTAGAGAAGAATGTTCAGGGATATCTTGATATTTGGCTGCTTTTACTATGGTTTCATTAAAATGTACAGTTCCCAACCCTTTGGCCGACTTACTTTATCTGAAAAAAAAATCGAACTTTTTTTATTTTTGGGTCCACATTTTTGCCTATAATTCAAGAGATATTGCTCTACAAAAAAATTATACAAGATAAAAAATTCGATTTTAAATTTTAAATAATATTGGACTAGCTAGAATTTTAAAATTTAATGTTTATTGTTTAAAATGGAGCTCTTCCTTCAACTTTTTTGACCCCTTAAACATAATGTATAGCCTCCATATTCCGCCTAGAAAAACTTTGTGCTATGAGTGAAGCACGTGCTAAATCTCATTAGGATCGGTTTAATAGTTTTTGCATAATAATTTTGCAATTTTGAAAAAAAATTCAAATTTGCAAAATTATGCTGGGTCCAAAATTGGCGCTTTAAATAGTCGATTTTTTTACATATAAAGAATGGTTCAAGTTTTCAAACGCATTTTGGAAAATTGAAATAAGTCAACCACGAGAGCCTAGAGAATTTTTTAAATTTATAAACATTTTTTGGCTTATTTAAACAAATAAAATAACTTCGCAAGTTTTACACATATCAATTTCAAAATGTGTAGAACACTTAGAGAACTTTAAAAGACGCTTCTTTAAAAAAATATATTAATTGCACATGTAAAAAAGATTGCACGAAAACCTGCAGTTGTGTCAAGTTGTGGGCTCAAATGTTCTGATTATTTTCTGCGCCGCAAAAGTCAGAAATGTAAAAATATTGAGCTAAATAAACAAATAAGAGTTTGAACGAGATATGGGATCTTTGAAACCTACAGGAATTTTAGATGAAGCTTCAAACGAAGAAGAGGAAAGGGAAAAAGAAGCCATAAATATTCAAACCGATGAAAACATCGAAATGCAAAAAGAAGATGATTGAGGAAAAAAACTCAGAAGATACTACCTTTCCTTCTAGAAAAAGAAAGTAATTTAAAAAAATATTAGTTGATGAAACCCGAATAATATACTACATAATACAATACCGAATAATATATAATTATACGTCATTTTCAAATAAATATACATTTTCAAATTTAATAAATTTATAATTATTATAAAACTGCGAAAATAAATTAATTGGGATATCTAATATTAATAGAATTAATAATAGGATTAATTTCTTCGCTAAATTGCCAAAAATATTGGTTGCTGTAATTTTAATATAAGATTTAATAAACAAAATAATTTAAAGCTTTATGTTCGTTTAGATTTAAACTCCTAGTGCCACCTAGGAACAACCAACTGACATGAATAAACTTCTCTGACAAATAAAATGTAAAATATTTACTTGATATAGTAGCAAATAAAGTACCGCATAAAAAGTAATCTTGGAAGATACGTGATTGTGTTTATTGTAGTCTGTTATTATGTTGTAGGTTATTGCGATTGCGAAATATCAAAAACATAACCTATATATTATTGTTTATTGTAGGTGAGAGACATGGATCAGGCATTAGAAAATTTAATAAAATCGAAGAGTAAATGTTTCATGTTTATCAACTTAGTGCGAGAGTATAATATTTGAGTCAGAATCGACCATTATAATTTTTGTAATGATAAGAGACTTTTTTAAGAGGTTTAGATTAAGTAAATCGGTCAGATAGCCAAGCGGGCTGGGCGGCTGGCTTCTTATTCGCTTCAATGCGAGAGATGTGAGTTCGATCCCCAGCTCGGTGTACAGAAAATAAAAAGGCTAACGCAGTAGTTTAAAATTCTAAATGAATCTGCGGCTTAGACGAGAATATACTGGTATCTGATCGGCCTAATGAAATTTTCTTTCATAATTCTCATATGAATTATGGAAGGGTATATTAATATATTTTCATCCACAACCTTCATCATCATCATCATCAGTAGCTCGACAACCCTTTCTGGGTCCTGGCTTGTTCTAGGATTTTCCGCCATTCTGTTCTGTTCTTTGCTTTGTTTTTCTGTTTGGTAATCTTCAGTGTTTTCAGATCTTGTTCCATGTATCTAAGTTTGGGCCTACCTTTGACCTTCTCCCTACTAGTGTTCGTCTCATTATGTTTTGGCGTTTCAGTCTCCAACATCCGTTCAACATGGCCCATCCTGCGCAGACGTCCGATCTTTATGGATGTTACGATCTCGGGTTCAAAGTTATATCTTCTGTGACATATGTCATTTTCCTTTACCCCCTTATATATCTGTCTAAGGATTTTTCGTTCAAATGTACCTAATAGGTTCTCATCGCTTTTCGACAGTGTCCACGTCTCTGATCCATATACAAGGACTGGTTTTATCAGGGTCTTGTATATTTTGCATTTGGTTTTTCTTGTGATGTTAGATCTTAGATGTTTAATTAGTCTATTATATGTTTTATTAGCGATATGTATTCTTCTCTTAACTTCTTCACTGATCACTGATGTTATCTTCGGTAACTCGTGAACCTAGATATGTAAAACTTTTCACGATTTCGATGTTATAGTCTCGTATTGTCAGATTCTGTCGGTTTCTTTGGCCTGTCGATTTACTGGCCTTCATGTATTTGATTTTCGTTAATGTTTAGGCCACTGTTTTGTGCCGCTCTTTCTATCACATTAAATGCTTCTATCATCTCTCTTTCGCTTCTAGCTATGATATCAACATCATCTGAAAATGCCAATATTTGTACACTTTTTGTTATTATTGTTCCTTTGGTGTTGACTTTTGACTCCCTAATTATTTTCTCTAATGTAATGTTGAATAGAATACAGGATAGGGTATCTCCCTGTCGTATGTCCGTTCTCACATGGATTGTATCTGTTAGTTCGTTTTGAATTCGAATTTTGCTTTGTACTTTAAGATAGAAATAGACTTTTGATAGAAAAAAACAAGTTTTTTGCAATTAAATCGATTTATTTCTCAACATGGTCCCCTTTCAGCTCGATATACTTAGTATGACGATGTTCCAATTTTTTTTATCCCATCCGAATAGTATTTTTGCTCGAGCTCTTCAAAATAGGCCGAAGTTTCGAAGTGGACACACGTTTTCGCATTTGATCGATTGTCAGCAAACGCGGCACCCATCGCGCGGATAGCTTTTTTATCTCCAAATAATGGTTAATGATGTTGTGTACGCGTTCGTAAGAAATGTTTAGGACCTCTATTAACTCGCGGAGCTTAATTCGACGATCTGCCATAGTCATGGCATGGACTTTGTTGATCATTTCCGGCGTGGTGACTTCATTTGGCCTCCCGGGACGCTTATCATCAAAAACAGTTGAACAACCAAGAATAAATTCAGCAAAATTTTACTGCTGGTAACGAAGGTGCAACCTCACCATAAACTTCGTCCAGGTCGGCTTTGATTTGCACATTCGTTTTACCCTTTTTGTGGAGGAACTTAATCACCGAACGATACTCGACTTTCTCCATTTTTCGAAAACACAAAATTTGCTTGCTTTTGACGGCTGTAAAAACCAAACTAATTGTTTTTAAAACTTAAAATTTTGACAGACGTCATGCCATGAATGGTAAATGTCAACACACCGAAACCAATTCAGTATCAAATAGCGCCATCTATCAAAGGCTAGTTTAATATCAATATATCCTTGTACGTATCTATAAAGGTCTATAAAATATCCAATTTTTTATTTCAATTAATTTTATTTAATTTTTATAATTCTTTATATTATTTTCATTTAATTTTTATAATTTTATAATTTTTAAATTGTATAATTTTAATTATTTTTATTAATTTTTTAATTAAATTTATTTAATTCTATTTAACATTTTATTTAATTTTGTTTAGTTGTTCGAGCCCGTGCAAAACATCATCCCAAGCGCTAAGAAGTATTCATTTAAAAAAGTTTAAATGGAGATAATAGAAATGACTGTTACTTGAAGATTCTGATTATACAGTGAAGCCATTTTTAAGAAGTCCACTAAACAATTGAGGTGAAAAGACCGGCCTTTCATGCAAAAAGATATTAATTTAAAAATTTAATTTTTAACTCTTTTGAAAGTTTGTTGAACCCAAAATATAGGCTGCGAATTTGGTGATCGGTAAAAAATATAATTCAAAACTCGCGCTTTCCCAACAAATGAATTGCCAAACTAGAATTAGGTACGCTGGTTTTTGTACGTAGATCGAGTTCATAAAACGACTTTAGACATAAATTAAAAAAAAAGTGACTCATTTGTTATAAAAGTTATACAACAAACTAAAATATCATTTTGCTAAGTCTCAGCATTAAATTCAATAGACATCAATTACAAAAAGATCAAAATTGGATGACAAGAAGTCGAGAAAATGAAATTTTTGGAGCGCGTTGTGATTTTGAACTCGCCGATTCACTTTTTGCTCGTGGCTACCCCCACCCTACCACCCATGTACTTCAAACGAATAATTTTTTATAAAAATTACTTAAAAAGATACGGATATTTGTATAAAAACGAGCCCTCCATCACTTAAGCTTAAGTATGCGTGCAAACTATATCTCGGCAACCAATAAACCGAACACCCTTTTTAAAAAAGCATCTCTCAAAGTTCTGTAAGTGTAGAAATTTTGAAATTAAATGTGTAAAGCCCGCAAATAATAACTATGTAGTTATTTTATTAATTTATAAGCCAAAAAAAAGCCGTAAGTTTTCGATTATTTAAAGTGCTTATTTTGGGCCCAGCATAATTTTGAAAATTTGATTTTTCTTTGTGGACCTAAGTGGGAGCGCCCACCAAACTGGCGTGGCAGTGGCAAGTAGCACGCGTCTAGCATGTTACTTAAAATGTATCCAATGAAAACGAATGATTCAGCGCTCACCAAAATAATAGTGACGTCATTCATTCTAATAATTTGTTTGCATTGGTTACATTTAAAAATAACATTCTAGATGCGTGCTACTTGCTACTTGCCACTGCCACGCCAGTTTGGTGGGCGCTCTCACTAAGGGCACTAAGGCGCAATGAATGACGTCACTGTCATTTTGGTGTACGCTGAATCATTCGTTTTCATTGGTTACATTTTAAGAAACATGCTAGACGCGTGCTACTTGCCACTTGCTACGTGCCACGCCACTTTGGTGGGCGCTCTCACTTAGGGCGAGCGCCCACCAAAGTGGCGTGGCAAGTAGCACGCGTCTAGCATGTTTCTTAAAATGTAACCAATGAAAACGAATGATTAGAATGAATGACGTCACTGTCATTTTGGTGGACGCTGAATCATTCGTTTTCATTGGTTACATTTTAAGAAACATGCTAGACGCGTGCTACTTGCTACGTGCCACGCCACTTTGGTGGGCGCTCTCACTTATATTAAAACCGATATGCGTAGCAAAATCGGTATTTTATACTTGTAGGATCTACAATTTGTATTTGTTTTTCTTTGGCATTTTATTATAAAAATATAAAGTCTTATGAAAAATTTGTATAAAAAATATAACAATAGTCTTATAAAAAATGTAATAGATAGACAAGATAATATAATGGTAAATTATTATTGGTTTTTGTAACACATGAACACAACCAGATATTGAAACCGAAGTATAAATGAAAAATATCAAAGTTGTCGTAGGGTTAATGGACAAACCATATTTCCTTTAACAAAGAGAGACCTTTTTGAATATTATATACATTGATAAGAATTTTGTTTTTAAAGAGATTAGAAAATAGTCATTATATATGAGCTCTTCTAATGCCTATTATCCTCACTTATCGATCATAGATCTCTATCTCTGCGACTCCTATTACACGTATCTTTTTGCTTTTCTTTGGTCTTCTTTCTTCGTTGCGGTCTCCTTTCCAAGAATAATAAAGTGCTTAGCAAAAGTTAAGTATACTGCTAGTGTTTTAGTGCTATTATGCTGCTAGTGAAAATAAAATATTTTCCATAAAGACTTATTTGGATATTTTTAAATCAAATAGAAGTAAAATATTTTTTTCACAAAAAAATGATCAGTACATTTTTAAGATAATAATTGTTTTAGTCATCATCATTATTTTGGCTTTACAACCCTGTGTGGGTCCTAGCCTCCCCAAGAATTCTCTTCCAGTCGTCCCTATCCATCGCCTTCCTCCGCCAAGCACGTATTTCCATATTTCCCATATCTTGGTCTATGTTATCTAGGAATCTTGTTTTGGGTCTTCCTCTTCTTCTTTGACCAATAGGTCTATCAAGGAGCGTTTTTCTAGCTGGGTCGGTTTGCTCCATCCGCATTGCATGGCCTACCCACCTCAGACGTCCTATCTTAATGTGTTTTACGATATCTGGTTCCTGGTATATTCTATAGAGTTAGAAGTTGTATCGTCTTCTCCAGACACAATTTTCATTAACCGTTCCATAGATTCGCCTCAGTCTTTTTCTTTCGAAACATCCTAACATGTTTTCATTGCTTTTTGTTAAAGTCCAGGTTCTGAACCATATGTTAGAACTGGGCATATTATGTTTTGTAGAGTTTTACTTTTGTATTTCTTGATATAACTGTAGATTTAAAAAGAAGATTAAGCCCAAAATAGCATCTATTAGCCGTGCAAATTCTGCGGTTTATCTCTCCGGTAGTGTCATTTTCAGTATTGACGAGCGTTCACAGGTATACAAATTCGTTAACTGCTTCGATGACGTCGTTTTTAATTGTTTTAGTATGTTCCTAAATTACATAGAGTGTAGTAAGAATGGTCAGAATAATGATGTTTCTTTAGTGAAGAGCAATGCTAAGATGGATGCAGGTCGGGTGGATATATAGGTGAAAAGGTTATTGTATCCCAAAGCTAGTTAACTGATCCAAAATTTCCACTAAAAAAGCAAAAGTGAATGCGAAGGTCGCCGTTTGGAAGGTTCTAACAAACCACTACGTCGTAATCTGTCTAGTACAGTTCCTCTACACTTAAGTTAATAATACACAACCCAGATATATGCAGAGTAATTAAGAAGAAGAATCAACACAACGAAACCAAAGCTATTATGGAACGGGTAAGAATTTGAAGGTCTAGATCTTGAAGCATGTTCAAAGTATAAAGATATGTTCATGGCCAACAAATCAGCGGGACGTGACTGTACTCGAATTTATAATTCTCGTAGCTTGGCATTTCATTGTATCCATAAGATTCTTGCTCAATTGCTTGCTTCCGTTGTCTACTCACAAACCCTTATCATCCAAGAATATATACCTTGAATTGCTTTTTTTAAAGCTATAAAATACACATTTACTAAAACTATTCATATGGCCACCGCTGTGTTTACTCTAGCAAAAGATCGTTTTACAAAAAAGAAAGTCCCTTTGATTCAAAACGGTTCTCTGTCCTAATTCACAATTAGAGCTCATCTTGCATGAGCATCGGATTTCCCCTTCTTAGATGAAAATTTAAGCCCTAATAAAATATCTCAAATATTACTCCACTTGTGTACCACTGTCCAAATGAGTCAGTTCGAAATTTTTATTGTAGACTTTGATGTCAATTCTGTTTGCCTCTAGTCGCAGTCTTGCTGTTCTCTTACTGTGGTTCTGGGTTGTTCTGTTTACACAAAATCCTGTTTCTTAGAGTTGACTGCAAAGCGGCAAAAGGTACTTACAGAATATAAAAGTTGATATGTGCGGCCAGATAATCAAAATGCTTCAGGTTTTCACGCAATTGATGCGTGTCCTCAGCAGGTAAAGATGAGGTTAGGTATTGCAAATAGGCGCCAGGAATCACATAACTCGTATAGATAATTTCAGCATTTAAAGAAACAGAAGCTGTTATGGAACGGGTTATAATTGGAAGATCTAGACCTAAGTAAGCTAACACCGTCACATTACTCTACCAGATTAACGAGTGCCATTCGATAGTTGCAAAATAAACAGAAAGTTTTTTAACACGACAAGAACTACGATTTCAATGGCAACTTTACTTCGAAGGCTTTATAATGTCAATTTAGGACCAATGAGCCTTCTAAGAAGTATTCCATTCGTCACAGCACACACGCGAAATTAGTTTGAGCTCTGGAAAATCGAAACTAACAGAACGAATGGAAATCTGTAAAAGATTGATCTGTAATGTGGATAGTTGACGTAGGCATATGTGAAATAATCTGTCAGTGCCTAACTATTCAGCTAATGTATCCAGTTCAAGGAAGTTGTTACAGTGTGAAACTGTTCCTTATTTGCCGTTACCATAGATAATTTCCCATTGAGCCATGCTTGTGATACACTTCAAGAAGCATTAGATGTAAACGAACCAGACTCTGAAAATTTTTAGCAGTTATGATATATACTATCTAATTTGAGAAGCATGAGATGTAAACGAACCAGACTCTGAAAATTTTCAGCAGTTATGATATATACTATCTAATTTGGATGCTAAAAAGATCAGAAATTCTTAACAACTCGGTAGAAAGTAAGCCAAGAACTCCATCCACTGTGATGGACCTCAACCAAAACTGAGCAATTGTATCAATCTCGGACAATTAGGTTGCAGACCCTGCTCATGCAGAGACATTGTCTCAGGGTCAGCAACCCCAATTAGTAGTCTTAGGTTGTCATGCAGGGTATCTGTTAAAAACTTTAACATCACACCAACTTTTTAACAAAGGTATAACAATTAACAAATTTTGTACCACTTTAAGGTGTTTTACCCAAATATTTAGTTGCTTGGCTAATGTACACCTGGTAAATACTCTGATGATGGACTTATTAGTCGAAAAACGTTCTGTAATGTAGCCTGAAAGGGTCGTTTAATTATGCACCTTTTGTTAGTTTTCGCCCTAGACGTCAAAATGTTCAAAACATCCAACGCGTATGTGTAGGTATATCCGCGTAAGCACTACAGCGCTCCTAACTTCGGCTGTCAGCGGCTATAAAAACTTGTAGTCGTGAATCCCAATCCGCGCTCTCTGTCCGGAGATGCGAGTTAGCAGCCTAACCCGGACGTTATACATGTGCTGGATCTGACATCCGCCGTCGAGATCTTCTTAATACCTGATGCCTTCAATGCACCGGCTGTCTTCGGGACAGGAGTCTTCTGAGTTGGAAGTCCCAGGAGTAGGCCCGGTGGTCGGAGTATGCCAGAACTCATAGGAAGTAACCACAGATTATAAATTTCAAAAAATGTCGCTGTTAATACTTTTTGAATATAATATAAAATTCCAAAATTAAACACCTATCAATTGCTTCTGATCAATCTGGACAACCTATGTTTTTAGTCAATTATCGTTGTATTGATTTTTGAAATTATTGAACTAATTTTTTATAATCAAAGCACTTGCCTATCTATTACAATAAATAAAAATAAGTAGGGGAACCCAGTCCAAAATGACATACTTGAGTAAAATGACATCGACCTTTTTTACTTTGAGTACTTTTTCTCAATCCCAAAAAAATATTTGTGATAATTAACTAATCTTATTATTAACTATTACACATACACTATAAATAAGTATAGAAGTACGACGCCTAACTTCAGCTTACATCGGCAGTGATCATAATTTACTTCTGGAGCAAATAAATCGAATTGTGAAGCAATATCGAAACAAACCGCCAATATAAGCAAACAAATTCAACATACAACAAATATATGAAGACAACAAAAATTTATATCAAGTCCAAACTAGAATAAAAAATAGAACATCAAAGGTCACACAGGAGGAAGATATAGATTATAGTTGGAATAATTTGGCGGCCGTAGCTTAGCGACTACGATCTTGACATGTCAAGTCGAAACGCACGAGTTCGATCCTCGACACCGACATTTCTATTTCTAAAAATTGTACGAGCCGTCAACGTAATTCGGAGGGCACGTAAAGCAGCCGGTCCCTACGTAAGCGGTCGTTAAGTCATGTTAGATGCGCTTGCGCCTTTGAAAAAACCAGACCTTAGCCAGAAGGTCACACGAACTTTTTTTCTTGTTGGGATAATAAATAAAAATTCAAACAATAAAAAGCTCACACCGTTGTGCGGAAAAAAGTAAGCTCACTTGGAATATGCATCGAAAAAATACAAGAAGTCTAAGAGAGTTCGTAATGCACTAGTACGAAAGAGAAAAACGTTGTTTGGTATTAATGTATTGGCACAAAGGTGCTTGGATATGAATCAGGACCTACACGTATGCTTTCTATACGAAGAAGCATTCGATAGAGTCCAACTCTACAAACTCATAGAGTTTGACATTGACAGCCGGGATAAAAGAATTAGACCGAATCTTTATTGGAAGCAGATAGCAAAAATTAAAGTAGATGATGAGCTTTCTGGAGAAGTAGAAGAAGCACTCTCAGATTCAATAGAAGGTATATCTATCAATGCAGAAGTTTTGAATAACTTTCGTTTTGCAGACGATACAGTAATAATGACGAATAACAACAATGATTTAAAGAACTTAATGTAACGCCTTAATCAATGCTGCCATAAATACTGACTAAGGATGAATTTGAAAAACACTAAATGCATGATCATGGCTAAATCAGCGAATGCAAAGATCCAATTGATTGTTAAAGATACTGTAACTGAGAGTATGGATACCTACAAATACTTAGCAACGTAGATAACATCAAATGTTGACCAAACCAAAGAAATTAAGATACGTATTGAAATAGCAAGTGCAACATTATCAATTTTAAAAGTTTCTTTGTTGTCGGGATATAAGGTTACGACTACGCCTAGGGATGTTTCTGTGTTATGTATGCACTACTCTTCTTTATGGCTTGAACGCTTGGACATTAAACCAAGCGCATCAGAATAAGTTGACCGCCTTTGAATTTTAGTGTTACAGCAGGATCCTACGAATATCATGGACAAAGAATGTCAAATGCAGAAGATACTAGAAGAACAGGAAATGAAACTAAAATATTATTGAGTATTAAAAGAAGAAAACTTGAGTACTTAGGCCATGTTATGAGAGAGCAAAGATACTCATGATTGCAGCTTATTATGCTAGTCAAAATTCGATGAAAGCAGAATGTGAACGACGAAGAATATCGTGGCTTAAGAACTTGAGGGAACGGTTCAAATGCAGTACTGCAGAACTATTTAGAGGAAGTCAACAGGGTCCGCATAGCCTTGATGATTTCCAACCTTCAATAGAAGATGAAACTTAAAGAAGAAGAAGCGGTCTTTAAAAAGTGATGTTACCGCCACATGTTAATAATATCTTGGACTGAATGTAGAACTTCTCCAGATAATGAAAAAAGGCGAAGATTTAATCAACACCCTGAAAACAAGAAATCTTGAAAACTTTGGACACGTCAGTAGAGAAGATATGTACGTATTGCTGCAAAACATATTGAAGGGAAAAATAAAAGGCAAATGGAATCAAGGCAGCAGGGGAACATAGTGGCTTAAGAAATTGGTTTAAAACAGTTGTAAATAAAGTTAAAATCGCTATATTGATTTCTAACTTCCGACGAGGAAACAGATGCTAAAGAAGAAGCCAGAAGATAGAAAGCGTAATGAAAGAAGCTTTAACTAAAGTGAAAGATACAAATGCTCGGGGAAAAGATTGAATAGCAAACGACCTCATAAAGTATGGCAGATGAGGTTAGACAGATAATGCAATAGTTAACAATCATGATTAATAAAGTCATAAGATTAGAACGAATATCAGAGGAATGGGCAATTAGTATTTATGATCCCACTGTTTAATAAAAGCGAAAAAATGTCATCAGCAATTAGCGCTTAAGCTCAATTTTGAAACAAAAGTACTAAAGAGCAAGTTATCAAAAATACTTAATATCAGATGAAGTACAAGGATTCAAAAGCGAAAGATATTGAAACAATACGGTCTTTGTAATAGGACAACTAGTTGACAAATTTATAGAAGAGTAAACTCAACGTGCATTGTCGATTTAGAAAAGGCATTCGACAGAGTGCGACTTCAGGCGCTATAGGTATATCTACTAGATACCATGGGATGGGTACCAAGGAATAATGAAATAATAATGTTAGCAGAATAACAGAAAATATAATAGTTCGAATAGCCCAAGATAAGTCACCAATTGTAAGAACAAGCATAAATCTACCTGAAAAGAGATGGATTGATAATATTCCAATAGAACAAGACGCAATGTTAAAGAAAAACCGGGTGAAGACCTAATCAGCTTTTGATCGTGTCTTTTGACCTGGAATATAAGACATCCACAGAAAATAAATAGAGAAAGGCTTCCTGGCTCCTATAATGAACTCAACCCTTACACCAGAAGGCTTTAAGAGATGCGACATTTATTAGGATTTAAGATATGATGGTTGGTTGATGGCGTCTGAAAGATATGAAATATCTTAAGCAACGCTTGCTCAGACACAGCCACAATATAAAAATACAAGAATACAAGTTTCAAAAAAGGCTTGGGTGGTCATGAACCTACTTTGTCTAAAAATTTAAGCACTTAAATATACAGAATATATTTAAAAAAATGGAAACCTACATATTTGGATTAATAAACACAACAGAGGTTAGGCAGTTGCAATCTGAATTATCTTCAAGAAACAAGTCACCCACATGTTTAATACAATTTAAAAAAAGACGCTAGATTGGATTGGTATTTTTTCTTTACAATGGACTTAGACATTTTAAGGATGAGCGAAGCCTTCGTTGCCACGACGGACACGGCATTTATTTACATTGGATAATGCAGAATCCGCAATTTGGAATCGAATATTGTACTGTATATTTTTCAGTTTTAACAAGTAACAGAGCTTTTTCTTTATCATAACCAGACGAAAATATTATAACAAGTTAACGATAAGGACCAGAGAACCAACGATTTTCTCATGACATTCGTTGATACAGGCATCTAACGACTGCTTTTGATAAATTTGATATATAAAAATATATAAACAATGTAAGATAGCTATTTCATTTTAAATACTAAAGGTTAATTTGTTACTGAATTATTGTAAAAATAGTTTCAAAAGCCGAGGTTTTGAAAATTATTAATAACTTTTCTAAACTTCCACAAAAAACTTTGATTTCGCTTGAAAATAAGGACAATATTTTTTTTTTTCGATTTCCGAAGTGGAAATTGAAATGTCAATAAACTTACTTTAACCTTTAATTGTGGTTTATTCCCATGTAAATAGTAATTACTTTAAAATGCCACAAGAAAATAGCTTCTGAACAATATTTTACTATTTCAAAAACTGTAGTCATAAATTCAAAATTATAAAAGTCGGAATATCTCCGGTTCTATAAACAAAAATTAATGTTTTATTACAGATACCTGTATCAAAGATTGTCACGTAAATACATTTTATTTGCTGACTTCTCTGATCTATTATTAAAAGATCATTTTTGGTTGCATGTCGAAAAAGTTCACGAAATATTCAATATTCAAAATATTTTCTGGTAGAAAATTTTCTACTGTGGAAAGTTTGTGTCCATCACGACATCGGATGTTTCGCGTCAGTTTGTGTAGACCGTTTACTTCGAACTGTCGAAAGCACATCAACAGCTAGTACACGCTGTTTCAATAAACCGCTAGTTGGGAAATTTTTCAATTTAGTGGAACATACATTGGCTAAACATTTTCTGTACAAACAACACCTGTCATTTTACGCTAGTATATGCCTAAAACGACATATTAATGCTACATAATCAAAGATTTGTAAGAGGTTTTGTTAAAGGTCATTTCAGGCCAGTTTCCCCTAAATACGTAATCAAAAACCACTTTTATAATCAGAATTTCTTTTCGGTTTTGTGACCCGTATTATCCTCTTTCCCTTTAACACACGTTTGGAGGATTGAATCTTCGAAGATTCAGTTACAGATTGGATATTACTGATTTCATTTTGTTGCTCTGTTTTCACCAATTCGTTATTATTATTTAATACTAATGGTGTGTTCTCAATATCACTTTCACTTTCATACTCTAAGGTAATCGTCTCTTCTTGTTGTTGCTCAAATGTGACATTTTTGTTGGTGACTTGGTCATTTTCATGTTGATTATATGCAACATATTGTTCTGGTGTGAATAACTGAGCATTAACCGAAACATATTCCATATTGTTATTAGCATTGTATTGTCCACTCGCCATCAAAAGTGATTGAAATTCTTCAGGAGATACATAAACATAATTTACATTGTTGTTGACCATACCATCATTGTCATTATCCTCCATATTACATGCTGTTGCTCTGGCATTTATTGAGGTTGAGGGCATAGGTTCTGGAAACATATTAAGCATTTCTTTTGAGTTACCTGCTGTTACTTCAGTATCTTTTGAGGTTGAATGCGTGGGTTCTGGAGATAGGTAAGATATATTGTTTGGGGTACCTGGTGCTACTCTGGTATATTTTGAGGTTGAAGGCATAGGCTCTGAAGATGTATTATGCAAATTTCTTGATGTACCTGCTGTTACTTCGTTATATTTTAAGGTTGAAGTCATAGGTTCTGGAGATAGACAAGACATATTTTGTGAGGTACTTGCTTTTACTTCATCATTTTCTGTATCTGATAATACACACATTTTTGATTCAGTATCGACTGCTTCTTGATCAAAAACTTTTGTCATTAGTGATTCAGAAAAAAAAGAAACTTGTCTAAAAGAGTATATCTCTATTAGAAGACGTAAACAGTTATGACAAATTTTTTGTGGAAACCTGTCTTCTAATTCCAACTGAAATATAAAAAAATATAGATAAATACAAAAAATAAATAATAGACTGACTTCCAAAAATTTGAATACCCCAAAAAGAGATCCAATTGTACTGAAATTTTCTGTAAAAACTATAATGCTGTGAGAAAAAGCTCATCATGGAAGCTGACATGAAGTAGAAGGTATGCCTGGTGGTGGTTTTCTATGGGTCACAGCCCCCAACAAATTTTTAAGTCTTGCTGTGAGGATCGCAAGATGAATATAAGAACTTCCCCATTCACACTAGGTGGAGATGCAAATTTCAGATGCAAAAGGAATATGATCCTGCTTGGAAACAAATATGCCTGATTGGTGATTATTATTTTTAATTTGACATTTGAGTTTTAATGAAGAAAACTGATAAGGTGATTAGCTTCCATATGTTGCATTTATTTACATCATGACAATGTTATTGTTCCATAGAATTAACTATATGCACTGTTTTCATAGAAAATTTGTTCTATTTACATTTTCAATAGGCCTATTGGATGTTTACAATTCATTTTTAATGATATCTTTCTATTGATTTGTTTCCTGGTATATCCTTTAGTCTCAATTTTTATATATCTATTATAAATTTTCATTTCATGTGTCATTCATTCTTGTGCTTAGTTATAGGTATCACTGTGACTCTTCCATTGATATTCAATTGGTTATTTTAATTCATTCCATTTTAATTTTTGTCCAAAGTATGTTCTTTATTGCTTTCAGACATGCTTTTAATTCTACTTTCAGTCAAATATATAAATTATTTTACATTGAAAAATTAAGAGTAAGTAAATAAAACTGAATAATATAATAACATTTATGTATCTTGTCCTGAAAAGGATAGAAGTTGTATTTAATAGAAACTTCCATATACATCACTTCATTCAAATTTTCATACCGTAAAAACTCTGCTAATATATATTTCTTTCATTCTCAAAAATCTATCTCATTGTCTTAAGAAGGGTGAATTATAATTCTTCAGGCTAAAACTCATCAGTATCAGGTTTTACTGGTAATAAATACATGACTAGAATCCAGGAAGAATGTTATGGAAACCATATTACAAGTAGAGTATTGATAGGCTTCATCCTTATAGATGGAATTAGATTTGTCTATTGCAGAGGAAAAATTAAATATTCTGAATATATGAACCACAACAGACCATCAATATATGATACTTAAATGGTTGCTAAATTATGCCATAATGAAGTCAGTTCCTAATTATTTATTTTATTGCATAAATATTTCTAAATTAAGTGTATATTTTGTACATTAAAAACTAAAAAGACATACCTTGGGCAAGGAAAATATTGGAAACATGTCTTTTAGCAATACATCCTGATGTTTAACAGTAAAAAGGTTAATAATCCCACGGTTTTTAAGGCACGTACGGCACAGATCTTGAAACTCATCTATTGAGTATATAATATGATCATTGTAAAATATGGGAAACATTTTCCTTTAATATTATTGTGACCAAATTAACCTAAAACTATTTATACAATAACTATATTGAAATAACAGCAGGTAAATATTACCTTTTACCATGATAACGTTTTTTTAAATTTCATAATTTTTAAACAAATTATATGTATAATATCGGAGACAGCAATACATATAACTTCCAAAGTCAACAGTTAAAATGGAACTTTGAGTTAAAAAAATGAAAATGGAAATATAGCCAGAGAACTGATATAGCTAACTTCATATTGTTAGAGGGATACAATTGGAAAAGAGTTGGATTTTAATCCATTATCATATTAAAAAAACAGATCTATTTTAAGAGGAAAAATATGTTACAAATATTACTATAGTAGTTTTTAAGTATAAATAGCATTTAGATTCGAAGGAATTCCTAAAATAAGATAAACAAACTGGCAAGCCTAGCAGAAGACGACCCAATTTTTATGGGAAGACCCCATATAAGACTCTATCTCCTGTATAGAGATGGGGTACTAAAAACCAAAAATATTAAAAATGAATTAAACTGTAGACGAAATCTACATATAACAATAGCCTAAATATATAAATCTACATTAAGTAAATAAATTAAAAGATTTGTTAAAATTATGTATTAAACAAACAATTAAAAAGCTCGCTGGAATGTTGTGTTGTAGTAGTTGCCAGTTGCCATTAACAACTATCGTAGTTCAAATATATCATGCAATGTAGGGGAGTTTTAAATATAACCTCTTTAAATACCTAAATAACAAATAACATCAGTTGTTAACAAGTTGAATTCATTAATGTATGTAGTGTTTTGTATACCAACTTGAATAAATATTTGTAAACACACATTTATTAGGTTTGAAAATGAATCTACTAATAAAAAACACCGATCGTTTAAAAACATCAAATAAAACTGCCATACTATTGTACAGCAATAACATACTTTTAAATATAAAATCCTATAAGGAAATATATGAAATAAGCAAGAAAATATATCAGACAATGGAACAATTAATGATAAATACAACAATCAATTGCGTTGGTTTACTAATGGATAAAAATGTATATCTTCCCTCCATCATAATTAGGTAAGATATTTTTTTGTATTAAACATTTATTAAGATTGAATATATTTATACTTAAATATAAAGTATAAAGAAAGCAAAGGTAATATATGTTTCACTGATAATTTTTGGTTTATACTTACAATCAGAAACATACAACAGAAAATACATTTAGCTGTCTTGTTTCATAATTTGAATTATGTGGTTAACTTTACCAAGGATATTCTTATGATTATATGCAATGGATCCTTTAGAAGCATATATTTGAGTCATTGTGCAGAGTTTTGTAAGTTACACCTAAGACAACATTCAATACTATTTTTAATGTTTTTGATTGCATTCTTAATGTTTGATGGTTTTGAATAATCTGAAAAATGTCCCACTTGCATGGAAATAGACTTTCATATACATTTGTACAGGAGTAGTACTTGTCTGACGCCACTACATTCTTATGAGGGAGAAAAAATAGAGGAGGAGTATTTGTCTATCTGTTGTTATAAAATAAATAAATAAATACATTCAAATTTTTAGTTTGCTGAAGCTAAAGTACCCTTTTACTTACATTTCTGCATACATGACAAATGACGATAATGTGCACATGGATTATATTTTATCAATGAATGAAGATAACATTAAAAGTTTTAAAAAAATTTATGAATTAAAAATAGACAAGACGGCAACTATTTACATATGGAAAAATGATAATACTACAGATAATTATAAAAGGTTTGATGATATATTTTGTGTTGTTACTACTTCTGGTTCAACGGGAAAGAAGAAAATTGTCAAAATACCTTACCAGTGCATTGAAAGTAATGCACTTTCTTTGGTGTAAGTATTAATTTATTGGGGGTAAGTTTCCCTTCGAAGTTTAATTTGCTCTTAATGATAAACTTATTTTATTATACAATTATCAATATCTCTAACAGTAAGACTTATAATCAGAAAGTAGTTTAACTAACATGAACTAAACTTACATAAATTTTACAAATATTTATAACATTTTAGGAAAGTATTTCAGATAACTTCTAATGATAATATATTTTGGGGTACACCACTTTCCTTTGATCCATCCTTAATAGAATTGATGCTATCCCTATTAAATGGAGCAACTTTAACTATAGTACCTCCAAGTGTTTATATTAATCCTTCAGCACTTTCAAAAACTCTATTTGATGTCGCTAAGGTGACAGTTCTGCAGATGGTGCCATCAGTTTTCCTCAGGTGGAATGAACATACTATTGGTAAAATACTGCAAAATAGTTCTTTGCGATTACTAGCCTTAGGTGGGGAATTATTTCCAAAAAGTTTGTTAAAATTTGATAGGGATAAGAAGCTATTATTATTTAATTTGTATGGAGTAACTGAACTGTCCTGCTGGGCCACTGTTCACCAAATAGATCAAAACACTACAGATGATATATCCATTGGCGACTGTCTGAATGAGACTGTTCTGAAAGTGTATGATGAAAATTTAATGGAGATAAGTGAAGGAATTGGAGAAATTTACATAGGTAATAATTTATATAATACACTAAATCAATTTCTAGGGTTAAGTTGGGTTCAGTAAGCAGAGTTATCTTTGTTTATCATAGCTAACAATACACAGGGGTTGTGAATTGTTACAATGATGCTCATTTTCAAGTATTTGTATGAATCATGTTCTTCTGTCTTTTTTTTTACGCAATGAGTTTTCAGTTTTTTTATTGTTAATTTTTGATCCAAGTGCATTTTCTAATATTTTCAAATTTTATATTGTTTTTATAGTCTTTAGTTTTAAAAACACAAAACAATTTTTATATTAAAAATTAATAGGAAAATCCCAGTAGTTGGCTGTATACCATTGTTTAAAAAAACATACAGAAGTTAAAACACTTCACATTTGTATTTAGGTATAAAAAGCATAGGTATAGTTAAAACTTTTAAAAAGTGTCGTCAAAATTTATACAGTAGCATAACATTTTCAATCAAATCAGATCATCTTCAGTGCCTTCTTATGTAATTGAAGCTAACACCAAATTTGTAGCTGTGACTCTAGGTTGATGACATTGGATAAAAATTAATACTTGAGGAGCTACATGTCTCCTTGCTCGGTTTGAACATCTTGTCAGTTAAAATGACACAGACTAACTGGCTCAGATGACAGTAAGATGCTGTCCCATTTTGAGCAACTTGAACAGTGCAAACAACACTTTTGGACTCGTTGGTCAAGAGAGTACATCAATGAGCTACAGCAAGGCACTAAGTGGAAAACTAATGCAGCTAGTGTCAAGGAGGGAGCTATGGTCATAATCAAAGATGACAACTTGCCTTCGTACAAGTGGAATCTAGGACGGATCGTCAAGTTACACCCTGGAAAGGACAATATAGTGTGAGTGGTATCGATTAAAACTGTTAATGGAATTTACAAACGGGCCGTGGCAAACATTTGTCTATTGCCAATCGAGACGGACAATGTTTTTTTGTAACATGATTGTATTTCAATGTTTATTTGATTTATAATGTTATATATATTTTTTATTTTTGCATAGTTCATATTTGTTGAAAGATTGTCTTTCAAGGCTGGGGGCATGTTCAGAAATGTAAAATAATGAGAATTATTTAAATTTGCCGCGCATTTGTAGACGGGGCCTTAGCTGTATTGGCGGTTGACACTTCATGTCTTGCCGAAAAAGAGAAGAGTCGCCACCCGCCAGCCGAGAGTGACAGTCGGTCGAAAAAATAAGTTAACAGATGGCATGTTAATATTATTTTGTTATAAGAGTTTGGATAATAAATTTGGTATCTGTGCACATATCCTTTAATTTTTACTAGAGATATAGTCCACTAGCGAAGTTAAACCAGCGCACCAGTTACAAGGGCGAACAGAATCATTCAAGAAAACAAGAATGATCTGACCTACGCCAACAAATTAAATTAATATGTATTTATAAATACAATTTATTAATATATATTATATTATGATCAAATTGTGTAAGAAATCAAAACATAAACAAAGATCCTACTCTAAAAAAGCGGCAACACTTAATACACTTTTGCCACCACGCAAAAATTTGAAGTATTTCCGTATCAGTTACATACAATTGTCTAATATATTTAATTAAAATTATTAATTTGTGGATATTGGACTTAAAGAGTTATTTCATAAAATTTATATTATTAATAATAACAAATGTTTTCGGTTATTTAATCAATATAATTCTAAAATGTCCCATATAATAATGATTACATTTTTCTAATTATTCCATTATGTTGACGCCTATGAAAAATCGAGCAGTTCCGTATGGGTTTCGTATTATTAGTTGTGTTAGGAAAATTTGAACTCTAAGGTTGATGTTCTGGAAATTTTAAATACAAGTGACGTCACTTTGTAGAAATCGTGACGTGCAAGTGTTTTACTTTGAAAAATGATATATTTTATAGGAGAAATATTAATTTTAATTTGTTTAATATTTGGTGTTTGTTAATAGAGGAATAAAAGAGGATGTAGTAAAAGTTTTAAAAATGAGATTTTGTATATGAATGAACTTTTTTATACTCTTTAATGCTCATTAGATTTTTAATGTAGATATTTCGTTTTGTGAAAATTTGCTTCTCATTTTTTATCAGAACGGATGTGTTATCATATTTGAAATAAATAAAAATTATGTTCGATGTCTGTCAATTAGGATGTAAAGGCATATTAAATCATAGTTTCATTACAAACAACTTTTCATAATAACATTTTTCGATATTTTGAAGTATAAAATTACTTTACTTTTGAGCTAAATTCATATTTTTTGACATACTCCGTATCAGATTGAGAAAATTTGATATCTGATGGTTGCAACTTAGGTTTTAAACCATACAGAGCGTTTTATGAAGGATAACTTTTTTCGTAAAACTAATAAAAAAGTTTCTTATATGGTTCCAAGTTACGCAGACACACTTTATATATAATTTGTACATAAAATATTTTTCTAGGTAGTTATACAAGAAAATGCTACATCGACGACGAACCAGCAGACTTTACCCTACCTATTTTCAGAGAAACTGGTGATTTGGCCTTGTTAAAAAACGGCAAATTATATTACAAAGGTAGAAAAAACAATGTGATAAAACGATTTGGACAAAAAATTAATCTGACTCAAATTGAAGAAACTATATTTGAAAAATTCGGCCTTGAAAGCAGGTGTGTGTGGTCTCAAAAGCATAACAAAATCCTCGCTTTTATATTAATAAAAGAAAACCACAACAGTGATGTTAAAGAACGCATTTTAGATAAACTTCGAAGTAAATTAGTACATGCCTTACCAGAAAATAGTTTTCCTGATTACTTTGATATCATTCAACAATTGCCTATCACCTCTCATGGGAAAGTTGATACAAAAAAGTTAGAAACTTTCTACACTATTAGTATAAATGTGTCCAATGGTGATGTTCTCCATATATTTATAAATCTTTGGTGCAAGTACCTTGGAGTCAGTAACAATGACACTGACTATTTAAACAACTATACTTTTTTCGAGATGGGTGGAAACTCTATAAGTTTAATGCAGTTAATAGAAGAATTTCGAACCTTAACCAACAATCAGTACACAGATGAAATCGTTTCAACAATCTTCGAGAAAAACTTTGCAGATTGCGTGAATGTTGTATCACAAATGAGTAAGAAGTTAGTTTGTAATGCAAAATGTGAAAAAAGTATGCACTTTGACATTCCCGTTAAACGACCAAAAATTCAACCTGGTGAAATCGAAATAATCTGGAAATATGATCTAAAAGCTTGTGTGGATAGTTCTCCATTAGTCTTCAAAGATAAGGAGTAAGTAGATGAATTTTTTCTTCATTTTATATTTTTATTTTAGATAATTTTTTCTTTTTCCTTGGATTTCTTTTTACTGTATCACTTTATTTTTTCGCCAGCGTCCAATCCTACGATATCTTAGAGATATTATTCGTATTTTCATTGTTGTATTTCCTTTGTATTTACAGGATACACTAAACCTCCAGCTATTTTTGATTATGGCTAAACTATGGAGTATATAAAAAATGTTTTAAACAAAACTATGTATAATAAAGACGTCCATAAGTTAAAATTATTTTCGATTATACAGGGTCAGTCAGAACAACATGAACCAAAGTTGTTTTTATTGAAACACCCTGTATATTAAAGTATTTTTGAATGTATTTTATAAAAATATGAAGAGTTATTTTTAGGCTTTATAGGCCTTCTTCTTAACGTGCCTTATCAAGTCCCCTTGACGTTGGCGATTAACATGGCGAAACTGTCTCTGTCTCGAGCTATTCTAAAGAGTTGTTCAGCTTTTCTTATTGCTGTCCACTCTCTGATATTCTTCAACCAAGAGGCCTGCTTTCTACCAATTCCTCTGCGTCCTTCGATTTTACCCATCATAATAAGTTGAAGAATATTATATCAGTCTCCCCTTACTACGTGTCCAAAATAGGCCACCTTTCTACATTTGATGTTATCAAGCAGCTCGCGAGCAGCATTTGTTCTCTCAATTACTGCCACATTTGTCAGCATAGCTGTCCATGGAATTTTTAGTATACGTCTGTGCAGCCACATTTCAAAGGACTCCAGACGATTAATGGTGGATATTTTTAATGTCTATGCTTCGACACCGTATAAGAGGACTGACCAAATGTAGCATTTAACCATGCGCTTTCGAAGTTGAAGTTGCAAGTTATCATCACAGAAGAATGGCCTCATTTTTAAAAATGTCGTGCGGGCTATCTCGATTCTACATTTTATCTCTTGATCTGGATCTAGTTGTTCAGTAATATGGGAACCAAGATAATTAAAAGTGGACACTCTTTGAATTATATGACCATCAACATATAATCGTGCATCTTGATGTGCTAAACGGCTAAACACCATGTGTTTTGTTTTTGAACAGTTTATGTTTAGGCCAAACTCTCTTCCCACTGTATCAATGGCATTTAAAAGGCATTGTAGTCCATTCATGTCATCACTTAAAATAACTGTATCGTCTGCATATCTGATTGTATTTATCAGAATTCCATTAATTTTCACGCCCCATTCCAAATTATGCGCTTCTTTAAATATTCTATCTGAATATAAATTAAATAACTGTGGGGATAGTATACAACCCTGTCTGACACCTCTTTATATTTTACATATTTCTCCGTTTATGCAAGCTCTCGCTGTTTGACGCCAGTATAACTTTTCTATGATTCGTATGTCTTGACTATCAACTCCTTTATTTTTTAATATTGTAATTAATTTGTGATGCTGTACTCGATCAAAGGCCTTTTCATAGTCAATAAATACAGCAAAACGTCTTTCTTTTGATCTCGACATTTCTGCAGTAATACATTTAGTGCAAAGAGGGCGTCCCGAGTTCCCAGTCCATTTCTGAAGCCAAATTGTGTTTCATCCTGGTCTACTTCACATTTATCTCTGATTCTACTGTGGATGATGCGTAGAAATATTTTCAAAGTGTGGCTCATAAGGCTTATCATTCTATAATCGCTACAATTTTTCGGACGTTGTTTTTTTGGTAGTGTTTTGAATTCGGACTTTAACCAATCTTCAGGGATATCACCAGTCGAATAAACATAATTGAAAAGCTTGACCAGTATTCCAATGTTCTCCTCATTTCTAAGCTTTAACATCTCTGTCGGTATGTTATCAGGGCCAACGGCTTTCTTGTTCTTTGTTAACTTTATAGCATGCAGTATTTCTGATTTTAGTATTTCTGGTCCTTCACCTTCAACTAAAGTCTCCAGTTCTTCGGGTCTATCATCATTATACAGTTCACTTATATACCAGGTTGTTCGAATTTCATGTTCGTCTATTATCATTGTTCCTTTAATAGGCCTAAATATTAGAAATATCTACACTTTTCTTGAGAAAAATGGTAATAGTTAAAGGACTGTGGATTAGGATTCCAAGGTAATAAAAATGTAAACGATATGTCAAAGATTTTTGAGAGTAGCGTTATTTTTAAATAATTTAATATCTTTGAATTGGAACCATATAAAATACAGTGTGATCACTATTTTCAAAAACAAAATTTTCTCTCTTTTTTTAAATAGAACACTGTAGAGCTCTTGCCAATCACTTATACAAGTATCCGACCTTACTAGATCCGCTCAGAGCGACTTATGCGAAGGCGAATGACAGGAGCACTGCGTTGAAATTAAATCTCAAACATTTTACTGCTTTATTTATTTACTTATGTTAGTGTGTACTGGAAACTATTTCGCCAAGGATTTTTGCCGTGGCGCATCGACAGGTCGTGGAATGCAAATTGTAGATTCCCCTTGTCTGCTAATGTATCATCTGTCTGCTTTGTATATTTTAGAAAGCACAGTAAGGCAATTATTTGAATTTTAGTTTCGCTAAGTAAGAAATCATTTTCTTACGTATTTATACATTTCAATACATTTATACATTTTATTTTCTCAAAGATTATATTAAATCTCGCAATGAATACGCAAGGAACAACAAGGCACCCGGCGAAGATCTAATAACAGCCGAACATTTTAAACACCTAAGTGATAACGCTGTCAGGAAATTATGGAAATTAATAATTATATATGAACATGGCATAAAACCACATGACTGGCTAACATCCACATTATATAGCTCTTCCTAAAAAACAAAAAGCAAGGAAATATGAAGACCATCGAAGTGTATCCCTAATGAGTCATGCCGCTAAGTTTTTTATGCGAATAAAAATGCGAATGAATTCATAATAAGTATGACGAATACCTGAGTCGTTCTCAATATGGTTTTAGAAAGGGTACAGGCACTAGAGAAACAATTATGGGATTGACACTGATGGCAGAAACGTATCTTAAGGTTTAAAAACGGCTGTATGTGTGCTTTGTCGACTATAGAAAGGCCTTCGACCGCATCACAGACGGAAAATTGATTGAGGTGATAAAAGAAGTAGGGTTGGACGGACACGATATAGCTATCATAAGTAATACATACTGGAACTACACAGGATGCGTTCGAACAGAGAACGGAAACACCAAGTACATCAACATAGAACGAGGAGTGCGTCAAGGGTGCATTTTATTCCCCTTATTATTTAATGTATATGCCAAATATATATCGCCCTGAAGGTGCCAGAGTCAATGGAATAATCATATATAAGATAATATAATATAAGATATGCCAATGATACCGTAGTATTTGCAGAAACCGAAGACCAACTAAAAATATTGATGAACATATTATCCGAAGGAAGTCACAGGTTGGGCTTGGACATTAACTTTTCCCAAACCAAAATTCTGGTATTCCACAAAAACCCGCATGAACAAGTTACACCTAACATACAAATAAATGGTATCACCCTGTAGAGTTTCCAAAGCTTCATATACCTGGGCAGATAGCTAAATAGTCAACTAGACCACTCCAAAGAAATTAGAAGACGCATTGAAATAACAAGATCTGGTTTCATGAATATGCGTAAAATGCTCTGTAACCCCAAGTTATCAGTCTCAATAAGATTGAGAACACTAAAGTGTTATGTGTGGTCTCTATTACTTTATGACTGTGAGACCTGGACATTAAAACAGTATGACGTCAACAAATTAAATTCATTTATAATGTGGATGTACCGCCGAATGTTAAGAATAAGCTGGATCAGCAGAACTACGAATGAAAAAGTACTGAGTAATGAACACACGCCCTCATCTGGTCAATACTATCAAAATTAGAAAGTCATATCAAATACTATAGACTATAATACATCCAACTCCGACACAAAACTGGCAGCACGTTGCTTCTAGCGCCACGGCGGCTTGAGTTGATAACTACGTTTTGTCAACATAAACATACAAATTTTCTTTTTCTAATTTTTGTATTATTAGCTAATCTCGCTAAATTTTGTTTCTACTTTTACACAAAATGTCACACAAAATGGGTTCGGTGTGCGCTATGTACGGCTGTAACAATTATAAACAGCAAAAGGAACACAAATCATTTTTTAGAATGCCAAAAGATAAAAATGTGTAAGTAGAAATATTGATTGAAAAGTTAAAATTTTGTTTTTTTAAAAGTATTTAGCGGTATGTATTTTAAATATGACTAAATTTCAGTTTAAAACAATGGATTGTAGCTTGCAAGCGACAAGACCTTGACTTGCTATTTAAAGAAAAAGAACCTGAACATTTTAATAAAAGCTATGTGGTGTGTTCAGATCACTTCGAAATACAGTGTTTTAGAAACAAAAACTTATTCAGCCAAGGGTATGTTCTTTACTTTATGATAAAGTAGTTATTAATAAATTGTAAAGTATGTTACTCTTTTACTATCCATTTTGCAGCTTGTTTCGTGGATCGGTACCAACTATTAATTTATATCAAATTCAAAATGCTCCAAAAAGGAAGATTCGAGATACACCAGTAACGCACGAAAGGTTAGCTATTAACATATAATTTATTCTGTAATATTTTATGCAACATTTATTATAATTTTTAGTCATAAGAAAATTAAATTAGCAGAAATGCCGATGGATTTCACAAACACCTTAACTTGTGCTACAACAACTAATGATGCATCAATTAATGATCTAATTGAAAATTTACAAAAAGAAAATGCAAATTTAAAAGTATCTATTGCCATGGAAAGAAAAAAATTAAAGAACAGAACCAGTTTATTATCTAAATACAAGAAGCAAAATGAAATTTTAAAGCGTAAACTTCAACAATTTAAAAAACAAAGATCATTAAACTTAGTCGGTGAAAAATTAAAAATGAATAAAGTTGGTAACCAATTCATTAATAGTCAATTAAGGTTGTCGCAAAGACATAAAAGAGGAAGAAGGTACGAAAGTTTTGATAAAGAGTTTGCTTTAGCTTTATTCTATAGTTCGACAAAGTCGTACACGCTACTTCAAAAATTTTTCTGTCTTCCAAGTTTAAACTCTTTACGATCTTGGCTAAATAATTTGCATGTATGTTGTGGTATAAATGAATCTGTATTAGAATTGTTGAAAATTAAAAGCAAAAAACTCCTACCGCATGAAAAAGTAATTTCTATTGTATTTGATGAAATGGCTTTACAAGAAAATATAAATTATGATGCTCGGAAAGATATTTTTGAAGGGTTTGAGGACTTTGGTGATAGAAGAGCTAATTCTTTGAAAGCATGCAACCACGCAATGGTTATAATGATTAAAGGTTTATACCTAGATTTCAAACAAGTAGTGGGATATTTTTTAAGTAAGGAGTGCATATCAGCAAATGTTTTCAAAACTTTATTTTTAGAAACCGTTAAAAAACTGCAAGAAACTGGTTTTATCGTTAAAGCTATAGTTTGCGATCTAGGATCTAATAATGTAAAATTAAGGAAATTATTGACTGTTACTGTTACTGATCCATACATTACAATGAATGAAGAAAAAATTTACTTTTTTTTTGATCCACCACATCTATTGAAATGTATCCGCAACAATTTAAAAAAATATGATTTTCAATATAAAAATGAAATTTATTTATGGTCTCATATTGTAGACTTTTATAATGCCGATTCCCAGCAAATACCTAGGATGGCACCAAAATTAACTAAAAAGTGTATTACTTTGCCCCCATTCACCCCGATGAGAGTATGTTTAGCTACAAAGGTTTTAAGTCATGCAGTACACGTAGGGATGCTATGTCATGTTACATTAAATAAATTACCAGCGAGTGCAGCATACACAGCTAACTTTATTGAGAAAGTGGACACTTTATTTGACATTTTCAATTCTTCAAAATATAATGACAAGAAATTCAGAAAGCCAATTTCAATAAAAAATCATTATCATATTGATAAATTGGATGATTTAAAAGAATTTCTAAGTAATATCAGAGTATTGAACAGAAGAAGAGTTAATCCAACATGTATCAATGGATGGATATCAAATATTAATTCTCTGAAGTTGCTTTGGAATGATTTAAAGAGCAATTATGGGTTTCAATTTCTTTTTACAAGAAGGCTAACCCAAGACTGTATAGAAAATTTATTTTCTATTATTAGGGCTAAGGGTTTTAATAATAATACACCTGACAGTGTGAAATTTAGGTGCAACTTGCGATCTGTCATGGCAAATCAGTTACTGCAACCATCAGCGGACAGCAACAGCGACATTGATGCTTGTTCATTTTTAATTCAAAAAGATGAAATGCTCAAAAATCCAATTAAAGTATTGCTTAATAATCCTATCGAGCATTGCACCGAAAACGACATAAGTAATGACAATTACGATATGATCGAAAAAAATTCTGAGACTTATGTGTTAGGATGGGTTTGCAGTCAATTGCCTCACGAACAATGTAGAAATGCAGTATGTAACTCTTTTAATAATTATTCTTTAGAAAATACCTTAATAGAGTTAAAAAAATATGAGAAATCATCTAATTTTAAATTTCCAAATGATGAAGCCAAGGCAGCTTCAGATAAAATTAATGAAATATTTAAAAGGTATTTTCAAAATTATATAAAAGAAAGCGTTGAAAATGTTAAATATAAATTGAAATTAAAATGTGACTTTCAAGAAACTCTCCAAAATGTATGTACAAATTGTTACAAGACTTTTATAGATAAATATTTTAATGTGTTAATAAAAGCTTATGTAAATAAAATTAACGACAGTAATAAGGAAAAATTATATAAATTAAAATGTAAAAATATCAAATTAAAGAAAATAACTCACAATTAAATTTGTATTTTGATTTAATCTATAAATAAACTAATAAATTACACTTATTAAATAACAGGCTGTTAAATGCATAAGTTTGTAGTTATCAACTCATACCATGAGATGGCGCTATTTTGTTTGCTGCCACAAAACTAATGGGAAATGTCAAGAGTTGTATGTATTATAGTCTATAGTATTTGGTCATATCTAGGACACATAATGCGCCATAGGGAATTTGAGCAGCTCCAAACATCAAAGATTGCACCCACACAAGAGGAAATGAAATAATTCATCAATCCCAGAACAGAGAGAAATTTGCCATATTGATCGCCAACCTCAACAGAGAAGGCACTTAGGAGGAGGATTCTGAATCTAAGTTTTTTTTAAAACAATTTTGGGCGAACCTATCCTTAAATTTATCCAGTGTAAGTTTTTTTCAAGTATCATGTCTTCAGAATCTTTGTCCCATATCTACATTATTATTCTCCAATTTAGTATATTTACTTATTGAATTTTCGTCTAATAAAGTTAATAATAACAAGTTTGCTTCTTTTTAAGCGATAATCTCCGAATAGCTGCAGGCAGCTTTTGTAACATCTTCGTGATATTAGACAAAGACGGTAAAGAGATATTCAAAGACGTTCTCAATGGTTCCATCGAAAGTACTTCTACGATATCACCATGTAGAACATATATTTATATTGGATGTTATGAGAATACCATGTACTGTTTTGAAATACAAAAAGGACGAAGAATCTGGGAGTTTAAAACGGGCGACAGGATTAAAAGTTCTCCTGTCTTTTGTGAAGAAAGAAATTCCATCATATTTGGTTCTTATGATAAACATGTATATAGTTTATTATCACTGGTAAGTGTGAATTTACTAATAGTATAACATTAATAATAAACATTGTGACTTGTGATCATAATCCGTTGTGGATGTATTTGAATTTTTAATTTAGCAGTTCTTCTATTTCCAAGTTATCAATATATATAGACTGGTTTATTTCTTACTTCTCCTTATTTTCCTGCTTTTTATTCTATAAATCAATGTTACAAGGTTATGTTTATTTTTGAAGTTATACTTCTATACGCACGGTCGGCGTTGGAAATTTGCATGAGAGTGAATCTGTGAAAACATTACATATGTAAGATAATGAGTAAGAGAGAGACAGAAGATATATTTTCTCTCTCTTCCTCTCTCGAGAATAAAAATGTTCCTTTTGTATATATTTAATATCATATTATATATATATATATATATATATATATTATATAATATAATATGTATTAATATTATTATTTATGTGATATGTTTTGTATTATTTATTAAACGTTTATAATTATTTTAGGCTTTTGTATTTCAAAATAATCACTCGAGAACTGTCAGTTTTGAAATCCGTTAGTGTGATGTCTAATTGGCAAATTTTTTACGTGTTTGGTTCATACGCTGGTGTTTGTGAGTTCGAATCCCAATATGAATTTCCCTTTTTGTTTTTGAAATATTTAAAAACCTCACATTAATCTTATTAAATATATGTAATATACGCAAGAATGCTAAATTTTAAAATAAAATGAAAATTTACAACATAATCCGAGTTGTTGGTTTTTTATTTTTATCTTCGTAAAGTAAGTTATGTATATTGGCAGTTTTAAATACTTATGAATATTGCATTTTAATTTATATTATATTATTATATTGAATTATGTTGCAGTGTATTTATTGTAATGTAATTTTTATATTAATAACAAAATAAACAATGAATTTTACTGCAGAGTATGTGTAAAAAATTTTTTTTGCATTCAACTCCTTTTATACATATATGAAAATAAAAATATATATTTTCATTAAAATATTGATACAATACTTCATGTGTTTGAGTAGACCAACTTATTGTTTGGTTGACCGTAACACTAAAATTATTAACTTCCCGTACCGATTTCAGAGGAACTCCATCCCAAAAATATGTATATGGGAATTAGAAGATGTAAATGACAAAAAGTCAGAAAACATAGCATGTAAAGAAGCAATATTAGTCTAAAAAATATTTATTGTTGTCAACTCTATTTGTTTTTTTTTGTGGCATTTTGTTGGTTAGTACTAATAATAGTTGGAACTTTATTAATATACTTTATTCTTAGTTCCTTGTTAAGTAGATTACGTTTTTCCAGTTCCTCTCGCACTTTATTCAAATAGTTTATTTGATATTTAGTTAAGTCATCCTTCAATTGAATTCTAGAAAATTTGGTTCATAACAACCTCATATTATTGCGCAACATAAATAATGGACTATCATTATCTGCAAATTTAACCTTTAATGGCCGCTATGCAAGGAACACTATTGTTTATAAATACTAAAATAATTTACTAAAAACGCCTAAATAGGTTTATAAAACTAAATAAGTTTTTTATAGATATAATTCTTATAAAGTCTAAATTTTATGATATCGTACTTTCAAAATAAAAGTTGCAGTATCTACTATTCTGTAACTCTATAAGTTTCGGCATGACCAGTTCAAAATTCAAACCGATAACATTCCTACTAAGTTTTGTTATATTCTGCCAAATTGTTGTACAAAGTAATTGATATGGCAACCCTGTTACTATGTCGTTTCGTTTGAAGCGTTTCGAAGCCGAACGTAATGCTATCTATCGATGATAAATACTACCACTGTTTCAGATGGAGCCATCTCCCTATATTACACATTTGAAGGCGGCGGTTCAAGACATAATTCTTGTTTAACGAAATTTTTCATATGTTTAGGAAAAAATATTTAATGTTTTATTGCAAATATTTTCCACTTTTACAGTTTTATATATGTTCTTATTAAAAAATTTTTTGGTTTCTTACCGGAAGCTTTATTAGAAGCAGAAACATATTATTTTTTCCTATTGGGACAAAACTGTAAATTCAAAAATTTTCAAAAAATTACCAAGTATTTCTTATAATTATATCTTGATGCTGTAAAAAAATTAACAAAATCATATGTCTGGTTTTCCCGCTTTATACTTGGAAAAAAGTAGTTTTTTTGAGTTTTTTTTTTTAAACGAAAACATGAAGTTTGCTTAAAAGTTGTCAAAATACTTCTAGTCATCTCATACACCTTCTCAATTTTTTTCAAATTTTTTGAATTTGGAATTTATCTTTTGGGGGGTGCAGATCAACCTTAACCATACTCCTATTACAGGTCAAATGTTTATATACAGCAAACGATGCACCATATACCTATATAACTAATTCTTTTTCTCTTTCTGCTCTCTCTTACGTATAGCATTACATATGTAATGATTGTGCAGATTGACTCCCAGATAAATTTGTAATGACGAATACATCTATAGAAGTATAACTTCTACGGGCAGTCCCACTGGACCCGTTTTTTTTTATGATTTATATTTTCCATCTCTCCAAAAAATTGTTATTTCTATCCTTGTTTCAGCGGTATCAGTATCACTTTTATTATTTCCTAGTTTATGGATCTAAACGACATTGCGTAGTAATATATGATCATCATCAATGGCGTTATAACTCATCGTGAGTTTTTACCGCGTTTACTATTGCCTTCCATTCTTATCGGTCCTATATCATATCATCTTGCCCCTATTTTTTTCTAGATCTTCTCTGACTGCATATTTCCCTTTTTATAGGCCGTCCTACAGCTCCTCCCATCTGGTCTTTATCAAAAACACATTATTTATGGCAGCTGCCCGATATCCGTATCACATATCCTGCCCATCTTGTAGCATGCTAAATTTCTTTTGAATTTTTTGAATTTAAAACTTATTACGAGATTGTATTCTCAGTTAACTGCGAACAGAGTATCCAATTCTTTGTTGTATCTGCACTCTATCAATTTGTTTTTTTTATGTTATCTCTGCTAGAACTACATACGAGACTGTTGGCCGTATTATAGAGTTGTAGATTTTGATTTTGGGTACATCAGGGGAGAAATTTTGACCTTATTAGATGTAGGCAAAGAGAGTTCTCTTTTTCGCTATTATTGGCATATCATGGTCAGGAGCTTCTGTGTATGTTGATTTAGAGAGTCTTAAAATCTTCTTCGGTTGGCGCATACACTGAGGATATAATTAAATTGTACTATTTACCCTCTTGGTGTACCCTAGGGTTCCTAAAAGTCCCGAAAAGACTGTTTATGCATATATTGACCCGCTTAAGCTCGAAAGCTCTCTTGGTAATTTTTCTTGCACAATAAAAGAATGCATAAATCTCTATCCAGATACAGAAGTATATTCTTTTAGCGGAACAGAAATTTTTAAAGTTTTTCGTATTTCCATAATTCGCATCTCTGTAATTCCAAGGCAAATAAGACTTTGCACCATGCTTAATATTTAGGATGGCACTTTTTGCTGCTTCTTTGGCCGCCATACTACTGATGTACATATGTTATTGTACATTACTAATATGTTAATCCGATATAACGTGTCTGGTTTTAAACCCAACATTTATCCATAAGTGCGTCTAGCTACCATTAAGGTAATCACTGGTCTCTTGGTTATTCGTTCTAACCGCTGATTTTAAGTAAGCCCTCAGTTTAATATTACCCCAAGGTACCTTACGCTATTCATCGACTTTAGATTTTGTACCATTCAGATTTATACAAATTAATCTCCCCAAATTTCTCCTTCTGGTAAATTTCATTGATTTGGACTTTGGACACCAAGGTACCTTACGCTATTCATCGACTTTAGATTTTGTACCATTCAGATTTATACAAATTAATCTCCCCAAATTTCTCCTTCTGGTAAATTTCATTGATTTGGACTTTTATAACCATTTGAGGCAAATATTTGAAGTTCATTCTATAACCATACTCAGAGCCTGTTGCACTATATTTGTGTTGTTCAAATCTAAAATTAAAATTCAACTCAAACTCAAATCTTAAATTATTAATTACCGATTCAGCATATTAGTTCCCATTTAATTTATATTTGTTGAAGTCTAATTGTTAAAAAAGGTTCTGTTAGACTTTAAAGTTAGTCATGGTTATTTTATGTTGAAGTAACAATTATACTATTTGCAGTTCTAATCTTTAATTTCATTTACCCATTTTTTACTTTTAGGATGGCTCACTTTGCTGGAAAACAGAGGTCGATGGTAGTATATCTTCTAATATACTAATTGACGAGACCTTCGGAATATTTGTTACTACTACCCATGGAACTTGCTTCTGCCTTAAACATATGGACGGGAAAATTAAATGGAAGTATCCTTGTGGAAGTCCCATTTTCGGCACACCATATTTGTTACCTACTAGTAAAATAGTAGTGCCTTCAGTACTAGGTGTTTTATTTTGTCTATTTTCAGAAAACGGAGGTCTGGCTTGGAAATTCCAAGCGAGCGGTAATATATTTTCGTCCATAATGTTTTATAACGATAGACTTGTATTTGGTTGCCACGATAAAAACTTGTACATTTTAGAAGTAAATTCTAATGGATGCAGTTTAATTGAGAAAATATGGCTAGGTTGTGAGATATCTTCAACGCCTTGTATATGCGAACAAGATTCTCCAGAAGTCATTTGTTGTTGTAATGATGGAACTGTGCATTTTGTGAACTTTCAAGATTTATCTGTGATGAGACAAATTAAGTTACCTGGAGCAGTATTTTCTTCTCCTGTAGTATACGATAGAAATGTGTATATAGGATGTAGAGATAACAATTTATATTGTTTGTTACTCAAATAAATATAGTAAGTATTTTGTATTCATAATTGACTAAACCAAAAAACTAAATTGAAGATCGGAAACAGTACTTTCATAAGAGCAAACAATAAGCTGTCCCAACAAGATACCAGTCTTAACAGGGAAGGGGATCGTCTCAACTCAGTCCTCTTTAACGCCCGATAAATCATATCATTCAACAAGTGAAAACCGCGGGAAGAGGTTGCAGAATGGGCATTACAGAATTTTAAATAATTTGTTATGAATGAAAACACTAGATCTAACGTGTTATTTGTATTATTATAAGCAGAAATTCTGTTACAATGTAAAATAAATGCAAGGAAACATATTTTCTTACGCGCTACCAATGATCAAATTCAAAATTTCCTAAAATTCATGATAAACACGTGATTTTCGTTGTTTTTGCTTAATTAAGTAATACAAGGATATATTGATATTAAACAAGCCTTTGATAGATGGCGCTACGTCATATCGAATTGGTTTCGGTGTTGACATTTGCCATTCATGACAGACATTCATTTGCCTGTCAAAATTTTAAGTTTTAAAAACAATTAGTTTGGTTTTTACAGCCGTCAAAAGCAAGAAAATTTTGTGTTTTTGGAGAAATGGAAAAAGTCGAGTATCGTTCAGTGATTAAGTTCCTCCACAAAAAGAGTAAAACGACTGTGCAAATCAAAGCCGACCTGGACGAAGTTTATGGTGAGGTTGTACCTTCCTTAGCAACAGTAAAATTTTGGAAAGCTGAATTTGTTCGTGGTCGTACGAGTGTTTTTGATGATGAGCGTCCCGGGAGGCCAAATGAAGTCACCACGCCGGAAATGATCAACAAAGTCCAGGACATGATTATGGCAGATCGTCGAATTAAGCTCCTCGAGTTAATAAAGGTCCTAAACATTTCCTACGAACTCGTACACAAAATCAATCACCATTATTTGGACATTAAAAAGCTATCCGCGCGATGGGTGCCGCGTTTGCTGACAATCGATCAAATGCAAAAACGTATGACCACTTCGGAGACACTTCACCGTTGATGAAACCTGGGTCCATTATTACATACCGGAAACCAAAGTACAGTGGCGCAAATGCGTCGAATGGCTACCGAAGAAGGCAAAGAGTGCACATTCGGCCGGCAATGTGAGGGCGACTGTTTTCTGGAATGCCAAGGGCATCATCCACATCGACTACTTGGAAAAGCAATCAATGGTGAGTATTACGCAGCATTATTAGATCGAATCGATGCCGAATTGCGTCGAAAACGCTCCGGATTGGAACGCGAAAAAGTGCTCTTTTTGCTCTTCACAAATGATGAAATCGCTGAAACTTCGGCCTATTTTGAAGAGCTCGAGCAAAAGTACTATTAGGATGAGATAGAAATTGGAACATCGTCTTACTAAGTGTATCCAGCTAAAAGGGGACTATGTTGAGAAATAAATCGATTTAATTCTAAAAAACTTGTTTTTTTATCAAAGGCTAGTTTTATATCAATCCACCCCCGTACTAAAAAAACCTGCACCCAAATAATGCATTCTCATCCAGCTTTATTACATCCTTACGGGAAAACCGATCATGCACTATGATGAAGACGATATAGAAAAATAAGAAATATGCATTAGGCATAGACACGCGCTAGGAATATCAAAGGAGGAGACCATTAAACTCTCAGGAGTCAATAGAAGAAAAAGTCTTATCATATAAATCTTCCAGGTTATCAAAAGAAGACAAGAGATCAAATAAAATTAAATACGACAAGTTAGTTGTTGAAGAATTATAGCATTTGACTGAAAACAGAAACATTGAAGAAACATGAATTTAAATTGAAATAATTAATATAAGGGGTGATCACGAGAATGTAAAATATAATTTGAGATCGAAAAAAGTTGAGATTAAAGATACTAAAGAAAAATGAAAGGGTATACAGAGAGAACGAAACAAAATAATTATAAAATCAAAGAAAATATAATGAAATTAAATTAAAATGAAAGAGGAAGACTACACAAAAAGATAAATTGGAAATTTATATCGAGGGGTCCAACTATCAAATGCCTCCTAATGAAAAGAAACTCAAAGAAATAATAGAGAAACCAAGGAGGAGTTATACATACACAGAAATTGCTAGAAAGAGATATGGATACAAGACCATGTAATGAAGGAATGGACCGAAGCTACTCTGTCAAATTCACAAAGAGGTTACAAACGTATGTGTCAAAATAAGAAAATGTAGGATTAACCCATACTTGATTGTAATGAAAATTAAATTTTATAATTGATATTAGGGGTTTGCTTTCCACTCAGAAAATCGTTTTCTAAAAAGATTATTTTACAATAGTGAGCTGTTTTTATATCCAAGTTGTTTGGAGCTTAGACCAATAAAACTTATAGACACGCCTTGTACCGAATCGTTGAACCTTCTGCGCAAGTGACGTCACACATTGGCAAGAACTCTAATATTAGATTGGATTTTTAGAAAAGCCCTAATAAAATTACCTAATTTTAGATGAATTTTAATAAAACTGCAATATTTAACAAGATAAATAATTTAGCAAAGGAATTAATGAATATTTTGGAATTGAAGTAATTTTGTAAAAATAAATGTTTTATATAAAAGTGTACATACCTCTTCTTGTTTGATAATGAAAAATAAATTAAAAGGATAGAAATTTTACTTGTGGGTGGAAGTTTCATTGTAGGGGAAAAATTATGTCTATAAATTTATTTATTGACCACAAAATAGTTTTTGTTAACTTATTTCTTACATTATTATTTAGTTTCTCACCTTCATGGTACAACCTTATATTGCAATAATGAAAACAAATTATCTTTATTAGATTAAATAAATGCTTACTTTGAAAATCATGATCAAATGATTTAAAAGACTGAATTATGCACATTACCCATGACATTTAAGAATAATTTTGAATCATACACAATTCTAATTTCACTGTCGGCACTTTTGCAAATATGAATAACAACTTTGGAAGATTGAATTAAACAATTATTAGATATTCTATAATTTTTGTGTCTTGTGATTGTACGTTATCACTTTCAATTGCACGCAACATTTTGATTTGTTTTGAAACAATTTGTTTACTATCACTTTATATTCCGTATCTCAAGTAGATGATCCAAGATAATGTCTTTGCTTTTTCAAGGGGTTTTAAGGTAGTTTCCTCTGGAGTCATAATGGTCGTAGATTCACTCGTTGTTAGTTATATTTTCACTTTTAGAGCTTGTTGTCTGTGACAGTTTTTTGCAATGACGAATCTTTACGAAATCTAAAACAATTTATTTGCTTTATCCTTCAGTTTTCAACGTAATTATAAAATAAAAATTATATAAGACTCTCATATATTTCACTCTCATCTATTTTAAACACTTTGGAAAAGAAAAGTAAATTAATAGGTGCTAAATTTCTGGTAAGTTTTTCAAGTTTAATTTATGAATTTACTTACCCATGAATGATATATCTGTCTTCTTTTTGTGTCGTTGCGTACAATTAAATACGCTGCAAGATAATACTGTAATTAAAAAAATAATATAATGGAAAACTATTAAATTGGAGCTTAATACTTATAAAAAGTTTGCAAACACCTGTAAACGCTTCTAGTTTCTGCCATATACTGACGTCACGCATAGCTGCGAAAAGCCATTTATGTTGGATTCACTCTTCGAAACGGGGGTATAGCACAAGGTATAGCCAATGACGTATAATAATATATAGACTAGGTGATCTCTTTAAAAAGTGTCCACAACATGAATACCTTTGTTATTGTTTTGATACGAAGATGCACGAAGTTCATGATTTCTTACGAAGCATCACGAAGTTGATCTTGTGTTTGAAAACATTTTCGCCATTTTGTGTGTTTACATATTTTATTTGACAAGCAAATTTTATTTTAAATTGTTGAGAGTTATTTACTTACTATTTTAGTAAAATGCCATACTATTTTATAAATATAATTTTTTCTCTTATAGACGGGAACAAAAAAAATCATAAATATTTAATTTTAATTAAAAAAATAATTATTGTCATTAAAATATAAATGAGCACGCCGCTGTTCTGGTAAACATACCTTCAACCTTAAGCGGAGATCTTTCGGACACCCCATTATATAGCGAGAATACGGGACTGCTTAGTCTATATATTATACGTCATTGGGCATAGCATACGGCGTGTTTATAAGCTTTAATTGTCTAAGGTTTGGCGTCAATGTTCTAAATTGACGGTTGACTTAATTTACCTCGATCTTGTAGGCATATATCCATGCTCTTAGTTGATAATTCTGAGGGTGATGTTTGTACTCTCAGGATGATATCAAATTCTGACTGCTTTGTGTTTTATGTATTATATTTTTATATATTGTTGTGTTGTATGTGTTATGTAGATGTGTCTTTGATTTTCTGTTAATCCGCTAATGTGGTATGTTCTTATTGCTGGTTTCTTTTAGTATTGGCAACCAGAGCTTGCTACATTTTCACGAAATGTTTTCAATAAAGAATGAAGTAGCAAGATCCTTGTTTTCTTCTTCACTTTTGTGACCGATAATCCTCCCACAAGTATCCTTGTGCTAAATATATATATATATATATATATATATATATATATATATATATATATGTATATATATATATATATATATTTATATATATATATGTATATATATATATTATATATATATATATATATATATATATATATACATAATATACATATGTACGGAGATACAACTGTGTGATGCCTGAAGATGGAAAGAAAACTATCTTAATAGGAAAAAAACAGCAGGTTTTCTTTTTTAAAGTTTATTTTATATTGTTACAGTAAAAGAACTTTCAGATATTCGCAATCCTTGTGCAGCATACAAAAAAATGATGGGAAAACGATTGCACGAATTTGAGTTTAGAACTCTTTTTTAAACAGTGAGTTCTGTCTAAAAATGGAATGCTAAAGCTTATCAAATCTTTACCCAAATATAAACAATTCTCAAAAAACTCTTAACAATAGTTCAGTAAGAAGAGTGCAAAGGATTCATTGGAGACAATTAAGTGGTAAAGAACATTCATGCCAAAACACAGACTAGTTAACATGTCGGTAACTTTCTGTGATATATAATATTTAACAATATTTTTGAGAATTCTTTTATTTAGATCAAGGCATCAAGCTGATACATTTTAACCCACTTTTATTCTGGTAATATATATAATCAAATCACAAAGATACACCATTTCTTTTAAAGTGCCTTATCACCAATGATTCAGACATGCATCTAACTAAAACATAAAGCTATATATTCATATAAATACAATTTCACAACTTATGTCTAACTTACATAAATTCCTTTTTGCAAACAAAAATATAATGTTCGTATTTTAAGCTTGTTTTCTGGTAGAAAGTATTTAGAAATACCACGAAGAAATAATGCATAAAAAAATAGAAATAAAACTTAATATCTCCTTTGTGTGACATCATACAAAAGCTAACTAAAAACTGCCTGATTATCTGGGTACCAAAAATTGAATATCAGATTAAAAAAAGAGTATCATGAACTTTTAAAGACTACATAGCCATTTCTATTAAACAAATAGACAATTATCAAAAAAAGTTCCACATATATTATTACCTAGATAACTGCACCATAACATTGAGTTGCAATGTTTGGGTTTTTATTGTTCTTCGTCTCCCAATTCGTGTTTAATTTTGGAGAAATCGAATTCTTCCCCCGTACCGCGCTTGAAGATATCCAATACATCCAGACAGGTTGTCTCGAAGTGGGTGGTTGCGTCGTAAGACTGGGAGATGAAAATCTGGGATTGAAGACCATCATCTGTTGGCTCGTAGTAATCAGACACAGAGACGAATTTTTGACGAATGATTCCTAAGAGGTCTAGACCTGGTTTTATTTCGATTTCTGGATTTTCGGTTTCCACGGTTGTAGACACCATGGCTATGAACCAACCTAAATCGAAAATATATAAATATAAGGTACACGTTAAATAAACTAAGTCAAAAAAATTGTTTATCAAATACAGTAGATTTTATCAATTCTTTCAATCAATATAAACATGGGTTTCTACCAGATATATCAACAACTGCACACTTGCAAACTTGTGTATATTCACGCAATCTGCTGCAGATGCCATAAGCACTAAAAGGCAAATGGATATAATCTTCACTGATTGTTCAACAGCATTTGATAGGGTTGATCATGTTTTGTTATTAGAAAAACTGGGCACATTCGGCCTTTCAAATAATGCAGTAATGTTTCTGATTACATATCTTAACAGATAGAAGCCAACAAGTTAGAGTTGGTAATTCTTTCTCAGGAAAATATTTGGTAACGTCATGAGTTCCTCAGGACAGCAACCTAGGACCACTCTAATTTGCTTGCTTTATAAATGATTTTTCTAGATGTTTCAAATTTTCGTCTTGCATGTTTGCAGATGATTTTAAGATGTTTAGAGTTGCAGAAAATCAATGTCATTGCCAACTATTACAACTAGACTCTCGACTGCAGTATCTAATAACTGGTTGACAAGTGTGCAGTGATGATCTTCACACGTAACAGGAAGTTTATAAAAAGACTTACGATATAAGTAATAGAGAATTTACAAGAAAATCAGTGTATAAAGATCTTGGTGTGAATTTTCAACAAAACTTGCACTTCAATGAACATTATCACATCACTACTAATGAGGCTTTTAGGATATTAGAATTTGTAATTAGAAACGCTTCTTGACGTTCGCGCCACTGAGTGTGCCGATACGTCCCGACACGACAGGTCACCGCGACTATAAATAGAGCGGTAGCGGAGTAATCGTCGGATTCACAAAAAAAAATCATAAAAAACACAAAAAACGGCTTCGGCCACCAAAAAAATTAAAAAACACTAACAAAAACCGGCTTCGGCCACCAAAAAAAACTAACAAAAACCCCAAAACCCGGGCACGTAGGGCCCAACCCCCTTGAGCACCAAGTCGCCGAGCTGAGCCGGGACTCAGAGCGGAGACTTGAGGCCCAAGTAAGCAATTTTAGTTCGCGGATAAGCTACATTAAGATAAACAGGAATAAAGCGGAGATGCGCTGTCCTGAGTTTTCACATACGGTTAGGAAACCATGTTGGGGTTCAATTACCCAGGACCTCCACATGAAGAGCACTTGGCTGATTGTTGTGCCTCTATAGCGAATCAGATTGCTATAGGGGGGAAAGGGATGGTCTAGAGCATTGGAGCACGGTGGGGTGATTCCTGTTTTTAAACACGAATTAAAACACCTTGCTCCAATGAATTGTTACACCCGATCGTACTACCTGGGTGAACATGTCTCATAGGCTGGGTTCAATCAAATTGCTTGCTTGAATCGTCGGATTCACTCCCCGCCTCTCGACGCGTTAGTGTTCTGAGCTGTTGGACGTGAATCCCTGTCCTGGCATTTGGTTTTCACCTCTGGCTGCGTTAAGTAGTTGAGTTACTGTGACCAAATGCCCATCTTGGTAGTTAGTATTCGCCTCTGGTTGCGTTGAGTAACTGAGTTACCGTTGCTAATTACCCATCTTCCTGTCTTTTGATTTCTTTTTTTTGTTCTCCTGAAGAAGCTACATACAATTGTAGCGAAACGTCGAGATGAACCCACTTTTGGGTCACTCACAAATGACACGGTCCAAACCCCGAAGACGAATAAACTATAAATGAAAAGATCGTTTGAATGAGGATGCTTGGAAAATACTGCGACAAATTGGTTAGAAAGGGCTATTGAATGGCGAAGAATACTTGAGGTGTAACACCCCTGCTCATGTGAATGGTTGGCTTTCATTTAATTTTATTTTGTTAATATATATATTCCATCCTTATGCTGCTGTTGAATTCATGAGCAAAAACTATGAAACACTACAAAGAACGTCTGAATAAAAAACTACTAGAACTCATGAAAAACAGAAACATATGAAGATATAAAACCGAAAGTGAACAATAAGCAGGCAAAAATAATAGGCGAAATAAACCAAAGTGATGGCAACAACATCCAACAACAAAGCCAGAAACATCAGTTTCCAATACACTGTTAATAACTCTAGTGCTGTATCGAACTTGGTGAATTAAGTAGTTCAGGAGGTTGTATTACTATCACTGCCGATCCCAAGCCCGTACAAAAGAAGAGGGTTTACAAGTGAGGTTAATAACCTACCTGTGATAAAAAAGGACTTTACTCACAGAACTATCGAAACAGTCTCGTATAGTTTCTGCGCCCCCACTCTGGTTCCCAAAGGTCTAAACAATTTCGTTTAATTTACTCCCTTATTCACCATATCTGACTCCATCAGACTATCATGTCTTTCCTCAATTGAACAAAAGTCTAAAAGGTCATTTTCTTCCATCTAAGAGGTGCTAGATTCAGCTAGAAAAGCTGTGGAGATCTGGTTTTCAGAGCAAGATATTTTTTTTTTAAAGATGATATGTATGTTAGTTGTAATAAATTTATCAAATTAGGAGAATACATGACATTTTTTACGTCCTCGACATCTCTTACCCACTATTTTTTCTTCTAGGACTCGTGTGCTGAAAAGTGTATTGTTCTCGTGATATGTGTCCTAAAGAGAAAAGTACGCTAAGAATTTTTCAATATATTCTTGTATTCCCTTTGACATTATTGCTTATAAATATAAAACAACAAAAAAACTATAATCATACCTTTGGCAGCTACTTGATGAGTGTAACTGACTACAGAGACGTATATGTCTGAGTTACGACCAACTTGTTTTTGAGGAATGATAACCTGAGTCGATAGTGCATCTCTTGTATTAGCAATTGGATGGTCCAAAAGGCAGATACATCTGATGACTTTTCCCTTCTTGCGTACTCTGTCAGAGACATAAGTAGGATCACAATATACCTGTAATAAAAAAATATTATTTTAAGGGTAGTTAAAAAATATCCTGTAATAACAAAGATTATTTTAACCCTTGAATGCCTAGGCGGGGTACTTCAGGAAGGGGGTAGTTAAAAAATATCCTGTAATAACAAAGATTATTTTAACCCTTTAATGCCTAGGCGGAGTACCTCAGGAAGGTATTACCATTTCTTTAATATGTATTTTAATTGCACAAGTTGGTAACAGCGCTTGTAGATATACATTGGAACGAAGCCCCTTCACTTATTTTTAGTTTATGCTGCGACCTGTCGCGAGTTGGTTTTTTTGTTACGAAGAAAAACGTGCGTTAGGGTTACGCCAGTGCACAATTTAGGCATCAAAGTTTCAAATTTATATTTAATTGTTAAGTTTTTTATCCATTTTGTGTTAGACATATGAGCAAGTTTGACAATACAAAACCGTTAACGTAAGAGGAGTTAGAAAGCATTATTCACAATTGGAATGATGAATGAGATGACTCGGAAATGGATTATGATGGAGTTTCAGAAACGAAGATGATGAGGATCTTAGAAGGAGTTGATGAATGTGACAGATGAGGCAGTTCCTAAATTAACCGCAAAATCACCTAAGCAGGGCGTACAGGTGGAGTAGATAATGTTAGAAGTCTAACTTCTCTTAGATAACATGGCGCCCAACGTGGGGATTGATGTGTAGTTTACGAAGTACCCCTAGCACTTATCTATTTGTAGCTTCGGATGTTCTTGAATTTTACCAAGTCTTGATAAAGAGTTAGTAGAAATTCCTTACATGAAATCAAAATGTTAAAATAAGACAATTATTTGTTGTAGACAAAAGACTAGCTACATAGTCTAGAAATGGGGACAGAGCCCCAACTGGAGATCCTGTAGAGCGTACGATGCTCTAGCTAACGCCGTGGTCGGTTGGCTGTCCCTTGACTTTAAATTGTGCAACTATTTATACACAAATTTCAAGCCAAGTGACCAATGGAAAATTTAGGTAGGCGTGGCGATGCGCATCAAGTGTGCTCTATTGGCGATAGACTAAGGCACTTGATGACAACCAAACGGTTTATTTCCTTATATCTACCCACTTCGCTGTTGTCGGTGGTTTTTTGTTTGCAAATGCAGTAACTTTCAGAAACAACCTACTAGTAGGTTGAAGGCACACGAAAAATTTTGTGCTCGTATTGATTATCAAGATTACTCTGTAAAAAATAATTATTTCGCCCAAGAAATTTTAATGATTTGCTATATACCAATAGTCTCATTGGCAAGTCAATGATTTCGTTAAAAGCAATCAATGATTTCGTTAAAAGCGATCATTTGATCCATCACAAATTATAGCGAGCTTTATAATAACTTATAGTAACTAATTATCTTGCAACACATTGACCAGTCAATGATCTTACGTTTTTTCAATAAAAATTACGTAGTGTCCGTTTTGAAAAATTCGAGATATTAACTATATGATGTTCGTGTGATCCTTTTAAATTAAATTACATCATCTGGCAACCATGATATTTCTATCTTAATTAGCTGTGCGCGAAAAAATTAGAAAGTATACTAGTGTAGTGTAAAATTAACAATTAATAATATTAAATAATATCACCATCGATACTTACCTGTTTACATTTAGCTATTTCGTTGCCAGAACGCACCCCAACTACTTTACCTCCTTCGCCTAAGACTATTTCATCAATAGGTTTGTCTAACATGTAGGTACCTCCGTATATTGCCGATAATCTAGCAAAACCTAAAAATAATATGGTGTTAATGTATTTATTTATTGATAACAAACGGGACAAACCCACTGTCAAAATTATACAAGACTATAGCATTAGAGAAATATACAATATATAAAATTACAGATAAATAAGTACACACTTTTTTAAACAAAGTATCATTTCATACAAAGTAACAGATTTATTTCGTGAGGTAAGTGATTAGCATGTATGAGAACTCGGACCATACCTATATTTGAACCATAATTAGTTCTGCGAAGAGGAACACGGAAAAGTGAATTCTGACGCAGCGAACGAGAAGCAATATGAAAACACATTAGCTGAAGCAATCCAGGAGATTGAATTATTCCATTAACAAGCTTAAAAATTAAAGATAAAGTCAAGGTTAACTAAAAAGAGAAATCATACGATTTCTACCTGGCGAAATCGAATTCAAATATAGGCCGCCGTGCTCCCTAAGACTTGCGAAGCAAACAGCTTGATGAATGCATCGGCAAGGGAGTCTAAAAATTGCACTCCAAATGCCGTTCATCATGGCCTATATTCGTAGTGAATTCGATTTCTGGTACTCCAAATTAAGTAAATAAACAAAACAAATAACGGTATTATATTTTGATTTGATACAGAGCAGCAACAAGCCGCATATACGTATTTCGATCTCTTTAGATCTCCTCAGTACGGTATAGTTACTACTCCATATCAAACCAAAATATTTTCCCGTCGTAGATTATAGTTATTAAAAATAACTATTTACGGACGTAACTACGCCATCTAAGAACAAAAAGAGAAATCATACGATTTCTACCTGGCGAAATCGAATTCAAATATAGGCCGCCGTGCTCCCTAAGACTTGCGAAGCAAACAGCTTGATGAATGCATCAATTGATGGAGTGCAATTTTTAGACTCCCTTGCCGATGCATTCATCAAGCTGTTTGCTTCGCAAGTCTTAGGGAGCACGGCGGCCTATATTTGAATTCGATTTCGCCAGGTAGGAATCGTATGATTTCTCTTTTTGTTCTTAGATGGCGTAGTTACGTCCGTAAATAGTTATTTTTAATAACTATAGTCTACGACGGGAAAATATTTTGGTTTGATATGGAGTAGTAACTATACCGTACTGAGGAGATCTAAAGAGATCGAAATACGTATATGCGGCTTGTTGCTGCTCTGTATCAAATCAAAATATAATACCGTCATTTGTCAAGGTTAACACTTCTGGTAAAGAGAATCCAGATTCAAGAAATCCATCATACCAGAATAAGAATATATAGCAGACAAGAGAAAAGTATAGAGTATTAGAGATGCAATCATACGAAAATCTCTGGTATGTCTCGTAACGAAAACAAGCTGTTTAGGGTTTAGGAAACCAAGACCCTCTCAATCAAAACAACATCTTAATTGTAATTAAAAACCAGATGGTCAAGATATCAATAAAACTGGATCACCTAACATTTTTCATGATTAACCTTCAAGCCATGAAGTAGAAATTTGGCAACAACGCGTGGTAGTCCGACCATGGTTTGTTTTGTTTAACATCTCACATAGGAAGGCTTGTAAAGTTTGTTGAATTTAGTGTTTTTTAACTTTATTCGACTGTTTTATTTGTAAATTGTGTTTAAATCAATTAGAAAATATTAATATAAGTGACATAATATAAGTATACATGACATTTACCAAAACGCAACGATTACCGTAATTCTGGACGATAAATTAATAACGGATAATATAAAAGTTAAACGAGGAGTCCGACAAGGCGATATAATTTCACCTAAACTGTTTACCTTGACCCTCGAAGACAATAAAATCAACAGATTGGGAAAACAGAGGAATATGTATAAACGGAAAATACCTAAAACACCTTAGATATGCGGATGATATACTCCTGATCTCCTCGGAACGACAAGAACTGGAATTAATGCTGAATGAACTTCATGAAAAATCACTGCAAAAAGGCCTAAAAATTAACTTCAACAAAACAAAAGTAATGACAAACACGGAAGACCAAGAGGCAATAAAAATAAAAACAGAAAAAATAGAACAGGTAAATGAGTATATCTATCTAGGACAAGCAATCAGAGCTAATAGAGAAAATCAAACAGCCGAAATATCGAGACGAGTAAGAATGGGATGGGCAGCGTTCGGCAAACTTTCTTATGTTCTAAAAAATCAAACAATCCCTCTATACTTACGAAGCAAGGTATATAACTCCTGTATCATACCGGTGCTCACCTACGGAGCACAGACATGGACATTTACACAGGCCAATTTGGATAGGATAAGGAAGGCACAAAGAGCGATGGAAAGACAAATGTTGGGTGTATCACTTAGAGATAGAAAACGTAACCAGTGGATCAGAACCAGAACAAAGACAGTAGACGCGATAGAACAAGTAGCAAAACTGAAATGGAAATGGGCTGGACACAATGAACGTCTCCAAGACGGACGATGGAACAATGCCATCGGAAAGTGGCGTCCATACAATGCAAAGAGATCCAGAGGCAGACCACAGATGAGGTGGAAAGATGACATCAGGAAACAAGGAGGTCCCACATGGCAGAGAACAGCTCAAGATAGGGAAAGATGGAGAGAACTGGGGGAGACCTATATCCAACAATGGAAGGATAGAGAATAGGTTCAAATATAAGTGAAATTTTATTAAGTTTAGAACTTTTAAAAGATTCTTAACGACAATTTAAAAGGCAAGTATAAATATAACCTACAAAACAAACTGAAAATAATAATACTTTTGCTTATTTTTACAAAATATGTAAACTAAAAACAACAATAATAATACTTTTGTTTTTTGTTACAGATGCCCCCCGGCATTGTTGTGTACCTGGTTGCAAAACCAATTATGCCAGTATTTTAAAAACGAAACAGGCAGAAAGTACGTTTTGGTTTCCCAAAGATCCCCAAAGAAGGTATACTGGGTTATGCTCTATTTATAGAGAAGGCTATACAATTACCAAATCTTCAGTAGTATTTGCCAAACATTTGAAGGCCGCTGAATATCATGAAGATGATATTCAGCGGACTGAACAATGAGACGATAAAGATGGAAATGTAGGCATTGAAAAGTTAATATTTCCCAAATTAAAAGACAATGCATTTCCTAATATATTTCCTGAAGTACCATCATATGTAACTGTTCCTCGTACTAAAGAAAGAAGGAATCCTGAAGACAGAAGAAACTTTTTGCATAAGAAGAGGGAACGAGAGATAACAGAATTCTTAGACAATGATTTAATAGATTCATTTAAATCATTTTTAAGAGACTTAGACAATAATATCCCATTGAAAAACTGGAGTAAAAACCAAGTAAAATTACAAGTGACTGTGTATATTTCTATGTATTAAACATTAATCAGTTGGGATACGTGTGTGATAATATTTGTGTAATAAGTAGTGTAATAGCAGTAATTTTAGTGTAATCGTCAATGTAGGTAAGAATAGATTAAGTAGTAATGATTTGAAATGGATTTTACAATATAGTAAATTAACAAGATGGTCACAATTAGAGAACTTACTTTCTCGATATAGATCTGCTTTTTAGATAAGTGATAACAAATTTGAACAATACATTCAAAAACCTTTTGAGAATATAGGCTATTTTAAATCGATATACAAGTTATAAATGGTATGTTACATTCAAAACATTTTTCATATATACCTCTTTTAACATATATATTTGGTCTATATGACAAAAAACTTATTCATATTTAAAATTGCTACCATCGAGTGGGCCGGACTTTGAGAATCGGATGCATCGGACAGTTTGCTCCGCACAAACAATTACATGTAGTTCTTGTGTCTAATGACATTGCTGTTTTGAGAGTTATGCCAAAGAATGAGTTAGTATTCCTTTTATAATACTTTTATATTACCACGAAAAAAAAAACAGTAGCCTTTATCGTACATAATATAATCTCACTAAATTTATAAAAACTCATTATTTATATATTTTATATTATTTTCCAATCTGAAATAATTTTATCTTCAAAAACAAATTAGTTATAAACAAATATGACATTAACTTTGAAGTACCTAAAATAGTAATTATATTAATGACAAGCATATAAATATTCGTATTTAAAAATATGATAACAGTATGAAGCACATACACAATTAACGAGATAAGAATTTCCTTGCTTTTGATTTATTCAGTTTAATTTTAATTGTAGTGTATTTCACCTAGCCATGAATTTCAGTTACATTTTCTTTCACTTTTAAAGATAAATTTACGAAACTTAACAAACTCGGCGTGTGATAAAAAACTTAACAATTCAGTGCATATTGGGAATTAAATCTAGGGAATATAGGAAAGACAACCATATATGGAGTAAACACAATGTATCTGTATAATTCAGTGACAACAAACAAAAAATAAAAATTACAGAATTTAAAGAAGAGTTAGTGAAAAGTCTTCTAACAAAAAAGACAGCAGAAAGTTCTAAAAATATAAATCGTCACATTTTACAGAAGACAAACAAAAGAGGAAGATGCTAAAATTGCTATAAGTAAATCGCGAAGAAAGAGGGAAGAAAACAAGCACAATAAAACTTCTAAAAAAGTGTAAACATGTCCGATTTGTTGTAAGAGGCCAAATAAAATATTAAGCTTGGTCGTCTGTACAGGTACATACATTGATTGACTACATCAGCATGCTGTGCTGCACTATATAGGTACACACTTTACTGTTGGCAAATAGTACTTTGTACCAATATGGTTCATAAATACATAATGGCAATACTAAATTAGCTTAACAGTCAACCTGTTAAGATCAAGTTTTGCTGTCAAACAACTGATGTTAGCAATCGCGCTCATATGAGACAAAACTATGACCTCTTGCGTTCTTCAACATTTGTTCCTTATATGATATTTAGTTTCAATTCATGAGTAATATTTTTCATATATTCTCTTTGGATCGTACCTGTATTATACTTATTATTTACATATTAATATATACACCAGTTTAACAAAAAATTATATAAACAGCAACAAATTTGGATCGAATAAATCAATAAACAGTAAACATGAACCGTTATAACTTACCTTGAGGTAATTCACCCAATCCATACATGGGATACAAATATGGAGACTTTCCATATCTGGCTAGTGAATCAGAATACAATTTAATGCGGTTAATAGTCTCCACAGCGGGTCTGTTTAAATAATCATCATCTCTGTGTAAAGCCAAGGCATGTCCAGTAAAATCTTGGGTGTTCTTATCTATAACAAAGTATATGTTAATGACAACGTCAATAAATTTTACAATTGATGTGTTAGTGAGATTACTTATACTAAGTTCAAAAGAAAGTGGAGAGTTAAAGCCGTTGATGAAAAAATTAATATGTCAGATAACTTTTTTTTTAACACGGTTCTCCAATTTCTTATTTCCGAGGTGATAATCCAAACGTCAAATATATACTATTATTGTACTAACATACCTCTATAATAATCCCTAAACCTACTATGATTTTCATAAACCATATTTTTATAAAGTTAAACTTTATTACTTAACTCCAAAGTTTTTATACTATAGACATTTGAAATGCGAATTATTCACGCGCCTTTATCTAAAGAAATTACGAGTCAGTAATCACGCTTTTAATAATCTATTGATTTTAAACTGAAGTTTCAATTCAACAATTTCATTAAAACAATTAATAACCATTAACCATTATTTGGACGATTATTTTTTCGCATCTACTATATTTTTTTCAAATTTACTTTTCAAATTTAATTTATAAAATTCATGGTTATAAAGTTTGCCCTGTTCATCGAACCTAAGGGAGAGGGAAATATTTGGACAGATCAACCTGTTTTTCCTGTAGTACAGTCCTTTTCTTCCAAAAAATGGTTTTTGATTGTGACTATCTAAATTTTACAGTAACGTTTTTAAAGCATCTCATATTTAAGCTTCAATTGATATTTTGCACTCAATAAAATTATTCTTCTAGGAGGATCAACATCATCAAATGCCATTACAGACTTTCGTGAGCTTTAGCCTGCCTCAAGACATTCTTCCATCCTTCTTTGTTGAGTACCTGTCTTTTGCATCCCCCCATTCCAATCTTTATCACATCTTCCTGCACATCATCCAGATATTTGAATTTTACTTGTTGCCTTACGAAGGTTTGTTTAAAATGGTTATTTCAGTTGGATCACCTTTATCTATCCGCATCATAATATGGTCCGCCCTGATTTATTGTGATGTTTTTAACAGTGTCTGCATCACCAAATGGTCTATAGTCTATAGAATTAAAAATTGTACAGGTCTTATGTTCAGTGTTCCATTGACTTTACTCCACTGTTTTTTGTTTAAAAGCTCTTTTTACAATTTCCTCATTGTAATTAGCTGTTTGTTTGATCGCAAGTTTAATGATGAAGAGATTTCAGTATATAAAAAAAGTAAAACTGCAATCATGGATGACACATAATGTCAGTGCGAGTTCAAGCAAACCTTGATTTACATTATTCTTAATATAAATACATAAACAAATATTACCTAGGCCAAATTTTTCATATAGAGCCTGCATATTTTGAGTATTGGGATCAAGGTCTTTCCATGTCTTTGGATCATCGGGTTGGAAATCTTGAACGTATATGAGGAAATTACGGAATCTACGTTTTTCAAACATTCCCATCAAATCAGAGGCTAAAGCTTCTTTCTGGTCAACTGGAACCTGTAATAAATATACACATAGTTACAATACAATCCACATTAAGTCGTCTCAATTTAATAAGAGATGTCGAAATTTGCTAGATATCAAATTGTTATTGAGATAGATATGGAACGATTTAGACACTTTTGCGCCATAACACCAGATAATAAAAATAATCCCTTTATGCTGTTTAAGCTTTGCAACATATGTTCCAATTATTGTAGTCCCTATGTATTCTTTTTCTATCATCCATCGAGGACTCGTAACACTCGTGATAAACAGATAAGCAATATGGCAGGTTTTAAATATATTGTATCACACACTCCAAGAGAAAACAAAAACTTTTGTATACACATTGTAATAAATAAGTAGTGAATAAAGGTTGATAAATATTTTAGAGTAAACAGAAGATCCCACCTATTGGGAGCACCGAGCACATTGTGATAGACTCAGCTGAATTCATTCCAACTAAACTCTTAAAAAACTTGATGCATACAGAGCAGATTCTCAAAGAAGCATCAGTGATTGAGGGTAAAGATACAAAGTCATATCTATGTCCACTTCGCATTTAATGCCTGCCATAGTTGCAGAAGAAACGTTAATAACTACAATTTCATAACACGGCCGGTATTGATACCTTTTAGCTCCCATTTATCGCATAACCTATTATATGGCATAATCTTCTAAGAAAACTGAAAAAAGTATCTTTTCTTCCCATGAAATTACGAAATTCTCGGGGTTCAGAGCTTTCAGATGTATTTTGACTTTCTAAATACCACTAATGCAATATCGTGTTTAATTATCAATTAGTAATTAGTTATACAACAGGCAAGGAACAAAAATTACGAAAAAACTCTGAAAAGAACTGCTGAAAAACCGTTTTAGGCAGTACTTTTTAAAACTTCTGAGTAATTTTTAATTCTTGCCTATTGTGTAACAAATTAATGATTGCTTATTATGCATTAGTAGAATTTAGGACATCGAAATACTTGCCTGTAGGTTTTGAGCTCTAAGAATTCCATACTTTTATGGGAAGAAGTGACCTTTTGCAGTTCTCTATGAAGATTATGTCCTGGAGATGACAAAGAAGTTTTAAGAACACTCTGAGCTCTGATTAGAACTTTGAATGGTTCTCAAGGTGTAGATTTCTGTAAAGCAAGATAGTTTTTCAATAAGATAAGGGCCTAGCAATGAGGAAGGGGTGCGAAGAATCTCCAGCTTGGCATAATTTGATATTGAAATGAGTTTGTAAAATAGGAAGATGGAATGTGTGCAGTTTATATGAACAGGGAAAGAAAAACACAGAATGCAATGAGAAGACTGTTTATATCAATTGTATGCACCGCCAGCAGAAAGTGAACTAAAAGAGCTTGAAAAGTTCTACACAGATGTAAAAACTGTTGGGTGATCTTAATGCAGGGGCGGCCCGTCGGGGTAGGTAAGGCGCCGCCTGACCTCTTAAATGTACAATAATAAATTATTTATTATTATAAATTACTTATGTCAAAATTGTGATTTATAAATTTTAATATAATACCTAATTTAAAAATACTAATATAATTTAAAATAAAAAACGCTTTTTTTATATTCTCTCCGAAGTAAATATTTTGTACGCATCGTAGTAGTCAAAGACACTTCAAATTTTTGCCTTAAACGAGAAAAAAAAAACGTCTATGTCTTTAGCTTACGCAGGAGCAACCCGAGCAACAGGGCTAGTCAGTGAATATCTTCTCTTCACACGCTGCAAATTCGCCTGCCTACAGATTTCCTTCAGGCTATGAATATTTTAAACAATATTATAATCTGCAGTTTAACCCTTTCACGACGGCAGTTTTTCGACGTGCCGTGCCTCAGATACGGGAGTTTTTGTGCCTTGCACTTCAATGCGCTTCCCGTTTAGCACTTTCGCGCATTTATGCGTTTCCCGACTTTTGTGGAAACAAGTTCGTAAGTGTAAAATTGAAAAAACAAGTACAGAAGACAAATTTTTTACTAATTATTTATAAAAATGCATATAAATCAAAGAAAATATTCAAAAAACTAAAACATATAATTCTATATTAGAATAGCAGAAGTTTAGACCCAATACATTTATTTTATTATGGTAGTTTTCAAAACAAGGTACCACACAAAGAAGAACCTCACACTGTTGGAAACAATAGATTGTTTCTTTGCGTACTTTTTTTTACTGCAAACGATGCAAAGGAATGTGTTTTTGGTTTATATACATCACTGTCTTTCCGCCACTGAATCTCATCATCATCATCGACTAACTTAATTTTTTTCTCTTCTCAGTCAGATATCTTTTTTTCGAACCCATTTGTTAAAAAAAATTATTAATTTAATTCAAAATACTTAAATAAAGGTAACGTGGTTGAAAAGCAAATTTGCACGTACCACCATTCGTCAACAAATGACTTAACATTTTTTCCAAATGTACTGACTTCACTCCAACTCCCACGCAGTTCATCGCAGCTCTGTGAAATTTAATAAGCGATGACATGTTACATGCTGTTTAAATAGTATACAATAAGCAAATTTAAAAGCGATTACGAACGTTTCCCGATCTAAAGTACATTTTGATGTAAGTGAATATATGCGTCTCCCGTATCTGTGGCAAGAAAACTTTTGCGCGTATATGCGGTTCCCGACGTTAAAGGGTTAATTAAAAAACCTTTTTCAAGGCGCCAAAATCAAGAAGGATTAGAAATTATTGTAATGGGCCTTCCTACCTGGATGACACAGTGTTAATTGAAAATAGTTACGAAAAACTTCATGAATGAATATTCGTGATGAATATGGAGTGAAGCTAAAATACCATAAACAAAAAGGTGATGGTTGTCAGTAAAATCAATCAGCCTTGTTTTTGAGAGGAAGAATATGAGAAAAATACTGGGATCAAAGAGGGAAACCAAAGAGGATGCAAGGCAATGAATCACAAAATAGAAGAATGGATGGGTCAAGAGAACATAGTTACAACAATATGTTAAAAGTTACCAGTTTAAGGACAATCAAAGAGAGAGAAGAATGGAGAAAAGTAGTGAAACAGCAAAGTAACAACAGAAACTGTAAAGATGATCCCCCACACAAAACGCATCTTCAAGTTAAAATAGCTTCAGCTTCTTACGGACCAAATATATTGTATATATCTTCTCAGCCTTCTATCGACCATTTTTGGACATAGGCCTCTCCTAAATCCTTGCTTCAATCTCTATCCTGAGCAACATACTTCTAATTTCTGCCTATTCTTTTTATGTCATCTACTCATTTCATTTGTGGTCTTCCTCTTGGTTGCCTTTTTAAATAATTAAAACTTTTAAATTTCAGTAAGTTTTAATTTTTAAGTAAAACCAGAAAACAATATGATCTAAATACAATACATTTTATAGTCTCTTATATATTTTTTAATTCCGCAATGAAATGGTTCATAAAGACAAAAAATACTGTTATGACTGATAGTTGAATTTCAAATATAACATAAAAAAGACTTGGCTATCCATTAGAGCTTGACAGACTGAAGTAATTACATGCTTCAGTTATTATTTTCTATACAGAGAAATCAAGTATATTTTAACAAGACAAACCAACTCAGAATGCTATTTGATGACTGCATAAAACAACAAAGAACAGAATATCAGCTTATAAATGGGATAATTAATTAAAAGTGACAAAATGAATACATTTCATGTTGTGTGGAGATTTATAGCATAGTGAATATTAATGAAACTGTATAAATATGTAACATTTTGCTAAATCCTTAGTTTCCTCTAGATAATTAAGCTAAAATAATTAAATATTAGTAAGGTAAACAAGGTTTATATCATAATCAATCTTGTTGCCATAACTAACATTAATTAATACTGTTTGCTAATTTGTTATAGACAATAATCTGCACTATAATGTTTGACTTTTTTGATGTAGCTGATAATAAAATTTATTACTAACTATTAACTTATTATTAACTATTTAATAGTACCTAGCAAATTTTCAGTTCATAAAGTGATAACATTTTATGTTTGGATAAATTACAACAGATACTTAATCCATACTTTCTTGGCCAAACCTAGTAATTTATATAACCAAATAATTAAAAATTTATCCCACAATATATATCGTAGAGAAATAATTAACCATACAATGAAACCTTTCATTAAGCTTTAATTTACTTTTTAAAATTACATTAACTGACAAACACACTGAATTACATTAACCTTTAAACCCCCATGTGGGGTCTCTCAGAGACCTCAGAAGTGTTAATCATATGAAATTTTGATTATTAAAAGCTACTGGTAACATTGCTTTTAGTTATGTGTTAAAGGTCACATGTCTTGGATTATTCCAATATGGCGAGTCATTTTGGTGTGACTAGTTTGAATCATTTATTACCATTTATCATATTATTACTTTGGTAATTTGAATCTCCTAAAGACCCCATCTGGGTATTATTGTGTACCAAATTTTTTGTTAATAAAAGTTATTTCTGATTTAGTGAATGATGTATCTGATTGTAAAATTGAGTATGAGAGCAATCAAAACTTGAATAACAACTTTTAACAAATTATCTTAAAGACAGTCTGGAACAGAAGAAACTTTATAAATTAACAGTGAAGAAGAATCTGATGCAGAAGCTATGAATGCAGAATTGGAAGATTGTTTAGTAGGTCCATGGTCCAAAATATACAGAGAAATCAGGTATTTAGAGGAAAAGAAATAGTGTAAATGTGTATCCTGGATTGACAAAGCACTATATGCATAGACATTTCCTGTCTAAACACCCTAACTATATTAGCCCATCATCTCACATTTTGGCATAACATATTTATTCCCAATTTTATCCTTTTTTGTCATACCACTCACCAATCTAAGCATTCTCATTCCTCCCACATTTATTCTTGTTTCTTTTTCACTGTCCAACATTCAGTTCCATATTATCAGAGCAGGTCTTATGGCAATTTTATAGAAATTTCAGTTTCATTGGAATCTACTACACAACACAGAATCAGCTGTGCTACGTTAACAGTTAAGATTGTAGTACAGTTTTTAGGCTTAATTGAGGAAGGGACCAATTTTAAACAAAATGGGTATTTTACTTTAAAATGTCAAATTTTGGACTTGTGCTGTTTTCGAACTCACTGATTTAATTGATGCAGCAGCTAATGTTATCACACAGTTTCCCTGTTACCTGATCTAACACTTATAAGAATAAATAAGGCCTAAGCACTGAGCTATGATGCAATCCCACTTTACCCTAAAATTTATCAGTTTCCCCGAGAACTATCCTAAATGCATGGTAGAGACTAATCCAGACTGCAGGGTTTTATCTGGTATACAGGTAGGTCTAAAACTGCAGAAGGGTCAGGTGCATGAATATTCAGAAGTGGTAGAAATTTAAACATTTCTTTTCCACTAGGAGAACCTTAATGTGGACTATTAGCTAATGTGGGAATGCCGAGAGGAATTTGACAGACCTGCGGAACATAACAGTGTTACAAGCACTAATAAAGAATAAGAGTTAGTGAGAATAGTCTGCTTGCAAGAATAAAAAAAACTTAAAAATAAAAGTACCAAAGAAAGTCTTGTATAAGAATTGTCTTGTATAATACCAAAATTGTTTATATACCAAAAGGATTTTTAGCTATTAATTAAATTGAAATCCCTATCCCATATCACTTATACTAAAAATTGGGTAAAAACATTGCATTTAAACATTTTTTATCCAACATTAGTTCCATATTGCAATTTTAATGTGTCAAGAAATAATAAACGGAAACTATAGTTAATTTTATTTATATCCACAAAATACTCTCAACAACAACCTCCAAAATTCTAGCATGTAATGATCTATTCAGAAGTTTACACTGTCTATCTACCTGCTAATTAGTGCAAGTTGTGATCAGATATTGTAGTAATATATTGTTTATGTCTCAACACTGATTATTGTGTAATTTCTTAATATTATCCTAATGAATACATCTTAAAATTTTGTATATATTCCCTCTGCAGCTTATTAAGATTTTTAAATAATTTTTAATTAGAACCCTACTATCAATTATTAATATTTTTTTTGTAATTATCTTTTATTATCCACATTAATAAATAAATTGTTATCGATCAATAAAATATGTATCTTTAACAATAAAGCAAAAAAGTGTTTAATTAATATGTAATCAAATTTTCATATCCTCATGCATCCTTGTGATACCTATTACTTGGATTTACTTATAAACGTATAACTACAACCATAATTTAACTTACCTTAGCTATTTTGCCCCCTTTGTAGACGTAACTTCCTTCGACAGATTTGAATTCCAAATATCGTGTAACGCCCGTATGAATGAGTAGTTTAACTAGCATTCCGTTGGCCATAAGGAACTTTGGAATCAGATCAACATTCCAATCTCTACCTCTGCCGTACGACTCATCTGGAGGAGGAACTCCAAATTTCGAGAAAAGTTCTTCCAAAGGGCAAATTGAAGCAGACTCTCCGCCGTAGTACTTGTTTCGATCGACGTGTAATACCTTTTTTCCCGACACCGACAACATTCCACTGAGAATACATTCTTTTAGGCCAGTGCCCAAGACAATGCAATCATATTCTTCATCCATTATTGTGAAGTAACTATATAAATTAATAAAGAAACCTAATTGACGGCAAAACCAATACCGATACGGCCCACTTTTATTGAAGAAATTGATACGTCACTATACCAGTGTATCCTTCTAAAAACTGACAGTGAAAACCCCTAAACTGTTTATTAGTACTAGCCATTTTTACGCGAACTAACAAATGCTTTTGCCACATTTCCTAATAATAATAAAAAAAAAAAATACAAGCAAATTATAATCTTTAAAGGATCAAATATAATAAGAAAACAATATTTCACGGCTTTTTAAATTACCTAGTATTATTTGAAAAAATGGGTATTGCTTTCTGAAAAATTTAAGAACAAAATATCATTATTCATTCATATATTTTTCTATCTAATTATGTTATCAGGGGGGCGTATTTAGAGAAATTTACGCCTGAAGTCCTCATAAAGCCAATTTTAATCACTAGCATTTTAATCACTACGAACAATTTACAACTTTTAATTTACAAAATTTTTTATTTGTTTTTTAAATTAAAAATACTTTTATTCCAAGATACAATTAACCTATCCAACATTTTATTAATAAAAAAATTATATTATAAAATATTATATATTATTATTATTTTTATTTATTGACGTCACTCTCAAAACTACAATTCATTGCAGTTGCTAATTCGAATATATCCCTAACAAAAATGAAACTGACAGCTGCCGGACCGTGAATGACAGTGACGTTTAAACCTAACATTAAACTTTCACGACGAGTTGGCAAAGCGTTTGCGCTGGTTAATTACACGAGTTGGAAAATAACTTGAATTAAGAACAATAGTTGTCGAAGTGAAATTGAGTGAACGGGTGTTTAATTCTCGTGTTCATTGAAAGTTTCTACTACGCGTGGCAATTTATAGTTTTAATTTGTTTAGTTTGTGACAATACTTTTTATGGAAAAACAACAGCTGATGGAAGTTTTTTACAAGATATGATAAATAGAGGTAAGACGTTAACCTTTGCTTCTTGTATTTGCGTTCGCTGAGTTTATTTTTCACTTAAATATGTCATGTAATAAGTTGTTTTATCGAATTAAAGAACACAAATAGTTTTTATACACGAGGGATAAATATTTCTGTTGCGAAACAACAATAATTTCATTCTTATAATAGCTTAAGTGGTTAGGTGAATTTTGTGCAGTATTAGCTTATGTTTTTGGATATTTTTTTCTATCGTTTTAATATAGATTGAATAAATTTGTAATAATAATTGACTACATCTCTATCTAAATATAGATTGTGTATGTAGGCCATACCTGTGATGAATAAACAAAGTTTAATAAGGCAGGTTATTTGTATAAATTAAAATATCCAAAGAACCTGAAATTACTTAAGCTACTTTTAGTTCTACCTAACAATATATTTTTCAAACAAAAAAACACCATGTAAAATCAACTATTTAAAAGAAATAAACAATACAAAAATACAGGTTTGACAAATTTGTCCAAATTTGTTTATTATCCTGTTTGTTTATTTTGTCTACCAAAAAACCAGATGGACATAGTATTCAATGTTAATTGACAGAGTTGTTTATTTAAGAAATTTAAATTTATTTAATAAAAATAAAAACTTAAATTTTGCCAAAATATATGTTTGATTAATCCTCAATCCTCAATAACAAATATATCATCATCAAAACATTACTTTCTGAATTCACAGAGGAGCTTTTTTTAATTTTTTGTTAAATTGTGTTCAATGTAGATAAATTAACAGTATCAATTAAGATAATTAACTAATTTCTGTTTTTATTTTTATCAAATAACATGCTATTTTGTAAACTATATTCAAATTATGCTGTAACACAATATCATGTTTTTAATTTAAAATATGATTATTTGATGGATTATATTTTAATTGATGTAAATAAATTCTTCTATTTGTTTCTTTGTGCTTTGTTACTTTAGTATTTTATTCATGTTTTGGTAAATGGATTTAGTTCTTTTGTTATTTTCTGTATATTTTTGCCCATATCTTTACTACTTATATCTTGAAATATTTTTTAAGACAAGTGTCCCCCTGTTTATTATTTAAGCATCCATTGGCCTCTTCTCTATAATTATATCAAAGTTGTATATTACTTGCCCAATATTTTTTCTTTGGGATTTAATCTTTATTATTTTGCCATGTTTTTTGACTAAGAGTACTAAGACTAATCTGGATAGTTTGTTCTCTTTTAAGTATTGTCTTATTTGTATAATAGTAATACCAAAAACATCATTTAGTTTAATTCTATTGCCAAGTTTAAATTCTTTAATCACTCACATTCAATTCCTGGTTTTCCTGAAATGTATTATACTTAATATAATAATAGTTATTTGGTCGACTTAGTCTGAATAAAATGAGTATCTTGGGTAAAACTAGGGGTAATAATAGACAGTTAAAGCATAGCAGTGGGTAGCAGTACCACAGGCCCAAGAGATAGCAAACTACTCTGCTGTTATCCCAAAGCTGCACTAGCAGTATAAATAAAGGGAGACTATTAATATCAGTGTGGTTGGTTTTTACCTGTTAAGTATTTAAAATTTGTCTTCTAAACTCTTCAAATTGTGTCAAAAGTACTTAAATGCATATAATTATCAAGAATTAACACTTTTCTTCTTTCATCTCTATTAGTCTTCTTGTGAAGATACATTTTTTCTATTTTCCAGACTTAGTGTTTCTTGTTTTTCTCCATTTCAAAGTTTTCCTATTTATCTTAGCTATTTGAACTTTGTACATAGTTGTACAAAATAGTTGATTTGAGCTGCAATCAAACCATTCTATTAAGTTTCACCACGATAGCATTGTTTTTTTCTTTCTCTTATTGTCGCCACAATTTTCTCATGCATTATATTCTACAGAAGTTGATATTTTACTCTATTTATGCTTTTTACAACTTCTCTTTTCTCTGCTTTTTTTTTCAGGAATATAACAGAATAAAAAAGTAAATTTTGTTGCTCACATGTACTGCTAATCCACATTGCACATCAAAATCTTTAAATCAGTTTATCTCTTGTGAAAGTGAAATTCTTAAAAGTGACCAGAGAAGAGAAATAGGATACAAAATCTTCTATAAAGTCCATTTAGTTTTTCTGACATCAATACTGCCTTATAAGGATTTGAATACTATGACCAGGTTTGACAATAATCTAGCTTAGCTTAACCCTTTTGGTCACACTTTTTTTTAGTGTAATGAAATATATTTTGTTAATAATTCCAAATTATTCCCAGTTATGGTATTCTTAATGTCTTTTGGTAGGAATAGTACCATTTTTTTTTTATTAAAATAGAGCCCGTTTTTGATGTTGTCAATTGACGACACAGTGACTGAAAGGGTTAAGTAAATAAATCAAGGATTTGTACAACCGTTCTCATTTATTTTTCAACATTGTTTTCTTTTAACTCAATACAGTTTACAAGAGTTATCCTTGATCTATCCAAATTAATGACAAATTAATGATTTCCAAAGTATTGTCACATACTGCTAATTGTAACCATGGAGTGGAGTAATTTGAGACATGGACTAGTTTGTGACCCTCCAATTATGAAATTGGTTGGACCCTGGTCTTCCTGGTCTTTCAGAATACAACCGTAAGCAACTCCACCAACTAAGGCGGCACAATGCCGAAACATCGTGGGGCTCTACCTTACCCGTAGTACCTGTGTTGCGAGTACGTCACCCGTCCGGACATCCTCCCCCCGGAGGCGGAAAGATGACGCAGGCAGAGGAATTCCACCTCGCACGTAGACAGGTTACTGCCAAGGATCACTCCTCTACCACTCTTAAATCATTCCAGGTGGGAGGTATTTACGGGCCCAGCTCGTTTAACCTCGCCTGGATCTTGTGGAATGAGAGTAGAGTGGTCCCACGAGATGCTCGTCTCGGATACTAGGAGTGTAGACCGGTGACCGAGATGACTATTTCGTATCTCGAGTGCTTTTCTACAGACCCTATACCTCAAACAATGGTTCTCCACCTCTCATTACCTGTCCATAAGTCACCTCTTATGACAGGCAGGGTCTTCTGGCCCCGGCCGTATTCTTATCTCCGCGAGCCGAACCGACAGTAATTTGAAACACTGAATTGAATCACTTTATCAGTAGAAATATCATAGAAATATTTATAATTGAAACACTTTATCAGTAGTCTTCTGGAATTTCAGATTATCGCATGTATTTGACAGCAGTGCCTGTGCTGATTCTTCTAGATATTTCAAGAACATTTGTTCTCATTATATAAGCTGCCAAAGTGGCCTCTGAAGGATTAAGTAGTATTAGCAAATTGTTTTGTAAGAGATGTCAGTGCAAATTTAAGTGATAATTATTAATTTAATCAGAATTTGTCATATTTGTAATTAAGTGAGTTTTTAGGGTTAATAAGGTTAGTTATACACCATTTGCTTCACGTAATCTCTGAATCCAATGAAAAACAACAGTGTACATGTGTTGTTGTTGCGACAATTTTGTGCATTGGTCAGACCATTTCTGGAATACTGTTCATGTGTGTTTCTCTTCATTGTGCTGCTCATATACACAGTATAAAAAAGGTACAGCATCAATTTATTCACTATATATTGTTTAAGGCCAATCTGCCTTTTACATATTCTACTGTTACGACCTTCCTCAATGTACTTTCATGAAACTAGATGTCACTATAGAAATTTGATATACATTTATCAAATTGTTAATAATAAAGTAGTTGATTGCCCTGGTCAACTTTCAAAGAGTGTCAAATAATCACCATCAGCTTTAACAGAAGGCAGACAGAAGTAAACATCAACAAAGGAAGATTTGCAAGAACTGCTACAAAAAAAAACATAGCGAGCATCACGGCCGTCAGTATGCTATGAACAAAATTAAAAAGGTAGACACCTTTTGCAAAAGCTGTGACAAGGAACCTTTTCTGTGTATAGGTTGTTTTAATGAATTTATAACTTTTTTTATTGGTTGTTTTACATTATTTGATTTTTCTGTTGTTGAAAAACATTTTTGTATCAATAAATATTATTCCAAATTTGTAAATAACGTTTTTGACTTATATGGGACCCCATTGTCATATTCCATAAATCGCACAAATTTTTTATACAGCACATAGCTTGTAGGCCTCGTTGGTCCATTCCCATGGTTATTTAATACTATATAAACACCAACGGCTCGGTACATATCGGAATAAATGTTGATCCATAGGGCCAACATGGCCTGTTAATGCAAAACTTGCGTTGGTCCCATTGGACCAACGTGGGCTATTGAAGCAACATCAGCGATAGTCCCACCGGACCAACATGGCAGGGAACGTGTTAAAAAAGCCATTGAAATATTTAAAAAGGAAAATTTGCTTATATTCTCTTCTGACTGGAAAAAATATTTTTACAATTAGCTTATATTCTTGCGTAAAAATGTATAATCTGTGTAAACACAAACTTTTACTCCTAAGCAAAAGTGTGTAACATTGTGTAAAGTATATATCCTGAAGTTAGACCAATAACCCTCGCATATTTGAGTTTTGAGTTGCTAAATACTTTAATTAATGAAACTTCATACACACTTTATGTTGCATAATTTAAACATATAACACGAGATAAAGTAACCCTTAACCCTTGCTTTTTGAGGTCGTAACGAAACAGATGAATAAAAAACAGAATGGAATCTTATTTTCCAGGAATTTATTGCCGAATCCACGCGTTTATGAACATAGAGTTGTTATCAATAAATTCAAACGTCTGCAATCTATTATTATTTCCAAAATAAATTGCAACACCGGGATTCATTATTTTCTTTACTTATTTTGCGAAATATCTGATAAATATTTGCCTCTATTTATTTTTAAATGATAAATAATTGTAAACAAATGTAAATTGTGACTTAGTTACACACCCAATCCAACACAGAGTATTATAATCTCACTTTACTTAACTTTAACAGGAAATGTACTTGTCTAAATAAAGTAACAGATAAATCGTATCAGCTTTGTATTATTCTGATTGGTTAAGAATGTAAGAAAAACCTCCAAGTATGTATAATTTCTACAATAAGGAATGCATGAATTTGGCACGGGGACAAAACCTTAATACAGTATTTTTGCACAATTTTATCTGTCATATGTCAAATCTGTAAATATATTTCGCAAAATATTCGACTGACCCGCTTCTTTTGGCCCACTTGGTATATATATGCTTTCTGTGGTTTTCCAGGTTTGATTCAGCGTTGAATGAATATGGTTTTGAGAAAAATCATTGTTTTGACGACTTTAGGACACGGACGCACTTGCTATTGTCAAGTCAGGTAGTTTCGCTTCTCGCCAGTGCTTGAAGTAAAGTAACTCTTAGTTCATTGTCTCGATGGTTGTTGCTGTTGGATTGCATATTCTTTTTTTTGTGTGTTTTGTTGTCCTGTTTAGGTTTCTCACCTCTTCAGGACGTAGTTTGTTTTTTTGAATAGTTGGCTTGGTGAATTGGTTCCACTGGTGGTACGCTTCTTTGGGTGTGTCTGCGGAGGAGTATCCTGGACAATCAGAGGTGAAAGGGTCGTTGAGTTAAAACGACCCTTTTCAGAATTTTAGTAGTGAAAATATGGTTATAAATTGACAGAATTTAATAGTTGATAAATTTATTTAATTAATAAGTATATAAATTGTGAATCGCGTGAGGGCACCTGTGGCTATATCCTCTGCAATAGGCAGGTATCATTGTGCAATGGGATCGGGAAACCGCAGGAAACCGATCCCTCCCTGTCTAGCAAGCTCGAAGTGAGCATTTACTGGTTATTACGGCGATAAAAGAGAGGAGTTGCCTTCAGGGAGTCAATGTATTTATCAGGGAGTTCGTTGCTGGCAAGGGCCAGTAATTTAGTGGGTAGGCAGGTAGTTTTCAAGATATTTTGGTCTCTGAAGTTTTGGCAACGGATAGTTTTGATTTTGTAACTCCAGCTCAGAGACGAGAGCCTCTCATTGCTGGGCTGGATGTTCGACAGTTGATGAATGAGGGCGAATGGATAGTCGCGTCGTTTGTTGTTTACTCTACGCAGGAGTCCCCGTTTCAATCCCAGAAGTTTTTGTGTAAGGTGGCAATTTATCAAAATATAGAGGCTAGATCTATACTCAATTACCGTCCTGATAAATACTTTGTAATTATGTATGAGTGTACGTGGGTGTGTCCGTCCGAACTTACCATAGAGGGCATTGAGTAAACTGACTCTGCTCCTAACAGGTTACTTCCAGATCGGTCCTCCAGAGTAACGCTCTCTGTCGAAGCGGCTACTTATGTAGTCGATTCGAATGAACATCGCACCATAGCCTTAATGAGCCACGTCTTGAAATTGTTTTTAAAAGTAATTCGCAATAGAATACATAAGAAATTAGATGAAGGCATAAGTAATACACAAATGGTATTTAGGAAAGGACTGGGAACACGAGATGCACTGTTTGCAGTAAGTGTTCTTTCGCAGAAATGCTTAGATATTAATCAGGAAGTATATGCCTGTTTCATTGATTTTGAGAAGGCATTTGACAGAGTGCAGCATAATCGGCTTAAAGAAATTGTATTAAATAAAAACATGGACAGTAGAGACATTAAAATCATATGTAACCTCTATTCGAACCAAACAGCAAAAGTGAAAGTTGAAAATGAATTGACCGAGGATATCCAGATTCGCCTTGGGGTTTGCTAAGGATGTATTTTATCACCCTTGTTATTCAATTTATACAGTGAAGCCATCTCAGAATTAGCGCTTGCCGAGATCAGTGAGGGCATTATAATAAACGGTGAACCACTGAATAACATAAGATATGCTGACGACACCGTCCTTCTGGCAGGAACGCTAGAAGAACTGCAACACCTTGGTGAACAACTAAATATATATTGCAACGATTATGGACTAAAAATAAATTTGACGAAAACCAAGTTCATGTACTTACAAAAGCGCAAAACATTAAAGTTAAGCTAGTACTAGATAATACAGAAATTGAACAAATATCTTCGTACAAATATCTTTGGAGCATGGATCACATAAGATACTGATCAGACAAAAGAAATAAGATGCCGCATTGAAATTGCACGGTCAACTTTTAATAGAATGAGAAAACTTTTTTGTAATCGCGATATCAATATATCGCTCCAGATAAGAATGCTTCGATGTTATATTTTCTCTACTCTTTTGCATGGGGTTGAAGCTTGGACACTAAAAAAATCCAACACTAAAAACCTAGAAGCATTCGAAATATGGTGTTACCGACGTATTTTGAAAATATCATGGATGGATTGCAAAACAAACGAACAAGTTCTCGAACAACTAGGAAAACAATGCAAAGTTTTAAATTCCATAAAAATCAGGAAATTGGAATATTTGGGGCACATCATAAGAGGTGAAAAATACGAACTACTAACGAATATAATGCAGGGTAAAATCAAAGGCAGAAGAAGCGTAGGAAGACGTAAAATCTCAGCGCTACGCAATATCCGTGAATGGTTTGGATGCAGTTCAATTGAACTATTCAGGCGCGTAACCAACAAAATTATAATTGCCAGAATGATTTCCAATCTCCGATAGGAGTGGAACTTGAAGAAGAAGAAGAAGGTAGGTAGGAGGGGTCGTACTCGTCGGTCTTGTCGTTTGATTTATTTTTATCTTTTTCTTCAATACCGTTTTTCATGTTGTTGCAAGCCTTTGAGCATCATATCTTTGCTTTGGTTCTCTTTAGTGTCTGATCTCAAGTTTTCTTTTCAGCCAATGTTGTCCAGCATCTTGGTCTGATTTAAGTTTATTGTATGTCCTATATTTGACACATGTTGTGCAAGGGACGACGTTTTCCCCCCCTTTCGATGACATTTCGATGTTCTTCTGGTCTAACATGCATTGTTTAATTGGTCTGTCCGATGTACGATTTGTCCCCATGGAATCTCGTATATTCCTTGGTAAAGAGTGATGGAAAGACAGTTACACTATTTGATACATTAAAGCAGCAGAACTATCATTCGTAAATTGTAGTCTGGGATCGATGGAAACTTTTCAGAATATAAAACAATGGAGGAATAGATGTTTCTGTTTCTTCTGTTTCTTGACCTTTCTTCACCTTTTATTACCTCCAAAGTCAACTTGCAGATGTTTTTGTAACTTTTACATTAATTAAGACATTGTAAGTTATACCTCACATCTGTCCTCGAAATTCAAATTCTTTCGAGTATTTCCCGTTTTTATAGGATGCATCCAATTACCTTAACATAAATTAAATCGGCCATAAAAGTTTGATTTCGATCTACTTTCACGTTTAAAATTAAATTTCTGAGAAGTGCCGATACCGAAAACATTACAACACTATCTATTTAAGTTTATTTTAAAGTTTGAAAAGTTTCGATCGAGACCAATCATCTGGTTTAATTCCCGTCTATTAATTCTGTCTTGTACTTGGTACTGTTAACTACTTACGTCGTGTATCGTGAAGCCGATTTGACCTAAAACTTTATTTTGCATTGTTAAATTCGTGTTGTGTGACTATTACTAATGAGCGACACAACAGATTCTACTTGAAATGCTTGTCGTGAGCTGAACGGGGTTTTCACAGGTATGGACTTAACTATTCTGCTACTGTATCGTATAATATAGTGGTTATACTATATTGTATACAAGCGCTTTATCAAATGAAAGTACTTTTTTCTAAACCTTCAGCATCATTTTGATTTTAGCTAATCCTCAGTGGATTGTGTACCTCAGTTTCTCTTCCAATTCGTCAAGCGTTATTTTTAAGAACTCTTTTAGGTATCCACCATGTGTGTCTAGCTTTCATCTGTGTCTTGGTTTCTTCTCCAAATATCTCGTATATTTTTCGTGACTGTCATTCTCACTTAACATTAATTAGTAATAGTCAATCCAATAATTGTTTTCATTAGTTTATTTTTCAATGGTTTTTTCTTCCGTTTTTTTTTTCATTTCAGTGTTTCGGCATTTATTACCTGTTGAAACATCTAACTTCCCTCCATCATTTATTTCTTTTCTTCACTTTGTTTATCACTTATATCTCGTTTCCTAGATTATTGCTCTCTATGTACATATTAATGTAGGTGTCATAGATCTTTATCTAAGATTCCTAAATTAAACTGTCAACGTATATACTTGTAGTATACCTCTTCCACTAAAATGTAACGTGGAGCATAGAACATGGAAAACGGTTTTTAATTAGCTCCAGCCAACACTATCATACTAACTCCCTTCTAGCAGCAACGTTCACTTCATCATTTGTTGAAAAAATTTTCCCCCAAGGTCTTTGAGTTTTGGAAATAGTTTGTAGTCACTCGGGGCCAAACTTGGAGAATATGGGGATGACACACAATTTCTAAACGTTCATCACGAATTGTACGCATTGCAACCAAGGACTTGTGTCTTGCTGCGTTGAATAGATAATCTCCCAGCTGAACTATATAAAGAAGGTGGCCATGATACCATAATGGCATTACATCAGCTGATAAAATAAATATGGACACAGAAATCCCTCTCCAATAATTGTAATATTGGAATACTTTGCCCAGACACAAAAAATAGATATCTTTGAATGCTCTAATCACATAGGATTACGCTTCTAAATGCAGCGTATAAAATATTTTGCATAGTACTATGTTACCGTATGGCACCATATGCAGAACGGATAGTAGAAAAATACCAGGCTGGTTTCAAAGGTAGTACATCGATAATTCATTAGGTTGCAACCCTGAGACAAATTTTAGGAAAACCACTGGAATATGGGAAACGTTCCTATTCACATATTTATATACTACAAAGCAGCCTACGACTCTGTGAATATAAGAGAAATGTTCAAAGCAATGAATGAGCCAGGGTGAACTGTCTGAGCCTTTTAAATCAAATGACGGGCTGCGCCTGGGAGACCCTCTTTCATGTATACTGTTCAATCTGGCTCTGGGAAAAGTAATACGTAAGTCAAATATCACAAATTTGATTCAATATAAATAAATCAGTGCAAATCCTTGCCTATGCTGATGATATCAATATTGTTGGGAGAACGGAAAACGCTGTACGAGAGGCGTATCTAGCATTAAAATAATCAGGTACAAAAATGGGTTTAATAATAAACACCAACAAAACTTGTTATAGAAAACGACGTCATCGAAACAGTGAAAGAATTTATATACCTGGGAGCGTGTATTACGAATGGAACAAAATGACCCAGCTAGAAAAACGCTCCTTGATAGACCCATTGGTTAGAATGGTCATGAAGACATGAGAAATATGGGAGTACGTGCTTGGCGATGGATAGAAACGACTGGAGACAAATTCTTGAGGAGGCTAGGACCCACGCAGGGTTGTAAACCCAGAATGATGATGATGATATAATGGTGTAATATTTCGTCTATTGTCACTTACTAATCAATAAAGTTCTTCTTATCCCTGTGAAAAGTGTCCAAAAGCCCTTAGACAACTGTTATTAGTTGATTAGCTGAAACCATACGGGCAACCCACATTGCCGTTAGTTTCTTAATAGATAAAACATTAGATGTAATGTTTGGGAAAGTATGTAGTATTTATTTTCATAATTTACATTTAATATTTTTATTTTACTGTACTATAATATGGTGTTGTTTAATGGTCTATTCTAACTAGTTATTTACTTTAAAAGATATTATTTTCTGCTACCGACCAAAATCTCATTGTTAAACTGGCTTAAACAAATGTCTGTTTTTAAATTCAGTGAATTTGACTTTCTCTTTTGTTATTTTTGGAAATTACGTCTCGCAAACACAGAAACCGCTGTAAAGTATCATATTTCTGTGACCATTTAGTTGAAATTATTGCCGTCCAAAATCGCAATACAGTAGAGTGATTTATTGGTATGCAGTTGTCTCACGAACCGTTGAGAACCCCTTAGAAGTTGCAGGTACAGATTTTTATCCTCACAAATGCGAAACACTTCATTACGAGATTGCGAACGAAATGCATACAGTTGATCGGTTACGTACTGTCGAGCCTCGGCGTCCCGGGCGTCGCAATGGCAAATCCAACTCTACTCAACTGCTACAACGATTAATATACCAATATTTCAAAAGGTAAGTTTATTCTCTGTACAGATTACAGTAATGAGTAAAGCCAGTTAATTATCGTAATTTATTCACAATTAATATTTGATTTTTTTGACTACTTTTATTTACAGTCAAAATATACATTTTTTCTTCATTATTTTAATTTCATTTAACCAGCGACCTCTTAAGGTTTACACAAAACAAATGTTTTAAACTACATGAAACGAAAAGCCTGTTTCCGCCATGATTTGATGCAAATATACCGTATGATCTTTTATAATGATATCGTGAAGTTTCCTGACATTTTCTTCGGTTGTGACGGTGAATGAATGACCTCCACCATGTACCTACGTGCCGCCTTTTTTACACTTATCGTAAGATTCAGCACAGTTCCTTAATGTCACTATTAAATCGGCATGCATATCTTTTGGGAATAACTGCTTTTTAGCAAGCATCTTTGATAGTTCGCCTCCATTTTAACACTGACGTACACCACCTCGGCTGAAGCGCTTGCGTGCTGTGATATCACTGATGCAAACTGTGGCTTACAAATCTAGGGATGACCAAAATATGCATGCAGCTTTTTAGTAAGTATAAATAAAGTTCTGATTAAAATGGAACTATGTCATGGTTGGACCATCGGGGTCAACCTTCGAATATTTAGAATAAATAGTTGTGAAATGAATTTATTTATAAATACAAATCTTTCCAGCCTTATTTACATGCTATCCATTATCCTATGGATAACATGCAAATTGGATAGGATAAGGAAGGCACAAAGAGCGATGGAGAGACAAATGTTGGATATATCACTTAAAGATAGAAAACGTAACTAGTGGATCAGAACCAGAACAGACAGTAGACGCGATAGAACAAGCAGCAAAACTGAAATGGAAATGGGCTGGACACAATGAACGTCTCCAAGACGGACGATGGAACAATGTCATCGGAAAGTGGCGTCCATACAATGCAAAGAGATCAAGAGGCAGACCACAGATAAGGTGGAAAGATGACATCAGGAAACAAGGAGGTCCCGCATGGCAGAGAACAGCTCAAGATAGGGAAAGATGGAGAGAACTGGGGGAAACCTATATCCAACAATGGAAGGATAGAGAATAGGTTAAAAAAAAACACCACGGAACACAAAAATAACTCAGTTCTTGTAAACATATTACAGTCCTTCTAGACTACAAGACAATAACAGAAGGCATAGACATAAAACCACGATGAAGTGTCAACAACAGAAATGTAAAACAAACTAAATTTGTATCCATTGTGGAAGTTGTTTTGTATACAAAAAGGCAATATTTTGTTTGTAAATAAACTAGCGAAAAATAGCAAATACAATTGTGAATAAATTACGAAATTAACTAGCCATACTCATTATTGTTGTCTGTACAAAGAATATAGACTTAACCTTTGATACCCTTACGTTGGTACCACGTCGGGACGCCTGCCGAGGCTCGATGGCACGAGAACCGATCAAACTAGGTCCATTTCGTCCGCTGTCTTGGGATGAAGTGCCTGTGTATTGAGATCGTCAGGTCAGAAAATCGTGACCCTATGGCCACGCTTCGAAGCGGATGGTAGGAAGAGGGTGTACCAATAAATCAGTCTATTGTATTGCGATTTTGAATGGCGATAATTTAAGTTAATTGTCACGGTAATAAGATACTTTGCACCAGTTTCTATATTTGTGACACAAAATACAAAAGAGAAGCCAAATTCTCCGTACTTAAAACATAATAAATGAGATAGCCAGTAACAATTTTACGAAATTACAGGAAGCAATATATTTTAACAAAGTCGTTAGAATGCAGCATTGAATTATAGTGCACTAAAAGAAAAATAATAAATGTACAAATATGAAAGGAAATAGTACATACTTTCCCAAACAGAAGTCACTAGTCAAAAAACCAAAATAAGTACATATTAAAAAAAATTAAATTTAAATTCCTCAAATTCAGTGCAAGATCGGGTCATACCCACCTACTACCCACCCCTCATCGTACTGTGTTTATGCTCTCTAACCGAGAAAATAAGAAAAATAATTTAACGTTATTGACAATATAAAATTTATTCTGTTTTATTTCAAAGTTCAATGTATCGAAAATGGCTGGCAAATGAGAGTTCGTTGAAACATCTACAATTTTTTTTGTGTCCAAAGTAAACCGAATTCTGAACACCCGGAAATAACAATATACAAAAATATTGTCTTCCATCCATGAAACTAACATGCTCAATTTATTTTTGCTTTTTTATTCCGTTAAATTTTATTTGTTTATTTATTAGTTTAAATAATATTTTAAATGCTACCAATATTTCTACCGGAATGCGTCATTACATATATTTCCAACTAGCAGTGTACACTTATCTCGAAAACGATTATTTTTATCAATAGTTAATAAAGGTTAAATATATTACTTATCAAAATTGGATATTTCCAGAATTTTTACTGTGTAATTTGGACGTCACATGCGAACATATTTAATCATTTTGCATAAGCCTGTCGCTAATGAACTAAAATTGTGTACAGTGTGTCCCAAAAGTATCGTATAAAATTCGTAATTTTGTTCCTGTTAGAGTTTGGAAAAAAACACAAAATCAGGTCGATTTTCATTTGGCATTTTTCTTGATCATATTCGTTGCCGTTATGACGTCGTCGACTTTTTTAAATCTTTCTTTAATAGAAGAAATGAATAGTACTTTCAGAGACAAATTGAAGCATATAGTGTGTCGCTATCCTTTAATTACTTTATGAAATCTTTGAAGAAATATGTAAAAATTGCTGTTGAACCAATTCAAAGTTTTGCAACTGACTATATCAGTTTGTGTATAAGCCGGGGTTTCGTCTAACCGACAAGACGAATCCATCAAGCTGAGGCCTGAGTCTTAATAGATCGCAGCCTAGAAACTGCTCTACCAGGTACAACATCTTGTTAGGTACGTAAGTACGTAAGTCGTTTATAGATAAGTCTGAGTTCCAACATCGAAAAGATTGTAGTACCCATGTCTAAAGATCTGGTCTACTGGCAAGGATCGATCCCACCTTAAACCGATAGTAAAGTCACATTGTTTTGAACCTTTCGACTCTCCTTCTTCTCCTCTATAGTTTATAAGCTAAACATAAAATGCGTTGTGCAGTAGCTGGTTGATTAAATGATGATTAGACAAGAGGTGCCGATAAATCTGTTTCATGTTTTTTCATGGTTTTTTCACGGACTCGGTAGTGGAAAAGCTGTGGGTTATTGCTTGTTGCCGTGAAGACAAATTTAATACTAAAACCTCAAGAATTTGTTTAAAAACCGTTTAAAAAACTGTATTTTAGGAAGGAATGAAGGTCCTTTATCTGAAGCTGGCAGCATAGAACCTAATGAGGTCATGGATGGACCAATCGGTAATTTAGAAGTTTTATTAAGCAAAACATATTTTTCAGATTCATCTGGCAAAGCAGAAGAAGAAGATGTGGATACAGACATAGAAGAATTAAACCAATTACAGTATAATACATATGAGTGGTTATATATGAAACAAATTTGATCTGCCTGAAACTACGGATACTTCCACTTTTACATGGATTGATTAAGTATCCGAAGGCGGCCAAAAAAAGGAAAACCTGAACGGTTGTCAACGGAACTAGAATAGAAAGTTCTCAAGAAAAAACAAGCATATCACATATGGCTTCAATCTAAAGATCCTCAAGACAGAGAAATATACGCCAAATGGAATAGAGAAGTTAAAAAAGAAGTGGATAAGGCGAAAAATGTAAACTGGGAGGCTAAGTGGGATGAACTGGACAGATTTATGGGTGGAACAAAAGTGGCACAAGCAGTTTAGGAAAAATTGAGAAAAATGAAGACAACATTCCTCTCATAAAGTTAAATGAATGGGAAGAATATTAATTAACAGAGACGAAAGACAGGAAATCCCTATAATAACATTATCTGAATTGACGAAAACCGTAAAAGAGGTTAAAAACAGAAAAGCCGCAGGGTCTGGAGACATTCCCATAGAGCTGGTTAAATATGGGCCGACTGCACTTCTAGAATTAATAGTAGATCTTTTTAATCAATGTATGTGTGGAGACCAGGAAATTCCTAAAGATTGGAATAAATCTTATATAAGCTCCATATATAAGAGAGCGAATAAAAGAGTCTGTTCCAATTATAGAGGTATTCGTGTGACGAGCTCTGTGGGCCGGTTGTCGGCAGAATATTAAAGAAGAGGGTTGAAAGGCAGATACAAGATGTTGAAGAACAAAGCGGCTTTCGTACCGGGAGATCCTGTCTTGATAATATATTTATCCTACGACAAATAATTGAAAAGCGTGTCGAAAGAAGTAGAGAGACCCATTTGGTATTTATAGACCTTGAGAAAGCATATGATAGTGTCCCGTTAAAGAAAATGTTTGAGGTCTTCGAAAGGTCCGGATTGTATTCGACGTAGATCCGAGCGATATATAAATTGTACGAAAATGCAGTTAGTTGTGTAAAAATTGGAACCAGAACTTTAAATGAATTTAAAGTCACTAAAGGCCTAAAGCAAGGATGCTGTTTGTCACCGACACTCTTTAAAATATACGTCCAAGAAGCATTGAGGAATTGGAGAAATAAATGTAGATTTATGGGCATCGAAGTGGGAAAAGAAACTCTATATACATTGTTGTTTGCAGATGATCAGGTGGTGGTTGCAACCGATGAGGAAGATATAAATTATATGAATCGAAAATTATTTGAGGAATATGCCAAATGGGGGCTTACTGTAAACATAAGCAAAACAGAATATTTAAAAATTGGAGGAAATACCACAGATCTGAGGCTTGAAAACGCAGTCATAAAAGGTTGCAACCAGTATAAATATCTAGGAAGCATCATATCAGCAGATGGCAGAGTTAAGATAGATGTACAAAACCGAATAACCCAAGGGAAAAAATGCATCCGAATACTGAATTCATTACTGTGGTCTAATAAAATAAAGATGCATACCAAACTTCGTGTATACAGAGCAATTGTAGAACCGATTACCACATATGGTGCCGAATGTTGGACGATGACAAAGAATGAACGAGATAAAGTAGACGTTGTGGAAATGGATTATCTTAGAAGGTCATGTCGAGTATCGAGAATGGAAAGAACCAGGAATGAGGAAATACGAAACCGTACAGGAATTAGAGATACTCTTTCAGATAGAATACAAGGAAGGCAATTACAATGGTATGGTCACGTGATGAGAATGGAGGAGGAGCGGTGGCCAAAGAAAGCCTTAATGTATGTTCCACCAGAAAGAAGGAAAAGGGGAAGACCACCAAATTCCTGGAGAAGAGAAATTACAAAAACAATGCAATCTAGAGGCAGAGAAGAGGGAGATTGGAGAGATAGGAAAAGATGGAGGCTGAAATGCGGGAAGCGGCAATCGCCGTAGGACCCCGTTATATGATGATGAAAATTATTATTTAAATATAAATTAATAACGATGTGACGTTTATAACGTTACAACATCTTCAACGAATGCCGAACTGCAAAGATTTTTAATGGAAAAAGATTTATATTTCAAAGATTTTTATCGTATCACGAGTATTGATACGAAAAATATTTCATATTTTTCTTCCAACCACATGAAAAAAACAGTAACGAAAGGGTTAGTATAATGTTGTTTTACTTTACCTGTTTACCTACTACAAAAAAGCTAATACGGATCTGTTTTTATAGCCAGAACATGAATAACCTAAGTAATTGTTGATTGTAACAAACAACTGGGAAGCATGGTACTTATATAACTGTTTTTATGGTTTATATTTTTAGATGCGTCCCATCATCGTATATTATTATAATTAGAAGACGCATACTATTTTTTACAGTTAGGTTCGTGCATGATGATTGATGTAGTAGAATCTATCTAACGATATCCTAAATTATTGTATACGTTAAATATTGTTGTCTAAATTTTAACAAACGATAGGAAGCAATATAAACTGGGTTTCCGTAAAAAAACCGTCAAGATTTGATAAAAATATGGTAAATAGTTTAGATAACTTCTAAGAGGTTTGATTAATAAATTATTTTCTGCGTTTACTAAGTGGAATTCCTAAAACGCCGCAGTTGCATGAAAACATCATTGTGTGCAAATATTTTGCAATTTTTAGCCTACTTCCGTGTTGTTTACCATCTGTTCTAGATAAAGCTTGATAAGTAATCAGATTGTTTTTTTAAATCTTCGATCTACTATTTTTTACATTTAATATAAAAAATAGATCCATAACAATGCATGTATTATATTAAAGAACTTTACAATAGAGGCAGTATTAGGCCTACAGAAGCAGCTAGGTAGACGAAGAAAGTGATGATGATGACAATATGAAAATCACAAAAGAAATCATAACTGAAAACATAAAATTGTTCTGAAGCTATTTTCTTGTGGCATTGTAAATTAATTACTATTAAACTGGGAATAAGCCACAATTAAAGATAAAAATACGTTTTATTGACGTTTCCAAGAGACAAGACCAAGACTGTCTAAGTCTTGTCTTGTTCTTGCATTTGGGCAACACTAGATCTGGTCCCCCGTACCTCCTTACCTTAGGAGTTCGGTATTATGTCCTCTCCTGGTGTCTTTCTATGTTATAATTTCCTTAATGCTTCAACAGAAAGAACTTGTAGAGGAAAATTTAATTTAATGACATAAAGAAGATGCGCTGATTAAGTCAATAAGCCATAAGCCATAAGGCCAAGATACGTAAAAATACGCCCAATACTCCATTCTTTGGTTCCATACAACTAATATCACTTTTGGTATGCCCAATATTTCATACCAATGAAATTGAACTAAGAATTGTGATTCCTCCATAGCTTTTATAGCTATATCATTCAAGTTTAAACAAAAATACTAACAAATATAAGTTGAAGCGGATAAAATACAGGAAAATCTGTGTTTATCTTAGTAAATTGTTTCGTTTATAAATAATATGAACAGATAAGCTCTCCGATAGGCGCACTGCTCTATATTAGTTCTTCGCAAATTTTAAACAGCAAACACAAAAACAACAATAATAAACAACTTTCAGAACATGTTCCAATAAAACAGCAGATCAAAGTGCACAGTACTCGTCAAAAGTGTCGCTCGATTAATTGAGGTTATGCCCTGAACAGATATTTATCATATTAATGACATACTTTATATTGAATATTCCCAGAGATTACGTGATCAAAATCCGAACTTGATTTAAACAAATAAAAAGTCCAAGTTGTAAGATAAAATATTTTATTAAAACAATAAATTTTGCTAATGTGGGGAAGGGGGTGATACGGGACTAAAAATTATTTAATGTTGGTACGCTGGACGTTTTTCCAAGTTCTTTCATGGTTATACACTGCTCCGCAAAATTAATCGGACTCACATTTTTTTTACCTTCAATGTAAACATTTTTCAAAAAAAATTAAATTCAATAAATTTTTTATTGTATGTTCAATAACAACCCTTAAAATAAAAAATAATTTAGAAAATATTGATTAGTTTAATAACAAATAAATATTATACAAGTTTTTTTATTCTGGTGTAAGATATTTTTCAAATCAAAATCATAAAAAAAATTCTGAAATATGGATATTAAAATCGAGTATTTCATCCTCGAGCACCAATAACAGCTCTCATCCTTTTTGGCATAGATCGAATCAGCAATTTTGTTTGCCTAACTACTCTTCCCGAGTTGCTCAACAAATTATATGTAATTAAGATCTGGACTTCTAGAAGGTCAGGCTAATACCCGAATACCAACATCTGTAAAGTTTTACTTGGTTACCCTGGCTGCGGGCAGCCTAGCATTATCCTGCATTAGGAGAAAATTGTGGCAGACAAACAGTGGATTAGATTGGCGCAATATAGAGGAAGATGGAAGCAATTGGGAGAGACCTACATTCAGGAGTGGATGGAGCATGGTTAACAAAGAGAAGAGTCATATTTACCTCTTCTCCCTATATAAAATATTTTTTAACTAATTTATTTTAACTTTTTTTCTTGTTTTTGTCTTGCTAGTATTAGTCTTTTTATCTTTTATTTTCTCCGTTAGTGAAACTTGATTTGATGCTGCTAATCGTCTCTATCTTTTACGTCCTAACCGGTTGTCTTAATTATGATGGTAATAACCAGATAACTTCTCTTACTTTATTTATTGTCTGAAATTATTATATTTGACGCCACTGGAAGGAAACCTTGTACAATTTGTCAATGTCAAATTTAAAATATGACATTTTAAAAATCATCAAAAATCATGTTCAAATTTTCAAATTACTTTTTCTTCAAGCGTGACTCTAGCATTTCCTCAAAAGGAGACACAATAAATTCTCCAAAACTGGCTTTGGTGAAACAAATGATAAAAAGTGACAAAATCGTAATATTTTCAAAATCGTATTGTATATACTGCAAGATGGTCAAAGAACTGTTCGACAAATGTGATGCACAATACACCGAATACGTTTTAGATAGTAGAGAAGACGGAGAAGAAATTCAGAAAATATTGGGGGATCTTACCGGAGCCAGTACTGTGCCGAGAGTTTTTGTAAATGAGAAATGTTTAGGTGGAAGAGCTGAATGTAAACATTTATATGATTCCGGAAAACTAAAAAAACTGTTGATTTTCTAGATATGCAAATAATTCAGGTCCCTGTAATAAATTTTTAACATATTTATTGTAGTTATTAATTGAAAGTTCAAGTTAAAAGTGTTATATCGATTTTGTGTAATCAGAATACGACTTGGTGATAGATCAGTTATAATAGAGATATTTCAAGGAAACAATCCTCGAAATATGTTGGGAATGTATCTGAAGTTGTGGTACCTATTGGTTGAAAAGACATAATTAAAGCAAAAATAGTGTAGACATGTTCTTCAATAGAAGAAATTTAGAAGGACAAAACCAGAACATATCAGATTTTCATGTAATATGAAATTACAAGTACAAATAATGTGGTAATTTGAGATAGTAATAGCTATTATAATAAAAATGTCTTGTTCGCGAGTTATTGTGGTCCGAGATACTGGAATTCTCTTACACGTTCAAAATTGTATATGCCCATAGTTATATTTTGCTTATTCTGACTGAATCTGTTTAAGATACATGTATATAGTTTTTTTTATTGAGTTTAGTTCTACATTTTTGTTTCTTTTTCATTTTCTAAAAATATCCTTTGTTTTGGTGATATTACTCTTACAGCATCTATATCGTTTGCTTCTTCTTCTTTACGTGCCATATCAGCGACGGAGATTGGCAATCATCATGGCTATTCTGATCTTAGATGATGCCGCTCTGAATAATTTGATTTATGTGCATCCGTACCATTCCCTTAACTAACGCAACCATGAAATTCTTCACCTTTCTACACTTCTCTTATCCTGGATTTTCCCTTGTATAATTAATTAAAGTATGTTGTATCTTTTATTACGCATAACATGCCCGAGGTATTGCAGCTTTCGTATCGTGATGATTGCCAATATTTCCATTCTTTTGTTGACTCTTCTCATGACTTCGTTGTTTGTTACATGCTCGGTCCATGATATCCCTAATTCGTGTATCTCGGACTGCCTTTTCTAAGGCAATATTAAATAGGAGGCAAGCCAGAGCATCTCCTTGTCTGAGTCCATCCTTTATCTCAAAGGATCTAAAACTCTCTCCCTGTATTCTAACAGTGGCTTCTAAGTTAGACATTGTCATTCTCGTTAGTCGGATAAGTTTCTCTGGTATACCAAACTCATGCATTGATTGGTATAGCACTGTTCTCTTGACACTGTCGTATGCGGCCTTGAAGTCGACGAATAGGTGATGGGTTTCAATATTGAATTCTAATGTTTTCTCGAGAATCTGTCTTATTGAATGAATCTGGTCAATTGTTGATTTTTCTGGAGTGAATCCAACTTGATATTTACCAATTATGCCCACTGTGTAAACTTGCAACCTTTCGTAGAGAATATTTGCTATTGTAAGCAGTTGTTAACAGGGTTATACCTCTACAGTTGTCACACTGGAGCTGATCACCTTTTTTATGTAACGGGAATATCACGCCTTGAGACCATTCACAAGGCATGGTCTCATTATGCCAAACAAGAAGTAAAAGCTTATGCAGTGTCTGTAGTAGGGCATCGCCACCATTCTTGTAGAGCTCACTGCAAATTTGATCAACTCCTAGTGATTTATTATTTTTAAGCTTTTTAATGGCTTGGGCAACGTTTTCGATGGTAGGTGGTCTTTCGTTTGGGTTGAAAGGATTCCAATCATTTCGATTTGCTAGGGTGTTATCTGCTTCTTCGATATGATGGCCATTAAATTTTGCATCGAAAAATTCAACCCATCTGTTTAGGATTGAGGCTGTATCATTTAGGATGTTTCCTTCTACATCCTTATAGCTCCTTATTCTTGGCTTAAACTCTTTGCGCATTTTGTTTAGATTTCTGTAGAACTTTCGAGTTTCATTTTGATTTCTTAGCCATTCTGTGCTTTCCAACTGCTTTTGCTCAAATTGTCTTTTTTTTTCTTCTATGTAATCGTTTTTCTTCTCTTCTTAGTGTCCGGTATTCTTCCTTTGCTCTTCTTGTGCATCCAGCTTGATTTGTCTTTAGGTATGCCCTGTTTTTGTTATCTGTTGCTTCTTGGCACTCCTTGTCAAAAAATTCTTTTCTTTAACTGGTTTGGTTTTCCCCAATATTTTTGTTGCTTTCTCAGTTATTATGTTTTTACATTTTGTCCACAGTTCCTCTACATTTTCCCCCACCTCCAAGCTCTCCATTTCCTCGTCCATTTGTCTCCTATACTCACTCGCAACGGTTTCAATGCGCAGTTTATCAACATTAATTCTGTCTTGTTTCGTGTGTTTATCTTTCTTTAGGTTTGATTATTTACAATAGATCGATACAAGTCTTAGCATATGCTGATGACATTGACATAGTAGGGCGTAGCAAGCGAGATGTTGAGCAATATCTTCTAGAATTGGAAACAGCGGCGAAACAGGTCGGTCTAGTCATCAACGAAGACAAAACCAAGTGCATGTTGGTTACAAAGGATCCGATAGCAAATGAGGAACGAGAAACAGTCTTTGGAAGTCATACCTTTGGACGTGTTGACAACTTCACATACCTTGGGTCGCTATTGACTGCTACCAATAAAACAAGCGAAGAAATCAAAAGACGAATAAATCTTACAAATAGGGCATACTATGGACTCCAAAAGTATTTCCACTCAAGAAACATTCAAAGAAAAACTAAAATTATTATATACAAAACATTGCTGAGGCCGGTCCTCACAGATGGAGTAGAAACATGGACTCTAACGCAGAAAGATGAAATACTTTTGGGAATATTTGAGCGTAAAATACTCCGCAAAATATTTGGAGCTGTAAACGACCAAGGGCAGTGGCGCAGAAGATATAATTTTGAATTGTATCAGCTCTTTGATGAGCCAGATGTCATAACGTTCATTAAAACACAGCGACTTAGATGGACTGGACACATAATACGAATGCCAGAAAATACCATTGCTAAAAAGCTAACCACAAGAACACCTGTAGGAAAAAGAAGCAAAGGCCGACCGCGAATTAGGTGGTTAGATGGAGTAGAAACCGACTTACGAATATTAAAAATCAGAAGATGGCAACATGTTGCCAAAAATCGAACAGAATAGCGACGAATCTTGGAGCAGGCCAAGATCCACAGAGGATTGTCGAGCCAAAGATGATGATGATGACGGTCCATGATATCTTCAGGATGCTTCTATACACCCACAATTCAAATGCTCTCAACATTTTAGTACTCGTCGCGTTAAGTGTCCTTGCTTCTATCCGTAAAGCAGAGTCCAGAAAATATAACACCTTGCCAGTCTAACTCTCAAGTCTAATTTCAGTTCTCTTGCATAAAGTACCTTTCTCATTTTATTGAAGTTTGTTCCTGCTGTCTCTATTCCAACTTAGATTTCTTTGGAGTAATCGCATCCAAGCATCTCTGAATTAGTACATTGAATGCAAAGGGAGCTTCACGGGTACCTACGCCTCTACGGAATCTAAATTGGGTTTCTTCAATATCCATATTAAGTATTTGGTAAATGCGTTTATCGATGATCTTCAAAAACAAAGAGTGTGAGACAATCAGGCTCTAGCATTTTTCGTTTTTGGGAGACAAATAAATATGTTGACGTCGACCATTCATTGGGTATGTCACCTGAATGATAAATTTCATTAAAGAGCTTTAAGAGGACATCCATGTACTCGTTTTCTATTATTTTAAGGATATCAATAAGCAGTTGATCTGGCCCTTTTCCGTTTCTGGTGTTCTTTAGTGTGTACAATATTTCTTCCTTTGTAATTTCTATACTTGTTTATCTGTTCTCGAAAGATATGTCTTGTAGGTTTCCTCTTTCGTCGTCGAAGATCTTTTCCATATATTGTTTCCATCGTTTTAGCTTTTCGTCAGTCGTTATCATAGTATCGTTTGCTTACCCAGAATTATCCGGGAATCCTATTCTAAGAACTTTCAGCTGTATGGTAGCTTCTTTTGGTCATATTTAACAATATGTGGAAAAGTAACAGAAAACGTTTCCATGGTATGTACCTCAACTTCAACCTTAACCAGTGAATTCTTGATACATATTTCACATATTTCATCCTATTTTTTCCATGGTTATCCACACATTATTCCTTGCGATGCTATTATATGCTTTTCGGAAATCTATAAACAGCTAGTGTACAACTTGATTGAATTTCCAAGTCTTTTTTAACCGTAACTGTTATATTATATTATCATATTCAGAAAAGAACAGATCAGAAAACTGTTTTTTAATAGTAAAAGTCTATCTCGATCGAAAACCTCATTGCTACTGTTCGATGTTCTTTTCTGAATATGGGGTTATTTTACTTCCAAATATATTTTACAGCCCTTGTAAAAAAAGGACACTTTTATTGTGTATGTTTCGCCAATGTGGATAAATGAAAAGTACGATGGTTCCATAAAATTTGCCCCCGTAACAATATACCTTCTGCATACCAACGCGATTTACGAGCGAATAGTTGAACAACTTCGTTGAATACTTTGAAACATCGGTAAACTTACCAACACTTCGCTGGTCTATATATTTACGTCCTTGGAAAGAGTGGAACGCTATTCTAGCTGTGTGTCCTACCCACCTCCATTTTAGTCTGGCTATCCTTTCGATGACGTCAGTCATCTTGGTTCTGCTCCTGACCTCTTTGTATTTTATTTTGTCTCATAGAGTTGTTCCTAACATGGATAGCTCCAATCTTCTCAGTGTGATTCTTAGTTTGGTAGCCGAGGCTTTTGATAAAGTAAGTGATTCTGCTCCGTAGCTCAACACTGGGAGGACGCATTGATCAAATACTTTTCTCTTCATGCTTGTGGGCAGCTCACTTTTAAAAGCTTCTCTCAGTTTTCCATATGCTGAACACCCAAGACCGATTCTTTTTCTCAGTTCTTGGCCCTGATTATTCCTGCCAATCATAATTTGGGGAAAAACCTATGAAAATATATATAACTGTTAGATATAACGGACTGTTGTATTCTCAACGAAAATAGACTAATTTTATATTTAGTACAATATCATTTCTATTTCATATATAAATGCATTGGCATGTCCTTGAGAAACACAGTAATAAGACATTTTTTTTTATGTTTTTTGTTGTTATATAACGTTTCTTTAACTAAATCATTCCCTAGTCTGATTTTGACATCTCAGGGCCGTTAAACGAAAATATTATTTAATAAACTCGAAGACTGCTGTATTTTTAAATTAGAATTATGGGTTCAATTAATTGTGAACAATGAATTTTTTATCTGTGTTGACGAAATGTTTAAAATATACGTATCTCTTTTTTTCCTTTATTGTTACATATCTAAATAAATATATAATACTGCAGATTTGTAGATGTCTAAAACCAAAAAAGATTGTCAATAATTATCTGGTAGGGAATTATTAGGAAGATTCTGAATAATTTTAAAATCGAAGAGCCAAGTCTATATAAGACAAATTGTTTAAAGTAGGACATATTGAAATTATCTGATTAATTAATTAAAGTAATAATTAATGGAATAAAATATATATGAGTGACATAAAGATAGCAATTGGCCGAACTCAACACAATTATCAGCGTAAGAAATTGATTTAAATAACCATTTACCCGTTTGTTGCAGTCATAGTTGTACCCGTTGCCCGATGGCGGCTTTCCTGTGGTCTAGACTCCTTTAGTAGACAATGAATGTCGTATACATACAACGCGGACGTCGTCGTTATTCTGGCCTCTTGGGAGAGTAGTTTGCCTATTTACCGAAAGAACAACGCATCTCTTTGTTTATCCAATAACTTAAGGGTGTTCAACAAAACATGTGGGTTTTATTACTGTGCAACTTATCTTGAAGTAATAGAAATCACAGCAATTTCTAGAGGAATATGATTCGGTGTAAAAGTTAAGGAACTTTCCCATAAACATGTTTTAAACTAGAGTGTCTTGCATCGATGAGGACATGATCTATTTGGTTACGTGTTCTTTCATCATTTGAAACCCATGTGACTTTGTAAATCTTGGTGTTTCGCGTGCGATTTTGTTTTTTGCCATCTTGATTTTAATTGTGCCAATTACGAGATGATGGTCACTTGCGATGTCTGCTTCTCTTTTATTACGTACATCAAGAAGAGATGATCTCCATTTTTTTGATATAGCGATGTGGTCTATTCGATATGAGCTGTAACTTATTCGAAGAAATAAAACGTTTCTTCAATAAAACATTTCAATAACAATATTGACATGATTGAAAATAATCAGCCTGGACATGACAGATTATTCAAAATTAGACCTGTTCTGAGCCAAATCAAAGAACGAATACTCATGGTTCCGAAAGAAGAAAGAAAAGCGCGAAGCCAGCTAAAGCAGTATAACTAGGGTGACCATAATTTTTCAACAAAAAAAAGTACATTTATAATTTTTAAGAAAATATGTACACTGTTAGTGCCCTAGGAAATTTTTTTATTCAAAATTTTACGAATCTTTAATGAAACAATGATAAGAACGATTTTTCTAATCAAACATAGTACATAAAAAATGTATGATAAATTTTAATAGTTAATTTTCTTTCCACGTTCCTTTCTGAACATCTTGATCATCATTTTGGTACCAGTCGTACTTTTTGGAACTATGAATTTCCTTCAGAAGTTGTGGTTTATTCTTTAAGAACTGAAACATTACACGAAACTTTGAAGTTTGTGTAGACTTGCATGATGGCTTCCAGTTGAACACATGATGACTCCTATAATTATTGATATTTGAGAGCAACCGCTCAATCGACGCACTGGTCCCGGCAGACAAAAAACAAACTCGCATAGAATTTTGAGATTTTTCAAAGCCCTTTCTTTTTGGAAGATTTCGAGCCATCGATCTTCGGTAGAAATATTTTTCGAATTCCAGTCTGTGATTTTATTTTCTGTAACGTAGGTTCGTATTAGACTAACTTCATTAAACAGTTCGTCCTGATTCAATATCGGACCTATGTAGTCTTTGAAAGCCTCACACGACGATAAAATTTCAGCCCAAGAAACTTGTTTTTCAAGTTAACTCATCCACATAGCTTTAGTTCACTTAAATTTTCACTCCAGTTTTTCAAATATGTTACACAATTTGAATAGAACTGCTTGACATGCCTGATAAAGATATCCCGATAGTTCACACTAAGGTCAAGGTCTTCCATATTTTCAAGTTTTGAAAGGGACTCTCTTACTTTAAGCGGTAAAAATAAATAACTTATTTAAGCGATTTGAATCTTATTTATGAGTTTGAAATACTCCAAAGCGGCTTCCGTTGCGCATATTTTGTCACCTTCTACATCTAAAATCACTTTGTGGAAGAGAGACGCAATGTTATGCACAAACCACATCCTTGTTTCACTGATTGGGTTTTGAAAAAACTGTTTTAGAACTGTTGGACAATTATCAATCGACAAAAAATATGCTTTCAAGGGTTCGAACATTTGTATAATTTTGGGATTGAGCCTCTTGAGCTAAAACATTTTTTACAATCGCCTCAGTCTTGGTTCGAGCTGCCGCAAATTTAGGTTCAAACATGCTTACAATTAGTTTTAACCTGCAGTTTAAGGATCTGAAACTTTGCAAATGCTTAATTTTATGGTAAGCAAAAGTACCTTCCTTAGCAGCAATCAACATATTTTCAGAACTTAAATTTTCTTTTTTAACAAAGGTTTCCAATTTGCTGCTCTTCGAGTTTGCATTAGTAGCCAACATGTGTTTTTCTTTGACAAATGTTGTTTGATATTACTGCGACCACTGTTAGAAATATTAACATCACTTTTAGAAACTTGGCAAAACACAATATGCGGTGAAACATTTGATTTTTGTTTCATAAATGGATACTCTGCTTGCAACTCGACGTTAAAATGGCATTTTCTTCTAGGATGAAATTGTTTATTTTTCCACACAGCACAGAATAATATAAAAAACCAGAAAAAGTGTCGGAATTTAAGACAAAAGGTTAATAGACTGTTTAACAGCGAGCGCATCAATTCGAATCATAATTATATTTTGTTTGGACAAAAAGTAGGACTTAATTTTGTGTAATTAAGAAAAAGAGTACATTTAGGTGTACTTCATAAATTTTAAAGTACAATAGGACAGCGATTGAAAAAAAAGTACTGTCCTACTAAAAAAAGTACATATGGTCACCCTAAGTATAACCCAAAAAAAACCACATAAGTGGGGCTTCAAAATCTTTGTGCTGAGTGGTATTTCGGGATTCAGCTATGACTTTAATTTGTTTGCTGGTTCCCAGAGTAATACTGTACCTCTAGGAGCACCAAATCTTAGCATGAGCAGCAAAGTTGGTTATCAAATTAGCAGATTCGATACCAAAACATCAACATTACAATTTGTTTTTTGACAATTGGTTTACCAGCATACCTCTTATGATATATCTGACCAAAGAGGGCATTTTACCATTGGGAACAGTAAGAATTAATCGTATTCCTGGAATTGTGATGCCAGCTGAGAAAGAAATGTAGCGCGGCAGAGGTCATCTGGTAGAGAAAATAGCCAAATATAGACAATGTGGATGTCAGTGTAGTGTCCTGGTTTGATAATAACATCGTTACTACAATGTTTACATATGCTGGAAGTGAACCAAAGGGAGAAAAAAAGAAGATTTTTCAAACAAGAATGTATGCATAAAATGATACCTTGCCCTAACAGTATCCTAATCTACAACAACTACATGGGAGATGTAAATCTCCTTGATTCCATATTAGGATTTTATCGTATAAAAATCAGGTCGAAGAAATATTATTTACTAATATTTTTTCATTTCTTTGACATTACAGCCGTAAACTGTTGGTTATTAGCCAAAAGAGCGAAGAAATTTGATTTACCCCTTTTGGATACCAAACTAGCAATAGCCGATGCTCTATGCAAAGCCGGAAAAACAATTAAACATAACAGAGTAGGAAGACCGTCAAGCAGTAGCATTCAGCAGATGTACGAAAACAAATGAAAAAAGGGACCCACTAAAGAAATACCCCAAGAAGACATCCGTAGAGATGGGCTTGATCATTTTGGGATGAGAGCACTAGATCAAGATGCAAATTTCCAGGCTGTACAGGGAAAACATACAGTGGTGAGTGCTTTATCATCCGGCATTTTAACGTAAGAGATAGAAAATACAGTTACCTTGTGAAATAAGAAGAGATGAAACTCGTAAAGGTGGGAAATAATCGATAGAAACCTATAATTTACATTACATTACATTACCACCGTCGATAGTCTCACACCTTTAGACGTTATTATAGTATTAAGTGTTTACAAGTCGCTTTAAAACCCGGCAAAATAGCGGAAAGGATAGAGGATGGATTTTGTGAGAAAGAATGAGATATAGCTAGTTCTTAGACGTGGCTATTTGACTTCAGTCATAATTATACGGATGACCGCGAAAATATTTTATTTTAATAATTTCTGATGTAAGAATAAATGATTGAATAAGTTAAGAATTAAAGTAAAAAACATTAATTAGTAGCGATTTTAAATTATAAATCTTTAAGTTTATTTAATAATAAAAATAACTCAACTGAAATATTTGACTAAACTAAAGGTAGGTATGTTCTGTTCGAAAACATTTATCGTATGTGTAGTTGGTGTAATTATTAGACACGTGGTCTATTGACAAGAAGATTGGGGTTCAATTCCCACCAAGGATAAAATTTTTGTTTTACTCAATCAAAAAATAATAGAAAATATTATACATATTAGGTAACAAGTTTTCGAAAACCTCATTATTTACAATTTATTCTTATTCCAATGTTATAAAACGGAAAAAAACGGACAAAATAATTCAAATTCAAAAAGATATTTATGTGTAACTTTAAACACTTCTAATACTAGTAACGACTGACATAAATATTTAGTGATTCAAATCAAAACGATCTCTGCATAATTTCAAATTATTAAAAAAAAAAGAAAAGAAAACCACATATGGGTTTTGAACTCTAATCGTCTGCGTCGCAGTGTCGAATTCTTACCACTAATCCACGAAGGACTGATGTTTATTTCCGTGACAAGAGTGTATGAAACTCCTCAAATCATAGAAATTATTTTTGGTTAATAATTTAAAACTTTAGATTAAATAATCACTATTAATTAATTTATTTTATTCACATTTTTGCTTTATTGTGGTCAATCATTTTTTACTTTATGCGAAATTAAAAAATGTCACTGAAATACGTTACACATACGACGTCACAAATAATAATTATGACCGAGGTGATTTAGCTGGAAGCTAACGTCTAAAGGTGTGAGACTATCGATAGTATTAATGCAATGTAATGTAAATTATAGGTTTCTATCGATTATTTCCCACCTCTAGGAGTTTCATCTCTTTTTATTTCACAAGGTAACTGTGTTTTCTATCTCTTACGTTAAAAAGCCGGATGATAAAGCACTCACCACTGTATATAGTGTGCACAAAATGCACAATACCGTTGTGTATTAATAAAGAAAGAAACTGTTATTTGCAGTTTCGTACTGTATAGTGTATATTGTAGCTTCAAAATAGTTTAATATTAAATTGTTGCATGATGTTCCATATTTGGCACCAAAGATTTTTTTCAATAAAGTTTTCCTCGTAGCTAGATTTTTTTTCCAATATTTTTACGTAAAAATAGAATTAAAATTCTTATTTGAGAATTTATTTTTGACAAAAAACTCGTGTGGTAAAAAGTTAGGTTAAATGTAAATGCAATATTGATTTTTAGAACTACAGTCCTCTCTCTCTATAACGATATGCAAGGGACCGGGAATTTTCATCGTTATAAGGAGAGATCGTTATACAGAGAGACAAAAAATTCGGTAGTGTAGTATTAATTATACTGTACTAAATAACCTATTTTAATTTAAAAAGTTTATCAAAACGAACATAAATGATTTAACACTGTATTGTACACCACATAGATTTATTAGAGAACTATATAAACAATAAATACAGTATAAAAAAATGACTGTACAATTAAAACATGTGTACTGTATACTAACAAAATAATATGCTACTGTAAAATATATTCAGCTTATATTACCAAAAAGGTCCGTCACCTTGGTCTGTTTCCTATTCCCTTTCCACAGAACTGACCTGACCTTGTTCTTAAGACGCATAGAATCTTTCACAGCACTTATATCGTCTCCCTGGTTGATGAAGAATCGGTGCAGTACTTTTGCCGCATCCAATGCCTGCTGAGGGGTCGAAGCTGATTCCAGCTCTGCTTCCACTTCCGGGTCACTGTTTTCTTCTTATATATAAACTGCTTGTATGATGTCCTTGCCAGAAAACCCAGATATTGTAGCTACATTTTCATCTTCTTCAAAATCTGTTAGCTCTTCCGGTCCGTAGCTGATAGTAAGTTCAAACTCTCTGGCGCAAACATCTACTGGCAGGTCATCTTCATCATCTGTCAATCTTGACCTTCCAGCCATCCTGCGTGTTTGAAGGACTGTTTTATTGTATTGGTCGTCACCTCGTCCTAGAATTAACTAATTATTAGGATGGCGTCAAGAATGTTTAGTTTAAGATCGCCAATGTTCTGGACCAATTCCATCAAAAGTCTTCTCATGTTATGGCTTTTCAAACTCTTGATGACGGTTTGGTCCATGGGCTGAGGAACACTTGTTGTGTTTGCTGACAGAAAACAAAGTTCAATGTGTTTGATGGTGGCACAGTACAGGATGAGCAGAACAATTGTCTACTAGCAGACTTTTTTCCCTTTAAGCTCGATATTCCACTTTCTTATCACACTCTCGCAAGTCATCCACGCACTCTTGTTTGCTTTATAGGTCACCGTTAGATTTTTTTTTATGTTTTTAAAGCAACGTGAGTTTTTCGACTTCCATATCACTAACAATTTTCGCTTCACCTAACCTGTCATGTTAGCGGCCACTAAAACTGTACTGTGTTCCTTAGAGAGCTTTCTACCAACGCACTTTTCCGGTATATAAATTTCTGTTTGGTATCATTTTAAAAAACAATCCAGTCTTATTAGCATTGAAAATGTTATCTGACGCATATTGTGCCTTCAGTCCAGGCCACACGTTTTCTAACCAATCATCCGTTACGTTTTTGTTAACATCGTGAGCCTCTTCGCTGATTTTCACGTAGGTAATCTTGTGCCACAGCTTCTTACACTTGCTCAGCTAACCCTCAGAGGCCTTAAAATTCTCAATTCCGAGCTCAATTGCAAAAAACTCAGCTTTTGTCCTGACCACAGGCCCAAAAAGTGGAATAGGGTTCATTCGCTGCTGCTGGAACCACTGAAGCATAGCGCGATCTAAATCTTCATGTTGAGGTTTCCGTAAATTCTTACTGCTACCGCCCTCCATCTCTGCTTCAAACCACTTTTTTCTGTTCTTCCAAATCGTAGCCACAGTTGACTGAGACAGCCCCGTACGGCGAACGACATCCGATTGCTTTTCACCTTTCTCTATTGCTCGAGTTATCGATAACTTTTCCTCCAGCAAGAGCACTTTACGCTTTTTCGAACACATGTTGACTGTTAATAAACTGATACACAACTCAAACTGGAAATGAAAAGTCGTCAATAGATGACAACATCTGTGTGATAATAGTTAGTCATACCGCCCGAACAATAAAAGCGAGTCACTTAACCTTCCGATGAGAATGAGTAGAATGGGATTCCGCATTCCTTAAGCACAAAGCAAAAAAACCGCTGGACAATGACCTTACCACTCGTGACTAAGGTAGTCTGAACTTTAAACACGTCACTTCAATAGTCATCGACTATTGAACGCTGAAAAGTTATCGCTATAAAGAGAGAACGATATCGGTAAAGAGAAAGAATTAATACATTTTCCTTATGACGAACCAACCAACGTTTACTATTTTCATCGTTATAGAGGAATTATTCGTTATATAGGGAATCGTTATAAAGAGAGACTACTGTATTATTATTTTTGTATATTCTGTCATTTTTCTATAGATTATTATAGTGTATTGTTTAACGACTGAGTGAGGTATAAAATAAAAATATTTAAATTTTTGTTGAAAACCATATTGCACAGATTAAAAATGAACCTTATTCATTTCTATAATAAATAAACAAATCGCAACTATTATAATAAATCAGTGATCGTTTAGGCTTCTATTTATAAAACTCGTTTTTACGGATCAGCAATAACTGACCTCGAATTTTTTGTTTTCAAACAGTTCCGCCTTACTTTAAAATATCATCAGTTTCTTTATTTTTAGATTTACGAAATGCCAATCATTTTTATGAGTTATTTAATTGTTTTACTGACCTTTTGACTGTTCTTGAAACGACTCTGGCTTCTCTTTTATTAAATACCCGCATTTAAAAAGTAATTGGACGAGATCTAGACAAGGCGAAAAGCTCGAGTTCGTTCGAATAATATTCTCATGAGATTTTTTTGCATAGCTGCTATCGTAAAAATTGGAGATAACTGCACCGATGAAATCTCCATACAACGGGGAGTCAGCCAAGGTTGCATTTTATCGCCAACATTGTTCAATATTGTTCTGAAGCTATTTTCTTGTGGCGTTGTGAATTAATTACTATTAAACTGGGAATAAGCCACAATTAAAGATAAAAATACGTTTATTGACGTTTCAATTTCCACTTCGGAAATCGTTCTCAAATACAAAAAGTAAATTAAACAAATTTTGTTTTTTTGTTACATAGTGAAAAATTCTTCTAATAATTTAATTTTATCTGACTCATTTATATTGACAATTCAGACATACATTATGCATTTTAAAGTAGACGACTTTAAATGATATTGCCAATATTGTTGAGTTGCGCTCCTGGGACGACTTTACTTAGAAGATAGTTCATTAGATTACATGAAATCAACTTTAACTTGAGAATATCCGTCAGAAAAAATCATAGCATGTAATTCGTCTTTAAAAAGACAAACACATGACATGATGACAGTAAAATTCTCCTGTTAGTGATTCCATAGTAAATTATGAGGGAAAAACCAGGAAAAAAAACCTCATAATACTATCCCGACATTGTAAGTATTTGTTCGTGAATTTAGTTTACCTTCAACAAACATCAAAATTCTGATTTTATATGTTACGTTATTTAAAAACATAAATGATGTATCCTCTATATGTTACTGACTTACTAATACTGGTATTTTCTTATTAATAACTTCCTCTTTCAATATTGGTAACCAGATCCTACTACATTCTGCCGAGGAATTTGCGACACAATTGGCTTCATTTAGCATAATTAGAGCCGCTTCTTTGGTTTTTCTTTTTTTACCATCCGTTTCTTTTAGGACTACATTTGAATTATTCCATTGAACCCTATGTTCATTATCCCATGCGTGTTTACAGATTTGAGATCTATCAAATTCTCTATTTTTAATATAGGATTGATGTTCACTTATTCTAACATTTAATGGCCTTGATGATTCACCTAAATAAAACTGTTGTTTTGAATGTTGTTGAAATGTTGAATTTATTTCCTATCCTTTTAAGTTTTTCTGATAATCCTTTTATGTACGGTATTGTTATTTTCCTCATATTATTCCTTGTATATGCTGTTACCAATATTGAAAGAGGAAGTTATTAATAAGAAAATACCAGTATTAGTAAGTCAGTAACATATAGAGGATACATCATTTATGTTTTTAAATAACGTAACATATAAAATCAGAATTTTGATGTTTGTTGAAGGTAAACTAAATTCACGAACAAATACTTACAATGTCGGGATAGTATTATGAGGTTTTTTTTTCCTGGTTTTTCCCTCATAATTTACTATGGAATCACTAACAGGAGAATTTTACTGTCATCATGTTATGTGTTTGTCTTTTTAAAGACGAATTACATGTTATAATTTTTTCTGACGGATATTCTCAAGTTAAAGTTGATTTCATGTAATCGAATGAACTATCTTATAAGTAAAGTCGTCCCAGGAGCGCAACTCAACAATATTGGCAATACCATTTTAAAGTCGTCTACTTTAAAATGCATAATGTATGTCTGAATTGTCAATATAAATGAGTCAGATAAAATTAAATTATTAGAAGAATTTTTCACTATGTAACAAAAAAACAAAATTTGTTTAATTTACTGTTTGTATTTTGAAAACGATTTCCGAAGTGGAAATTGAAACGTCAATAAACGTATTTTTATCTTTAATTGTGGCTTATTCCCAGTTTTAATAGTAATTAAACATTGTTCAATGTTTAGTCGGACCAGTTATTTAAAAAGGCACTTGAGAGACAACCATATGGAATAAAAATCAACGAGGAACTGCTTAATATGATTAGAAACACAGACGATACAGTTATTCTGTCAGATAATAGTGAAGGTCTCCAAATTCTGCTTGATTGTATTCACGAGGTAGGAGAGGAAATGGGCATTAAAATAAACTCAAACAAAACCAAATTCTTTGTGATTAGTCGTGACCCACATCCCGACGCAAAGCTTCAATTAAACGGAGTCCAAGTTGGGAAAGTTCACAAAATGACATATTTGGGAACTGTGATAACGGACCAACTAGATCCAGACATAGAAATAAAACGTAGAACAGCAGTGAATAAAACTACTTTTATGAAAATGAAGTCTTTTCTTTGCAATAATCATGACCGACATGATCAACTGCTTAAGACTGTTAAATATCGAAAAATGTCTTATCTGGGACATACAGTAACTTGAAGTCGATATAAAATATTACAACTGATTCTTAAAGGCAAAATAGAGGGCCGTATATGTGTAGGAAGGAAACGGGTTTCTTGATTGCGGCACATTCGTGAATGAACTGGGATATCAAATGCGGGACAATTATTCCATATTGCAGACGATCTAGAAGCCTTCACAACGTCGGATAATTCTGATATCTCATGCGAAGAAGAAGAAGAAATACTATCTAATCCCCTGTTAAAAGGGATATTTTTATTTTTACCTACAAATAGGTCTTTAAATTGATTAATTTTAGTACTATGTATTACGGCATTATTTTTACTTGAGAGAACTATTGGCCCATAAGCTAGACTATACTAAAACAATTTTTAATTGAAGATGATTACTTGGCAACATCGTACTTAACGAAGCCCTTAACGATAACTTTTCAACGAAATCGTATTGAAATTATCAATTTTGCAGAGGCGTACCAAAAAAATTTTAATTATTTATTTAAACACATAAGTAATTACGTAAAAATTAAATCTAAGACCGATTTAATTATTATATTGTCATGTCTCTTTAACAGGTATATTATAGTTGTCTAACAAAATAAAATACAATTTTATTATAATTAGAGAGTATCTAATACAGAACTTCAAAAAACAGAAAACTTTGGAAAATAATTTTTTTTTTTCGTTAGACTAAAAACAATCTGAAATTTTAATTACACATCATTACACATAATTCTCTATTTATAGAATTGCTGTGTGCTGTAAACTTTATATTTGTTTTTTTTTTAACTTAATTTGAAAGTTTGCTTGTGTTTATTTGTTTATATAAATATGAAAATATATTATGAAGTTCATATAAATTAAAATGAAGTAAGCTAAACTATTATCATATGAATGCGTTTATATAGCAGTGCATTTGTTTATTTCAGTAAATTCTCGAAATATGAAATGAAGATGACACCAACTACTAAAGAGTTATTAGCTTTGTTGGAAGAAGACTTAGATTGTGAAAATCCCACTTAATGTGGTTTATTTGCCGCCGAGATTAGATTAGAAAGTTTCTGATGTAGAAGACATTGATCTTCTTCTTCTTCTTCCTTCTAGTTTGTAGGCTTTAAAGCCTGTTTCTTTTTCAATATGAGCTTTCTAAATTGTTTAAATTGTCGCACCATCTTTTTCTTGGTCTGCCAATACTTCTCCGTCCATTTGGTGACTTATCTCGTGCTATTCGTACTATTCTATCCTCCACCATTCTACTGATGTGTTTTGTTCCACTTGTGTTTTCGTTTTGTCACCCATCCATTTATGTCTTCTATATTGCATGCTCTTCTTATGTTTTTGCTTTTCTCCCTATCCAACAGACTTCTCCTTGATATTCGTCGGAGTATTTTTATCTCTGTTGTTTCTAGCAGTCGTCTCGTTTTAGATGTGTCAGGTCTTGTCTCAGCCGTGTATGCTAATATAGGTCTAATTCCTGCTTTATAGACTCTTGTTTTTGTGTCTTGTCTTAGATGTTCCAGATTGTGTCATTAAAAGAACCGGCCGCTTTACTTGCTTTTAAGCTTTGCTATCGTACTTCTTCTTCAACATCTCCGTAACTAGTTATATCTATTCCCAGATATCTAACTCATGCTTCCGGCTTTATTATTTTCCCATCAATTTCGATTTTACACCATAGTGGGTATTTAAATGTCATACATTTGTATTTTTCCGCTGATATTATCATATTGTATTTCTTAGCTGTTGTGTTGAAGATATGTGTTAATCTTTAGAGCTCGTCTTCTGTCTCGGCGATTAATGCGGCGTCGTCTGCATAACATAATATTTGGATTTCTTTGTTCCCAATTCTGTAGCCATAACTTTTACGTACTGCTTGTATTATTTCGTCCATTAATATATTAAAGAGAAGTGGGCTTAACGAGTCACCCTGTCTGACTCCGCTTTGTACTGGCATACGCTGTGTTAGTTTTCCATTTATCTTTGCCTGTATTCGATTATGGAGGTAGATGCTTCCGATGGTTTGTATAATATTGATTGGTATGTTCCTTTTATACAGTAGGTGTAAGACGTCTTCGACTTGGATGCGATCGAAAGCCTTTGTCAGGTCTATAAAACATAGATATGATGGCCTTTTCTGTGATTTGTTTTAGTACAAATACGGCGTCTACGCAGGATCATCCAGATCTGAATCCTTGTTGTTCATCTGATAAAGTTGTTAGTTTATTGATTTTGTTGGTTAGGACTTTGTGGTAAGCTTAAGTGCGGTGTTCAGTAGATTTATACCTCTATAATTGTTGGGGTCTTCTTTATCTCCTTTCTTGACCATTGGTATTATTATGCTGTTTCTCCATGCATCTGGTATCTTGCAGTGCAATATTAGTTTTTGTATAAGTTTTGTCATCTCTAGGGTTAAACCTTCTCATCCGTATTTTAGAAGCTCATTGATTATTCCGTCTGGTCCTGGTGACTTTCTATTTTTGAGTGAATGTATGACTATTTCTACTTCGTGAAAACTGATTTCTATTTCGTCTCTTAGTTCAGGTACGTTATTGTGTTGATTATTATTTTCCTTTTTCTTTAAACAGTTCCGTCAGGTATCTTTCCCATTCGTTTGCTGGTATATTATTGTATTCCTTGAAGAGATTGATGATAATATTATTTGTGAAGAATCAATAAAATCGGATATTGCAGGTACATATGAAATACAAGTGACTGGGAATTCTAACGATTCTGATTATGATATTCCTCTGAACCACAGATAAAACGTCCAATGAAAAAACCAGGCAAAAATAATAAATCCAAATTTATCTTAAGTTGTAATAACGGATATTCTTTTGTGCTCAGTAGTAATTCAACTTCAGTCTGATTGATATTTAGACAATATAAAAGCCAACCATGTAGGCAAGTCATATATTGAAGTTTTTTCACTCTTTTTGATAAAAAAGTAATTGAGAATAACCGTCACAATTTTGAAATGAATAACATAGATTTAAAAAAATTATTAGCATATGTATATTTTCTGGTTTACACTCTGCTTTAAGTTGATATGCATTGGTCAAAGGATGAGGATAAAGAAGTGCATATTATAAGAGAAAGCATGAGCCGACATAGATTTATAATTTTAATTTATAATAGTAAAGAAACCGCTACATCAGTGTCAGTACAAGGGCGTCAATCTAAATTTGCTTTATCAGATCAAACCAGATCCGACAATATTGGCCTCATTATAAAAAGAGACGATAGTGCAAAAATGTAGGATGTACAAAAGTAATACTATTTATTTATGTAAAAAGTGTAGAATGCATCTACACCCCGAATATTTCGAAAATTTTTACCCTAAAATTTAATTTACGTTTAAGATACAATATGTTCCTTTATTAAAAATTGTACTATTTTCCTTAAAAATTAGAAAAAAAAATCTTTTTGGTTGTAATTTATTCCTAATTTGTGTTTTTAGTCCAATCTAATAAATTAATTGTCAAATTTCTCTTTGTATATTGAGCTGCCGTTAAGGGTTTAATACTATATAAAGAATAAACTGGCCTCAAATTTACTTTACTTACCACAAAACTATTTTAAAGTTATTAATAAAGTATATTTAATAAATATATTCCCAATAATACACTACGCCTATGCACATATGTATAAAATCTGGAAGATATCATATTTCATAAACTTCAATAAACTAAGATATCACATTTCTCTAATTAACATTCTTTCTAAAAACGTAAATATATATAGACCAGCAAAATATTGATAATTTTACCGATGTTCCAAACTATTCTATGAACTTGTCTCACTATACACTCGTGAATCGCACCAATGTATATTGTTACGGGGGCAAATTTATCTTACATGGGTTACAAATTTACATATTTACATGGACGAAGCATACACAATAAAAATGACCCCGGTAAGAATTTACTAATGAAATTTTTCATGGTTGCCGCTACCGCTAGTTCAATTTGTAGATTAGTCACCTTTAATTGAAAATTGTCCGACTATAACGTACATTCTTCTTAAATAGAGTTGTAATTTGCCTATGAGACATTAGCGGTTTTCAAAAGGGGACGTTCGGAAAGCAACGCTAGTAATTCTTAATGCGGTGTTTTCAATCACCTCGATTTAATATTGTATGATTAGTTGATGTATGCAGAATGCAGCCGTACTCGATGTTTGTCCTGATTAGTGACATGTATGGTTAATATTGCAGTAGAATCTGCTCCCCAGTTGTAACTGGCTATTATTCATGCGAAATTTAAAGAACTTAGACAATTTATTTTTACGAACTAAACATGATTTTTCCCTGTAATTTTTTTGTCGAATATCATTCCTAAAAATTTTATATTGTTTACAAGTTCTACGGATTTTCCGTTAAGATAGATATAGGTGTCGAGTCGTTTTGAATTTGAAAACATGAGACACTTCGTTTTTGACTCCGAAAATTTCAATCTTTTCGACTAAGACATATATTATACATCAACTTATCTTGAACATATTTCATTATTGATACGATCTTCTTCTTCTTGTAGTGCCTATCGGTTTCGGATGTTGGTGTAATATCCTCGATTTAAACTCCAAAAGGATGCTTATCTCTGCAAGCGGAGGCAAGGCTTACTGGCTCAACTAGTCTGAATGGACGTGATTTCTCCCTCGCTGATTTACACGAGGGTAGGGAAATATTTGGCTAGGGGATGAAGGACGTCCAGTTTTCAAGCCCTGTAAAGAGTTAGAGTCTATGGGCTTGCTTTAGAAGCCGGAGGAATGCACAAAGCGAAAGTGTGTTCTCTTCTAGTCTCTACCTGTAAACGGCGGGAAAGAACAAAAAAACAAACTTAAATTATCGAAGTTGAACATATGGCTCTAGACACTACTGCCTCCGAGCACCCACGGGTGCCGGACAACTACCCAACTCTGCTCAATTCCCATTGCTGCTATGTCGTTTTGTATTTGTATTATTTTCCAACGAAGGTCTATGTTTTCGTAATTTTTAAACATTCGGAGCGACCTGATATCGAACTTGTGTAATACACGTTAAACTAGGTCGAATTTTCATTCTTTGTTTAATTTGAAATGTATACGTTAAAATATGTCCAATTTTTTATTCTTTATTTAATTTGGATTATATAATAATTATTTAATTAATTATTATTATTCTTCTCTATGCTAACTATCCGTTATTTTGTTTCTTTTATTTTCTTGCTATGTTGACTTGTTACATACCGGCTAACAGATTCATGATTGCGCTTGGGGGTAAGGTTGTTTTCTTTTGGGTAAGGGGCTGATATATTACATTGGCGACCATCATGGCAATCTGTATTCTGCAAACTACGGCTCTAAAAAGATTTGTGGTTATTGTCTGTTGTGTTGAACCACGTACGTATATTTTTCAACCATGAAATCCTTCGCCTTCCTGGTCTTCGTTTTCCTTCTACTTTTTCTTGAAGAATTAATTTCAGCATCCCAGATCTTTCGATGTTCCTCATGATGTGACCGAGGTATTCAATTTTGGCTGTTTTTATTGTGGTTAACAACTCTTTTCCTTTTCCTTGATTGATAGGATGCTTCTTCGTTTGTAGTTCGTTTCTATAGTATTAATGTCAGTTTCTGTGCATCAATGGGAATATGCATGAGTCAAAAAAAGACATCGGAAATATTGTTCCAGTGGTATTCATACATTAATCTCTTTTTATTTTTAATGCGGTTAGTTTTAAAGATGTTTTTTATTTATGTAGGTTTTCTTTATATTTTCTTTTTGTTTCAGATTTAAAATGTCGACTGCCAACAACACCGGGGAAAAATCGACTAGCAACTCTCAATCAGACACGCTAGTGCCTCCTTTGAACGCACAATGTTCAACATACACCTTTCCGGAGCCGAAGCGGTCTCCCGAAACGAGAGGCCACCTTCGTAGCGTCAGCCACGGAGGTGGCACGTCTGTGGGTAGCAACTCGGCAGTTGTAGTAGGCCGATCCGCCCTGAAAGGAGCTCGTGGCCACCAAAGGGCGCTATCTCAGGGACAAATGTTCGATTCGAGTGGCCCGCCTCACAAACCGGGGCATAGTAGGGTTGGATCCAAGACAGATTTCATCTTGCCTCCCGGTCATAAGGAAACCGATGCGACACCAGCACCTAGAGGTTCGATTAAGTCCGGTCATTCTCGTCAGGCTTCCAGGTAAGTGAAAAGTATGATACTAAGACCAAAGTTACTGTCACGTTGTAATCTGAAAATTACCATACCGTATGGGCATTTGTTTTTTTATTACTATATTGTTCGATAAGCTGCCTTATAATGAAAATAGCATCTGTTGTTGATCAAAATCAAAACTGATCTTCGAATATTTCCGTTTGTTGTTGTTTGATGTTAAACATCTTCTTTGTTTTTGTAAACAGGTAGTAGTGTACTGTTTCCCCATTGGTCTGGCATTTGTTACTTCCACAATTCCATCAAACAAACCTGTTACTCAACTTGTTCTAATTTATCCCAACTCTGTTTACATTTTGCAGGAGGGAGGTATCACCTTGTCCAACTGCTTTATCTTCCTCTATTTTTGGAAGTGCTTTAGCAACTTCCTTGTTTGTTATTGACCATTGATCAGTGACCATTGCTGTTACTTGGTAATTGTATTGGTGTATAATCTGACGAAATATTCAAAATAGATTGATGTCGATTGTTGCAAATAAATATTTAAGACTATTTTTTTTCTTCACTAAAAAGTGCTGTAATATACATACTTAAATAAGAGTGTATCAGTTAGTATTCATAGATCCATGTAAACCGCATACATACAATTAGCTTGAAATATCCATATAGATCTAGTGAGTAGCTGTTTATTATTATCATATTTAGATAACCTTAACCAACAAGTTATTTACGCTTAAAGTACTTCGAAACAAGTAGTAATATTTCACAAGTAGTCACTTTCTTTAAAAAAACTAAAAAAAGTTGGGCATGAATAACTGAAAATGGCTAAACAAAAAGCGAAATAGACTACATAATATAAAAACACATCGTCAAAGATGTCAATTACATAAAAAACATTTAGTATGGGAAGTGCCCATCTTTTAAACAGAGCCAATGGTTGTTTCAACACCACCATGAAAAGGAATAGGCTATTACATCAGAGACGCCTACGATAGAAGAGCTAAACAACATAAAGTAAGGATCTGAGACATCCGGAGCAATAACTTAAGTAGTGTGTAATAGGCGGTGATGTAATGTATCAGATGTAAGCAAATGCAAATTCTTACTTGAATTTTAATGGACTCAACTGGAAATGGATGGTACTAGGGGACAAACCCCATTACCTTTACCCATACTTACCCATTAGGGTAAGGAAAGGTATATTGGCGATACAAGTAATTTGGTGATAATTTTTAATCAGATTACCACACAGATCCCTATGCAAGCACATTCATGACACAGCGCTCCTATACAAGATTTCGATATCACAAAATAACCTATTTAATTTTTACTTTTGAATTGGCAATGGAAAAAGAGGGTAAACATAGAAAATATAACCAACAGCAACTTCAAAACGCTGTCAGATTAGTAAGAAATGAAGGTAAGACTATATTATATAAAGCTGCAAAGGAAGTAGAAGTCCTATGGAGCACTTTGAAACGTTACCTAGTGAACGAAGAGGATTCTGTAAGAAAACTGGGGAGGCCTTTTGCATTGTCATGTGATTTAGAGTTGATACTTTACAATTATATTATAGGAATTGGACTAACCGTGTATCAAATTAGAAAATATGCTTATGATCTTGCTAAAGTGGATGGTCGGGAGAAATTCTTGCCGCCAACTAACTACATTGCAAGCAAATGGTGGTGGAATAATTTTAAAAGTAGGTACAACTTGTGCCTTCGTGTGCCAGAAAATCATTCGGCCTACAGAGTTTCCTTTGCTAATGAATTTATGATCAAATATTTCTTTTCGAAACTAAATGATGTTCGTACTAAACTCAATATAAAAAACAAACCGAATTTAATTTGGAATTCCGAATTTTTGGAAACTTTAAACTTTGGAGATGTTATTCCAAAAGAAGCATTACGGCCTTCATCTTTAACTGACATAGCTCCTGCTTCTCCAGTTTCAACTGACGCAGCACCTGAAACTTCTATTTTAAATCCTAAAGCCACAGTCGATCATATTTTGAAAACACCAACAGCTTCAAAACGTCCAGAGAAGTCAAGAAAAAGGGACTTAAATGCGAAATGCTTAACACCGACAAATGAAAACATTTCAGTAACAGAAAATCTTTAGCAACAGCCGCCGACTTCATACAAATCTGTCCAAAAAGTAAAATAAATGATTGGGAGTGTGGCTTATGTGTAGTCCTGTATTCAACTGATGTTAAGAAAAGAAATGGAGTCCAATGGATTTAGTGCTCATTGTGTTTGACACCATACCACGAGATTTACATATCTATCGAAGATACTGACGCCGATGAAGAACTCTATTATAGATGTGATCGTTTCATGGAATAAAATATTTGAAATATCTGATTAAATATACAATTTCCATAATATCACCAAATTTCCTATTAACCACTATCACCAATATACCTTACCCTGTCACCAACTTACCTAACATAAGCATGTATATCAATTTGACGTTTACTATCATTATTAATCGTTTTTGTTAAATTAACTCTTCTAAACATTTACTTCAAATAATAAGTAACGTAATAAAGCAAAACTTGTTTCTTGCTCAGTTTTCAAATCCCTATATTATTAGAATTTTTCATTTTTATCACCAATATACCTTTCCTTACCCTACCTGACGAAAAAATGCCCGACTATCGGCTTGTTGAAAAGTTCAACCGGTAATGAATCCTATTTCTCAAATATCACTGCAATTTCAGTTACAAAAATTTCCACACGGGCTAAGACACTCAAACGCTGAATCCCTTGATGGTGCTTTATTTACTTAGATTCTCATCTTTGTCTTGATTGAAACTTCAATAAAAGGCAATTTGGGCTGAATAAAATAGACATTAAAATTTTTGTTTAATATATTCTAAGAGACACTTAAAGTTCTGTTCTTCAAATATTTTAGATGCTTATGATAAACTAACGTTCGAATATACAAGACGTCGAATTAAAACCTTATTCAAGATGGAATTTGAAATACGTCAATTATAACTTACGGCTTACAGTATCATCTAGTACAAAGAAGTGTGTATATGTCAATATAGACATCTTCTGATAAAGATTCTATAGATCAAATCTTTCTTATGCGTTGAGTAATGGAAACGTGCTTGAAATATGAGCACACATGCCTATGTTATTTATAGATATCCATAAAGTATTTTACTGCATACTAAAAAGTGAACTGGTACGCATAATGCAAAATGCTTTGGGATACTCATGAAACTAATAAAACTTATGGCTGTTACTTTGGAAGGCTCTCAGGGGAAGTACGTAGCACAGTCAGTTAGACCATTTTTGGTACCCACGGAGAGCGGCAGGGGATTCTCTTTGTGGTGACAGTAAAAGAACTGAGGCTAAATGAAACGGTTCTAAATAAGTCAAAAATGGCATGAACCTACGCAGACGACAGACTTTTTATCGCTAAATATATTCTTCTTAGGGTGCCTGTCCGTTCCGAACGTTGGCGATCATTCTGTCTATGATGATTTTGTTGGTTGCTATACGAAATAGCTGTGTTGAGGTCTTTTTATACCATGTTCTCAGGTTAGCAAGCCAGGATAAGCTTCTTCGTCCTGGGGCTCGTTTTCCTTTAATTTTACCCTGCAAAATGCATTTGAGTAGCTCGTATTTGCTTTGATTTCTCATTATATGTCCCAAGTACTCCAGCTTAAGGCTCTTCACGATGTTGACCAAATCCGCGGTTGTGTTCATCCTCCGCAGTACTTCTTCTAAATATATGCTATTTGATATTAAAGAAGATAGTGATCGATTATCTCAAAAATAAACCAGAAAGTCAAATACTTGAGAATATCTGTAGATTAATCTAGATCAGCGATACTCAACCTTTTTTTTCCCTGGGCCGCATAGTAGCCATTGTCACAGCTTGCGGGCCGCAAACTAGGTGAAGTAGTATAAATACACATATATATATATATATATATATATATATATATATATAAGAGTAAGAAAAAAGAAGTACTTGTGACTCGTTTGGAAAAAATATAACACTGTTTTTGATGGGTTGGAGTCAATAAAAGGGGCTATTTGTTGACTATTTTTTACTCGAGTTTATTACATTTTAAAACACTCATCAACTTTGTTTTTGATTCTAATATTTTTATATTTAATGGTGTTTTTTATAAACAAATTTTTGGTAGCCCTATGGGATCTAGTCTTTCACCCATTCTAAGTAGCTATGTCATGGATGATGTTATTAGTGATTGTATCAATAATTGCACTTTTTTCATTCCATTTATCAAAAGATATGTAGATGATCTAGTTTTGGCACTTCCTAAACACAAAATTCTTGAAACAGTCAACATTTTCAACAATCATAATCAACATATACAATTTACAGTTGAGGAAGAGGTAGATAATTCTCTACTATTCCTTGACATGAAAATTGTAAGAAATACAGACAATATGTTGAAAACTAGATGGTTCAGAAAACCCATATGTAGTAATAGATTTATAAGCTATTACTCTAATCATCCAAATAAAATGAAAATGAACCTTATAACAGGATTAAAGGAACGTGTTTTAAAACTTTCTCATCCAGACTATCTACAAGAAGATCTTCATTTGTTAAAAAATATTTTAATTGAAAACTCTTATCCTCCTGATATGCTACATAGGATGCTTTTTTCTAATTTATTAAATATAAATAACTTAACACCATTTTTTGCTAAATCTCAAAACACTGTATCCAACAATCAAAACATATATTATCATTCACTACCTTTTATACCATCTTTAACTCCTAAATTAATACAAACATTAAAGGTTATTGACAATATAAAAATAGCAACAAAGAACATCAAAACTATTTCATCTTTATATTCCAAAACTAAATATCCTATAGACAAATTAGATCAAACAAATGTAGTATACAGCATTGTTTGTACTCAGTGTGAAGCTGAGTATATTGGTGAGACTGGAAGAAATCTCTCAAATCGCATTATTTCTCACAAGAGTGATTGTAGAATTAAGAAACCATCTTGTGCTTTGGCAGAGCATGTAATAGACAAAGACCATATTATGGATTTTGATAATATTAAAATTTTATGTAATGAAAGTAATAAATTTAAAAGAACTTTTTTGGAAATGGTTTGTATTAGCAAAAGTGATAATAATTTAAACAAAAGGTCAGAAATTCAAAATTTAAGCAAAATTTATAATTATATAATTTCTATTTAATTTATGCAGTCAGTAAAATATCACATTTTGAATTTTCCATGTATTTGTTACATTTTTTCGGGCATCTATCAATGATGAATAAATCTTCTTCTTTTTTGTTACTAAACAAAGAAGAATTTTTTAAACAAAAATTTTATTTTTGACAATATGTCAAAAATAAAAATTTTTAAGTTGTTATTTACGTCATTTAGGCTGAATTGTAGCTATTCAATTTTTGTTTATAAATCCAATTGTTTTTTGTTAAGAAACTTTATCTAAATTTGTCAGAGAAACATTTATTAGAATAGAACATTTTTTTAATAATATTTTTTGTAATAATGTTAGCAGCAGTTTTATATAAATAACTAATTTTATTTGGTGAGTTAACAACAACATTATTTATTTCTAGTTCAACTTTGTAAGATATTTTGTATTTTTAGAAGCTCTTGATAAAAATTGTAATCACAATTGAAAGCTCGAGTAAAAAATAGTCAACAAATAGCCCCTTTTATTGACTCCAACCCATCAAAAACAGTGTTATATATATATTATATATATATATATATATATATATATATATATATATATTTATACATTACTCAACATTTATACATTACTTCAAAATACTGATTTCAAAAATGTATAATACTTTCGCAAAATTTCGGTCAAATGCTTTTTAAATGCATTAATTATTTTAATTATTGGAAAACTAATGGGAATTTTGGAAAAATTTAAACGCAGAATATAATAAGTTACAGGGATTCAGGGTCGTAAGTTTATTTTAATAAGTTACAGGGGTGCAGGGCCGTGCCCTACTATGATACGGCGAGGCAGTCGCATCAGGCGGCATCACAAGGGGGGCGGCATAATCGGTAAAAATTAGTATATTTATAGTAAAAAAGTTTATATATGTATTGCATTTCCAGCTGAAAATGAAATTCAAGCTAGGATAAAAAAGCGAGCCAGGATAAAAATGCATTGTATTTTTCGAATTCTGAGAAAACTAATAAGTATTTTTGAAAAATTTAAACGCAGAGTGAAAGATTACATTATTACCGAGGGCAATTCCCTGAAAATTTCTGTCTATTTTAATAAGTTACAGAGGTGAAAGGGCAGAAAATTTATTGTGATTTTTAATTTCAAATATTTAATTCAAAAGAAACTTTTTATTTATTCTAAGGGAATTTAGGCTCTTGGGCTTCTGCATTTAAAGTTTTCAAAAATATTAATTAGTTGTCTCAGGATTTGATAAAAAATGCATAAAAATGAAAATTAAACGTTAATCATATTATATAAGAGGCGGCATTTCAAAGACTTGCATCATATTAAAAGATGTACCGCACGGTTCTGCAGGGGTGAAAACAAAGAGACAATTTAGTATGATTTTTAATTTTAAATACATACAATTATGTGATCCTTCATTCGGCGTTTAAATTTTTCAAAAATACTCATTAGTTTTCTCATGATTCGAAAAAAATAAATGCATTTAAAAAGCATTTGACCAAAATTTTCCTAAGTATGATACATTGTTGTAACCAATATTTCAAAAGCGTTTACATGAGGTATCACATGATGTCTGTACTTTCCCATTTAAAAAAATCATAGTTACGACTGTAACCTGAAGAGGGATCGCGTGAAGTTCGAAACATTGATGTTATAATAATATATGATGTGTGTGTGGATTCTACAAAAAACGGACTCGTTAAATTAAAGCATTTATTTAAGATAAAAATTAATGTGATGTTGACACTGACTCAAACTATCAATAATTTTAGATAAATCTGGTACGTACTTACTACAAGCTGCTTTTAAAACATCGTCATAATGAATTACAAAAATATCTAGTATAATCTTATTTTTTTTTAATTTTACAAATACATATGTAGATAAAGTCAAAAATTCTTAATTAGCCTTCGGGCCGCATAAAAAACGCCCGAGGGCCGCATGCGGCCCGCGGGGCGCAGGTTGAGTATCACTGATCTAGATGAAACTCTCACCTTTGGAAATTGTTTACTTTGAAAGAGTTATCGGAGCAGAGTTAAGTTATACAAAACTTTACTAAGATCAATTGTCAACTTCCTTATTTAATCTGGTGCATGACAAAGATGGGCAGATGATGAAGAAGTCATGTTGCAACAAGGCTTTTAGATTAATCATGTGTTTACTTCGGTGAAAACAAACAACTTAAAAAATCGAATTAAGGGGGCACCCAAGTCCTAATTTGGTAGCAAATAAGATAATCCTTATTTTTGAAACTTGAGTATAAATTACGTGGAAACTATTTTCAGTGACAGAAGAATCAATTGATGTATTTAAAACCGTGTTTTGTGGAGTCTCAAGCTGAGTGGAAAAATCGTTTTGGCAAGTATTTCGAACGCATGTAAAAGTTATAGATCATAAAAGAGAATATTTGAAAAACAATAGAATCATTTTTAATAAAAAATACAATTTATTATTGGCTAAAAATATAAATAATGTCTGTTCTAATAATGTTATTCAATCAAGTGAAGGTATTTTCGAATATAGCAATTCTTTTGTACATAAAAATAGAATGAAAAAATAATTGGACAGGTACTGTGGTATGTTACCGCTTAAAAAATAAAGTTTTTTTTTCTTCAAACGTCAAATAATGATGACATTACTTATCTAACTTGATCCTGTCAAAGTTTAATGTATCCGCCGGCAGCAGTTTTTTTTCCATTACTTTACGGTGGAGGGAAAAATGTGAAACATGTCACAAAGCAACAATACAAATGTCATTAACAATAATTAAACATCATTTTTATTTATAGTAATATTAAAAGTACAATTAGTTAATGAGGCATTTTCATACGCATTGGTAATTGTTGATGATACTGATGGTCGAGAACAACTTTCAGCAATCATTCCCGATGTTGGCGAATCATGAGGGTTTAAAATTTTTTGAGCATTATCGTTCTTATTTCTTATTAAATCCTCTATATATCCTTCGGCAACCGTGCTTGATTTCCAGCCCCCATGTCGTTTGAGGCATTCTAGATTTCCGCCTCCATCAATTAAAAGTGTTGCTGAAGTTCGTCGTAAAGAGTTACCCGTGTATGCGCTTGCATTGTTTAAATTTAAATAACTAGCTACTGTTTGGGCTACTGCGCTGATCGAATGTATTCCCATGACGTTTTGGTAACACTTTCCATTTTGGTACTTGATAAAAAATCGGTTTTATGTGAAATTTTCAGGCCGTGGTGATGTATATTTTTTATACAGTTTAATGTAGTTTTGACCAATTATCGTAAAAGATCTAATTTGTCGTGTTTTACTGTCTGGGATTTTGATAATTATTACATTTTCTTTATCCTCAATGTCCACAGTCTTCATTTTTACCATTTCGTCGCATCGACAGGCGCCGGTAACCCCAATTAACAAAACAATCCGAAATATTTTTTATAATTTAGTAGAGTATACTACATGCTTTGCAATATAATTTTTTTACCTTTAATCCTAAATACAACTTATCTGGCGCTTCAAACAAAAATTTATCAAAGTCGTCTTTAGTGAAAACTTTAGACTTCTTTGCAGTATATCCTTCGCTTGTTTTTTTCAGAAAGGCACGTAACTTTAAAAATTTGCTTATATCCACATTTTTCTAATAACTAACTCTGATTTTATCATAGAGTATCGTGACCACATTGTAGAAGATTTCCATTTATTTTCAGTTTCCATTATATTAAAATATGCCAGTAAAACGTCTTCGGTAACTTGCCGTACTCCTCTTGTATCGCACCACTCTTGGAAGTGCTTGTACGCTAACCGATACTTTATTCCGGACTTGGAGGGCCCCAAGCGTGCTACTGCATCATTAGCCGCGGACTCAATTTCGTTTAGGTTTTCCATTTTCGCACTAAATTTGCGCTTGCGGTTGCAACAACAATAAGCTGTCTTTAATAATTGCAAACAACTGTCAAACAACTGTAACCAGGGAGACGCAAATCCCACCGACGACTTAATTATTTTAATTTCTAACATCTAGACGACTTTAATAGTTGTCACAGGTAATTTCGAGTAAAAATAGCGTATGAATTGTACTATTTATGGTTGAAAATTGCTACGTTTGAAGAAAAAATAGTATACTTTATTTGGCAAAGAAGCGACTTTTTTGCCCTCTATTACGCGCCTCACTTTGTTCGGCGCGTAATATCGGACGTGTCACGAAAAGTCACGCTTCTCCGCCTCATAAAGTAATATACTATTATGAATCTCCAATCGTTTTTTATCCATTCGTTTTATTTATTTTGGATTTACGACTAAAAAAATAATTTTAAATTCGCACTTTCGCACATTTAATAATAAAAAATTAATATCAGGTAATGTATTTTTCTATTTTTATTCAATCCATTCATTATCTAAATGCTTTAAGGGGATAAACTCATAATCGTGGAATTATTTTAATCTAATTATCTTTTTTTTTCATTATATTAAATACCATAAATCTAGGGCAATAAACCATTGTCCTTCCTATTTTTTTCTGGTTCAATTGCCATGGAATTTATTATATTAGAAAAGAGACTTAATGTAGCAAACAATTACGATAATGATACTATTACTAATAGTTGGCAATTAATTTTAAGGAAATAAACGATTAGCTTGATATTCGAAAAGCCATTGCTATCATGATACCTTTATATAGTTTAAGAATTGCAATATTTCTTAAGTGTCTTAACCCATTAGTGCGCAGAACTTTTTTTACGTGATCATTTATGACATTTAGAAAACACGTTAAAATGTCATTGAAAGGGTGTCTACTCTTCATATGTTTTATTTTCTGACATAAAAGCCATTACTATATGATAGCGCTGGATATTTGCATTAACATTATTTTTTAATATGATTCATAAGACAGGAATACAAAGTAGAACTTAAACAAGTATATTCAAACAACAACTTAGAAAAGTAATGTTTGACGGTCTCTATTCATAATGGAAATATGTGAAGCAAGCAGTACACAGTCGAACATTGTACTTAGAGAACATTGTACGTCTCAAACTATCACATCCATTTCCAGCACACCTTTTCTTGTCAGGTATTTGTTGCAGACTCTGAGAGACTCTGTGTGATGCAGGGTTGTCGTACATACACGATACACCCTACCTACCTAGGTAGGGCGTACCGTAGCATATATAGATATTCAACCAATATAAGGTTGAATGTTCGAATAAATGAACTTTGATGGTACACAAGGCAAATATCGAACACAGTATTTAATCAAATCTTGCCCAAGTACTTTCGATCACAAGATCATCCTCATGGGCATTTCGTCAATTGTTGCCTATCCAGCAATAACAGAATGTCATAAATGTAAATTGGGACATAACAAATACACTAAACAAAGACAAACAAACACTTTAAAATTTAAAATTGGAGAAGCTACATTTTATATAGAAGCCGGAGACAGAATGACCTTTTCTTGTCAGGTATTTGTTGCAGTTTCGCAATTATATGTATTCTTAACATTCTTTGATTCTCCTCGTATATTCATTCTTTGATTTTCCTCGTATATTTAGCCAAGTTTCGGTGTACAAAAACACAGCTGTTTTAAAAACTAAACATGACAAAATGAGCCATTTGCAAAATGACACAGACGTGTATTTGAGATAAGAGACGAGTTACATATGCCAAATAGGACAGACGAGTTTTATCTCCCAAACGACACAGACGTGTGTTACGTGTTAAGATACCTTAAGACACTTTTGCTTCCGTCTTGTGAGAGAGACAGTCGTTCCATGCACTAGGGGGTGGAAGCTGGTCCATTATCAATACTTTTGTGGTTCCTGTATGTACTTGAAGACGTCTTTTTCGATAGCGGTTGGTGCTATCATTTCATTGGGGTAAATTACAATACACCATATTTTCTTGTTGCTGCATGGATCAAGTACTTACTTGCTGTAAATTATTACATATTGTGTTGCGATTTTGAACCTTTTGCCATGAATGAATAGAGTGCCAGTGTGTTACGCACGATGACCTCCCTCGATAGACTGTGTTAAGCCACGATCTGACAATGGAGCGCCGCTGTTGATCGGCGAAGAGAAATAAAAATAAATAATAGAAAGACAAAATCTAAAGACAGGATCCAACGCAACGTAGAATACCGTTTTTACCCTCAATATTTGTGGTTTACGATTAATGCGATAGGGCAAAACTGTCTATTTACGGCGAGCGTACTGTCCCGTCATTTGTCGATAAAAGAACACGGTTTAAAGGAAATTGGAAGCTGATATATACCATGTACTTATCCCTCCAACTCTTCTGACGTTACTAGGGATGGATGTGGTCAGTGTCGTGATAATTTTACTGTGGAGTGGTTTAACGAAGTTGTATTGGAATTTTATTATTGTATAAATTATCCATTTTACTAAAATTTGTACCGGCAACACTGATGGACAAAACTAACCTAAACCTTCGACCTCTAGACGACACGCTCCATTTGGGTAGTTATCAAAAAGTAAATATTTATTAATTTCACGCTAACATGGGGTGCCAACCGTGTTCTGTTTCTCTTTGCCGACGTGAACCAGTGAAGAGCGCCTTGAAATGCTTTATGTGTTCTTGCTGAAGCGATTTCATGATTGCTCCGAGCAGAATTTTTAAATTATATTACGTTGGCTTGATAGAGAAACCGGCCTTTTTTCAAGGCTAACCGGCGATTGGCTTTCTTAACGGAAAACCGACCAGACCGGAGGAAAACCGATCAGGTGATCCTAGTTTGGACTGGCCAAAGAAATCGTCTCACCATGAATACTTCTATTGCCAGTTACACTTCTTCTTCTTCTCGTGCCACTCCTAGCGGAGATTGGAAATCATCAAGGCCACTGCGACTTTGTTAGCAGCGCGCCTAAAAAGTTTAATCGAACTACACCCAAACCATTTACGTAGATTACGAAGCCACGATATTTTTCTTCTTCCCACACTTCTTTTGCCTTTAATTTTGCCCTGCATGATGTTTCTTAAAAGTTCGTACTTTTCACCTCTCACAATGTGCCCCAAGTATTCCATCTTTCTAGTTTTTATCTCATTTAGAATTTCGCATCTTTTGTCTAAAGTTTGGAGTACTTGCGTGTTAGTGACGCGGTCCATCCATGATATTCTGAGAATGCGCCTATAGCACCACATCTCGAAAGCTTCGATGTTTTTTATGGTCAACTGTTTTAGTGTCCAAGCCTCAACTCCATATAACAGGGTAGAAAAGACATAACACAGCAGCATTCGTATTCGTAACTTTATATTGATATCACGATTGCAAAAGAGTTTGCGTATTCTATTAAAGACTGATCTAGCGATTTGTATTCTACATCTAATCTCTTTTGTTTGATCAGTATCGTCTGTGATCCAAGCACCTAGATATTTATAACAGGGCACACGCTCAATCGTTGTATTGTCTATTACAAGATTAGCTCTGATGTTCTTTGATTTTGTGATTTCCATAAATTTAGTTTTTTTCAAATTAATTTTCAAGCCGTAACTGTTACAGTATATATTGAGACTTTGAACGAGATGTTGTAGTTCTACTAGCGTTCCCGTTAGGAGAACTGTATCGTCAGCATACCTTATATTGTTGATCGTCTCACCATTTATTATCAGACCAAGATCTTCTTCCTCGAGTGCTTGTTCACAGATAGCTTCACTATACAGATTAAATAAAAGTGGCGATAAGATACATCCCTGCCGGACTCCTCGACGGATTTGAATTTCTTCTGTTAGTCTGCCCTCAACCTTGACATTTGCTGTTTGATTTCAATATAGATTGCATATAATTTGAATATCTCGGCTGTCTATATTTTTCTTTATTAGAACTTGTCTTAGTGGTTCATGTTGTACTTTGTCAAAGGCCTTTTCGAAATCAATAAAGCAGGCGTAAATTTCTTGGTTCATGTCTAAGCATCTCTGTGAGAGAACGTTTATTGCAAACAGAGCCTCCCTTGTACCTAGCCCTTTTCTGAATCCCATCTGAGTGTTACTGATGTCTACGTCTAATTTCCTATAGATCCTATTATGGATTATTTTTAAGAACAGTTTTAGAGCATGACTCATCAAAGCTATCGTACGATATTCGTTGCATTCCTTTGTATTTGCCTTTTTTGGCAGTAGTATAAAGGTCGAACGGAGCCATTCCCTAGGTATTATTCCAGTTCTATATATTGTGTTAAATAGATCTAGGAGTATTTTAATAGATTCATCGTCCATAAGTTTGAGCAGTTCTACGGGAATTTCATCAGGACCGGGGGCCTTACCACTTTTTGCTTGTTTGATTGCATATTCTATTTCTTCTCTGATTATATCAGGCCCTGTATCATCTGTATATATTTTTTTTGAGATTGCCAGTTACACTGCATTCATCTAAAATATGTTGTTAAAAGCAGTTTCACCAATGGGTCTAAAAAAGTAGATTCTAAAATTTATTTTTGTCATTTTCACTGATAAAAACCAATTAAAAAGGTGTTTTTGTTCTCAAACACATCTGGCAACTCTGCTTTTATTATAATTTGATTATTTTCAATTGTGAGTGACGTATATCGCCTTGTATACTGTAATAATACTTTTTTTCCCTCACAGATCTAATTTTGGATATTTCCGTAACATCTTTGAAGGTTGAAACAATAACATTAAATATATATTCTGGGTGTGACAGAAAGCAAAATAAGCATTTTCCGCGTTTAACTAATATCGTAATGTAAGAACAAGGTCGACGAAAGTTATTTGCAGTTAGATCAGAGTAATAGTAATGGCCGCACCTTTTGTAATTAGACATAAAACCTAGAATCAATTACTTAACTCGAACTAGGATTATGCAAGTCAGATTTTAAGATTCTCTACATGATTAGTTTGCTCTTCAAAGACGGTACCTACAGAATATTTTAAATTAAAGAAATAGTTTTACTGATTTAAATTCGAATTCAACATATACGATGGATAGAACTAATAGATGGGTATTGTATAGAAAAATCCATAAATATGTGAAATCATAAAACTGTAAAAACTAAAAAAATGCGGTTCTAACGACGTAATAAGGGAATAAAGATTTGTGTGTAACCTTTAACCACTACCATTAAAAAATGTTATTATTCTATCGCTACCACCGGTATGAGATACTGCTACAATCGGTATGAGATACCGCTGGAACTAATCATCATGTGGATGATATGTATATATTTGAAGAAAAAAAACTATGTTTCGTTGATTAATGTGCCGTTTAAGTTTTTTTAAAGATAAAATATAATTTTACAAGGCAACTCTTATATTAAAAACTTAAAAAAATGTTCATACTGTAGCAAAATTAGAGTATATTCCAAACATGGGTGCCATATTATGTGTAGCAAAAGAAACGTTGAGCATGTTTGAGGCACACAAAATAAATAAAGTCGGCCACGTTGCTCAGAGTCGGAAGAGATGTGGGAGTGGTTGTTTAGACAGTTCCACTATTACACAAACCAAAGTAGAATTGGGGAGGATGAGAAGAAAAGAATACAAGATAATAGCTACTAGAGGTAAACCAGAAATATTAAATAAACAGAACAAAGAAACAAATGATAATTGCCAAAAAAGGGTGCCACCAATTTTGTTCTTATAGCTTATATGATGTTAAAATATCCATGTTACATGTATACCATAATCATTAAATATATATTTATACTTACGATACATTTAACATGATCAAACAGAAAATTATGTGAATAAAAATTTTAAAACATGTATAAATTAAGAGTTACAAAATATCTCGGATGGATGTATGGTGTAGTAAGGAACTTAGCCAAACCTTTGAGAAATGAACTACTTATCCATACCATATTTATCATTCGAAAAAATATTGCCGTTGTCTATCTACGAGTTTTTCTACAAGAAGAATATGGTTTTTATTTTTTGTCCAAGATCTCTTAGTCATATCAAAGAATATAGACGCTTATAGAAGAACAGTTCAAATGGACGATTTGGTTAGGGTTTACACTTTAAAATACATCTGGCAGTCGGCTTAAACTATCTCATAAAAGATGTAGTTAGGGGAAAGTGGGAAAGGAGTACGAACGGAGCTATTTATTTAACTTTGCATCTACGATTAAAAAAAATCCCATGCTTTTTTTGTTTTTTTTTTCACAATAAAATCTTTAGTTTCAATATATTAAATTGTTAAATTTTTAATTTTGAAATTAAAAAGGTATGATATTTACAATATTCAAAGCATTTATTTTTTACATTTTATAACTTTGAATTAAAAATAGGTTTGTTCCAACACAACGAAAAACCGTCACATAAATTTTTATTATACTGTTTTTCTGTCCAAAAATTAACGAAATATTTTTTTAAAATATTTCGTTAATTTTTGGGTTAATTCAACCAAAAATTTGATTTTCTCAGGACTTTTCATTAAGCTTTTTAGACATGTTTCCATTATTCTGCAGAAAAAACAGTGTTGTGTTTTACATTTTATTTTATATTAAAAACAAAGAAGAAATTATTAAATTTAGAAAATTTGGAAATATTTAATTCCGGTGATTGATGACTTTATTGGTTGAATTAATTTTATAGTTAATAAGAAGAGAGTTCTTATTAACTATAATATTATTTGTACCTATTTAAATTAAAAATTCGAATCATAATATTTTTTCTAATAGGATTCATTTATTAAAAGTTAAAATATTATTTTCTTTAAAAAATATTATAAAACGCAAAAATTTAATCCTATTCTACGGCCACGCGGCATTATGTGTTCGTAGTTCTCTGGCATTATACATAAAAATATCTGTTGCATTTGTTGCCCCACTCTTTCATATTTTAAAAGCAATAATAGCGTTGACATGACCGCTCCCTTCTCGATCCACCCTCTCATTCTTTTTCATAACGTGCGATCATCTTTTGCAAACTTTCAAACATAACAGTGAAAGATTCTTCTATAAGCGTCTATATTCTTTGGTCATATTATAGTATTTAACCGTTTCGTTTCTGGTTTGCTAGTTTTAGGATTGTCCTTTGGAGATCTGCCTAATTTTTGTTGGGTAGGTACATAAGAAAGAAAAGTAATATTTTCGACATATGACTTCCAAATAGCTTTAATTTCTTGTCTTAAGCGATGCAAATCTATTGTTGTAATTATGTACCTACCATATTCCATAGATGGAATATAAGGTATTGCAAAGGGTTCTAGAGCATTGTGAATCTAGACCTGAGCATTCGTGTGTCTCTTTCAATGATTACTACCCGTTTCTATATGAAATTTCGTCATCTATTCCCTGTATCTCTAGAGTCGGGAGGTCCCACGGCACTTAGGCCACAATTGAACCATTGTACATCCCAGGGAGCTGTCGTTTTTAGCCTATTATACATCCTCCCATTATAGGACGGTGAACAAGTCACTAGGGGACATCACTCTTATGTGAGCAGGTATAGGCCAGAGCTCGCCGAACATAGGTCATGCTCTACAGTTTGGTCTTCTGGTTCATACTTCCTGCTTTAAAGTGTGTCTACTAGCCCCAGTGTGTTGAGGTGTTTGCTTGGTTGACAATGACAAATTAAAAAAGTAGCGTAGTAGGCGTAGGTTTTTCCTTGTCATTTCAAGGTTAGTTAGTGTTACCTTGGCAAGATTACATCCTTTCATCATACATTAGAACTCCTCACTAAGCTTTGTGTTATGTTGTAGACAATACTAAATTTCTCGTCTTTCATCACGTCTATAACGAACTCATTTATAATGATTTAGCGATATCATAAAAATGTAAAATAAAGCCAATTAATCTCACACTCAGTTTATATTTTTATGATTACTTCATTCTTAATTTTTGGTATTAAGTATTGTTTTTTTTTTCAGATCGGATTCAATTTACACCTTGCGAAGATCTGCACCACCGCCTTTATGGAGGCGAATCCTGTGTACCATCATCCGCCGCTCACCGAAAAACGATGAGCCTGAAGAACGGTACCGCGTAGTTGTTCCCAATCACCTTGTGCCCCCGAAAACACCGCGAAAAGAACATCCGAACGGCCGCAGACCAGACAATCGTATTAGGACTACAAAATATACGCTTCTTTCGTTTTTACCGCGTAATCTACTAGAACAATTTCATAGAGTTGCAAATTTGTATTTTATTTTTATAGTTTTGCTCAATTGGTTCCCGGCTATAAACGCGTTCGGGAAGGAAATCGCTATGATACCGGTTATGTTTGTCCTCGGAGTGACAGCTGTCAAAGACTTGTTCGAAGATCGTAGAAGACATAGTAGCGACAAACGGATCAATAATTCAACTTGTAGAATATATAACAGGTAAGCATTGTAATGTTTATTTTATCGATAATATAACATAACATAACAGCCACATAGTAAGGCTAGTTTAAATCAATTAAGATGTTTTCACTGATGATGATAGTCTGAAAGAATGAAAACGTTCATATATTTTTAATCCGCTTTGATAATTTCAATTTTATAAAATTGAATCTTTGTCACCATGATATAGTTTATTTGATTTTGTATTGTTTTTTCTTTGAATGTTGAGGCGATATCCACATATATAGATGCCTTTGAGACAATCTGAAAAAGGTGTTTCTTCTTCTTCTTCAAGTGCCGTCTTCGTTCCGAAGTTTGGCTATCATCAAAGCTATGCGTATTTTTGATGCTGCGGATCTAAACAGTTGGTAATTGGTGCAATTGTACCATTCTCTCAAGTTTTTCAACCATGAATGCCTTCTTCTTCCTATAGATCTCTTTCCCATTATCTTTCCCTGTATAATCAATTGCAGCAACTGGTATTTATCTCCCCTCATAACATGTCCCAAATATTGTAGTTTGTGCTTTTTAACAGTATCAGCTCTTTCTCTTTCCGCACTCTCCGCAAAACCTCCACATTTGTTACTTTCTCTGTCCAGGGTATTCTTAATATTCTACGATACATCCACAACTCAAATGTTTCTATCTTTTTGGTATCGATCTTTTTCAATGTCCATGTTTCCATCCCGTAGAGGAGAACTGACATAACGTAACATCTCAAAAGGCGAATTTTAAGTTTTAGACTTAGATCTCTTCCGCAAAACACCTTTTTCAATTTAGTAAATGTGGCTCTAGCTTTCTCTATTCTGGTTCTGATTTCTTCAGAGCAATCATTATTTTCGTTGATAACAGTTCCCAGGTAATTATATCTTCTTACACGTTCGATTCTTTGATCATGCACGGTTATGTCAGGGAAGTTTTGTGGTGATTTAGATATTAGCATTATTTTTGTTTTGCTTATGTTAAGTGATAATCCGTGTTCTTCACTGCATTCTACTATTTTGTTAATTAGTATTTGAAGATCTTCCCAAGTTTCTGCGATTAGTACCGTGTCATCGGCATATCTCAAGTTGTTTATTCGGATGCCATTTATCTTAATACCTATATTTTGATCCGAAAGTGCTGTGTTTATAATGTCTTCGGAGTATAGATTGAATAAGGTCGGTGAGAGTATACAACCCTGTCTTACGCCTTTCTTGATCTCGATTTCCTCCGTTGTCTCTTGCTCTATTCGGATATTTGCTTTCTGGTTATAGTAAATCTTAGAGATAATTCTAATGTCCCTTTTATCCAAGTTTTTTTCTACTAGCAGTTTCATTAAGTGATCGTGACGAACTTTATCAAACGCTTTGTTGTAATCAATAAAGCACATAGTGCTTCTCTTGTTCCAAGCCCGTTCCGAAATCCGAATTGAGTATTACTAATATCTGCATCTAGTTTTCTGTTAATTCTTGAGTGGATTACTTTGATGAATACTTTTAATGTATGCCCCATTAAGCTTATAGTGCGGTAGTCAGTGCACTGTTTTGCATTTGCCTTTTTTGGTAAGGTTACAAAAGTTGAAAGTAGCCATTCCTTTGGTATTTCTCCTCTTTTGTAGATGCAGTTAAAAAGGTCGAGTAGAATATTCACTGATTCGCCTTCCACAAGCTTAAGAAGTTCTGAAAAAGGTGTTTGCTACACCTAAATCTTTAGTTTAATAATACTTTAAATCTTTAGTTTAATAATACTGAAGTAAACGATCTCCTCTTTTATTCCTATACCCAATCTGTTTGCAACTGGCAGCTCATTCCAAATGCAAATCGTCAAATAGAGATTAAGGGTTACCTTAAGGTCATAAACCATTGCCGTACTAAAGTAGTTGAAACCAATAGGGATTTTTGTTGAAAAATTACGCGTTATGCATTAATTTTTGTAGTTACATATACTTTAAAAAATACCCCATACTATTACATTTATAGAATACTTTGTCTCACTAGGGGACAGTCTTTTATTAATTACTTTTTGATTACGAATTTGACAATTCGGCTTTGGGATACCGATTTACCTGCCGACCCAGTAAGGGAAAGTTGTGACGAATTTGATACCATCCGTGTTATCATTTAGCAGTTCAGTCCATGCGGAAGAGATGGCAATCCAGAATTTATAAGTAAATCAGCAAGTTTTTAAATTATGCTCATCGTCTTTTACATTTTGAAGGCCGAGGAAGCCTTGCATTCTATTGTTAGACTTCCCTTGCCGGATTTTGGTTTCCGATTTTCTTGATCAGTATTGTGATTTAATCTCATCAAAAAAATATATCTATTTCAACATCGTTGACAGAAATGCCACTATTGTACTTCTCCAGTGCTGTCCTGAAGACAAATACTTTGTCTTATATGCAAAAGTATTTGTGTCCCGTTAAAAAAGCATATGATAGTGTCCCGTTAAAGAAAATGTTTGAGGTCCTTGAAAGATCCGGATTGTATTCGACGTATATCCGAGCGATATATAAATTGTACGAAAATGCAGTTAGTTGTGTAAAAATTGAAACCAGAACTTCAAATGAATTTAAAGTCTCTAAAGGTCTAAAGCAAGGATGCTGTTTGTCACCGACACTCTTTAGAATATACGTCCAAGAAGCATTGAGGAATTGGATGTAGATTTATGGGCATCGAAGTGGGACAAGAAACTCTGTATACATTGTTGTTCGCAGATGATCAGGTGGTGGTTGCAACCGATGAGGAAGATATAAATTATATGAATCGAAAATTATTTGACGAATATGCCAAATGGGGGCGTACTGTAAACATAAACAAAACAGAATATTTAAAAATTGGAGGAACTTCCACAGATCTGAGGCTTGAAAACGCAGTCATAAAAGGTCGCAACCAGTATAAATATCTAGGAAGCATCATATCAGCAGATGGCAGAGTTAATATAGATGTACAAAACCGAATAACCCAAGGGAAAAAATGCATCCGAATACTGAATTCATTACTGTGGTCTAATAAAATAAAGATACATACCAAACTTCGTGTATACAGAGCAATTGTAGAACCAATTACCACATATGGTGCCGAATGTTGGACGATGACAAAGCATGAACGAGATAAAGTAGACGTTGTGGAAATGGTTTATCTTAGAAGGTCATGTCGAGTATCGAGAATGGAAAGAATCAGGAATGAGGAAATACGAAACGTACAGGAATTAGAGACACTCTTTCAGATAGAATACAAGGAAGGCAATTACAATGGTATGGTCACGTGATGAGAATGGAGGAGGAGCGGTGGTCAAAGAAAGCCTTAATGTATGTTCCGCCAGAAAGAAGGAAAAGGGGAAGACCACCAAATTCCTGGAGAAGAGAAATTACAAAAACAATGCAATCTAGAGGCTTAAAAGAGGAGAGATAGGCAAAGATGGTGGCTGAAATGCGGGAAGCGGCAATCGCCGTAGGACCCCCGTTATATAATGATGATGATGATATATGTAAAAGTTAATAAGGGTATACATAAGTTTCCATACAACAGAGGTTTTAAAAGCTATGATTGGATAAGAAGCTATTGAAAATGTTTCTATATTATATAAAACGATACTACTGTATTGTGTGTTACAAACGTTATTTGTTGTTGTTAATTTAAGTAAATACTTGAAATAATATCAACGCAAATTAAAATGGAAAGATAACAATGACGTTGATGTTGTTGATAGGTTATTTATTGCATCATTAGTTTTCTATCGGCAACAAAACAAAAACCGTTTACCTGTAGGTATTCGGAGCTATTAGTTCTTTTCCTATTTGTTTCTTTACTTTTATTAAGAATTTAATTAGAAAAGAAAAGTTAAAAATTCAAAGTTAAAAAGTACATATCCCAAAACACGCTAAATATAACTGGCGTAAGTTGTGTGCTAGGTTAAACAGAAATACTCCAACTAGAGAGCTCTGGACTCAAGCAAAAAAATGCAGAGACTTACTACAACCAATAAGACACCTCGTAACTCTATCAAGATCATTTCTTCAATATAATTCTTGCTGCCGCCGCCGCCGCCACAAGAGAACTTATGCTCATTGCAATACACTGACAGTGACAACACTATACAATTATTGTTCTGAAGCTATTTTCTTGTGGCATTTTAAATTAATTACTATTTAACTGGGAATAAGCCACAATTAAAGATAAAAATACGTTTATTGACGTTTCAATTTCCACTTCGGAAATCGTTCTCAAAATACAAACAGTAAATTAAACAAATTTTGTTTTTTGTTACATAGTGAAAAATTCTTCTAATAATTTAATTTTATCTGACTCATTTATATTGACAATTCAGACATACATTATGCATTTTAAAGTAGACGACTTTAAAATGATATTGCCAATATTGTTGAGTTGCGCTCCTGGGACGACTTTACTTATAAGATAGTTCATTCGATTACATGAAATCAACTTTAACTTGAGAATATCCGTCAGAAAAAATCATAGCATGTAATTCGTCTTTAAAAAGACAAACACATGACATGATGACAGTAAAATTCTCCTGTTAGTGATTCCATAGGAAATTATGAGGGAAAAAACCAGGAAAAAAACCTCATAATACTATCCCGACATGGTAAGTATTTGTTCGTGCATTTAGTTTACCTTCAATAAACACCAAAATTCTGATTTTATGTTTCGTTATTTAAAAAACATAAATGATGTATCCTCTATATGTTACTGACTTACTAATTCTGGTATTTTCTCATTAATAACTTCCTCTTTCAATATTGGTAACCAGATCCTACTACATTCTGCCGAGGAATTTGCGACACAATTGGCCTTATTTAGCATAATTAGAGCCGCTTCTTTGATTTTTCCTTTTTTGCCATCCGTTTCTTTTAGGACTACATTTGAATTATTCCATTGAACCCTATCAACAAACAGGTTGAGATCTATTTTGTCCAAAACCAAACCTAACAATGAACAAGAAAGGACAAAGAATTGCATTTATAAAATACCTCGTGAATGCGATCAGTTTTATTTAGGTGAAACATCAAGACCATTAAATGTTAGAATAAGTAAACATCAATCTTATATTAAAAATAGAGAATTTGATAGATCTCAAATATGTAAACACGCGTGGGATAATGTACATAGGGTTATATGTTATATGGTTATATACATATTAATTAAACACTTACAAATTTATTAAAGTCTTTATTAAAATATTCGCGTTTCTATTATTGCCTATCGCAAAATCCTTTCATTTTATTAAATTAATAATATACCCACCACATGACGACAAACTGCCTTCCCTTCACTCCAGCTTTATAAACGATTCATTAATCAAAATTTCGTCTGATTTATTTATTACCGACCTTACTAATTAGGCCACAAATCGCTAATATATAGCAGAGTTCACCTCTGCTACATTCATAGAGTAGTCAAGGTTGACCTTTAGAAATGGATGTGATTAAAGGAGATCAACGATAACAAAGAAAAAATATGTTCAAAAACATTTGTCATGCCATGTCTGTCATGGTTTATTGCTATTCAATTTAATGGCATGTTATCTGTCAACAAACTGTTTTTTATCTATGTTTATTTTAATTTCCTGTTACTGAATTTATTTGTTACAGTGAGATAATATAATGTTTCAGCAAAGATTAGCTTCATCAACACAAGGAATTCTTGAAACTAACGTTGGTTAAAAATTAAATTTTTCTTTATACTTTTGTAAATGACGGTTTTGGAGTGTAACTTTAGATTTAGGATTCTCTTACTCTCAACTTCACTTTTGTGCTTGAATGTTCTTCTCGTGGGTGAAAAAACAAACGTTCAAAATATGTCCGAAAACGGATAAATTAACTAGTTCTAAGCAACTTTTATTTTATCGAGTTTTTCACTAGGTCATTAATGAAGTAAAATGAAAATGATTATTTTTCAAAATAAAAACCACGGTTTCAGACGGTTTTTTTCACAAATAACTCAAAAAGTAAGTCTTTAACGAAAAAAATATTAGCAAAAATGAAGCCTATAAAAAAACTTTTTGTTTTGCTGTCCAATTTTCTTCTTCTTCTCAATTTGTCAAAGCTGAAAATTATAAAGATCTTGTCACAATTACTTACTGTCTACAGAGAAATGGGATGTAACATGTCTCTAAAAATTCACCTCTTGGATGGTTATCTAAATTTATTTCCAGAAAATTAAGGTGTTAAGTGATGAAGATGGAGAACAGTTCCACCAAGACGTTGTAGACAACGATAAGCATTACCAAAGCCCTAGTCTGTGATGCTCCAGCGAATAGGTATCGCTGTACTGTAACATATCTGCCACAGTATTTTAAGAACATACTAAAATTAATATATATTCCACTACAATTCACAATTTCTTTGTGGAAAGTAAAATGTGGATGATAGAAAAAAAATTAAGTTTATTTTCGGCTTTCTGATGATATTGTACATAATGAACACCATGTTATATCCATGTCAAGAATAGTTGATTATTGTTGACCAGTGTAAATTAATGTAAGAATGCTAAAAAACGAATTAAAAAATAATGTGAATGTTAATATGAAAAAAAAAACACTAACAGACAACAAACAAATTATGGATGTAAATAAAAAGTGGTATAATATAAAAAAACACATTACTGAAACCAGCTCAAGAAAGTTTAATAGAACATAAATCAGAGGCTAAAAAACACTGGATGACAGAAGAAATACTATTACTGATGGAAGAAAGAAGGAAATATAAAGGAACAGATCTACAGTAGTATAAAGAAATACAACGAATAATTAAGGAAAAAATCAAAACAGCTAAGGATATCTATTTGATAAAACAATGTAAAGAGATAGAAGAACTAGAAACAAAATTTGATATGAGAAATATGCACAAATAATAAGAGAAGTGACTTAAATGGGTCGAAATAGACAGCAAGGACACATAAAAGACAAAAAAGGAGTACTATTAATAGATTTACCAGAGAAATTAAGACGATCGGAGGAGTACGTTAGAGAACTTTTTATGCAAATCAAATATGCTGTCAAAAACTCTAAAGACACTAAGGCAGCTGGATTAGATGAATACCAGTAGAACTGTTAAAACTGGTGGAAGAGAATAACTCTGAAGTATTGGAAGATTTATTCAACACGGTGTACGATACGGGAATAATACCACAAGAATGGCTGAAGTCAGCATTTATAACCATCCCTATAAAACAAGCAGCAAAAGAGTGCTCTGATTATCGAACACTGAGCCTCATGAGTCATACTAAAAGTACTACTGAAAGTAATACATAAGAGAATATACGAAAGGCTAGAGGAGGATATTAGTGAGACGCAGTTCGGGTTCCGAAATCGAATGGGTACTCCAGAAGGATTATTTGCCGTCAACGTATTGATTCAGCGATGTGAGGTGTAAACGTTGATCTACACTTGTGCTTTGTTGACTAAGAAAAAACTTTCGATAAAGTAAGACATGAAAAACTAATATCAATACTTATGAACAAGCACATTGATAGTAAAATCATAAATATAGTGTAAACATTATATTGGAACCAAAGTGCCATAGCTCAAATTGATGGGCAACACTCAGAAAAAATGAAGATCTGTAGTGGAGTTAGAGAGATACATATGTGTTTTATCGCCACTTTTGTTTAACTTATAGTCTGAAGAAATTTTCCAAAACACGCTCAATAATATCAAAGCGAAAGTTATCGTTAACGGAAAATTAATTAACAACTTACGATATGCAGACGACACTGTGATCATAGCAACGAGTATAGAAGATCTACAACATCTTATCGAAAGCTTAAGTATGAATAGTGCTGAGGTGGGAATTACTATAAACTCTAAAAAAACCAAGTACATGCTAATTACAAAAACAACAATTAGATAGGATAGTGATAGAACAAGTAGGAAAATATCAGTACTTTGGAACTTTGATCAATGGAACCAATGATCATACTGCAGAAATAAACAGGCGAATAGAGATTGCCAGATCAGCATTTATACGAATGAACGTGCAAAAATCTAAATTTGGAGATCAGGCTACGTACCATCCGCTGTTACATATTTTCAATATTATTATACGGAGCTAAGATTTGGACTTTAAAAAAATGTAATTTTAAAAGAATCGAGTTTTTCGGACTCTGGTTATACCACATAGTATTAAACATATGGACTGATATAATTACAAATAAAGAAGTACTGGAGAGGGTTGGTAAAGAAACAGAACTATACGAACCAGAAAACTGGAATACCTACACCACGTGATGATGGGACCAAAATATGAAATTTTGAGACTAATAATACATGTAAAGATTCAAGGAAGATCTGTAGGCCGAAGGCAGAACTCATGCTTGAAGAATCTACGTGATTGGTTGCAATGTAGATCATTTGATTTGTTTAGAGCAGCAAGTTCAAAAATAAAAATAGCCATTATGATTGCCAACCTCCGGGTTGAGACGGCACTTTAAGAAGAAGTGTAATAGAGATATAGAATTTTAATAAAAAACATTATTTATCATCATTAACTCGTTCTTTATTGTTATATCTAGATTAGTTGCGAACCAAAAAGTTATTTTGCATAAAAAAAGTAAAGTTTTATATGACCATAAATTGTAGATCACTTTCCTGGCTCTAATTTTTTATTGTAGAGGTGGTAATATTTTTTCTCAGCTTTTTCATTATGTTAAAAATAATATAAAATTAATTACCAGTATAAAATTAATGCACAGAAAACACGTTCTTGTTATTAATTAACTTTCCAAGTAGGTGTCACAGACCTATGACTATAATAACATACTGGTACTGAGGATTATAATTTTTGGTAGCAACGTTGTGACATGCTTTAAAATAATGTGTGTCTAGTGTGTGATTCACTCTTCAGACGACCAATTATGTCATGGGTACGGAATTGTATTGGTTTCTTTAAATGAATCTCAAGAAATTGAGGTCATTGTTATTTTCCAAGGATAAACAGACAAAGACGTGGTAAACCCCGTTTGTCTAGAAATACCCACGTTATACATCACGTATTGTATGCACATTATCTGTAAGGTTTTATTTATATGTTTGTAGTATTTAGAAAAAAACTAAATATTTTAGATTAACAAATTATTTGCTTTGTTTTTTGCTATTTACTTTGCCATTTTAATAGCCAAAATGCATATGTCTTAAATGGTCTGCTCTTTATAACAAGGTAGTTATTTCTATTCAAAATATTGTCAACATCATTGGCAATTGGTCTGTCTGAACACGGCGTCTCTTCAGCCAGTATAGAGACCTTACTTACTTACTTACCTACTCCGTGACGTTGCAATCTTTCGGGTTTTAGCTGACTTGACAACATGCCTCCATTCTTCAGCAATCACCATCCAAATCTCCAGTATCTGTATACCTTAAAACACTTTTTCTTATTATTCACAATGTTTTGTGAGCTCGCAGTTTTTAAAATATAATTCGTCTGGATTATGATTAGAAAAGCATCATAATTCGGCAATTAAAACCAAATAATACATTTAATCGTTTTCGAAACAATGTGTTTATTGATGATATCATATTTTGTTATTTATTTCTAATGATAACAATTTTAGTACAACAGGATATAAACCATCAATTGACACATTGAAGCTAAGATTATTATACGATAAGTACATTTAAAAAAGACTTGATAAAATGTTAACCACATTTTTATTTAATTTTAAATCTTTAAAAAATATAAACATTTTACTACTAATAAATTAGTATTAGTGTATAAGTTATATAGTAGATACTTATTTAAGATCTTTGCAGATGATTATAGTGGAGCTATTTTCAAATGGGTTTATATCAGGGCTATTACCCGGCCAATCCAAACACAGGGATATTTTTTTTGCTAAAAAAGCTTTAAAAGACATAGAAGTATGGCAGAGAGCTCCATTATTCCCCATTTGGAAACCATTCTCTGAGCTACGGAATCAACCGATTTTGTAATACTTCTTTGTACTGATCTTGCCCCATTATTCCTATTACGACGTGCAGACGTCCAGTGCCATTGCCGCTGATGACTGACCAAACCATCACTTTGGTGGGATGTTTAACCGTCGGGACGACACTTTTCATCAGGATGAAACTTTTCTCCATGACTACGACGCACATACTGCAAACTTTATTCTGCAGAATTTCGAATATTGTGCTTTAGCCACTGAAGCAGACTTGTTGAAAGTAGGAAAAATATGTAAACTTCAATGTGTATTTGTTTTATTTAACTAAAAATGATAATAATATATTAATTTTTGATTAAATTGCTGTATCCTACCGATCTCTAGAAGTCCACATCTTTGTCTTGCCATTGTTCGACCCTCTTCAGGCGCTTTTATTTAACTGCAGCTGTCAACTTGGGCTTCCTGGCTGGATGAGAGACTTTAAATCTAATTCTTTAAATTTTCTTCGAACAGTGCGCTCAGAAACATTTACGCTAGCATTCGGAGTTGTGATTTTATTAAGTTTGTGGTAACAAATCTGTTTTCTAGACAAATTTTCTTCAAACATCTCTCTGTCCGTGAAGGGAAAACCGTGTCTAAACTTAAACCACTCCCAGAAGATCTCGTTGAAATATAAGGTACTTGGAATAGAGGAAAAGCTTAAAGATCATCAGATGGGAACATTATAAGGACTAAAATAATAAAAAAGTTACGTTAAAAAATGTTTTTTCAGGTTGAGATAAGCCTACACAAAAATGAAACACAAAACACTAGACTGAATACATACTTCGTTTCTGGCTGCATGGATAATCCTAAAGCAAAAAAACTTATTACATCAAGAAATAAAAATTATAAAAAAAATTATAAATCTTCAAAAATATTCCAAGAATTATACGACAGCCAACAGAACATATAGAACACAATTAAAGAGACAAAAGAAAGATGTGTGTTTAACAAGGGTTAAGAATACGTACCAGAGGTTATCAAGGACGAAATAAAAAATGCTCTCAAAACGATGACAGTAATATATTTTATTAAAATAGGAGATGAAGTTCTTAGACTAATGGTATACAGAGAGTAGAACTTAAGGAAAAAAATTGCTCAAAATAGAAAGTAGATTCACAAAAGGTTTTCAATCGCTACTTGTATCCTTGCATGTCGTTATATCTGTTTCCTCTGACTTATCTGTCCGAGTGAAGAAGAATAAGACCTTTGACTGAAAGGTGATAGCTACAATTCCTACGACGATGGAGAGAGCAAATCGAGATCCTGTATGCCCATGTTTTAGTACAGAATTTAGAAATGAAGAATTACGTTTCAGTACATGACGACTGCAAATCTTTCTCATTGCCAACAGGTCATGCAAAATTGTTTGTTTTGCCGTAAATTTGACGTATGCCTATGCTCGATGATGCCCGAATCTCATGGTAAGTAACTGCTTCGTCGATCTGCTTCAATCAAGCTGTGATTTCCGGGACAACAGTTGTGCTCGGACGGCCTTCACGAAATTTTTCACTGAAGCTAGTGCCTTCACGCTTCAATTCTGCAAACCATTCTTGTTTAGTTAGGCTAACTTTAAAATCGGATAAAAAAATTGCACGAAAATTTTCAGAAAATTTAATTTTTTCTCAAGCTAGATTGTTTTGAAAATTAAATTTGTTGCTGCGAAAGCACGTGATGGATTTTCAATCTGTAAAAGTTATTTACCATAACAAATGTCAAATTTTACGTTGAAAAACTTTTAGTGCGAAGTAACTCCATAACTAATTGGAATTCCCACCAAGACTTTTCAGATATATATTGCGCAGCATAAGTTAATGATGTTAATATAATGGTAATGGTACTTCTGTCTGCATCAATTATTTGTAAGTAAACAATTAAAAATTATTATAGTTTTTAAAACCAATGAAATTTGAGACCTTATAAAGAGAATCAAACTAAAAACACATTATAAGTATTGACAAAACACCTGCAGAGCAAATTGAAAATAACCTTTGTTCTCTCAAATGGGATAAACAAATAGAATTGTTTAAAAACTATTTGACCGTTTGTGACCATCTTTCGCAAATGTAGTAACTACATAAAAACTCACATTATGAAATGTGTTTTAAATATTTTTATTGTTTATTTTAATAATTATAAACAATTGAAAAACATGTTTACTTTCGGGTTTAATTTTTCCATTCATTTTTTGCCTTAATGCCACGACGCAGTAAAAGTTTCGATAATCAGGAGATAACACCTTTTTCTATTGACTTCCCCCAAATATTTCAAGCGCTCAGTAATTTTTCGATTTTTTAAGTGATTTTTCTGCTTCGTTTCATGGGGTAATACACTATAATCAACTTATAAATTAAATTTAATTTAAATATTTATTTCTTTGAATAAAAAAAGAAACAAAAAACTAGTATTAATTGTTGATATAGATAAGTGACTTAATTGATTTATACAGTTGTATAATTGTTTATTTACCATGCAGCTATATTCCTACCTTATGCCTCGCAGGTTATATAAAAGACTATATTTCTGCAAATGTTAAATTTTTAAATAGCCATATATCATTTAATTTTAATAAAACAGCATATTTTTACTTAATCCACTTACAAGATGTAAATAGTTTTTATAATAATTTCCTAGATTTTTGATTAACCATGATAAAATGATAAAACCGATATTTGTTTGATAACAATAAAATTTTATTAATTTTTATTTGATGGCAATTGTTGTAATAGTTGATTTAATGCAATGTTCAATACTCAGGGAATTTGAAAAATTTAATAAAAATAAGTAAGATGAGCATTATTTACCTTATATCTAAGAAATATTCTTATGATTAGATTACATTAGAATATTATGTATAAATATTTTATATAATAAAATTGAATATGAAACTGTTTTCTGTCTTTTTCATTTATATATATATATATATATATATATATATATATATATATATATAATATATATATATATATATATATATATATATATTATATATATATATATTCGGTTTTATAACGTCTTAAGACGTTGTCCGACTCCCAAACGCCACTGTATTCTGTCTTGAGTTAGGTCTTCGTTCAGATTTCGAGCGCTAATCGCTTTCCTAACTCTCAGGTTCCAACTCTGTGGTGGTCTTCCTAGTTTCCTCTTCTATGGGGGTTGCCACATCATCGTTTTTTAGGAAATCTTTCGCCCCCCATTCGGCTCACATGCCCATACCATATGAGCTGTTTTCTCTCAATATCCTCAACTATAGTGCCCTCTATACCCAGTTGTTGTTTTATCACTTCATTTTGTAGTCTGTCGGCTCTTGATATTCTTATGGATCTTCTGATGGCATCCATTTCCGTGGATTCGACCTTTTTCTTGTATTTCTCGGTTATTCTCCATGTCTCAGCTCCATAAAGTAGGCTAGTTTTAACCATTGTCTCGTAGATGTTCCATTTTCTTTTCTTTGATATTTCTTTACTCCATAGAACTCCGTTCAAACATGCTATAGCTCTTCGTGCTTGTACAATTCGATATTCTATTTTTCGTTCGTCTTTTCCACTACGATCGAAGATGACGCCTAGGTATTTATATTCGTTACATAAATTTATTTTTTGATTGTCATCGATATCGAGTTGTTCTGCTTTAGCTCCAATTGAGAGGTATTTTGTCTTTTCTAAATTGATATTTAATCCCCATTTCTGGTATTCTTCAATTAGTTTTCTAAGCATGTATTCCATGTCGTCTTTGTCATTTGAGATCACCATATGATCGATCATCTGCAAACTGTAAAGTATATATGTAATCCTGATCGTTCAATTGTATACCCATTCCTTTGACTTTCCTTTTCCATTGTTTCAGATTTGCAGAGATATAAATCTTAAACAGAGTCGGAGAGATCCAACATCCTTGTCTGAGACCCTTAGTAACTGCAAATTTTTCAGCTAAGATGTTTCCGAATTTAATTTGGGAGTTTGAACCATAATATAGATCTTTAAGAGCACTAACCAATGTTTGATGTATGTTTAATGTGCCCAGGACTTCCCATAGTTTATTTAGCGGGACTGTGTCATATGCCTTCTCAAGATCTATAAAAGTCATATGTAACTCTCTATTTGTCACAACTTTCTTTTCTATAATTTGTTTAAGACAGAAGATGTTATCTGTACATGAACGATCTGCTCTAAATCCTCCTTGTTCTTCGTCTTCGGACGATTGATAATCTTCCTCTATCAGGTCCCGTAGTATTCGACCGTATAGTCGACTCATTGAACTTGTGACCGATATGCCTCTATAGTTTTTACAATTTCTCCTGTCACCTTTTTTTATATATTGGGGTCATATATGCTGTTTTCCATTCATCTGGTGTTGGATGTCCATTAATATATTCGTTAAATATCACCGTGATCATTCTGTGTAATTTCTCTGAGCCATTCTTTATTAATTCCGTAGTTACTCCCTCTGGTCCACTTGCTTTCCCATTCTTCATCCCTGCTATAGCTTTTTGAACTATGTTGATAATTATGGTAATATGCTCTCCCAGAATTTCGATTCTTGATGAATTCATATCTTCTTTAAATTTGTCTCTGTTCTCATTTAATAGTTGTTTGTAATAATGTGTCCAATCCTCGGGATTTATGGGATTTAGAATCACTTTCTCGTTAGTCGGCTTCTTAACAGAGTTTATAAACTTCCACGCCTCAGTGCATTGTCGTCCTCCAATATAAGATTCTATCTCTCTGCACCTTCTGTCCCATGTCTCATTTTTGGAGGTCATAATTATCTTTTTAGTTTTCTTCTTCATTTCATTGTATCGGTCTTTGTCTGCGGCATCTTTTGTATTCAACCACTTATGGTATAATCTTTTGGGACTGCATTTACTACTTCATGCAGTGGATGGTCGCACGATCGATACGTTTTATCGTTTCAGTTGCTTTTATTTTTTTTATGTCTATGCGCAATTGCGCAATCCACTGCTACATCCACTAGCCCGCGATAAGAAAGGTATGCTTCCAATCTATGTACTACAGATACAGAATCTCCTAGAAGGAATCGAAGCATGGGCTCAGAAAACAGGTTTGTTGTTTTCAAATAAGAAGACATACTATTAGTAAAGTGTACCAAGTTTAACTCCGAATATCATCAACATGCATAAATTTTCTTGAAATTTATCGTATGCCGAAGTGTGTTTTTTCCTTAGAGGTGCAAATTTACTTAAAATTTATCTTCCCTAAAAACATCCCAACTTTTTGTTATATAGCAAATTTTCCGTATCTTGATAGTTTTGTATTTATTTTGAAAAAAAGCTGGGTGATTTTATTCCATCCGCATTACATGCCCTATCATCATCACCATCATCTACATCTATCATAGGACGTCCTATCTTATTATTACAATGTCAGGTTCGTGATATATTCTATAAAATTCAAAGTTGTATCGTCTTTTCCACAATCCATTGTCATTCACTGCTTCAAAGATTCACTTTAGTACTTTTATTTCGAAACATCCTAACATGTTTTCATTATTTTTTGTTAGAGTCCAGATCTCTGAACCATATTATGTTAGGACTGTATTCTTGTTTTGTAGTGTTTAATTTTTGTATTTTTCGATATAATTGGGAATTTAAGCAGGAGATTGAGTCCAAAATAACATCTTTTGGCCGTGCAAATTCTGCGATTTACCTCTGCGATAGTATTATTTTAAGTGTTAAGGAGCGCTCCCAGATATACGTATTTGATCTCTGCTTCGATGACGTCGTTTTCTATAACAAGTGGTCTTAGGTTTTGTGGTTGCGTGCTTATTTTCATATACTTCATTTTGTTGGTGTTTATTATTAAACCCATTTTTGTAGCTGATTCTTTCATTGCTACATACGCATCTTGTACAACGTTTTCCGTTCTCCCAACAATATTGATATCAACAACATATGCCAGAATTTCCACTGATCTGTTATATATTGAACCAGTGGTATTGATTTGTGACATACGTATTACTTTTTCCAAATCCAGATTAAACGGTATACATGAGAGAGGATCTCCCTGGTGCAGCACGTTATTTGTTATAAAAGGTTCAGACAATTCCCCCTGAATTTGTACTCTATATTCAACTTTTTCAAGAGTTAGTTTTGTTAAATATAAGAACTGATTTGGTATTCCTAGCTTTTTCATTGCTTTCAACATTTCTCTTCTATTCACATAGTCGTAGGTTGCTTTGTAACGTGACGAGTATCTATGCCATATTCCAGTGTTTTTTCCAAAATTTGTTTCAGTCAATCTGATAAATTATCGAATCCTGTAAAACCAGCCTGGTATTTTCCTACGAACCGTTCTGCATATGGTGCCATACGGTGAGATAGTACTTTGAAAAATATTTTATACGCTGCATTTAGAAGCGTAATTCCTCTGTGGTTAGAGCATTCAAAGATATCTCCTTTTTTGTGTAAAATGCAACGTATTCCAATATTCCAATCATTGGGGAGGGATTTCTGTGTCCATATATATTTTATAAGCTTCTATGATGCCATATGGTATCATGACCACCTTTTTTATATAGTTCAGCTGGGAGATATCTATTTTGGGTGATTTGTTTCTGTCTAGTTTTTTAACTACATTAACTTTAAGAATCGTTGGTAGTTCCTCTTCCCTCTCGTCTGTTTGCCTTATCTCTTTCGTCTTCCAGGTGGTTTCTTCTTCCTTTATACTAAGTGCCTGGTTAAGGTATTCTACTAATCCATTCAACTATATAATGCCAAATAAGCACAAAAATTCAAAAAAGGCATACACATTTAAAAAAAGGAATAAAAAAGTGGTGTCAAATGACAAATTTTTGAATATTTTGTTTATATTTAAAAAATAATCCTGTTTTTATTATTTACCATAAGCATTATGCTTAGAAGTCCGAACTCTACGTATGCCATTTTCTACAAATCTACTTTTTTTCTAACCTTTTTTTAAGTTTTCGCGTTTGAAAATGTATATCAATCTTAATATTGCCAACAAAACTTTTATGCTCTTAAAAAAACCAAACAGGAAAATGAGGGCAACAGCCACATAAAATAATTGATATTTTCGTCGTAAACGATGTAAACAAACTTTTAATGGTTAATAAATGAACAAATACGATTCGTGTTTGTATCGACATCGACGGATATGATTCCAATCGCTACGATAAATTAATACATCAATTAAATAAAAATTAACGGCATTTTTTAACACTAAGAAAACATTAACCTTCTAATATTTAGTCTACTCTATATTTAAGAATAGACAAGGCAAAAAGCTCTGGTTCGTTCGGAAAAATATTCCCGTGAGATTTTTTTTGCATAATCACTTTCCTGAGATACCCCAAAATAACGTTCAATAGGTCGCCCAGGCGAAAAATTTTTTTTAACTATTTTGTTTTAACCCGGAGTGGCCGGGTGTGGTCTATCGGTCCATGGAAGAATGAAAAATTATTGTATTTATTCTTTTTTTTACCAGCGACGTATATATACGGTTCGGGGAAAAGTGCCACTGTTCCCAGTGACGTATATATACGTTCTGGAGTGAAAACGTTTTTAATACCATGCTTTGTGATAACCCACTGTCGTATTGATACGGCAGCTTCTGATAAACGGCATTTCGATAACTGCCGGGTATGGTCGGGTTTTTGGTCTATCTTTAGAATGCGTCTTGTACCGCAAATATCACGTTAGCACGGACTACGCAGTATTCTGCTGTTACTGTTGCAGTGCAAATGTATTGTGAAATTTCAAGAAAATGCCTGATTCGAGAAAAAGAAGGCGCTCATGCAATATAGTATGGTTGCATGCTTGGATTCCGATGAAAAGCCTTTTGTAGAATTATGTACCAGATAGCGATGATTCAAAGAGAAGGAGATTGTTAATAGCGATGATTCAGAAGAGAAGAGATTGTTAATATTATTTATGGGAATGATGAAGCTGTTTCTGAAAATAAAGGTGTTGATACGGACGGAGCCGAAGTTATGGTTGTAAATCCATCGAGAAATGAAAGCAAAAGAGCTTTAGTGGATGATTTTAGTATACAGTGAGATAAACAGCAATTGCTGTTTATCCCACTTTAAATGTTTTATTTTCATGTTTATTCTATTCTGCGCTTGATGGATAGCCCAAATTTGACGAAATGCCCCTGATTATGCTTTAGAAAGCGAAAGTACTTGGGCAAGATTTGATGAATAAATTGGGCTCGATATAAACACTGCCTTTAATTTTTCAAAGTTCATTTATTCGAGCATTCAACCTTTTATCAATTCATTATAGAAGTGTTCAGGGACTTTAAGTCCTCGGTAATCACGTAATCTTTCATTCTGTATTTAAATTTTTCAAATATACTTATTAGTTTTTCTCAGGATTCGAGAAAAATGAATACATTTAAAACACATGGAACATTTAGACAAGCGACATTTTGCGCCTATGCCCTTTATAACAAATTATTTTTTACTCAATCGAAGAATTGGGAACATAATATAATGCAATATCCTAGCTGTTATGAAGTTATGTTACATTAATGTGATGTTTATAAAAAGAAGAAGAAATCTTCCACAAACATGTTATTCTTATTTCTATTTCTATATCTACATTAACATGTAATATTTCTATTTAGCATATTTGAACAGATTGATTGAGATAACAATCATCCTAGGGAATTTTAACGCCAAAATTGGTAAAGGAGCAGTGGCACCATGGATTGGTGAGTTTGGATTGGGCGTTAGAAATGAACGTGGAGATAGACTCTTAGAATTTTGCCAAAATGAAGATCTGGTTATAGTAAATACCTTATTTGATCTACCTAAACGTAGACTATACACGTGGAAATCACCAGCAGACCGAGAATCACACATCGTCAGAAACCAAATAGACTTTGTCTTGATCAGAAATAGGTTTAAAAATTCAATAAAATCAGCAAAAACTTATCCAGGTGCCGATATATACTCGGATCACGTCCCTATTATTGTCGAAATGGAAGCAAAATTAAAAAAGTTAAAAAACAAAAAGATTAGAAAAGAATTCGGTGTGACAAGATTAAAAGATACTCAGATAGAACAAAGAGTTAGACAGAAAATCAATGATAATCTTAAACCCATCAAGTCAAAAAACACCAACTCTAAAGACGTAAATGAAAATTGGAGAGAGGTTCAACAAGCTTTAAAAGAAGCGGGAGAAGAAATACGTGGACCAATACCAAAGAAAAGACATATGTGGATGACAGACGAAATACTAACTCTCATGAATGAAAGAAGAAAATATAAAAACATAAACACTAGCAAATACAAATCCTTAAACAGCAGGATTAGAAAAGACATAATAACAGCAAAAGAAAGATGGCTAACTGAACAGTGTCACGAAATAGAAGAATATGAAAAGAAATATGATAGTTTCAATATTCATCGGAAAGTGAAGGAAATGACGTCGGGAAAACAAAATAATATACATGTTATAAAAGACTCGAATGGTAACATTCTCACAGATACAAAACAACAACTAAACAGATGGACAGAATACATAAAAGAACTATTCGGGGATGACAGACAACAAATCATAGATGAGGACTCTGGTGAATCGGGACCAAAAATTTTAAAACAGGAAGTTCAATACGCATTAAAACAGACAAAAGGGAAAAAGGCCACAGGTCCGGATGAAATCCCGATTGAGTTTCTTAAACTGATCGATGATGAAATGATAGACATTCTAGTAGAACTTTATGATCATATTTATCAAACAGGTATTTTACCAAAGGAGTGGTTAGTATCCACATTCGTAATTATTCCCAAAAAGCAAAATGCAAAAGAATGCTCAGAACACCGTACAATTGCATTAATGAGCCATGTTTTGAAAGTATTTCTACGAATAGTCCACAACAGAATTTACAGAAAGCTGGATGATGAAATTAGTGATAGTCAGTTAGGCTTTAGAAACGGCACGGGAACCAGGGAAGCATTGTTCGGTATAAATGTGCTCATGCAAAGAAATCTGGATATGAACCAAGACATGTATACATGTTTTATTGATTTTGAAAAAGCATTTGACAAGGTACAGCACAATAAACTAATTAATATTTTAAAAATGAAAAACATCGATAGCCGCGACATCAGAGTAATCTCGAACCTCTACTGGAACCAGAAAGTCAAAATAAGAATTGAAAATCAAATGTCGGAAGAAATAGAAATTCTTCGGGGTGTGAGACAGGGCTGTGTATTGTCACCACTGCTGTTTAATATATATAGCGAAGCCATTTTCCAAGAAGCTTTAGGAGAGTGTAACGATGGAATGATAATAAATGGTGAAATTATTAATAATATAAGATATGCCGATGATACTGTCATATTCACTTCAACTCTGCAAAGTCTAACAAACATACTGGAACGGCTGAATGAAAAGTGTACCATATATGGTATTAAAATGAACTTAAAGAAAACAAAATTCATGGTCATTACAAAACATCCAAAAGACAACGAGACACTCCATATTAATAATATCCAGATAGAAAGGGTAGATAAATACAAATATCTAGGAACATTGGTTAGTCAAAACGCAGAACAAACGCAAGAGATTAAAAGCCGTATAGAAATAGCAAGGGCAAAATTTGTAAAAATGAAACATCTATTGTGTAGTAGAGACCTAAGAATGGATCTAAGGATAAGGTTATTGCGCTGCTACATTTTTACAACTTTGCTCTACGGATCTGAGGCATGGACATTGAAACAACTGGAGATTAAGCAATTGGAAGCTTTTGAGCGTTGGTGTTATCGAAGGATGCTACGAATAGCATGGGTAGACAAAATTACCAATATTGAAGTCCTTGATAGGGTTAATAAGAGGGAAGAAATTGTACAGACAATTAAGAGGCGGAAACTTGAATATTTCGGTCATATATTAAGAGGTCCTCGTTATGGGCTACTACGTTTGATTATAGAGGGCAAAATAAAAGGTAAAAGAGATGTAGGAAGAAGACGAACCTCCTGGCTACGAAATCTAAGGGAATGGTTTAGTCTGAGCTCTAGCCAACTATTTAGAGCTGCTGTAAGTAAAATAAGAATTGCCATGTTGATATCCAACCTTCGTTAGAAGATGAAACCTGAAGAAGAAGAATATTTGAACAATTACCAATTTAAAAATATACAAATATGTTGAAGATAACAAAATACCCGATATACAAATCATTAATGTCAAGAGTTTATTACGATCGATTTTCTATACTTTTATAATCTTATCTAAATGATTGATAACTATAATTCAAACTATTCTATTATTACTCTTTTTATTATCGTGGAGTGTCGCATAATAACATTGTTCACGATTTTACCTTAAAGTTAATTGACTATATCATTAAATAGCAATCCATCTGGGTTCTTGACCCATGGTGATACGATTACGTTGCCATAAAGATGGAAAATTTTTAACGATATACTTAATTGCTCCATGCTTCAACAGCACCTACTACTTTTATGATTGACAGATGAAATTTAAGTTTTATATTATTGTAAGATATATGATAAGTGGCCAATAAGATCATACTCACCTGACCCCACTAACCAATTCGATTAAGACAATATCAAGGAGTACTCAATAAGTTGTTGGAGATACATATATGTTTAAATACAACACTTTGGCAGATAATAATCCGCATTTATAGATCTCTCTTTATGTATCAGCGTCGACAAACAAAGTTTACCTCGTGCCCTGCTAAAAGTTTACATGGTCATGTCCAAAAGGGATCATTACAGAATTGTTTGACCTTGTAAAGGGAGATTTTAAGATAAAGCTAATTTTTTAGGTGAACAAAAGTTTCAGATATTAGACCAATTTAATTTTTAAAGGAATTCAAAATTCTCTTGACTTAATATTAAGGTCATTCAATTGCACTATTTGCCAGAGAAATATCTGAGCTTTCTTAAACAAATAATTATGGGCATTTAAACGCATAATTCCCAATTGCGTTAACTACCACTCATTTAGTGCCAAGCCTGTCCATCAGATTATAGTAGACTTGCTAAACACAGTGTCTCCTCCACTTGTCACTTTTAGGAGGTGTATATTTCTTAAAATCTTCTATTCTTCTTTTTTCATTTTCTACAAAATCAAAATTTTGGACTTACGGTATTTCTAAAATAAACGCCTCAATTCTAAATTTTTATTAATTAAAAACTCCCACATTGTTGTAAAGTAGATACCTGCAATCTCGTAATCTCCTCTATATTTTTGTTAATTGATGGCTACAGCACACATCTTTGCAGAAACAGAATGCTTTGATAAATTTTTTATAACGCAAAACGCTCCTATAAAGCCAAATACGTACCATAATTGCCTCCTCTATCGACAAATTTCGTTGATTTATTATTATTTAACAAAAAAGGCAAAGATGAACTTTAAAACACGTTCATACAAATTAAGAAATACAGTAAACCACCTTTTCTTATAAACATGGTATTAAAAATGTAGGAAGGGTTTCGTGAAATGTTGTCTATAAGTCACCCAATTATTATTAAAACCCAATTTCCTCCTTTTTCTAGACTTTTTGCTGACGAATAATCAATGAGTTGCCTACGAACTATGTAATTTGATTTGTTTGAAATTTTTATTGCGCGTTCCAAATGGACGGTAATACGGACAACAGCTGTTTTGATTATGGGATGCATTACTCTTTGATCATATTTTATTAAACTTTAAACGAAGTTATTGGCAGCCGTATGCGAGTTTATTATGTCATATATCTATTGTTTGAAGGCTGAAGTGATTGCGGGTTTGTTGGAAATATTTGTTTGTTAATATTTAATGAAAAGGGAGGAATAACTGTGAAAATAAATTAAATAAATTATTCAATTAACTGTTTAATTCAAACGAGCTCTAGATATAAAAGAAATATGCTCAGATATAATATATATATATATATATATATATATAATATATATATAATATATATATATATATATATATATACAGATTGAACGAAATAAATTCGGACATAGGAATATAATGTATTTCGGCTCAATTCTGCTGTAGGTGGTTGGCCAACAAAATATTGTCAAATAATTATATTATAAAAATCCAATACTTCAGCGGGCTGCTGGATTCTGAACTCATAAAAATTGAAAGCTACACATAAATCTACGATTTATGCTGTCAAACCAGTTATAGTCCAGGAAATTAAGCATTTCACTCGCAATTTTTTCGTGCTCCCTGGATTGACTTGAAATTTAACAGAAGGTAGGTAATAGCCTAAGGATCAAAATCTATATCGAACCAAAGTGCGCCAAAGCATAGGGGGTGGTTGCCACCCCATCTCCGGGGTGAAAATTTTTTTTACGTTTTAACTACAGGTTTCGATTAAAAAAGTGATTCTAAACAAAAAATGTGCTATACATTTTTTTTATAAAATGATATTTTTCAAGTTATCCGCGATTGAAAGTAATAACTTTTAGACGAAAAAATCCACGTTTTTAATCGATTTTTCGCGAATAATTCGAAAATGGTGCATTTTATCAAAAAAATTGTAGAGAACAAATTTGTAGCTTTTAAAAAGACAAATACAATTCATTTTTTAAAATGTTTTTGGATATAATAGGAACCGAAATACGGCCTATCAATGTTCAGCGGTTTTCTTCAAATGCCAAATTTGAAAGATTCAAAATCAAATATCGGGAAAATGATGCATTTTTGGAAGAAAACTCACAAAACCTTTTTTAAAGAGCATAAATAGACCTATCATAAAAAAGACTCTAGCTCAAAAATTGAGTGAGTATGATGAAAATAAGGTCAATACCTCATTTTTTACGAAAAAATCGAAACAACACCCTAACCTACCTCCATAATTAAAATCGATCTTTACCCTTCTGAAATTCCCTTTGTACATGTATTGTTAATACGTCCAAGAAGTTTGACCCATTTAAAATGCTTTGTGTTAGAAAAAGTACAGCTTAAAGCGAGAAACGATTTACAATTTCATATTTTTTACCCTTCTTTTTTTAAATATGCCCGAAAATACTGAATATATGAAAAAAATACAAATTACCAAATTGTAGCTTTTTTAATGACTAAAATTATCCTTCATTTAGATTTGTTGTACAATGAATATTTGGCGAGATATAGCCGTTTAAAGCATCGATTTACGATCAAGCACCATCTTTTTTCGAGCCCTTTAAACTCACCCATTTAAAAAACCAAGGGTTCCAAAAAGATTTAATTCACAGATCCTTGTAGCTCTTAAAAACCTCTACAAATCGTTTTTGAAGAAACACTCTATCGTTAAAAATTAAAGGAAATACGTTAAAAAAACCAGTGAATTTTTTTCCGGAAAATTCTATTAGTATAGTACAGTACATTTCGGAGCATAATAATCTACAAAACCGGTATATTAGCTAGTGGGGCGTTATACATTCGAAATTTTAAGCGTTCTTATTTTGAAATCCCATACAACAGAATAAAACATCTGCTCATATGTCTATGGCTTGGCAATGAAAATATTAGAGCAACAGATTGGGGATGGTATTCCAAAGATGGTTTGTTATTACCCGTACGCATGAACAAACAACCTGCACTCGATGAACTTTTGAAAATTATTTTTTGGCAATGCAAAAAAGGATGCGGTGTTTCATGTGGGTGCAGAAAAGTTGGTTTATACTGTAACTCTACTTGTTCTGGGTGCTCAGGTGAAGGGTGCAATAATAGTCCACCAATAATTGAAGATGAGGATGACATAGATCACGATGAAGATGTAATTGATGACGAATAAAATTAATATTATAATTGTTTTACCTATAAATGTAAATATTTTCTACTATTTATGTAAATGTATAAGAATATATGGTGCCTTTTTATGTTGATAAATTTTTTTGTATTTAATTCTACTTTTTTCAATTTATATCTTATAAATTAGTTTATAAAAACTGCAATGTTGTAAAGGGTGATTTTCAAAAGTTGAAAAGTTGCAAAATTTTGGCAAAAAATTGTTTTTCACCTATAGCACTCATAACAATTGATTTTTAAGGGTTGAAAATGTATGATTTGTATTTTAAAGTATAAAAAAATCAATATTTAACTAATCCAAACCAAATTTCACTCTCATCTTAAGATTTATAATATTATTTTACAATTTTTGAAAATTAGGGGTAGTTTTCATCCCTAAGAACAATCAGGGTTCATCGGCATGACATAAACTATAAAGCAGAGGGTGAGTTGAGCTTAAGTCCAAATTTTTATGCAAATCGTTCCAAGGTGAAATCATTTTCTTCGCATTACTAATTTTTTTATATTAATCTCTAATAAGGGTCGCTTTTTAAGGGTTGAAATATGATGGAACTTTATTCAAAAGCACGAAACTATCATTATTTAATTAATTCAAACCAAATTTTACCCATATTCAGGTTTAATATGTTATTTTATAATTTTTGACAATTACGGGTAGTTTTCACCCCTTAGAACAATCAGGTTCGTCGACATGACATAAACTATAAAGCAGCGGGTGAATTGAGTTTAAATCCAAATTTTTATCCAAATCGATCCAAGGCGAAATCATTTTTTTAGAATTAGTAATTTTTTACATTAACCTCTAACAAGGGTTGCTTTTTAAGGGTTGAAATATGATGGAACTCTATTCAAAAGTATAAAATAATCATTATTTAACTAATTCAAACCAAATCTTACCCATATTCAGGTTTAATATGTTATTTTTATAATTTTTTGACAATTAGGGTAGTTTTCACCCCTAAAACCCTTCAGCGCACTTCGGTTCGATATAGATTTTGATCCTTGGGCTATCACCTACCTTCTGTTAAAATTTCAACTGGATACATGCAGGACGAAAAAATTGCGAGGTTTTAACTTTTTTCGAGATTCATTTCCTGAACTATTATCGTTTCCTTAGACAAACCCGTCTTACGCAAACAACATTGTTGTAGAGACAGATAGTTGAACGATATTTTATACAATGTCTATACCCAGGTATGGATTTATTTTTGTCCAAGTTTTATATTGGTCCACTATTTCAAATGCAGTTCAAACAGACATGTATTAAATTGTATGTTCCGTTTTAATTTGGTTCAATCTGTATATATATATATATATATCTATATATATATATATATATATATATAATATATATATATATAATGAAATATAAATAGGTAAGAAAAGAAAGGAAATTACTTTTTCACTATCAGTTTAATCACAATCAGGCGCGTAACCGACAAAATTATAATTGCCAGAATGATTTCAAATCTCTGATATTAGCGGAACTTGAAGAATCAGTTTATTAGTAGCTTGGATGGTCAGTTTCGGGCTCTAGAGATTCCAGTTCATTATCAGGTCTCTGATTTAGGTTCTTAACTACTAAAAGAGACTTACAATTGTTGTTATGTATTGTAAAGTACAAATTATACCAATATTTAGTTTATATTCAGTTTTACATCCCTTTTTGTAAAACAACTTTTTGAAATATATTGTATTCCTTATACTGCTCTGTATATATTTCTTTCTCAAAAAACATAATCCAGTCTTGTACTGTAATTACTTTACCAAAAAGTAGAGTTTTCGTTAAATGTCTTTTTAAGTTTGTATTATCTTATAAATTACAAACCCTTTCATATATATTCTAAAAACCGATTATTTATGGGATATTATCCTATGTATGGGATATGCTTCAGAGACATATTGCTTCTCATCTGCATAATGATTAATTGGTTATACTGGACAAGGTCTTCAAGATCTTCTAAAACAGGAATGGATTTGCCTCAAAATTGATAATTTAATTTTAAGCATCCTTGGAGCTGATAAACTGTGATCAATGCGGCTGAAGAAAATACAGATCATTAAACACATTTTAAAGGCAACATAATGAGAAACAAGGAGAAAAACAATTTAAAAATGGCAACATGGAATGTAAGAGGTATAAACGGAAAAGAACTAGAACTGGTGAAAGAAATAGAAAAAAAGAAGATTGAATTAGTAGCTAGAACCGAAACAAAAAGAAAAAGAAGAAAAAGCACTTGGAAAACGAGAACTTACTAATATATAGTGGGGTAGAAGAGAAAAGAGAGCTCAGGCAGAGATAGTATGCATGGTAAAGAAAAATATTATTAATAAAGTAAGGAATTGGATTTATTTTAACGAGCTTATACTTAGAGTTGATATAGAAATGGGCACAAAGGAAGTAATTACAGACCTAATTATATGGTACAGACCTGATGAAGATGCAACAAAAAATGAAAAAAATTGGTTCTCGGACAAATTGCAAGACGTAATAAATCATTGTACAGTATATGTATGTAATGATATTATATGACCATACGGAGAAGACAAAAATCAATAATAATGGAATACTAATACTTGAATTTTGTGTAGATAATGACATGATTACCGTGAATACACATTTCCAACACAAAAAGACACAAGATCACAAGAGAAATATTATCAACATACAAACAATCACTTCAATCCAATTTTCTGCCCCATATGACATAATACTTCGCACTAATGTTTTATAAATCTGTTTTTGTCTTCATATTTAGGTGTCTATCTCACCATACTGAGTTAAGTTATCGAATTGCTGTTCTTGTTTGTCCTAATCTTTGCGTAATTTCTTCCTCTGTTGTTGCCTTTTTCGTGATTATAAACCCCCAAGTATTTGAATTTGTCCTTTCCTTTGATTGTTACGTTGTCATCAATCTGTAGATCTTCTATGTCTTCTTCACTTGTAGATGGGTACTCTGTTTTCGCGAGGTTACTATTTAGGCCAGCCTTCGTATGTTCTTCTTGTAATTTCTTCATCATGTAGCTGACATCGTCTTGGTCTTGTGCAATCACTACTTGATCGTCTGCAAAGCTTAACGTATATAGGTATTCGTTCCGTACCGGTACTCCCATGCCTTCGCATTTTCTTTTCAATGAAGTCAAGGCTTTCTCTAAGTATATTTTGAATAGAGTTGGAGATGTGGAACAACCCTGCAGGAGCGCTTTTGTTGTGTTGAAGTGTCCAATGATTCTTGTTCCCACTTTAATGGACACTTTATTTTCTTTATACAGAGCTTTTGGAGCTTCTATGAGTTCCGTCTGTATTTCTAATTTGTACATTACCTCCCATAGTTCTGACCTTGGTACAGAGTCATACACCTTTCTCAGGTCCACAAATGCCAAATGTATATCTCTATTTTTTGTTTTTTTCTTTTCCAACAGTTTTTCCAGTGTGTATATGTGGTCTATGCATGATCTTCCTGCCGTGAAACCTGCCTGATCCTCCCCGATTTTGCCTTTTATCGCTTGCTCTATCTTTCCTTGCAGTAATCTTCCTATTGATGATATTACGCTTATTCCTCGCATCGTTTTCTATATTCTTTCTTAAATATAGATGTCATATATGCCTCCGACCATTCCTTTGGGAGCTGTTCTCCATTTATGACTTTCTGAAATATCCATTGCATCATCCGATGTAATTTTTTGAGCCGTAGTTTATAAGCTTAGGTGAGATGCCTCCAGTTTCCGGAGGTCCCTAAAGAGAATAACCGAATGGAGCCCCTTACAAAGGAGGAAAAGAGGACGACCCCGAAGATCCTGGAGGAACGAAGTAGACGACGCCATGAGTAAGAGAGGCATAAACGATGGAGAATGGAACAACGGAGAGATATGGAAACGGTTGAGCGAGGGAAGGCAGTGAATACTGTAAAATATATATGTTCGGAAAGATTTCCGCGGTTAGTACAATGAAACCTAGAGCTAAGATTAATATTATTACTAAAATTAATATCAAACTCACCAGTCTTCCTTGTTGAACCGCGTCGATATCCATTTTGCCGAGCTTTTGCGCTGTAACTACTGTGTAGTACTGCACTGTCACTAGTAGTGACAGCGCAGTGATCAGTGAAACAGTGTATAGTGTCTGGCGGTTCGGGAGACTGAGACTGGTGAGTTTGATATTAATTTTAGTAATAATATTAATCTTGCTCTAGGTTTCATATATATATATATATATATATATATATATATATATATATATATTATATATATATTATATATATATATATATATATATATGTTAGTTTTGATATTTCCGCGGGAGCTGTATGTTATATCAATGGTATTCCGGGTTTGACTCCGCGTTAAATGTGTTGGTTTTGATAAAAACCGAGAAACGAATTATCAGAGAAGCCATTGAAATAGAAAAACAAGAAAATAATTTAAATTCTCGAGACGATGCCCCAAAGATTGCCAAAAACATGGAAACCAATTCAAACCCGGAATACCATTGATATAATATATATATATATATATATTATATATATATATATATATATATAATATATATATATATATATATATATATATATATATATATTACGAACAATCAATTATTGACTCTACTATAGTGCAAAAAACAGAGAGGAGCTGGATAAGAGACGTAAGGGTGAGAAGAAGACAAGAATAAGAAACCCAAGGGAAATAATTAAAATACATAAACTAAGGGAAGAATCAACAAAAATCAGATAAGGAGGAGTTAGAGAAGGAAATGGACAAATAAGGAGAAATCACAGAGTTAGTAGAAGAAGAATGGGGAAAATTCAAGCACTGCAAAACTAGTATGTGGGACCACAAGAAATTATAGAAAAGAGAAACGGACACCATACTGGAATAAGAACATAAAAATTGAAATGAAAGAAAAGAAGAAATTATGGAAAGAACACTTACAAGACAAAACCAGGGACAAGAAGAACAGACAGACAAATGAAGGAATAAGAAACAGACTCAAAATTAAACCGTTACTTGACACAATAAAGGAGAAAAAATTAGCATGGTTGGCTCAAAATAACATGAATAGGCAATAGCAGACAAGTTAATAGAATGTGGGAAGCTAAAACAATAGGGAAAAACAGAAGAGGCAGACCACAAAGGGTGGAACAGCTACATAGCAGAGATATTACAAAATAAGTGCAAATCTTGGTAAGAAGCAGAAAAACAGAAAAGCATGAAGAAAATTTATCAAGAGATAGAATCACCTTTCTCGATACCTAACGATAGGAACGATTATGTCTGTGTGTGTTTTGTTAGATTTTTATGTTTTATATCAACTTTTATATTAAAGATTCCAATTAAATTAGTACACTTGCTAGTTTTTCTTTGATCATTTTATTTATTTATTGCTGGCTAATCAGGCATTATAACGGTATGTCACTTTTTAAAATCCAATCAAAATGGATGTATATATGAAAAAAAAAACTTGTGATCCTTAGGCATTTTTGATGTGTTTATATTTCACTTTGCCATTGGCAATTTGATTAACAGTTTCATCTTACTTTATTGGTTTTCAATATCAAACCAGCCAAAAAGGTGAAACCATTACACCAAATTACAATTTAAAACATTAATAAAAATCAAATTGCGTTGATTAATGATTTTAATGTATTTTTTTTTGTTTCAGGTAATACTATTTATCGTCGCAATCTATATATGCGTAAGTAATTTATCATAATTTGAATTAAAAGTACTTTTTAATAAATATGCTTCTGTTATAAAATATATCAAAGGTTGACGAACTTGTGAGCCAATGACCAGCTTGTCTAAATTATTAATTTAGTAATTAGAGGCTGGTTTGATTGAATAATTATAGTCGAGAAGTTAAATACAACTCATTCATTGCCTTGTGATCGATATGTAAAACGATTTCTTGACTTGGATTGTATTTTTTATAAAAAAATTCTGTTTTCCTTACTGAAATTCTGTATCGATTACGCTGAATAACGAACTAGTTCTTACAAATTAAGGGGTATTATTATAAATTGGGTTTACACAGATGGAATATTATCCTGGTTCAGGTCTTGTCTTTTTTTGTGAATGTCCGCAAGTGAATAGTGATAGTGGATAGGTCGGAGTTTATTTTAGCGGGGTTTGATGCTTCTGTGGTTAGTCTTACTTTCGAATACATTCTACAAGTTGGATTACACACATCTACAAGTTACGAAACTGGTCAAATTTCATCGAACTGGTTGAAATCTACATTTGTGCCCCTTCCCAAGAAATCGAATTCTAAGACGTGTAGTGAATATCGCCTTATAAGTTTAATGAGTCACACCCTTAAAGTATTCTTGCGTATTATGCATTCCAGAATACGAGCAAAATTAGAACACAGCATAAGTAAAACACAGTTTGGTTTTAGATGCGGTTTTGGAACTCGAGAGCCCCTCTTTTGCAATACAAGTCTTGATTCAAAATGCCTGGATCAACATAAAAATGTTTACGTCTGTTTTATCGACTATGAGAAAGCATTCGATGCTATCAAATATGACAAACTCATAGAACTATTACATCTTACAGGACTTGACACTAAGGTCCTCCAGATTATAATAAATCTATATTGGAATCAAACAGCTTACATGAAGAATGGACATATGGTGAGTGAAAATGTAACCATTTCGAGAGAGCTTAGACAGGGCTGTATTCTTTCGCCACTGCTTTTCAACCTGTACACGGAACAAATATTTCTAGAGGCACTGGAAGAGTACAACGAGGGCATCAAGGTTAATGGCGTACCAATAAGTAATTTTCGATTTGCAGATGATACTGTTATACTGACCGATAACATCGAAGATTTACAGATGATGCTAAATAGAGTAAATACAACTGGCAACCGATTTGGACTGAAGAGCAATAGAAAGAAAACTAAATTTATTTTTCTTCTAAATTCCATCTCCTATCGGAGGTTGGATATCATAACGGCTATGGTTACTTTGTTGGCTGCTGTTCTGAAAAGTTGTAGTGAACTACAATTAAAACCATTCTCTAAGGTTCCTCAGCCAGGAGATGCGTCTTCTTCCTATGCTTCTTCTTCCTTGGATCCTTCCTTGCATAATAATTCTCAGCAGCTCATATTTTTCTCCTCTGGTTATGTTTTCTATCTAAATACTCTAGTTTTCTTCTTTTTATGCTGTTCATAATTTCTAACTCCTTATTTAGACGTCGTAGTACCTCAGCATTGGTAATCCTTTGAACCCACTGAATTTTTAACATTGTTCTGTAACACCACATTTCGAACGCTTCTATTTTTCTTATGTGTTGTTTCTTCAATGTCCAAGCTTCCATTCCGTATGTAAGATAGAAAATATGTAACATCTTAGATCCCTCAATCTGAGATGCAACTGAAGGTCTCTGTTGGTAAGCATTGTCTTCATTTTCACAAATGCTTGCCTTGCAGTTTCAATTCGGACTTTGATTTCTCTGCTTTGGTCATTTTTGTCATCAACCCAGGTTCCCAGATATTTGTATGTCTCTACTTTTTCTATTTGGGTTTGCTCTATCATTAATCTTTTATTTCCATGTTGCGTTTTTGAGACAATCATAAATTTAGTTTTTCTCTTATTTATTTTTAGTCCGTATCTAATGCAATAATCGTTAATATTCTATTTACTAATTCTTGTAGCGATTCCAGGGTGTCTGCCATTATTACGCTGTCATCAGCGAATCTTATGTTATTTACTATTCTTCCGTTTACAGAGATTCCATCACCCAGATCCGCTATCGCTTCCTGGAATATGGCTTCACTGTACACGTTAAACAGTAATGGTGACAGAACACAGCCCTGTCTTACCCTGTCTCTACTAAATTTATGGTGATCAGTAAAAAGAACATTTAACAAATCGACCTGAATATTGAAGCCGAACGTATTGAAAGAGTACACCGATTTTATCTGGGATATACATTAAATGATAAGTGGGACCCAGACGTAGAGATTAAGATCAATGGGAGAGAGAAAAAGAGAGAGAGCAAGTGCGCGTGAAAAATAGTTATATTGACGAATATATACTATTTGAAAGAAAGAACGTAATTTTTCACCAAGCTTTAGTAGAAAATTGAATATGATTTAAAATTAATTTTTCCAGTAATCACCGACCAATATTGTATTTATAAAACTTTTTCCTTGTTTTGAATGTAAATAGAAATCGTTATTTGTTCTAAACCCACGTCAGCGGACACATAGATATTGAAATCGAAAAATACATTTTAATTTATTATTCTTCAAACTATAAATAAGCAATCAAATCTATATGTAATACAATTGCATCTTTCAATTTCAAAATAGTGCAATTCCGCTTTATTAATAATTTCTCTTTGTTGTCTTCTATGTCGACGGAATTGCATACCTTTTACTAGTAGGAAATTATATATCAATTTTACCTGTCATATCCGGCAGCTCATATTATGGATTGATTGATACATAAATATTTCAGATAGCTTCATTTTTAAATTAAATAACTTGGAGTTGTGTATTCATTTACTATATCTAAGAAATTTATGATTAAACTTTTGTCATATTCTTCTTATATGAGTCCGATTTGCTATCGAATGTTGGTAAAGATTATTGCTACTTTTATTTCATTGCCAGCATCGAGAAAAAGCTGTTGGTATCTGTTTGAAACCAGTTCCTAAGATTCTTTAGTCAGAAGATTCTTCTCCTAGTACTCCTTCTTCTTCTAGGGTTTATCCTTGGACTACTAATTTTACACTTCATATTTGTTGCATATATGCTGAAGATTGTATTTTTGAATTATTTAAAACTTGCATGTCTTTGTGTGGTCTTTTTAATACTTCTTCATTGTTTTTATAGTCCTTTCAGGAAATTCTGAATAACCTTCTACACTATCCTTCAATCTTGTTGTGGATGCATCTATAACGTTCCATGCTTCAGCACCTTCGGAACCAAAAACACACTTCGGAACATATGACCAATATCGTGATATTGCAAGGGAAGTGAGCATCATACTCAGCCTTACATGACTCATTACTAAAGTTCTTGGCTAATGAAAAAGAGAACAGAGCGCAATCATGCCTTATATGACATTACATTATGAGTGATCAAAGTCTAAATAGAATGGCTCCCTCAGTAGCAACATCACGATCTCAGTGTTATCATCTAATGTCTCTTATCTAATTTTATATTCTATTATTACGACGACAAGAACGACAGGGATTTAGATCGGGAAAATCATGGACCGAGTCTATATTTCTAATGAGGCAAGTCTAAGAAAAATCACTAGAATATACGGCATATTTATGTTTCGTGGACCTGAAGAAGACATTTGAGGCAAAAGGTATTGAATTCATTTGAAAGACCGTTCTTATTTTACGCAAGAAATATACCTCTAAGAATAATCAAAACGATTAAAAATATATCCAGACAAACACGGCCTGTCAATGGAATAAGACAGGAGTATTCTCTGATCCTTCTATTGTTCAAGCATGGATGAAATAATGAAAAAAGGATACGAAATGACAGAAAAAACAACTGCTATGCTTTTGCATAACAGCAAATCTACTATACTGTATTGTAAATGGAGGGATAAGTAATAGAACAAGTGATGAAGTTTTAATATCTGGGCATCTCACTATTTATCTATGGAAAGCTCTAAACAGAAGTGGAAGATCAAGTGAATAGAGCAAACAAATTCGCATAATGCCTGAATAAAGCAATATTGTTGAGTCACAATGCTCTAATTGCGGTCCTGGTGTAACAGTAATTCTAGAAGTCGAATTAACCACTTTGTCAGCAAAGCTCTCTAACTCTTTATCTGTATTTTTCTGAAATCTCGTGTTAAAGTGCTCTTGCGGCATTGGTACCTTCGATGGAATTCTAGTACAGATGTTCGTGTATAAAAACAGCTGCCGCGTTCCTTCGAGGAGACAGTAATCAGACAAGTGTGTTTGTAAGAGATACCCATACGGGGCCGACTTAAGTCAGGCAACGCTCTCGAAAAATCGACATAAGTCTGGCAACGCTGTCGAAAAAGATTAAAACTAAGTATGTTCGTGTTTCAGGCAGGTTTAGACAGTTGTGTTAGTGTTCTAATAGCACCTGGTCGTCGACGCATAGACGCGTTTTCGGATTGAAAACATGTCATGTGTGCGCGAATACCTTAATGTTCATTTTGGAGAATGGATAGACAGACGGGGAATCGTTGAGTGACCCGCACGGTCATTTTCATAGAACTATTTATTGCATTTTTACAGAACTGAGTTTCGTTCGAAACTTTTAAAAATACATTAACCCCTAACATAACATTGACCTAACAGAAACCCTTAGTAGAGGGGAGGACGTTACTAAGAACTATATCATTTTACCTTGGGGTAAAAACGTAAATTACAAAATCATTCATATTGTCCTTATCAGAATCATATATAGACGCAGCGGATGCATATACTTTTTAAAGGGAGGGATTATAATGGACAAATTTTTCCCAGAAATATGTAAAACTAATAAATATTTTAATTTTTTAATAGATTTCTAGAAACTTAAATTTACCCAAAATTTTGAAAATTACAACTATGAATCTAAATAAAATAAAATCGAAAAATTATATGAACTAAATTATGAGACGGAACAGTCGTACCATCAGAAAAGAAGAAAAATTTCTATGTTCGTTTTAAAAACCGCCTCGTATAAATATATAAACCTGCCAGTTAAAATGATACCAAGTTTGAAAGCAAGCTATGTCTATATTGTGTGATAATATCAGACATGTAATATTCAAGACCACGTACGAATTCATATGTTTTCAATACCTACCGTTTGTTGTTTGATTGATTATAGAAATTTACGATTACAGCAAATGGTGGATCGTATTGTAGATACCGCTATTCTAATGGAGCTAGAATATAATGGAAAGCAAGAAGAAAAACAAGGAATTATGTTAAGGTCGCTTCGAAACGAGGGCGTACGGAAAGAGCATATTGGAAATTTCACTTTGGGGTAATCGATTGAGCAGATTATGAAAAATATTACAAGAAAATGGTTTTCGCGGAATTTCACTGACATCGGCGCAATTTAATCGAAATTTCTTTATAAATTTAATTTTATCCTTATTAGACCATGATGGATCTGTTTTGAGGTGGATGTGAGAGGTGGCGTTCGTGTTTTTACAGAAATAGTTAGGTGATAATTTCAGTAATATTAATTGACTTATGATCCCTTACAAATAAGTCGGGAACTTTAATAAAAAAATTAAAATATTTAAAAATTACTAAAAACTTCGATTTTTTTCTCTCGCTTATAACTTTAAAACAATTTATTTTGGAGCAAAGTCGTAATGAAACAAAATGACCACAATTAAATTTTCTATAAGATTCGGCTGGCTAATAATATTTTAATTTATTACCCTTGCTGCAAAATAGCAATAAATACAAAAACTGAGGGGTAAACAAGCCTTTTCTTATTCAATGTTTCTGAACCACTTAGATTGCACATAGCCATCCAATGGCACTACAGCCCAAATCGGGCATTGGCCTCCTTCACCAAGCTTCTCCAATCATTTCGATTTACCGCTCTTCTTTTCCATGAACGCGTTTCCAGGCAGTTCTTGGCATCCTCATCAACTTCGTCTTCCCATCTCATTTTAGGTCTTCCAACAAGTCTTTTTCCCTGCGTTCTCGCATTTAGTAATTCTCTGGGGATTCTATTCTCATGCATGCGGACCACGTGCCCTGCCCACCGTAATCTCTGCAGTTTAGTGTATTGTGCTAGAGTTGGTTCGCTATATTGCTCGTATATTTCTCTATTATATCTAATTCACGAGTTGTTGTTTTCACTTAATGGGCCTAGTATCCTACTAATGTTTTTCTTTCAAACACATGTAATGCATTGGCAAATTTCTGTGTCACCACCAATGTTTCACAACCATAACTTACTATGGACCTGATTATTGTTTTATAGACCCAGAGTTTTGTTTTCTGGTTTACGTCTCGCGATTTGAATATGCCATCGCGAAATAGGCTTTATTTTCCAGCACAAGCCTTCTATTTATTTCTGCTTCTTCTTCATTGCTTGCCACCAGATCCATTGTGAATCTATTCACATGTTCTACATCGTCGATAAAGTGTTGTTACGCCGGTCTATTTGATCTGGTTTGTATGAGTAGTTTTGTGTTATTTGTATTTATTGCTAGCCCTACTGCTTCTGCACTCTGTTTCAACTCAACGTAGGTTTCTTCCGCTGCATTTACTGTTCTGCTCATTAGTTTATATCATCTGCGTATGCTGCTAATTGGGTAGGTTTGTTTGTAAGTATGTTATTTCCGCTCACTTTCAACCGTCTAATTACATATTCAAGAACAACATTAAAGAGCGTTGAAGCCAGTCCGTTGCCTTGTTTCAGTCTTTGTTTTATCGTAAACGCATCAGTGATCTGTCCTTGAATACATACCTGTGCTTCTATTGCTGTCATTTGCACTAGTCGTATTAATTTTAATGGTATGAAAAATTCTTCCAATATGTTAGGTAGCATTGTTCTACCTATTGAATCATAGGCTTGTTTAAAATCTACAAAGAGATTGTAAACGTCCATGTCATATTCCCATGCTTTGGCTAGTATTTGTTTAACTCTAAATAGTTGATCAATGGTAGATCTATTTTGCCTAAACCCTGCTTGATATTACCCGATGATTTTTTCCGTGAGAGGTTGATGTCTTCGATTAATGATGTTTGTGAGTATTTTGTACTCTGAACATGGTAAAGTGATGCCTCTATAATTCTGACACAACAGTTTGTCTCCTTTTTTATGAATAGGGCAGATTATACTTTTCTTCCATTGTTGGGGGATTCATTCTTCTATCCATATCTCTCGTATTAGCTGGTACATCGGTTGTGTCAAATTCCTTCCTTCTTGCTTGAGTAGTTCCTCCGGTATTTTATCTATTCCCGGTGCTTTATGACTTTTTTGTATGTAAATTGCCGTTTGGACCTCCTCTAGCGTTTTGGGTCTAGATAATTCATTTTCTTCTCCATCTTCCCCCAGCTCTTGTTGTTGTACCTCTTGCCGTGCCTGCTGCTGCCTCTGTTGTTGTAATGGTGGTTGTGGTTCTCTTAATTTCGTCCATATCGCTAATGATTTCGCCCTTCTTATTTTTGCAGAGGCTAGTCTTCAGTTTGTATCCCTGTCTTAAATGTTTGATAAATTAGTACGTACTACTCGTTTTTCTTAAACTCCCTCTCAATGTTTAGTATCCGTTGGTTTTCGTACTTTCTCTTTTTCTGCCTGCACAGTTTATCTGCTCTTCGTCTTTTATTTTCAAATCCTATTTTTCTCTCTCTAGGACGTTTGAATATGTAATAATTCTTATGTGCTTAATTTCTTTTCTGTATAGCTTGTTTGCATTCTTCATCGAATCATGTTTCTTCTCTCCGTTGTGTCTTTGTTCCTAGGACCCCTTTCGCTGTGTTGAGTATGATACTCCTTATGGTGTTCCGTTGGTTTTCTATTGTGGAGTCTGCTCTGTTTTCTTATAGATTGCACATAGGACCTTCATAATTTGTCTGAGAAATATTTATAACATAATAAAACAGTCCACCAAATATCATTAAAGTCGATATAATAGATTTCGCAACTTAAATTTGTTTAAAAAAATTGAAGTTTTTTAAAATCTTACACAATAAAAACTGGACCTATTTTCCATTTTTTTTTTCAAAAGAAAAATGCACTTAACCTAACGTACTTTATGGAATTGAAATTGGAAAGTGCCGCAGGAATTTTTTAAAATTATAAACAATTTTTTGGGACCCTAAACCCAAACTTTTTACAAAAATATAATGACCTTACCGATAATTTAGCTAATGTGTCTAGACCTTGGGGATAAACCCTTCCCATTTTTATATTTATAGAAAGCATTTTAGTCGTACATTAACTTAGTCATGATTTTCTTTGAGAGTTGAAAGTAAACGTAACTATTTTTTGTTTTATGTTATAGTCCATAACCAAATTTCAATATTTTAGCCCATACTTAAACGTTTCGAAACAAAGCAACCCTATCATTGGCTCCAAACATTCACGCCTAAAAGTTTATATCTTGACTTTATCGCTTATACATAAAAAAATGGACTTTTCTGGAGACATTAAGCAAATTGGGCTAATGGCTTGCGACATGCAAGTCACGCAATCTCCAGACAGTGTTCAGGGTTGACTTTACGTACCCGATATTGTCCTAGGTTTGATTTTTCTAGTCGAAACATATTAACATAATTAATCGAAATTCAATTAATTAAAAGCGGAGGATGGGACAGCGATTTTTCTATTTTTGTTCAGAATTATCTTGACTACATTTTTGATTTGAAACTTTTTTTCTACGGCGTATAAATTCTTGGTAAATCGATTTTTTTCCGTCCACCCTCAACAAGGGGTCGTTTTACGGGGAGGCCGGGGGTAGAAGTGGTGAAAGGGGTAGGAGTAGAATTTTTTTTATCTTTTTGGGGTCCCAAAATTGACATTCTCAGTAAAATTCAGCTTGTTCTTATGATTTTGAGGTCAAATCTCAGACGACTAGACTACCAATATAACATGAGTTTTTGTATAATTTGTTTTCATATTTCGATCTCTTTGTAGTAGAGTCTATAGATTGTCTCAAAGTGACTTGTATTCAAACTTGTATTCAAATAAACGCCACTGGCTTCCTTCTGTCAGTGGTTCTCAAACATAAAGAATATTTGCTACAACATACTTGGGTTAAATTAAAATAAAATAGAAATTAAGAAATGCCTTTTATTTATGTCACACAAGCAGTTTGTTTTTAATTCTACAGTATGTGCTAGCGATACAAACCATTTGTTTATAGATTTTAATAAAATCGAATAAAATAAAACTAAAATATAAAGAAACATTTTATTTACACATTGTTCCGTTCAAAAGTTAATTCATTACACCATTATATTTAGTTCCTTTTTCTGTCAATCGCTGTCACTTTAGTTTCTGCTTAACTATCATCATTATCATTATTATCGTCACTGTCATCACTATCTCCGTTATTTATATTTATAATAATTGGTTCGATATCATCCAACAAATTGTCAATTTCTCACATTTTTTTTCTGTTGCTATTACGCGATTTACATAGTTTTTCCATTTCTCTGGCGTAATGACCTGATACGCTGCTTGTAATTAAATTTCGCATTTCAGCTTCTTTTAAATTCGTGTTGCGTCCATCTATATACCGTTTCACTTCACTCCAAACCATTTCGATGGGATTGAGTTCACACTGATAGGGTGGGAGCCTCAGAATCTTCACATTGTGCTTTTTGGCAATGTCTTCTATTGTACCTGTCATATTTTGCTTTGAAGGCCTTGACTACAACAAGTAACTCGCATTTTAGGTAGTGTTCTTCAAAAAATAGGTCCTTTGACAGAAGCCATTCTTGAATATCTTTTTTTAGTGTTGAACTGTTGGGAATTTGTTCTGACTTTCTGCTGTGATAGGAGGCATTGTCCATTACCACAACAGTTTTTTTTGGCAAATTTAGCATTAAGCTATTTTCGAACCATCTTCGAAGGTCGGTCCATCCATTTCGTCGTGGTAGTCCTGAGTATTTTTCATTGCCAAAAACGTGAGCTCTGCTCCATCAACAAATCCACTGATAGATCCTGCTTTCAATAAAACGAACCGTGCAGCACGAGCTGTTGGAGCTTTTAATCCTGTTGTCAGACCACAAACAAAAGCATCGCGATGAGATGTAATTGTTTTATTAACTCATTATTTTTTTCTCACTGTGCCCGATATTTACTCATGATTCATCCAAATACACTATTTTGTATCCTTTTTATCTACTATTTATACCTACACGGTATTTACGAATTGCGCGTAAATAACGATAATGCCACTAGATGATTTCTGGGTTTTCAATCAAAATTGAATTTCTGCCACGTTTTATAAACACAAAATCCATATCACTCAGCAAGCGATGTAGCGTGACCTGTGAAAAGTTGGGCAAAGTTTCTTCGACGTTTACAACAGCTAATATGGTGTTTATTGTTGGTGGTATGTTGTCACGAAAAAATTGAAGAACTATTCTACGAATTTGGCCCCTGACACCTTCATTGTACTTGTTATCACGAGAATTACCAACCTTTCGCTTCTTGGGCCTGCTCTTTGGAGATTGTAATCCAGCAGGTGATGAATATTCCTGTCCAAACAGAGTTTTTTCGTAAACACCACTCATTTCTGACACTTTCCTAATTACCCTTGATACAGAATCGTTGTTATACTGATTAGGATAATAATTAGTAATATTCATATAGTATCTGCTTCTCTGAAAGTTTCAGAGCTTTTCCACGTTTCCATTGAAAAATTTCCTCTATTTCGCGGTAAAAATTTGGCGTCAAATATAACAATAGCCAACAACAGAAAATAACAATAATTGCCAACAGCAAATCACAACAACAGCCACCAAAAAATAATAACAATAACAAAACAGTAACAGTACATCCAAGATGGTACAAATAATCGTAACTCGAATATGTTTACGCGCTCCGAAGAACAAATAAAGACTAATTAAGGCCCTGGATTTATCAAGCTTTTAAACATATTCTGTACAAGAATTACTCTAATTGCTTCTTAATTACTGAATAACTTAGAAGAAAGTATTTGAAAAACTTCGAAACACATATTTATTTAATGCACATTTTATTATACTACTACAACTAAAAAAAGATAAAAGTTGATAAGTTACTATTAGAAACAAATAATGTATAGTATTATTTGATATTATTAGCAAACGAGATTTGTAAATTACATAAAATTATACGCGAGGACTTGTTGAGAACTCCTGGTTTATTCCGTTTATTTTGAAAGATAGACAAAAGAGATCGCCATCGCTCACTGCATAAAACTGGCAACGTCTTTTCGAAATTCCCATAACGTTAGCATTGTATATTCCCTGTACAGACTAGTCACTTTGAGACAAAGTATAGTAGAGATTTTTGAATAGCAAAATATATAATCGATGTTTGACATTGTTAAACTTGTATTTTCTGACATTTAAACTAAATAGTTATAGCTACCTACCCTTAACATATTTTACCTAACACCTAAACTTCGATCCGACGATGAAAAAATTATTGGCTTGTGTATCTAGTATATTCTTGCCGCTATAAAGGGTCATTAATAACCAATCATTCCATAATGATGAACGTGAGTACGTGCGTGTTTGTATGATGTTATCTATCACGGAATCTGGAATGAAAGATTCAAAGAACGGAACTATAATGAAGGGATGAATTGATCCGCCCTTGACCTAACCCTATGCTTATCAAGAAAGGAGGAATTCGTACATGGCGCTTTCAAATTAATTATAGTAACGTGTGCGTAAGTTTTGGGGGTGTCTACTATGCGTGGAGTAGTATTTCAATAATTTATATATATATATATATATATATATATATATATATATATATATATATATATATATATATATATATATATATATATATATATATATATATTCGGTTTTATAACGTCTTACGAAGTTGTCCGACTCCCAAACGCCACTGTATTCTGTCTTGAGTTAGGTCTTCGTCCAGATTTCGAGCGCTAATCGCTTTCCTAACTCCCAGGTTCCAGCTCTGTGGTGGTGTTCCTCGTTTCCTCTTCTCTGGGGGTTGCCACATCATCGTTTTTTAGGCAATCTTTCGTCCCCCATTCGGCTCACATGCCCATACCATATGAGCTATTTTCCCTTAATATCCTCAACTATAGTGCCCTCTATACACATTTGTTCTTTTATCACTTCATTCCGTATTCTGCCGGCTCTTGATATTCTTATCGATCTTCTGATGGCATCAATTTCCGTGGCTTCGACCTTTTTCTTATATTTCTCGGTTATTCTCCATGTCTCAGCTCCATAAAGTCCGCTAGTTTTAACCATTGTCTCATAGATGTTCCATTTTCTCTTCTTTGATATTTCTTTACTCCATAGAACTCCGTTCAAACATGCTATAGTTCTTCGTGCTTGTTCTGCTTCAGCTCCAATTGAGAGGTATTTTGTCTTTTTTAAATTGATATTTAATCCCCATTTCTGGTATTCTTTAATTAGTTTTCTAAGCATGTATTCCATGTCGTCTTTGTCATTTGAGATCACCACCTGATCATCTGCAAACTGTAAAGTATATATATATATATATATATATATATATATATATATATATATATAATCCTGATCGTTTAATTGTATATCCATTCCTTTGACTTTCCTTTTCCATTGTTTCAGAGCTGCAGAGATATAAATCTTAAATAGAGTCGGAGAGATACAACATCCTTGTCTGAGACCCTTAGTAACTGCAAATTTTTCAGCTAAGAGGTTTCCGAATTTCATTTGGGAGTTTGAACCATAATATAGATCTTTGAGAGCACTAACCAATGTTTGATGTATGTTTGATGTGCCCAGGACTTCCCATAGTTTATTTAGCGGGACTGTGTAATATGCCTTCTCAAGATCTACAAAAGTCATATGTAACTCTCTATTTGTCACAATTTTTCTTTTCTATAATTTGTTTAAGACAGAAGATGTTATCTGTACATGAACGACCTGCTCTAAATCCTCCTTATTTCCTCTAAATCCAATAATTTATTTAATATGTCGAAATAATCAGATAACGCAGGTCGCTGTTATTTTCAATTCCAACACTGTTCTATTCCGAATAGAAAATTTTATACTGTTTTTGGGTTTTATATGTTGTTTAGCCTGTTTTAATCATTGTGTTACCAACACTATGGCCAACCGCGCACCCAACGGGGGGTGTACCCATATAGTAATCTTTAGGTAAAATTCCGTTGTAACTTAAAATTGTTTTATTTTTTTTTTCTTTATGTGCTGTCTTCTACCGAAGGTTGGCGGGTTTCTCTGTTTTGTGCCGCATGTATTATGTTCGCAGCTTCTCGTATTGGAAACCATTCTCTCAAGTTCTCAGGATTACTTTTTTCTACCCAAACCACTTCTACCTTAAATCTTGCCTTCCACTATAAGCTGTAGCAGACTGTACTTATCATTATGGAACACATGGCCCAAGTATGACGCTTTCCTCCTTTTAATAGGTGTTATTAGTTCCACCTCTTTACCCATTCGTCTTAATACCTCTGTGTTGGTCACTCTGTCTGTAAGGTATTCTCAGTATGCGTCGATACAGCCACATTTCTAGAGCCGCTAACTTCTTTATAGTTGCTGCTGTTAACGTCTACCCTTCTACTTCGTAACGCTTAGGTTGAGGTTGCTTAAGAGCTTTCTCATTTTGATGGTGATGATGATGATCAATGTTGAATGTTGAAAATTATTTTATACATTGGTTTATACTGAAATATTTCTGATTAATGAAGATATTCTTCGCTAAATAAAATTATAGGATTGACATAAATTGCTAATATTTAAAACATTCTAAATGCGAACTTGGCTGCTGTTTACCAGCAAACAGAACATTTAACCATCGATGAACAGCTCTTTTCTTTCCGAGGGAGATCAAAGTTCACTCACTGATTTTGTTTTGTAATAAATATAAAGCTGGATTTATACAATGGATCAAGTCCACTGCGCAACAGGTAAACATGCAGGTTTCCACTTACTTTTTTCTACAATATTCTCGACATCTCCTCTCTAAGACAATGTCTTATTTTTTCAAAGTTGTAACCTAACTTGGGATTCCGATGGATTCCGATGTTCACCTTTCATACCAGCGTGTGTTTTTGGCATTTTACCGATAACGAAGTCTTCTTCTTCTTTTTAGCCTTTTCTCGTTCATTTTTGGACATTGGCCTCTCCTAACTTTTTCCATCGATCTCTATGCTGGGCAACATACTTTTAATTTGCTCCGCCTATTATTTTGATGTCGTCCACCCATCTCATCTGTGTTCTTCCTCTTGGTCGTATACTTATCTCCAATGTTGTATTATGGCGCTCCAACGTTGATCTTTTTGTATGGCAGTATGACCTGCGAAGCTCCATTTTGAGATAAAGAAGTCTTCTTCTTCTTCTTCCTTTTGGTATGTAGGCTTTAAAGCCTGTTTAAAGCGTTTTTAATTTTTTCCCAGCTCGCGCTTATACCTTTGATTTCGTCTATTTGTTTCAGCTTTGTTTTCTATACTAGCTTTCTTTGGTACATTTCTCTTGTAGAGTCGTTCCGCAGTGATTCTACATTGAATTTTTCCTCGGTGGTTTCCTGTAGAAAATGTTTTGGTGTTATTTTATTCTTATTTTTGCTGGTACTAGTCTGTGTTCACTCCCTGCATCTGCTGAGTTTAAAATTCAGACATCTAGAATCTGCTTTGGGTGACTATTAGTATTCTACAGTATCAATTCCACACGATTTGCCTGTTATTCGCAAAACAGCTAGGGTATAAACACATGACGACCGCTGTTTCAACGACCTCCCGCCCCAACCCATCCCGCTTAGGCCGTTTCCGCGCATACCGCATACCGCGTATTATACTGAGAGAATAAAAGTAGCTACACAGGAGAAACTCGGTTTCCTATTTAGGAGTTAATTTTAGCAGGACTCTCAACTGGAAAACTGATATTCAAGATACCCTAGAGAGGGTGAGAAAGAGATTTCAACTCCTCAGTGCTAGCCGGTAAAATGGGCAGGACGCCACCTAAAACATTATTGCACACGTACAAAAGCTTTGTAAGACCGATAATCGAATATAAGGCATGCGTCTATGCATCACTTAACAGCCGCCAAATTAACACCATTATGGCCACCGAGAGGAAAATTCTTAGATTCTGCATGAGGAAGTGCAGTCATTGTCCATCAGCAAACATATATCAGGTAGCTAATCTAACACCGATTAAGGACATAATTCTATCCCTCAGCAGGAGGTATGTCCTTCGAACCATCACAGTCTCGAACAACCGAGCCAAATAAACATTAAAGTCGTGTTGCAATCGTCGAGGGCAAATACGCATCAGGGTTCGTAAAAGAAAAGTTCCGTTCTCTCAAGCTAAACTTCTACACAACAATAGACACGAACTTCCTGATGAGTATTTTGATATTCTAGAATTATTCCCCATTAAATTTCGAAGCTAACAACTGCATGCCAAAAACGCTGATTAAGAGCCGTTTCTAGTATGGCTGGTAACCCCTGAAGTACCTCCTTCGACTTCTTTGGCCTTCTTCACCAAAAATTCTTCTTGTGCGCTTCATCAACGTCTTGTCTCCATCACACAGCCACCTTCTGAACCTCAGCTGTTTAGCAATCTACTTGACATCTCCACAAGCATTCATCATCACGTTTACCACACCCCCCTTACACCGCAAAAAAGGAGTACACCTTCCTTGAAGAGGTGACAGCCTAAACAAGGTAAAAACGATGGATCGATAATACCGGTCGTCACTCGATACTGAGGAGTAGCCGACTCTGAGGATTCTAGCTTCCTCCGTGGATCTGTTAGTTGTTGCTCTTTAATCCTGAGAGTATTTTAACATTATTGTCACAAATTGGTCGCATTGCTCCTATATTGATCCTTTCCCAAGTTAATATGCTCCTTTTCTAACTTGGCTGCACCGTACTGAAGACGACCAATAGTCAGAAATACGTACATACGGTTGACTTCGATCTTATACACATATTTTATTATATTAAGTTCCGAATTTCGGGACTTAGAGATTCCTGAGATGAATATGGGGCTTCCATAACGCGTCTCCAGCGAAGTCAAATCTAATGCTTTGATTTCAATCCAGTATTTTCTTATTTCTTTTCCTTTGTCCAGTATTATCTTTTTCCAAGTTTTCTTAGATCTGCCTACTTTTCGTCGTCCTTGAGGATTCTAATCCAACGCTGTCCTGGCAGTGTTATCGCCTAAGGAGTGTGTGGCCCAGTCATCTCCATTTTATTAGCCTTATTTGCTTTATGACAATTGCTTGGTTGACTTTCACTTTATATCTACCCAATATTCAATAGTTTCAGGTGATTTTTTGGAGCAGTCTTCGAAGTATTAAAATATATATTTTTTACCTTCCTCGATTTTTTGTAATTTGTTTTTCAGGATTCTATTCTTCTTCTTCGCGTGCCATATCAGAATTATCCGACGTTGGCGATCACCATTGCGAAGGCTTCTCGATCTTCTGCAATATAAAATAATTGTCCTGCATTTGGTATGTGAGTCCATTCACGAATGTTTTTTAACCAAGAAACTTGTTTTCTTCCTACACCTCTACGGACCTATATTTTGCCTTTAAGGATCAGTTGTACTATTTTATATCAACTTCCCCGTACTATATGTCCCAGATATGACTTCTATTCTTACTACTGTAAATTGTGCCAGTGTCTATATTAGCATAGTATGTTTTTTTTAATATTCAACTACGTATAACAGCAGAAAAATATGGCTCCTTTTTCCAACCTTCATTTTGAAATAAATAAAACACAAGCCTATAAAATTTACAGCGGGTAAAATCGCCCTTGAACTTCCCTTCCTGAATTTCAGGCCGATTTTCTTGACAATTTTATGGGCATTTCGTTGATTTTATCGTGTCTTTGTGTGAGTCATTTGTGTGTTCAGGAACGTTAATTTAGACGAAGTATTTGAACTCGTTGACGTAAAAGTACGATAAAATAGTTATTTAAACATTCGTCTTCTACAATCTGATTTTGGAATCTTATATTGGTTTTAATGGATAGCATCGTTTCCCTTTTATGTATATTTTTTGTCTTGACACAAATTGTATGTTTTGTTTTTAATTAATTATGAGATAAGAACAGGTTAGAACTGTTATTAACTGTTTATTATTTATAACTGATGATTTTGACGACATATCTACCGAATACACATAAAATAAAAATTCACAAAAATCGGTCCAACCGTTTCGGAGGAGTATAAACTTGGTTATTTCTTCTTTACTTTATCTCTATAATTTCTCACACTTATTTCAAACAAGTCTTGATTTACTGCTTCCAACCATTTCTTCATTGGACGTCCTCTTCTTTTTCCCATTTCTTCCTTCTTTAGTATTGTTTTAACATTTCGATTCTCTGGCATTCGTATAATATGACCAAGCTATCTAGCTCTTTGGGCTCGTATTTTTGCCGCAATTGCTGGTTTTGCATACATCCTCATTATTTCGTTATTCGTTTGTCTTCCTCCGTAGATTTTTCTGAATACCTTTCTTTCCCAGGTCTCTACTTTCTTTTCTTCCTGCTGGTTCATAATTCACGTTTCACTGGCATACATCACTGTGGGCGTGATTACTGTCTCGTAGACTTGTAGTTTAGCTGTTCTAGAAACATTCTTTGCTTTCAGTAATGAATTTAAGGGAAGCAGACCCTTTTGCTCTGCTTCCCTTCATTAACCTTTTGTCTATTTCTTTTTCTTCTTTTCCGTGTTAGTTATGGTTATTCCTAAGTATTCAAATTCTGACACTTTTTCAAAACTATAGACAGTTTCTGCCTCTTTAATTTTGATATATTTGTCATTATTTGTTATGTCTCCTCTCATTTCCATATCTTGCGTTTTTGTTTGGTTTATTATTAATCCGTATATTTTCGCTTCCTCTTCAAAATTCTGGAAAACTTTTTCTAAATGTTTTTTGTTCTTGCTAGTATCACCACATCATCCGCGTACGCTATGCACTGTTCCCCGCTATTGAAAATAGTCCTGTTTGTGCTCATATTTGATCTTTTTACGATTTGTTCTAATACTAGGTTGAATAAATTCGTTGATAGCGGATCCCCTTGATTTAAACCTCTATTCACTGTGAAGTGTTAAAAAGCTTCCTTCCATTGCTACTCTATTCATCGTGTTCCTCAGCGTCATTCTCACTAGGCTTATAAGCTTTTCTGGTATTTCTAATGTTCCCATGGCCTCATATAGCATCGTTAGATTTCGGGAGTCATGTGCTTGTCGTTAACATGCGAAACCCTTGCATAAAATACCAAAAAAAAAAATACTCAACCCTCTCAGATAAAAATAGCTACCTGGAATGTAAGAAGTTTGTATCAGCCTGGAAAACTACACAGTGTTATTAAAGAGAAAGAGAAGCTAAATATAGATATACTTGGGGTTAGCGATGTACAATGGTCAGGAAATGAAGATATATCAATAAATATCCACAATATTTATTATACTGGAGGAGACAAAACTGATCAACTGAACACCATTAGAAAATCAGTGCTAGGTGTGATTCAAATCTCAGAAAGAATAATAATGCTAAAAATTCAAGCACGGAACTATAATATTAATAAGATCCAAGTTTATGATCCAAGTCGATCAAGTTAACAAAATCTAGAGATATTACTTACATTTTAGGAGACTTTAATGCAAAAATTGAAGTAGGTACAGCTGAAAATATGGTTGGACAGTTCGGACTAGGAACTAGAAACGAGAAAGGAGAAAGGCTCATATAATTCTGCCAAGAAAAGAATATGGTAATTGCCAATAATTGGTTTCAGCTTCCTAAGAAAAGACTGTATACATGGACGTCTCCTTCACATACAGAAAACCACATTTTCAGAAACCAGATATACTCGTTTCTTTCAGACTTTATACTTGTAAATAGCAGATATAAAAACTCTATAACCTCAGCTAAAACTTATCCTGAAGCAGATGTTAACTCAGACACAATAACCAATTAGTGGCTGACGTAAAAATAAAATTAAAAAGAATTGAACTCGGAAAACAACAACCGAAAATTAATGTAAGAATGCTACAAAACGAAGAAATAAAAAACGAATTAAAAAATAATGTGAATGTTAATATGAAAAAACACTAACTGACAACAAACAAATTATGGATGTAAATAAAAAGTGGTATAATATAAAAACATTTTACTGAAACCAGCTCAAGAAAGTTTGATACAACATAGGTCAGTGGCTAAAAAACAGTGAATGGCAGAAGAAATACTACTATAGATGGAATAAAGAAGAAAATATAAAGGAAAAGATCTACAGAAGTATAAAGAAATACAACGAATAATTAAGGAAAAAATCAAAACAGCTAAGGAAATCTATTTGATGAAACAATGTAAAGAGATAGAAGAACTAGAAACAAAATATGATATGAGAAATATGCACAAAAAAAAGAGAAGTGACTCGAATGGGTCGAAATAGACAGCAAGGACACATAAAAGACAAAAAAGGAGTACTACTAATAGATTTACCAGAGAAATTAAGACGATGGGAGGAGCACGTTAGAGAACTGTTCCAAGATGAAAGAGGTGAAATGAAGAAAATTAAAGAATTAAATCCTTTAGAGAGACAGAAAATCACGATAGATGAAATCAAATATGCTATCAAAGCCTCTAAAGATAATAAGGCAGCTGGATTAGATGAAATACCAGTAGAACTGTTAAAACTAGTGGAAGAGGATAACTTGGAAGTATTGGCAGATTTATTCAACACGGTGTGCGATACGGGAATAATACCACAAGAGTGGCTGAAGTCAGCATTTATAACCATTCTTAAAAAACAAGCAGCAAAAGAGTGCTCTGATTATCGACCACATAGTCTCGAGCCTCATGAGTCATACTTTAAAAGTACTCCTGAAAGTAATACACAAGAGAATATACGAAAGGCTAGAGGAGGATATTAGCGAGACGCAGTTCGGGTTCCGAAATGGAATGGATACTCGAGAAGGACTATTTGCCATCAAGATATTGATTCAGCGATGTCGGGATGTAAACGTTGATCTACACTTGTGCTTCGTTGACTACGAAAAAGCTTTTGATACAGTAAGACATAAAAAACTAATATCAATACTTATGAACAAGCGCATTGACATTAAAATCATAAATATAGTGCAAACATTATATTGGAACCAAAGTGCCATAGTTCAAATTGGTGGGCAACACTCAGAAGAAATGAAGATCTATAGAGGAGTTAGACATGTGTGTTTTATCGCCACTTTTGTTTAACTTATATTCTGAAGAAATTTTCGAAAACACGCTCAATAATATCGAAGCGGGAGTCACGTTAACGGAAAATTAATTAACAACTTACGATATGCAGACGACACTGTCATCATAGCAACGAGTATAGAGGATCTACAACATCTTATCGAAAGCTTGAGTATGAATAGTGCTGAGATGGGAATTACTATAAACGCTAAAAAAACGAAGTACATGCTAATTACAAAAAGACCACAAAATATACATCACCTATTGACAATAAATGGTAACGTGATAGAACAAGTAGAAAAATATCAGTATTTGGGAACTTTGATGAATGAAACCAATGATCATACTGTAGAAATAAACAGGCGAATAGAGATTGCCAGATCAGCGTTTATATGAATGAAGCCACTACTAACGTGCAAAAATCTAAATTTGGAGATCAGACTACGTACCATTCGCTGTTATATATTTTTAATATTATTATATGGAGCTGAGACTTGGATATTAAAAAATGAAATTTAAAAAGAACCGAGACTTTCGAACTCTGGTTATACCGCAGAGTATTAAAAATATCATGGACTGATAAAATTATAAATAAAGAAGTACTGGAGAGGGTTGGTAAAGAAACAGAAATAATCACCACTATACAAACCAGAAAACTGGAACACCTAGGCCACGTGATGAGGGGTCCAAAATATGAAATTTTAAGACTCATAATACAAGGAAAAATTCAAGGCAGATCTGTTGGCCGAAGGCAGAACTCATGGTTAAAGAACCTCCGTGATTGGTATCAATGGAGATCGATTGATTTGTTTAGAGCAGCAAGTTCAAAAATAAAAATAGCCATTATGATTGACAACCTCCGTAGGGAGACGGCACTCTAAGAAGAAGAATGCTTGTTTAAAATCGATTAATAGCATATGTAATCCTAAGTTTTGTTCGTAACTATTATTTTATATTAATTTTAACATACTTATTTGATCAGTAGTTGTTCTGCCTGGTAATCTATTCTGCTAATCTTTTCCTAATAATTTTTGCAAGTATTTTATAGACTACTTCTAATAAATACTGCTATACCTCTATAGTTTGTGCACTCCGTTTTGTCTCCGTTTTTTATAAATACTACATTATACCTGACAGAAAATGTAACAAAGGATTGTTAATTTTTTTCTAAATAAATAATGTTAAAAAAAGCAAGAACCGTTTATACAGAGATTTTGTAATAATAAACTGTTTCTATATTTTTTAATATGTAGAATATTATAAGAGAAATACTGAAAATTCTTTAGATTTTTATATAAACTATTACTTTTATATTATATTACCATAATATGCTTGTAAAATCACATAAGTTCTTGGATATATGCCAAAGGAGAATTCTTTACGTAACTCAACACAATGTTTATGAATTTTTCCTTTTACTAAATTAGAATGATTTGTATAACTCCGAGGTGGTTTTTACTGCTCACTGAAAGCATTTCTAATTCGTGCAACACCAACCTTGACATTTTAACCACGTAATATTATAGTTTGTCGCAACCTGATTTTGTAAAGCTATAACCGAAGTACGGAAACAAATTTCTTTGTTTATTGGACAATATGCACGTTGATTTTAATAAGTTCAAACAGTTGGTGCGAGCTATTGTTCTGGTATAATTGTTCTGCATGTTTAACCATATTCGCAATGTTTGACGCAAACCCTTATATATATTTGCAAAAGACATTTTTGTTAACAAGATATGTGTCGTATTAATTATACAGGCTGGGCAAAGCTACTCTTTCGATAGTTTGTACAAAGAGAAGTTTCCCAAATTGGTAAACGCATTTTGCACAAAAGGTAAACAGCGATGTGTGACAGATATAAACCTGTAAATAAACTAAATATTTAAAATTTATCTATTAAACGTCTGGGATTTTTAAAGTTGCGTGAATCATATAGAATAAGTAAATTCCAATTGTTCATAGATTAAAAATATTTATTTATATATCATTGTTTATACAAGGTGGGGCATAAGTAACCATCCGGTGTTCCTTTGCTGTAATATTTTTTAATGAAAACTTTGGTTCTGCTTGTAATTTTTTTTTTATTTAATCCATTAGAATTTATCTTATCAAATCGAGAAAATGATATCAGCCAAGTGGCTGCCTCTAGAGTTGATGACTTAAGGATTGCAATCCAGCAGCATTTTCAGTCCAGAGCAAGATTGCCCTGAATCCAGCGCGGATCCAACGAAATGTTGAATCAAAATAAAAACACGATTTTAATGTTTTTTTTTGTTCATTTATTACTTAAGCTTTTTAATACAAACTAATAAAATATAAACTCAAAATAAAAATTATCTTAGGTGTATATAATCAAATAAGGACGTCTAATCAGTCGCAATTCGCAATCAATCTTATAGTCGGTTCGCTATATTTACACGGGTTTCGGATTAAAAATTTGATTCTAAGTACCCAGTTTTAATTACCTGCTCTTTGGGGAAATATCAACTAGTCAAATGAAATGAAAAATAATCCATAACTTTTTTTAATTAAATAATAATGGAAAATCTTTTATATAATTGACAGTATAATAAGGAGAATTACTTCATTAATGGAGTCTAATGGGGTTAATATAAACCTAATAATAATTTTATATTACACTTCACACAGAAAATATGGTCTATGTATATTTGTTCCATGGAGAGAATTTCTAATGAAAAATAAAAAAATTTAACTTGCCAACAAAAATGAAAATCAGTCATTATCATCAAAAATATCATAATCGTCATCATCATCACTGTCATCACCATTAATTGTTATTATGATTGGACTTATTTTGTTTATTTTTTTTTTCACGAGTCCACCAATCTTCTATTAGTTTCTCGCACTTGAATATACAGTTGCACCACACTTCTGGAGTTACAATTGAAAGTGCCTTTCGCCAAGTTTCCCGAACTGCGTCGTCGCTATAACCGTTAGGCCCAATATGGTTGTCATAATATTGTTTTGCTATTCCCCATATATATTCGATGGGATTAAACTGGCAATGATACGGTGGCAGACGTAAAACTTGATGACCGTAACTTTCAATAATCTGATCCACAACAAAGGTTTTTGGTTTTGCGTGGATAGTTGCCAAGCGTAATAATTCTGATTTTAAAATATGTTGTGTAAATGGTATATGTTCCTTTGTCAACCATTCTTTAATTTTATTAACAGTCCAAGAATTCGTTGGACTTTTGTTTAATACTTCAGAATGGTAAGGTGCATTGTCTAAAATAATTACGCTGGGCTCACTTAAACCTGGGAGAAGTTTTTCATGTAACCATTTTACAAACATTTCTGTGTTCATATTATCGTGATAGTCACTTGATTTTGATTTAGATGAAAATATTAAATCAGCACCTTCTATAAAACCCGATTTCCCTACTGCATGTAAAATTATGTGTCGCTTCCCTTCTCCATCAGTATGTTTGATAGACTTTACGTTATCATCTTGCCATATTCCCTTGGTTGCACCCTAGAAAATATCCATATTTCGTCTAAATATATAAAATTTGCCCTTTCTTTTTTTAATGTAGAATATTTTCTTAGAAAGTTAATTCTTTTATGCACAACAGAACTTCTTTCACAAAGGGCTTTTCTGTTATCCTTCTTTTGAAATTTGAAACCCAAATTATGTATCATCTTTTAATTCCGAGAGAATTGTATTTAAGGTCACATGTTCCTTGTTGGCTCGCATTCGATAAATGGTATCACGAATTTCAAATTTTTTTCCATCTGGAATATCTTTCGTTTTCAATGATAGGCGAGTTTTTCGGTGATCTTCTTTCGGCCGTTCATTATTGCGATTTTGTAATACTCCTCTTACTTTGGTTTCACTAATTCCTAGAGCATCACATACGCGTTGTTGAACAGACATTACCGATTTTAAAGGACCGCCATTTTCTTTTTCATCCGTAAAATACTTATGTAGACTACAAATTAGACTATCTACATCTAACACACGTCAAGGCATTTTTAAATATTTCCACCAAACATACAATGTCAACACTGGTAAAGAATCAATTCAACTGCAATATTGTAACAAATTTGTACCTACCCTAAAGTTATTTTAATGTATTTTAAAATATGACCATTAATGCATTTTTTACCTAATTTTCTGGGAAGTCGTTTACTGCAACTGGTTATCAATGAGTTATTAGCATAATTTTGTTAATCCGAAACCCGCGTAAATATAGCGAACCGACTATACCTCTCTTTAACTTAAAATGGCTAGAGCAAATGCCACAATTTTGAGATTAAAAAAAAACTCGTACTCAGTAAGCCGTGGAAGTGAAACAGAGCTTTGCTTATGTCAGCTGAGAATTGTTACGAATGAAATTTTATCCAAATGAACTTAGTATCTGTTGTAAAAGTAGTTCATTTGAAGCAAATTTCATTGATGGCAATTTTGAGCTGACACAAGTTACGTAATATGTTTTTCTTCCATGGCTTATTGAGGACGAGTTTTTTTTTTGGATATCATGATAAAAATCAGTCTGTATTCTAAATTTCTAAACAACAGAAACATTAACTATTTAGTTTTTTGGAAATGAGACCTTCAAAAACATATTTTATCATCGTCTTATAGCCTAACCTAGTTCGCACAAAGCTCCACATATAGCCGGTTGCGGAGAAAGCCCTTTCGATCTCTACGCTGGTCGGTTTTAAGGTCATCAAATAGTTCAAATGATCTCATTTCCTTTCCTTCAATCATTCTTCAAAATCTTTTCTTAATCTTTTTGAGAACCAGTTTTTTTTTTAGTTATAAAAGTTTTCTCTCTCTCTCGTTTCAGTTTAAACTCAAGTTCTTGTTCTAAAGTAAAATTCACGGGCTCCTGATTAGATGGCATATCTTCTTCTTCCATTATGCCCTCTTGCACTGTTTCCACAATCACTTGTTTATTTATACGACTTAACAAATTTTTCATCTCTTGTCGCATTGTATTCTTTTTCGGCATGGGGAAATAACCAGGATTGTTTAGTCCATTGTCATACTTTTTTTAATTTTGCAAATACACTAATGTACCTACAATTTCAGAGAGGCGTCGTTCCGCCATTCTGTTGCGTAGTGCTTCCGATAGCTCGGCACTAAGGCTAGAGTCCTGGTTATTTCTCTATACAGCCCTTAACATCCATTCTTGGATATAGGCCTCCTCCTCCTTTTTCCATGCCTCTCTATCTTGGGCAATTTGCATCCATTTTGACCCGGCGTGTTTCTTCAGGTCATCTGACCATCGCATTTGTGGCCTTCCCCTTTTACGTTTGTGATTCCATGGTCTCCAATGTATAATTGTTTTAGTCCATCTTTCATCTTTCTGCCTTAGGGTGTGTCCGGCGAACTTCCATTTAAGCTTTGCTACTTGGGTTGAGACATCTTTCACTTTTGTTTTATTACGGATCCATTCGTTTCTTTTTTGTCTGATAGTTTAATGTTCAGCATTTGTCTTTCCATGGATCTTTCTGTCTTTGCTATTTTTTCCATATTTTCCTTTGTAAACGTCCATGTCTGAGAGCCATATGTGAGGACAGGGAGTATACATTGATTGAAGACTCTCGTTTTTAAGTATTGGGGGTATTTTGAATTCTTTAGAATATAAGACAGTTTTCGGAATGATGCCCAGGCCAATCTTATTCTTCTCTTTATTTCTTCGGTCTGATTTTCTTTATTTAATTTAGTGATTTGGCCTAGATATATATATATACTCTTTTACTTGTTCTATTTTTGTTTGTGCCACTGTAATTATAAGTTCTTCTGGTTGATTAGTCATGGTTTTTGTTTTACTATAATTCATCTTGAGTCCAATTTTTGTCGATTCTTTATCTAGTTCTTCCATCATTCTTTGTAATTCTTCACTTTTTTCTGTTATTAATACAATATCATCAGCATATCGTAAATGATTCAGATTTTGCCCGTTTATATTAATTCCCAAGTCATCCCAGTGTAGTCGTTTAAAAACATCTTCTAGCGCTTGGTTAAATAACTTGGGCGAGATGGTATCTCCTTGTCTTACTCCTCGGTTTATTTTAATAGGCTCCGTTTGTTTCATTAGCTTAATTTAGCCTGGTTATTTAGTTTGTCTAAAGCAAATTTTAAGGTTATGTCGGCCGTTATCAACATGAACTGTTTTATGCAAAGATCTCGCAAATGTTCTCCTATTCCAATTCATCCAATTGAGCAAGAAAGATGTTCGGTAATAGATAATCATTCAGATGAGATTCTTCAAAGGAGTGAGATACTTGTTCTTCTTAAAGTAAAACTTGATCCTCTCTTCAATGGAGCTTAACTATTTTAATTGCAAACCTCTCTTTCTTTTACTGTGCTTATTAGCTGTTCCAAATTTTGTCCAGACAATTGTCGAATGTTTCTTAGTGACAATAATCTTTTTCTTTCTAGTCCTCTCTTTCTCAAAATGCTCATTCTCTCTTGAGGATCTTCTGGTAGATCCACATTTCAAAGGCCTTCTATCGAGCCAACTTCGCAGGTACTTAACTTGGTGACCTCTTTTAAAATGTGTCATATATTGTGCAATATTGAGTTAGGTATATTTTGATTTCTTCAGATTTACATCACTTTGGTTTTCCTAATGTTTATTTTCATACTCAAATTGCTCATAGTCGAATCATCGACAGTAGACCCAAGTCGGAATCCGCAATCAACACTACATCATCGGCATATCTGATACTATTGATTATACCTTGTTCACCTTGACTTCGCCCGTGGAGTCCTCCAGGGTCTATTAATAATTCTGTCGTTTTGTTTCTAGTTCAAGTTTTTCCGCAGCTTCCAGAAATCTTCCCTTTGCTAACTTAGCGTTAAAGTCCCTTAAGATAAAAGTTAGATTACGTTTTTTGGTAATTTTTATAAGGTTTTCTTCTTAGCTTGACTCGCTTCTAGCTCCACCATGGGCTTATCTTATAGTGGCATAAGCATGAATGATTACTGGATTTTTGGATAGTTGAATAAGTAGATATCGGTCAGAAAGTAGCAAGAATTTTGTGATAGCATCTTCTAGAATTACTATAACTCATTTACGATGAACTAGATTAATATTATAAAAAGTTTTGTTCATGGTTTTAACTTTCCTTGAGCCTGGTAATATAACTACGATCAAACCCAATATATGTATTCCTGTGGCATGCGTTTGCGAGTTTTTACATTTCGAATAGGCTTTTAACGCTTCATGTGATGTCTGATCTCTGATGTTCATCAGAGAAATAATGAAAGTAGGTCACACAATTGTAGACGACTTTAGAACAAAACAACTTATATGTTACGGCCATGTACAGAGGATGACAGAAGATATACTACCAAAGCAACTGGTAAATTAGGTACCCACGGGACGCAGAAAACGTGGAAGGAGGAAGAACAACCTGGGGAGGTGTAGATAGGAAAATTAGATACAGTAACTTAAATGATGACGAATGGAGAGATAGGGACATATGGTGAGTGGGTATCGAAAAACGTTGTAGAAGGTTTTAATCAATATAATATAATAATCTCTCTATTATTATTTTGTGTAAAACTTAATGAGGTCGCTGATTAATATTTAATTTAAAATAACGAAAATGCAATATGTGTAAATGGTTATGTAACGTAGATGATTGTAAATCAAATTGGCAGATTTAATCACTTATTGTCAATTCTATGAGATATACTTACCTTTTGTGAACGCGATCGATATATAGACGGATCGACAGCGGCGTCTGAGGCTGGTGCACCGCTCGGAACCTTAGGGTAGGCTGGACGCTGGTACGGGTTTTGGCTGGTTTTTGAGATGTGTTCGCCACGACGAGTTGGTTTAGACTGCCCGTACATACGAAAGGAATGTATGTAGGAAAGTCAACTAGGGTGGCTCCTTTGTTCTTAGGACCTCTGTGCATAGCAATTAATTAAACTCAAAATATTATTTTAAACTTTCTACACAAAAGACGAGTTCGTTTTCTTAAGGAATCTGAAGTGTTTCGGATTGATAAATAGTTTCCCAAAAACATGTTGTTTTCAGACAAGTGAATTCTCAGTACTTGAAAATATTGAATCAGCCACTTTGAGTGTGATAATTTAAAACATGTGTAAATAAAACTATTTTATGATTAGCTAATTTATCATAATTAAATAAAAGATTCAAAACTAAATAAGGTCATATTTTGCAAAATAAAATTAAAATATTTAAATAAGTCTTGAACACTTTTCCGAACATTTATGATACTAATAAAATAATAATTGTTTATACTAATAGTTATCCATTTCCTGTCAATTTTTTAAGGCGTTCTGCAATCTGTTCTATATGTACTATCTCTTGGTTTATCCTGACAATGTAAACACGCCCTTGGGAGATCTCCAGCCGCAAACGTTAATGGAAAATCGTGATGTAAAGCCTTTTATAGGGGGTTATAAATACAATTTTCTATGACAAACTACTTCCGTATTTATTAACGATTACGATATTGCCGCACAATAAACGTTGTTTGTGTTGATTTAATGAGCATCGATTGAAATAATAGTTTATTACTTGAATCTACATAGTCATTAATGTATTTAAATGGCTGTCCGAGATCCGAGTATTTTGCGGAAAACAAAGACTCTACCGGTGGTACGAGAAAATAACATAAACAAAGGAAATGATTAGACTGAAAAGTAATTACAGTTTACACTAAAATAAGTATATATTATGTTTAAATGGAAATAGATGGAAACGAGTTAAAAGAGAGATGGACCAAATAGGAGGAAATAGTTGTGCTGTATGAGGTATGAGAAATGTTTTAATGACAACTGAAAGCCAAATTGTATAAATCGGCTAAAAGACCGGCAATCAAAAAAAAAGGAAAACGAATTCTTGTCGCTGAAATGAAAAGGATTAGATCAATATGTGCATTGACAAAAAAAAATAAACATGAATTTATTAGGGGAAGTCTAGGTACGACACGAGATAATGCCAAAATGGAAGGAAGCACGGCTTAAGATACTACGGCTTAAGATAAGATAATACGGAAGAATGGCCGAGTGTCAAATTCCTGGAAGGAGTAGAAGAAACAGGCCAAAAAAAAAAACATGGTAGGAGATGGTTGATCTAGGCGAATTAATAATCAGTCTTGATATGTAGCTTATGTAAATGTCTATGATATGAATGAACGAAGCGATTGACTAATTGAGCTTTGCGGCCAAAAAAAATGTCATGAACACCTACTTCCCACACCAACGACAGAACGAAGAAATAGAGAGATTCTATAATGATCAGTTCAAGGTGTAAGTTCACAGTTACAAACGCAAAAACGTGTACAGATGCAGACTGTGGAAGCGACCACCAACTTCTGGTAACTTTTTTCGATACGTTTTAGAAACAAGTACAAGCTCGCTTCTGAACTTCCTATATTAAGATATATTGAACTGGTAACTCAAAGAGAAAATAAATCCGTAGTCTTCAGAGAAGATATTGAGACTTTCTGGAGGGACTTTAAACAAGCCATACTAGATACAGCTAATCAATGTTGTCAATCCGCAAAAAGCAGTAGTCGTAAGCCACGGATTAGTAACCAAACATTGGAACTTATAGAACAAAGAAGGCAACTTAAAATTGGCAGTTATGATTTAAATAATTACAAAACTTTGTCCAAAGGAATTCAACAAAGATGTCGCAAAGATAAAAATGAATACGTGTCTAACATTTGTCAGGAAATAGAGATATTTTTCAGAAATCGAAGATGCTTGCTCGGAAATTTAAATCCAGAAACTGTGCTATGGAAGATAAAACAGGTAATATTATGGTAAGTGGTACGGAAGCTATTGTGGAGACTTGAAAGGAATACTGCACAAAACTTTATAAAGGGGCAACTTCTTCTGGTAGTGCCTATCCGGTACAACAGTACAACCGAGATTGCATTCGTTAGTCTTTTCTATTAGGATTTTCAAAGTAGGTATATATAAAGATGGTCACAGGTGCTGTACCCTTTTCTAAATTCGGCTTGTTCTACTGGTTGATATCCATCAAATTTAATTGTTAACCTGGTTGTAATAATCTTTGTAAAGGTTTTGTAAAGTTGTGTAAGAAGTGAAATTTCTCGATAATTTTTCAGGTCTCTGCTGTCTCAATTTTTGTGTATTACTATTGTTTTAGCAGTATTTCATTGTTCGGGTATATTGTCTTCGAATAGACATTATTAAATAGTATTTTTAGATATGTGATGACTTCTTCTCCGCCTTCCTTCAGCATTTCTACTAGGATTCCATCTCTTTCAGGAGCTTTATTCCTTTTTATTTCTTTTACTGCCCTTACTATTTTTTCGTGGCTTATTTCGGGCATCATTTCTGACTTGACATTTGTTATCTGCCTTTTCAAGTTCTGTTTTGAGGAGTTAGGGAGATCGTTTCTTATATCGATGATCAGATTTACTTTTTTATTTTACAAGGACAACAGATTTTAGTTGTCCTTGTTAATTTTTAATGGTTATTATGTTTTTCTTTCCTAGTCTCGCTTTGGTGCATTTGAAACTTCGGTTTTTCTCTATGACTTGTTCTATATGGTCTTCTTGATGTTTTTTAATGTCCTCTTGTTTTCTTATTACTCGATTAAGTTCCTTAAATTCTGCAATGTCTTTTTATTTATATAATATTAAATATATTAATTTTAATATATAATATTACAAATTTTTAATATATAATATTAAAAATTCCGTAGTAGCTTATTTCAGGCACACGCCAAGAACGATGAAACCGAGTTTATCACCTTTCGATTTCTTACTTAAATGGCACCATGATTGTTTTTATGACATTACAGACAAAATATATTATTAGACAAAAAAACAGCCTAGCACAAAAGAGCAAAACAATAATTCTATTTGTCAATTATGTAATTTGAACTTTTTGAATAAAAAATAGTCAAAATATCAGCAATAAACAAATTGGTAGCCCATATTTGTACCTTCTCCTCTAATATAATATTTTTTATATACATTTACAGACCACCACGAAAAGTATATGAGTATAAACACTGCACTTTTTTTCGGAACTAGTTCAAATCGTAAACAGTTCATAAGCCTATTTATAATTCCAGTAATCTTTCATAGCAAACAAAACGATGTTCACTCGTTCAATTACATGTATCTAAATATAGGGAGGAAAGATTAATTTTTCTGGAACATTTTTTATAGATTTATTCATTGACTGTTGGTTCAGCTGGCACATACTTAGTATCGACCTAGTGTTCGAAAGGATTTCCGGTAAATTCTATAAAACGATATGTATTTTATTCACTAATAGGAGAGTATATGAACTATATTTCAAAGTAAATGGCATAACGAGAACTCGGCGCTCAAAATTGTATCTTGTATCTTATTACTTTATGACCGAACCTTGTATAATCATACTGTTTAATTTTTATGAGTAAGTAAATATGTCTCTATGTTTGTAGTAAGTAGTGTGACATGGCTGAATTAATAGTTTTCATAAAGTTTGCTTAGAAAAACGCCTACGAGTGATTACTGGCGTCACATAAAATGACAAACAATTACTCCTCTAATGGAACACTTATTGTATTGCGATATTGCGATAGCAATGAACATTATCAAATAGTCCTAATATTCTGTCTTGTCGCACTAAATTGAACTATCGTGTTTTATAAACATTAATTTTGAATGACTGATTATTCAATCCTCATTTTGGTTACTATGCTATATATTTTACTTTAACGATGGTCATTTGAAATTTGGGTAGACATGGAAAGCGGGGGTTATACACACATTTTTTAAAATATATGTAAATGCCTTACTATCTAATACATTACCATGTTTTATTTTTTTAAGTAAAGCAAAAAAAACTCAAAGCAAAATATGACTACCAAAAGACCTAAACAAAAAATGGCTAAAGAAAATGAAATTAATACCAGATTAGAAGGTATACCTCCGGGGACTGCCAAAAGGAGAATTCTAATGGAAGTGGTCCACTCTACTATACTTTACGCGGCACCGGTATGGCAACACGTGCTTAAAATCAAGAAATATAGACGAATGCTAGAGAAAGCCCAAAGGAAAGCACTACTAAGGGTAGCACGTGCATACAGAACAACATCAACGGTGGCCATACAAGTGATCGCGGGTGTGTTACCCATCCACTTGATGGTGAAGGAAAGGGCAGAAACCTACGGGAAGGATGAGCAGGAGAAAATAATAGCTAGGAATAGCAGCCTAACGGAATGGCAGGAAGAATGGACAAATGAGTATTGAGCGGCCTGGACGAGGGTATTAATTCCAAATATCGCAGACTGGATGAAGTGCGGGGACAGAGACACCAATTACTTTTTCACCCAGTTCCTAACAGGACACGGCTCCTTCAGGGCCTATCTAGAAAGGATAGGGAAGGTTGCGGTTTACTGTGGAAAATATTTTATACGCTGCATTTAGAAGCGTAATTCCTCTGTGGTTAGAGCATTCAAAGATATCTCTTTTTTTGTGTATAGTGCAAAGTATTCCAATATTTCAATCTTTGGGGAGGGATTTGTGTGTCCAATTTCTTTCATAAGCTGCTGTAATGCCATAATGGCTTCATGGCCACCTTCTTTATATAGTTCAGCTGGGAGATTATCTATTCGGGGTGATTTGTTTCTGGCTAGTTTTTTAACTGCATCTTTAACTTCAAGAATCGTTGGTGGTTCCTCTTCCCTCTCGTCTGCTCCCCTTACCTCATCTCTTTCGTCTTCAAGGTTTTCTTCTTCTTCCTCCATATTAAGTGCCTGGTTAAAGTATTCTACCCATCTATTCAATACATCTTTCCTTGTTGTTAATAGGTCGCCATTCTGACTTCTGCATTGTCTTGTGTTTGCTTTGAATTCTTTTCTGTTGATGTTAACTTTCTTATAAATGTAACCATATTGTAGCAAATTAACAATTAATTATAGAGAAAAATAATACCGAAGTTTTATTTTAATAGAGTTGTATTTTCGTTTTTTAATGTTTACTGTTCTTCTTCTTCTTCAAGTTCCGCACTCTCCGCAAAACCTCCACATTTGTTACTTTCTCTGTCCAGGGTATTCTTAATATTCTACGATACATCCACAACTCAAATGCTTCTATCTTTTTGGTATCGATCTTTTTCAATGTCCATGTTTCCATCCCGTAGAGGAGAACTGACATAACGTAACATCTCAAAAGGCGAATTTTAAGTTTTAGACTTAGATCTCTTCCGCAGAACACCTTTTTCAATTTAGTAAATGTGGCTCTAGCTTTCTCTATTCTGGTTCTGATTTCTTCAGAGCAATCATTATTTTCGTTGATAACAGTTCCCAGGTAATTAAATCTTCTTACACGTTCGATTCTTTGATCATGCACGGTTATGTCAGGGAATTTTGTGGTGATTTAGATATTAGCATTATTTTTGTTTTGCTTATGTTAAGTGATAATCCGTGTTCTTCACTGCATTCTACTATTTTGTTAATTAGTATTTGAAGATCTTCCCAAGTTTCTGCGATTAGTACCGTGTCATCGGCATATCTCAAGTTGTTTATTCGGATGCCATTTATCTTAATACCTATATTTTGATCCGAAAGTGCTGTGTTTATAATGTCTTCGGAGTATAGATTGAATAAGGTCGGTGAGACTATACAACCCTGTCTTACGCCTTTCTTGATCTCGATTTCCTCCGTTGTCTCTTGCTCTATTCGGATATTTGCTTTCTGGTTATAGTAAATCTTAGAGATAATTCTAATGTCCCTTTTATCCAAGTTTTTTTCTACTAGCAGTTTCATTAAGTGATCGTGACGAACTTTATCAAACGCTTTGTTGTAATCAATGAAGCACATATATATATATATATATATATATATATATATATATATATATATATATATCTTGGTTTATATCTAGACATCTTTGGCATATCACGTTAAGTGCAAATAGTGCTTCTCTTGTTCCAAGCCCGTTCCGAAATCCGAATTGAGTATTACTGATATCTGCATCTAGTTTTCTGTTAATTCTTGAGTGGATTACTTTGATGAATACTTTTAATGTATGCCCCATTAAGCTTATAGTGCGGTAGTCAGTGCACTGTTTTGCATTTGCCTTTTTTGGTAAGGTTACAAAAGTTGAAAGTAGCCATTCCTTTGGTATTTCTCCTCTTTTGTAGATGCAGTTAAAAAGGTCGAGTAGAATATTCACTAATTCGCCTTCCACAAGCTTAAGAAGTTCTGATGTGAGCCCGTCTGGACCCGGTGATTTACCATTTTTCATTATTTTTATAGCGTATAATAGTTCTTCTTTAGTTATTTCTGGTCCTTCGTCGCCTTGCAAGTTATCTATATTAGGTTCTTGTCTTTCATCGTCGAACAATTCTTCTACATAGTTCTTCCAGGTCCTAAGCTTTTCTTGTAGATCGGCTATTATTTCACCATTTGCGTTGCATAGGAGATTGGGATGTTTTCGTTTTTGTGTACCTGTCAGTTCCTTTATCTTTTTATGTAAGTTAAAAGTGTCATGTTTGAGATGTAGTTCTTCGATTTCCTCGCATTTTCTTGTATAAAAATTTTCCTTTGCAGTTCTTATTTCTTTTCTGATTTGTTTGTTTACTTCATTATATTTTTGGCTGCATTTTCCCTTTAACTGTCTTCGCTCTTCCATGAGACCTAAAATTTTTTCTGTTATCCATTCTCGTCCTTTTTTCTGTTTCTCTTTGGTAAGCATTTTCTGGGCAGGTTTTATTATGGCGTCTTTTAAATCTTGCCACTTGTCTTCTACATGCGTGTTCTCTGTCTTTGTAGAAAGCATTCGTAAGTTATCATTGATATGTTGTTTTAATAATAATAATAATAATAATGTTTACTGTTATATTTTACTAATTTAAATTTGTTCTGAAAATGGATTCCAATGTTAACAGATAATAGTCATTCTGCTATGTAAGGACAAAAACCTTTTTCAATGCAAAACGTGAGTATAAGTAAAACATTGGAAAAATTGTCAACAGGTTTTATTTATTTCATAAATTGAGAGATACACGCACTCTCCGTGTCTACTCTAATGTAAATATTTTAATATATAATGATCTGAAAAGGACCTTTGTTCAGGGTTGACATGCATTATTTCTCACACACTATTGTCATACAGAATGAAACGGTTCAACTTAACAGTGATTTCGTAACGCATACAATAATATAATTGGCAAATTCTTAATATGATGTTTGCAGTATATTAAAATATCCTTGGCAAATTTTCTACTGTATTTTTAATTATTTAGACAGTGCAATTAACGATTCGCAATAGGATTTCGTGTATTTTAATAATCTTTCAGACCACTTTCACGTAGAAATAATGGGGAGAACGTACGAAATTCATGAAACGGAACCATATTTGAAATTAAATTTATGCGTTATTCTTTTCAATGCTTGTATCAGTGTCTCCACAATAAAAATAATAAGAAAACCTTCAGACTGGATTAATTAGCGAATAAAAAATGTTTTATACTTAACATCTATCTATATAAAAGGCTAGGACGACGAGTCACACCGTTTGTCCAGTAAGGAAAATCAAAACCTAGGAACGAAATCTGAACTACCAGCATCTGACATTTCAATTATATTTCGTTCTTGAAACGGTACGTTTAATTAATAACACTAATAATATTAATTACATTTCAATATAATTAAGAAATCAATTCGAAGATATAATTAAGAAAACTAAACAAGATCTGCTAAAACCAAACATAGGAACAAAGAAGAAATCTTAGATGAGTCCAGAAATCCTTCACTTAATGGAACGCAGAAGGTTAATTAAAGGAAATAAAGATGAGTATAAAAAAATGCAGGCTTATATCAGAAGAAAAATAAGAAAAGCTAAAGAAAAAGAAGCTGTAGAGAAATGTAAAGAAATAGAAAGACTGCAAACCAAGCATGACAATTTTAATGTACACAAAAAAGTTTAAGGTAAAAACGGGTACTTTTAAAAAGCGAACACAAATGAAACTCATAGACACCAATGGAAAATTAATCATTTACACCCAAGAGAGAAAGACAAATGGAGAATATATTTGGAGACACTTTTTCAAGATCAAAGAACGGATTATAGGCATCCATTTTCAGAGAGGATGACGGGCCCGGACATACTTAATTCCGAGGTAGAAGAAGCAATAAAACGAATGAAAAGCAGGAAAGCTGTAAGGCCTGATAATATCGAAGCTGAATTTTTAAAACTCTTGGAGGAAGAAGGAATACATTGGATCACGGTTGTCTTCAATATAATATACAATACAGGAATCATCCCTGATAAATGGCTAGAATCAAAATTCATAGCGATACCTAAAAAACAGGCCGCTAAAACGTACAAAGAATATCGAACAATCAGCCTAATGAGCCAATGTTGAAACTGTTTCTTAGAGTCATCCATGGAAGAATTTATAAGAAGTGCGAGGAACAAAAATCCGACAGACAGTTCGGCTTCATTAACGCAGTGGGTACCAGAGAGGCACTTTTCGGAGTACAGGTACTGATTCAAAGATGCATGGACGTTAACTGCGACGTATACGCGTGCTTGATCGACTATGAAAAGGCCTTTGACAGAGTTCAACATCAAAAGATGATAAATATTTTAAAAGAGGCAGACCTGGATGACAAAGACCTCAGAATAATTTCAGAACTATACTGGAATCAGACCCCATACATGAAAATTAACGAAGAAGAAACAGATCACATAAAAATACTACGTGGAGTTAGACAGAGATATATCCTATCGCCGTTGATATTTAATATGTACTCAGAGAAAATTTTTAATGAGGCTCTTTACGGAATAGACGAAGGCATCCTTCTAAATGGTGAAAGAGTAAACAATGTTAGATATGCCGACGACACCATGGTGATAGCAGATAGTTTAGAGGAACTTCAGAGGCTAATGGACAGAATAAACGAGTACAGTCAACAGTACGGACTAAACATTAATACCCACAAAACGAAACAAATTATTATCAGCAAGGAGCATATAAACGGGGCTCATCTACATGGTAGTGGGGCGTTTGTCTGTGAAACTGTCAGTAACATTTTTAATCAATAGTTTTTATTATAAAAACACCGAAAAACATGTTGTCGGACAAAAGTAATGGGCCGTTTGGCGCGTCGGACTCTCTAAACATGCCAAATTTATGGAAAAAAAAATTATTATCACACAGCTGTTTTTAACACAATTCATCATAAAAACTGTTTTAAAAAATATGGTAACCTTGTCGGACAATTTTCACGGGGCATGTGCGCAGTCGGACGCCCCAAAGATGTCAATTTTGTGCAACATTTTTACTAACAACCATTTTTCCGACAAAAAAAGGAGGTTGTAAGTAATTATATTTTAAACCAAAAAATCAAATTGTCTGACAAAAATATTGGGGCAAATCGATAGTCGGACAAAAAAAACGGAATTTTTATTCGTAATCGATGTCGCTACCATGTATGGTTCGTGTATCCCTTATTTTTACAATCATTTTTCCGACAAAAGTAGGGGGTTACAAATACATAATTACATTTTTAAATAAAAAATATAATTGTCGCATGTCGGACGAAAATATTGGGGCAAACGAACAAAAAAATAAATTCTTATTGGATATCGCCGTTCTTAAACTGTAAAGGTGAGTTAATACATATTATTTCCTATTATCCTATTTCACCATTATCCCAATTTTGTGGCAATTCCACATCATTCCATTTATGATTAGGATGTTGCCGCGCTTTTAAAGATTTCGTACACGACAACCACGTTTTGTCAGAAATTTTTTTTATGTTCTCGACAATTTCTCTATATGTAGAGTCATTTGCACTTAAATGTTTACACAAAAAACACTGCATTTTTAAATTATTAAAACTATTAAAGCCACTATACTTTACTACTAAGATGTGCTCTATATATTACACGATACCTCGCAGCAAATGCTCCGAAATGAAATTGGAGAGAGGTGATTTTGGGGCTACAAGGTTGTATTTATAAAGTCAGTTGAAACACCCAAAAAACTCATTGCTGACAAACATTAAAAGAATAATCATATTACCAGACATTGGCGCATAATTTATTTCTTTAGTCAAATATAGATTAATGAAGAACAGAAAAAGTACAATTTTAATTTACGTAAAGCTGTCGTAAAGTACATAAGTGAATAAAAATTTTTTAACATGTCATATTAAGCAACAAAAATAATTTATAATTAAATGGCAATAGGCCATATTGACAGTATAATGATTTAATTATACTTTGTAAAATAATAAACATTTTAGCTGTACAGCACTGGCATGAATCAACAGCGTTTCTTATCTTAGCCGGCTAGAAGCGAACCTCCAAGTAGATTTCCAAAAAAATTACTTTTTTTTTTAATTGTATTTCTTCTTCTTCTAGTTCCATGACCGTTATCGATCGTTGGATATCATGTTGGCTACCATATTCGCTATCGTGACTTTATTGACAGCAGCTCTAAATAACGATGTAGTTGATTTTCCATACCATTGCCTTAGATTTTTCAGCCATGATGTTCTTCTTCTACCAGGACCACGATTACCTTGGATCTTTCCCTGAATGATCAGATGTAAAAGATCATATTTTTTCAGGGTGTCTCATAATATGACCGAAGTATTCCAGCTTGCGTTTCTTTATTATATTGACCAGTTGTGTTGTTTGGTTCAGCCGTCTAAGGACCTCCTCATTTCTAACTCTGTCGACCCAGCTTATTTTCAGTAGTCGTCTGTATACCCACATCTCAAAGGCTGTCAAGCGTTTAAGCATAGCCTCAGTTAGGGTCCACGCTTCTACTCCATACAGCAGGACAGGAAAGATGTAGCAAGATATCATACGAACTCTAAGGTCAATGCTAAGATCATGACTGCAAAGTACGTTTCTCATTTTTACAAAGGCAGCTCGGGCTTGTTCTATTCGGCTTTTAATTTCTGCGGTTGGATCCCAGCTCTCATTGATATTACTGCCGAGATACACGAGTTTCTCTACTCTGTCCAGTGTGGCATCTCCGACTTTTATACCGTCATCATGTATATAATTTTGTTTGCTAACTATCATATATTTAGTTTTCTTAACGTTGAGTTTTAGTCCATACTGATCACAAGTCTGTTTTATTTTGTTCATTAGATTTTGAAGGTCTTCTCCGCAATTGGCAAGGACTAAGGTATCGTCGGCATATCTAATATTGTTGACGGTTACTCCATTCACAATAATACCTTCGGTTGTCTCCATTAAGGCTTCCTTAAATATTTCCTCCGAATATAAGTTAAAAAGTAAAGGCGACAATATACAGCCTTGTCTCACTCCTCTTTTTATATTTATTTCATCCGACAGTTCTTGTTCAACCTTTATTCTTGCCACTTGATGCCAGTATCCAGTAATTGTATTTATCAGCCCCATTGTTTTTGTCGGACAAATGATTTAATATGCATTACACATGCAAACAAACACAAGAAAAAAAAACAAACATCTGTGGTAATAAATAAAAATGTTTCATAAAATTGACATATTTGGCGCGTCCGATTGCGCACATGCCCCGTGAAAATTGTCCGATAAGGTTACCATAATTTTTTAAACAGTTTTTATGATGAATTGTGTTAAAAACTGCTGTGTGGTAATAAATTTGTTTTTTCCATAAATTTGACATGTTTAGAGAGTCCGACGCGCCAAACGGCCCATTACTTTTGTCCGACAACATCTTTTTCGGTGTTTTTATAATACAAACTATTGATTAAACAAAAATGACCAATGTTGTCGTAATTTTTTGTTTACATAAAATTAACATGTTCCTGACAGTTTCACAGACAAACGCCCCACTACCATATTGCGCCAGTCTCTAAATTTGTCCGACTCCACCCAAATAATAACTGAAAAAAGTGAAGAGAGAGTTCATAAAAAAAATTGACGGGGACCCAAAGACTAGTAGGTATTACCTGGAATTTCTGTCAGCTGGTAAAATCGAGAACATATCAGAATTAAAAAGAATATTTGTGAGACATATTTATCGTAACACATCACTGCTAGCGTATTCCCTTAGGACAAATTTTACACTAACATTATATTTATACATCGATGATTAGAATATATAGGAAATTTAATATGCGGTTTATATAACATAGCGTCTCAAGCTCATACTGATAGAATGAGTGTTTGTTACATTGTTTGATATATTTACTATATCAATTGGTACCAATAAAGGCATCGGCCAAAAGGGGTGAATTCGTTTTGTTTCCAATACGGATTTGTTAGGTTCACGAGATTAATTGTTGCTATTTTGTTTTTGTTTGTAATGCATTATATGTTCTTTATTTTATTAACCATTTATTTGCTAAATATTGTCTTCGTACCTTCGTTTTGTATTGTTATGTTTTTGAGTCGTATGTTACGACTGATCTAATCAGTCTGCTTTATATTTAGATCTTCGATGATCTTTGTAGCATATTTAAATTCAATATATCTCGCCGTGGTAATCGCCAACGTCAAGGGGAGTTGATAGGACACGATAAATAGAAGATATCTTCTAATGCGTAGAAGCCTCTCTTATCTTTCTACATCCGTGCCCGTATTTCACTGTTCATGGCGTGAATTAAAGTTTGGAAAACTCTGCAATAATCGATAAGACAAAAAACTGTCTTAGTTTGACAGTTATAAGAATAAATTTTCTTAATAAACCTGAAAATTTTCGTGAAATCCTGACTTTTTGCTATTATAACAGCTATAAACTGTTTCCTACATATAAAAAAGTTGCGGTAATTCTCGTGACCTAAAAACGTAGTTGATTTTACTCTGCATTATTGTTTTGACCTAGTTTACCACACTTTTAGGAAACGATAACGCTCATTGAAAGAAAGTAACAGTTCCTTGGTAGATATCGGGTAGTCTTTCGACGTGCTAGCAGTTAGCCAGCCAATGCTAATTGCGGTTAACCACGTAACAAAAATGGAAAGTAAGGCTCGCGATTTATTAACGGTATTTATGATATTCATATTCATAATTAATGGCAAGTGAAGAGTTGTTAACTTTTTAAGGTTACTGCTTATCGTTTTAATTACGATAACATGCAAGGTAGTATCGACTGACTGAAGTTGTATTTGAATTAAAAACATGTCCCAATATTATAGTTTATTTTTATGAACGAGAGAGTAATTAGCATAATTTTAACTGGTACCTTCGACCACTCCATGGGCGTGCTCAAGATTAATTGAAAAATTACTTTGAATAATTGTAAAAAATAAATGAATTATTTCAGTGTTATAAAGTGTTATATGTATGTAAACAAAAGTGACCTCTTTTATCACACACTATATTAGAACTGACTGGCCTACATTAAAAAAGGTTTTAAAAAATTCACATTTTTTTTAATTTTTAAAAATTACAAAAGAGAAAAAGAGTTTTTAAAACCGTCTAAGGTATGTTAAATAGATGAATAAAAATATTAATATAAAACTTACAGCTACTTGTTACAAATCCAAATCAGATTCAGAAGATGAACTTTCAGAACCAAGATTTATAATAACTGGCTCGATCATTTTATCAGTAATATTGTCCAGCTTCCACATTTTTTCCTCTTCTTTAATAGTGTGATTTACTGCCTTTTCTCAGTTTTCAGGTTTTACATTATTTACGGCCTCCAAAAACAACTGTTTAACATCATGAATTTTAAAAGTGGTATTTTTTCTTGAAACTTCACTCTTTATCTGTGCCCATACCAGTTCAATCGGGTTTAATTCACAATGATATGGTGGAGATCTAAGTACTGTCATTCCACGATTTTTGGCAATTTCATCAATTTCGTATTTTTTAAATTTTTCTTTATGAAGGGCACACAACGAATAAAGTTCCTTTCTTATAGATCCGGGATGGTACGTAATATTTTTTGAACTCAGCCAATTCTGCAAGTCTTTTTTTAACCACTTGGTTGTGGGCAGTCCTTCTATAAGTCTGGAGTGATAACTTGCATTATCCATTACTATTACACAGTTCTTAGGAAGAAGATCTATCATTTGTTCGAACCATTCTTGAAAGACATCAGCGTTCATGTCTTCATGGTAGTCACCGGTACGAGTTGATTCAAAAGTTAATAAACCACCTTCAACAAAACCGTCTGAACTGCCAATGTGTACTATTATCAGCCTGCGTCCCTTTCCTGATGGTGGGTTTAAACCAGTAGATAAGTTATTTACAAAAGCGTGCCTTTGACTTGTAACAGTTTCATCCTGCCAAAATTTATTTGGTGTATGACCCTCGTTGATCCATGTTTCATCAAGATAAAATATTTTTCTTTTTTGGTTTCTCATTTCCTTTATGGTTCTTAGAAAATGTCTTCTCCATATGACAATATCGCTTCTTTCTAATAAAATAGACTTTCTGGGATTCTTTTTCCAGCAGAAGCCTATTTCTTTTAAAAGTTTCCATAACGTACTTCGACTCATTTCTGGGTAATCCTTATCATCTCGAACTGAGACAAGAACTTTATCCAATGTTGGAAATTCTTGTCTAAAGAAGAATTCATGCACTTTCCGTCGAAGTCCTTCTTTAAAATGATATTCTATTTGAAATTTTGGTTTCCCTGGAGCATTACGTGGCATTTGAAAACTACCACATTTCTCTTCTTTAATAACTCTGTAAATCGTAGATTTCCCAACACCAAGTGTACTGCTAACTAACTCAACGGTCTCATCAACACTTTCACATAAACGTTTGCCTGTAAATGATTTAAAACAATTAAATATTAATGTTTTTTCATTAACTGTTAAAGGACCAATTTTTCGGCGTTTACACGGCACTTTCAAATTTTCCATAACACTAGTATACACAATAAACTGCACCTTGCAACTGAAGTACCTACTTTTAGTGAACTGTTAAGAATTTTGAATACGCCACTTGGACCTTCCTACAAAATGGAAAAACCCACTATCACATTTTCTGTGGAATAAGTTTAGAAGGTAATTATCTAGTCAATTACTGTCGTAGATTCCTCGAATTAAAGAATTAAATGTTTGATTGTTGAAACCCTTACTTCGTGGAATGCACTCATTTCAGATAAAATAAAACGTTTTATTTTATCTAAAGAATTAAACTTTATTTTGCAAGTAGGTAGGTACTTATTAAACTTTTATTGGTTATATATAACCAATAAAATAAACATCTTACATTTCTTGCAAATTCATTAGTACCTGTTAACCTCCATCACTCCGACACTGGCAACCTTATTTAGGGATTAGTAACCCTCACAAATATTGTATTCTATTCTGCTCCAACCTTTATACCTGGTGGTCATAATCAGTTTAAAATTGTTTTCCTATATACTTCTGTAAACTTGTTGACAAATATCTGTTTTTCATTGAGTCACCCGTATCAACAGTTTAGGGATTTGCATACATAATTTATTGTTTTATTACTCTCTCATACATAAAAATACACTATAATAAAGTTCTCTTCGTACACAAGCGGATGTACGTCCTCAAGTATAGCGTATTATCTAGCGCCTGAAGTATTTGGATCAATTTATCGATATTCATTTTAATGAGAGATTAATCGATCAAAATTACGGGTTCCGAGAAAGAGGATTTTATATTAACGATATTAAAGAATGATTGTATAGGCTAGTAAAGAAAAACACCTCTAAAAATCTTATACAAGTTTGGAAGGTTCTATAAGATATAGAAAAAGTGAAAAAAAAATTTTTGGTTGTAAAACGTTTCTTATTCATTTTGGAGCAAAATGGTTCAAATAAGAATTATAGATCCTAAAAAGATCTTTAATTTGCGAGTTTCTGAATAAAAATACATAAACAATTGACCGAGATAATTACAATAAACTCTTATTTTTGCAGTACTTTATAAATGTTAATAACTTTGTTTTTTAAATAATGACATGTAATATAACTTCTTGAAATTATGGCAATTAATGAGTTATTGAGGTATGCTAAATCTCAGGTAAATCGACTAAATATTTTATAAGTTATTCAATTTGTTTATCCGGGAAAGCGATTATTTAAACAACTGTAATTGTCCAAATAGTGACTCTAGAAGTATTTAGTAGATCGCAATGGATTCTTTGAGGTTTCAATTTTAATATATAATAAAAAAATCAACATTTTATCAATATTGTTATTAAAAAACCGTTTGGCTTTTAAACTTGTATATATGTACAATAACTTTGATATTTTTTGTCACGCGCTTGTAAGTAGGCTCGCTGAAAAGATGGTGACAATGTTATAAAAAAAAACTTCTATGACCAATAGGAACCAAGCTAGTATTTTTTTCTTAAGTTCATATTTCCATTGTTTATTAACATTAAGAGCTGAAAATTGAACATATTAAAGTAAAGATCTAGATTTTTTGATCCACTTTATAGATGTCATATACAGAGAAGGTGCAAAAAGTTATAACCCGTTAAAGTGATCGTACTGGTAAAATACCGCCACGTTAAAGTATAGGGGAAAACTGTACAAACACCGTATTTTTTAGACTGACACTTCAAATTGAAGCGTGCTGGAAAAATTGCAATAACTCGCTTTCTATGGCACGCATAACATTAGTTGTTTTAAACTGGGGTAGCTCGAGAAAATAATAGAAACTGGGCTACTTTCACCTCTCGGAAAAAATTTTCCATAGAAAAGTTATTGAATTCTCTTATTATTTCGTGAGAAATATTTAAATTTTATTAGCCAATATAAATTTATTTATATATAATTAATATTAATATAATATTAATTATAAATTAATACTCCAAATGTATTTATTTAAATTAAAATATGAAACGAAATACGAAAAAGTTTTTAAAAATAAATTTTGAAACGAACCTTTTTGTACTTTATAACAAGAATGGTCCCGTTTTACCACTCTAAATCTAATGGTGTTCAGACCCTTTACGTTAACGAAGACGCCTTCCTGTAGTCTATGGAGATTGTCTCTGTCAACTGTTCATCCACTTTAATGTTGGCGGTTTGGTTGTAATATAAATTATATATAATTTGCAAGTCTATCATCCAAGCCCGCTTCTTTTAAGATTGATAAGCGCTTGTGATGTTTTACTCTATCAAATGCCTTTTTGTAGTCGATAAAACAAATATATACATCACAGTTACTTACTGTATAACGTAAGCATATTTTATATATTTTTTTTCTTAGCTTGAATTCCAATCTAACTTTTTCATGAATATATATTTTCATGTTGATATTGATGTTAAATTTTTTAATAAGTTGACCATTCATGTAGACTAGAGAATTTACTAAAAGTCTTAAAATTTGTTTTAAATAGTTTTAAATATGTTTTATTAACCTAGTGTTTCTTTTTTAGTGAAGCCTGTCGTTATAAGAAAGTATTGTGGAAGGAAGTGAGAGTAGGCGATTTAATACATTTATCGAATAATGAAGTCGTACCGGCGGATATCTTGGTACTTCGTTCGAGTGATGCTAGTGGCCTATGTTACATCGATACCGGTCATTTGGATGGAGAAACGAACCTCAAACAGAGGCAAGTTGTTCGAGGTTTCGTTGAAAAGGTAAGAGGTTTAAAATTTTAAAGGTATCGTTGACATTAATTAGAAAATTTATTAAGCACATTGAATAAAATTGCACTAAACTGTAGACTGTAGATACAAGGGTTCGTAAACTTAATAGACCTTGTCGCAATGTGGAAAGGTCTATACCCTTATCCTTACCTATCATGCTTGCTTGCTGGATTATTTTCGGATTTTTCTAAAAGCTAAAATCGTTGATTTCTTAATTACTCCTTCAGTTAGTCATATATAAAGCTCAACAGGCCTTGAAGGTCTATAATACCTATATATTACAAAACTTGTATCAAGTGGGGTGTTCTTTTGTCCAATCATGCTCCTTGCCTACTAAATTGACTTACTATTTTTCTCCATTCATTCCTGTTTGTTGCTTCCTAACCAATTCCCTCTTTTATGAGATTATCCTGTACACCAGGGGTGCTCAAACTTAACTGCTGGCGATCTACCTCAATATTTTTCGACTACTTACGATCGACTCTGAGAGACTGCAAGTGTGTGTGATGCAGGGTTGTCGTACATACACGATACACCCTACCTACCTAGGTAGGGCGTACCGTAGCATATATAGATATTAGCTTTCTGCACAATATAGGTACATTATTTTAGTCAAGGTTTGGGTTAGGTTTAGTTAGGTTCTTCTCTACAATATCAATGAAAAAACTCATAGTTATTCAAAATTGCGAGTTTATTTGTTGTTACAAAACAAAAGAGTTACATATGGTGTTAAACTTAACTAAGGAGTGGCTTTGGATGTTGAAGCGTGGCACTGCATGTCCTCAGTATACTTTTCATAAGATGGTACGTAACCACTGAGTGCTAATCGCAAGCATGATGTCATATGATCGTCAGTTAGTCGATTGCGATATTTTGACTTAATTATCTTTTATTTCATTCATTTCATTTCGTCATTCATTTTTATCATTTCAGAAAATGCAGACTCGCACAAGTAAGTTGACCCAAAAATATCGTCAGTTGAAGGGCGATTTGCCTTACATTCGGATATTTATCTTCAGATATAAAACGCCAGAAATTTGTATCAGATACTGTAGCTTTGAGATGTATATCTGATATAATCTGCACCAACTCATTTTCAACAGAACATGAGTTCATATTAAACTGACTTGCTATTTCAGTAGCTAATTCCTCAATGTTTTTACATGAAAAAGGATAACTCATAAATGATTCTATATTTTCCAATTTACTGAAATCATAAAAACGCATTTCGAATTGTCCCAAAATATTTGATAATTCAGCCTCATACGTATCATAATTCAACTGAGGAATCCTTGCTTTCAAAGACGGAAAATGTTTCAGATCCTTTCTTTTCAGTTGATCTATCATAAGTTGCAATTTACTTTTGAATGCGTTTACTGCGCTAATCATCTCAATAATAGTTTTTTTCTTTACCTTGAAGCTCCAAATAAACGGTGTTTAAGTGCATTGTGATGTCAGTCAAAAATGCCAAATCATTTAGCCATTTTTCGTTTTTCAAAATCTGAGTGTCATCACCTCTTTCGTCTAGAAAAGCTGTTATTTCGGGCAATAGTTCTTGAAACCTTTCTAGGAATTTTCCGCGACTCAACCACCTGACGTCCGTGTGAAGAACTAATTCAGTGTGTTCAGCTGACTCCCTATCTTCCAACCGCAACTGAAAGAGCCGCCGTTGCAAGCTACGTGCACGGATGGAATTCACAATTTTTGTTGCAATGTCCATAATTTCCTTCGTGTTTAAAACTTTTGAACACAAAACTTGTTGATGTATAATGCAATGGAATGAAAAAAATGAAGGGAATTCTTCATTAGCTCGACACAATGCCACAAAACCATTTTTGTTTCCAGTCATTGCTGGTGCTCCATCGGTTGTAATGCTCATTAATTTATATATTGGTAGCTCGTAGTTTTTTACAAAATTTAAGAAAACGTCATATATATCTTCGCCACGGGTCTTCCCCTTCAGAGGAATGATTGTCAAAAATTCTTCCTTTGCCAACATGTTATTGAATACCATCCGAATAAAAATACACCGCTGGGCAGTGTCTGTCATATCGATGGATACATCGAACTGTAAAGAAAAGTATGTACATTCCATGATATCATGTTTTAGTTTATCTGCGATGTCTTGACTCATGACTTCGATACGCCTTGTGACAGTCGGACGAGATAACTGAAGTTCTCTAATAGCAGAAATGATTTCTGTTTTATTTTTAAAATCTCCAAATAAAGTCTCACCCGCTTCAATAAATGCTTCCTTCACCACCGATCCATCTTCAAATGGTTTCTTGTGTTTCGCCAAAATATTAGATATTTTAAATGACGCGATCGTAGCAGCTTTTAATTGTTTGGCTGGTCTTGTGAATATGGATTGTTCTTTTTTCAAACAAGATATCAAATCACTTACTTTTCGTTTTCTTAATTCACTCTGTGGCGGAAAATCCCTTTCATAGTTTTTATGAACCGTTTTATGATGCCTCTCTAAGTTACCATGCTTAGGTATTGCAACTGACGCACGACAAATAACACAAATGCACTTAGCCTTCACCATAGAAAAGAAAAATTCTTCCTCCCAATCCTTATTAAAATGATACGTTTTAGATTTCTTCACTGCACTCATTTTCCACTATTTAATAATAAACTTTGTATCGACGTAGGATCGCTATCAAGTTACAATTCAGAATAACTCAAATTCCTGCAGGCGCAACATTTATATCGGCGTGAACGAAAGTCTCGAATGTTCCCGTCAAACGCTCCGCCCGAAACTAGACTGTACTGTCTCTCATCTAGAAACAACACGGCTTTTCTTTGACAAGTGCCGCGCGTTCCTTTGATAAAGCCACCTTTTGCCGCAAGCAGTGTTATTTTATTACGTAATACATTTTTGTAGTTGATAGAATATCATCCCAAATTTGATTAATAATTATAATAAATATTGAATTAATAAAATAATTAGTTAATATATGTAAATATAAAATATGCTGTGTGGACAGTATTTTGTTGTCCCCACTTCTTTGAATTGCAATGATACTTAGTCAAGCATTCTATGTATTTGTATAGTTCAGTATTAATAAAAACGTTTAACTCTGTTGACAGTAGTTTAGTTACCTACCTACTTATTAAAATTTTTTTTCTTCTCGAGATATACCCAAAAAGCACTCGCGATCGACCAGTCGATCGCGATCGACCGTTTGAGCACCCCTGCTGTACACTATCAAACCGTCTTTGTCTGGGTCGTTCTTTCCTTTGTTGTGATTGGGCTTTATTTTTTAATCATCTTTGGCATCCTCTTCCTTTTCATTCTCATCACTTCTTCTTTATTAAACTACTGAAGTACGATCTACAGCTAACTTCAATTTCATAGTATTCAGATGACTTGGGCTGCTTTTTGTTACTTTGTTTATTCGTGGTCCTGTTTTCCTACTTCTGCAGTATATTAATCTTCTTATGTACGATTTGTATCCAAATTCAGTTTCATGGTTCCTGATTCCCAAATTCCTGGTTCTTTTTTACTTTATTTGTTCCTATTGTCTTACGAGAAACTAGGAAATGGTCAGTCACTCCTTACAGAACCCCGTATGCAAGGACAATATATCTGAGACAAAGAGTTGAGCCGTTCCTAGCTCTACTCGCTCATGCTCACCTGACATAAGAGAAAGCATATCGATAGCAGCGCGATAGCATGAACCGACCCTTTCTCACCTCTATTATAGATATCTGGTTTGGTTTGTGGTTTTTTGCCAATTATCGAAGACTTTGTTGATTTGAACACTTTTTATTCTTCTCCCTTCTTGTATAGGCTTTAAAGCCTGTTTCTTCTTCAATATTAGCCTCCTACATTGTTTAAATTATTGCGCCATATTTTTTTTTGGTCTGCCATTACTTCTTCGTCCATTTGGTCATTTATCTCGTGCTATTCGTACTATCCTATTCTCTGCCATTTTACTAATGTGTTCGTTCCACTCCTGTTTCCGTTTTGTCACTCATCCATTTGTGTCTTCTATATTGTATTCTTTTCTTATGTTATCACTTCTCTCTGTATCCAATAGACTCTTCCCTGATATTCGTCGGAAGTATTTTCATCTCTATTGTTTCTATAGTCGTCTCGTTTTAGATGTGTCAGGTCTTGTCTCCGCCGTATATAATAATATAGGTCTAATTGCTGTTTTATAGATTCTTGTTTTTGTCATTCATCGATTTTATCACATTAAAAACTCAATTTTTCTCTAGTCTTCTAACTTGTTGACTAAGCGGTCTGAATCTGTCTTTCTCTTTTTATTATAGTTCGAAACTTTATGCATTTGTCTGTATCAGTCTTCTAACATTTTCACGTCATTTGTTGTTTATAACCAGCTGTTTTCTGAAATTAATTTTAAATGCTCCATGAGTCCATAAATGGTATGGTTCTTCTCAGAACCTTCTTTCATGGCGTCATCAGTCATGACGTCACATAGTGTATTGGATGTTTCGAGAATTATTTCATGTTATTATTGACGAATCTGACAGATGCCAGGATCGTACTTAGCCACCGGTGAAAAGCTTATGGCATTAAACTAGTACATACTTTGGTTGCAAGGTGGATTAAATAGTAAACAATATTATTTATTGAATTTAAAAATATGTAAACATTCAAAAATGACAACAAAAAGATCCATATATTGTTTTTTTATAATCGTATATAATACAAGCATATTTATTTTAGTTTGTTTTCTAGTTATACAATTAAATAATTTGTAGTAATTTTTTGTACACCTAAAACAATGCTGTTTTCAAAAATTTTTATTAGGAACCTAATATAATTATTTCATGACATATCAACTGATGATATCTCTGAAAAAAAAACATAAAGGTGACAGGAACTGTAAGTGAACATCGTGTGTGAAAATGTCTAGTGATGGAGTCGAAGCTAATGAAGAAATTGGCAAGAGGTACATAATGATTATAGATTCGACACAACTAATGAAATTTTGTGTGTGAAATAGTATGGCAATAGTGTTTGCTGTATGATTATTAATTATAATACCATTAAACCACTAAGTCACGTAAAACAGTGGTTCAGAGCAACAAAATCAAAAGAAAAAGTAGTACAGCCAAAATTTACTTCCTACAATTCTGGAAATTTTCCAGACTGAGCCTAGGTACGTTTAAAAGAGACGCTATGAATCCACAAGGAAACTAAATTCATGTAGCTATCTGTATATTCAGATAACGAAATTGTTTTGTTGACCATAGGAATTAAGATTTATGGCAATCCCATCTCTAGAGTATATTTATTATAATGCTCTAAAACTATTTTTTTGGTATTTTTTAGCCTTAATAGCAATACAAATAAATAAGTAAATAAGTAATATGCTTTCTTGCCACTGAAAATTGTACAAATTTTATCGACAAAGCTTATAACAATAAGACAAGAAAGAAGAAAAAATCCGAATAAGAGTCGTTTGTACTTTTAAATAATAAAAAAAACAATAAAATTCTTAACTTAAACTTTATGTTTAAGTTAAGAGTTTTATTGTTTTGGAATTGGGCAGGCCATGTAGAAAGAATGCATTACTCACGATGGACGAGTAAAATTACATATTGGAGGTCAAGATCAGATAAACGTAGTAGAGGAAAACCACCCACGTTGGGCTGACGACATCAGGCGTAGCACGAAAAATTGGCAACAAAGAGCACAAAATCGCAAATAATGGAGGAGTTTAAGGGAGGCCTTTGTCCTCCCTTAAAGAGATTAATGAATTAAGGATTCAAATATTCCACCTCCTTGTGTTAAACAATAATCAAATCTGTCATACAGATTTCTCCTCATATTTTGGAGTGGGGCTGTTGCAATGCTTGCAGATAAATGAAGTATTTTTGCCCTTAATTCGACTAGGTTTGTGGCGCTTTCAAACTGATGCATATAACTGTTTTCTTTGAGCAAACCAAAAAAAACAAAAAAATCCTTAGGCGCTAAGTCACAGGATCTAGCAGGCCATTTAATTGTAGCACGTGTACTTATCAGTCGATCAGGAAACCTTTGATTGAGGCAGCCAATAGTTGCTCTAGAGTTGTGAGCCTAACACCTATTCTGTTGGAAATAAACCTCCTGAAAATTAGCGGGAAGGTATCAAACTGCCGGAATGATCTCATTCTGAAAAAGTTGTAAATATTTGGGCTTTTTAGGTTTCCATCGATAAAAACTGGACCGACAAAATATGGTCGCCTAACATTCCAGTCCAAACATTTAACTTTTCCGGATGCTACCTTCGCACAGCAACACTGAGGTGCTTATTTTTCCGAGAATAATACCTTGCAACAGACGGATTGTGTTTTTATGTAATGAAAATGAAGATTCGTCAGAAAATAAAATATTTTTAAAAAGTGTACATTTTCATTCTGTTTATTTAACATAAATTTACAAAACTCCATTTGCCTAAATTTAGCTTCCGGAAATAGTTCTTGTGTTGGTTGTTTCTTAAAACAGTGATACCCATTTCTTTTGAGAACTCGCTGGACAGTTAGAGCATTCACGTTAACTTCTTTAGCAATTTGTACACTATTTCAGGGTTCACTAGCTTTCACAAAAGCACAAATATCAATATCCCTATTTTGTCCCTCCTCATCGACAGGTTTAACACGTGGTTCATTACCTTCATGACACTTTTTACAATCGTTTACACTTTCCGAGGTTTGAAAATGTTTAATGGTTTAAAGGCAACAATAAATAAATCAACTACTTCGCTTATCGAATGACCCTGAAAGTACCATGTTACAAGTTGCACTTTTTCTTGGACGGTATACAACGTAATAGGCATTTTGTTAATTATTGGTTTATTCTTTCAGAACTTCGTTTGAAATTTTTAATGTCAATGTGACAATTACGACAATTCGTACCTACTGTGAAATGAATATAGAGGTGGAAATGTGTAACATGCCATTGTGTTGTATGGTCAATCAAACAATGTCGCCATGTATCACAAAAAATTTATTTAAAAATTCCTTTATAAAAGGTATATATTAAAACACAATAGCGGGCTAGATCATAGGACGTTTTCGGAATTAAAATTCCATCAATCATCCTTCCAAATTCCTTCATAAAATAGAGTTTTTTTACGTATTTAGAAGTGTTGTTTCGTGTATGTTGTTTAATAGTAAAAAAAGAATAATACTGTTATACATATATTTGTATATACAAATACATATACATATTTTAATACCTTAAACGAAGTATAATAATATATAAAAAAAGATGCTGTTGTACATATTTTGTATATACATATACATATTTTATACCTTAAAAAACTCAATAAAAAGTAATAGAAATCGACTCTCTTTTAATAATCTCTTTTTTGAAATTATTTCATACAGATTCATACAAAACAGATCTACTTAAAAAACATTAATTTTAATAATTACTTTCTTTCTCAGTGTAACTATAACTTTACTACTGTTTTTAACGACTTTCTCAGTACTTTTTTTAGTGTACTAAGTAGCGCAACTGTCATTCTCTCTCCGAAATTTCTGTCCTACGAACATCAAAGGTACCGATAAAGCTTTTGCTTCTTGTTAGGTGGTGTATTCTGTGGTGTTACCAAAATTGCACAAAATCTGTTAGTCGTGATTCTAGTTCATCCTTCCCATCTACCTTGCGTGTGGATAATATGGTCCATATGATTGAACCTAGTACTGATAACTGGAGTAGGCTATGTAAAAGTACAACTGTTTTTATGTGTAAAAAAGGTAATATACCATTGCATAAACATTGTTTCAAAAGTGAAAATACAAGATTATGTTTCTGTTATACGTATAACTCCAATGTTGCGTTAACACAACGTTAAAAAATTGGACGTGTATTTTTTTTCTTCGTGTAGCTTTTGAATTATTTTTATTTGTGTTTAATTAAGTGGGCCTAAATTGGTTAAACACAATCTAAAATATGTAACCAACTTTAAACACAGTTAATACATTACATAATAGTTATTAAAACATTTTAAAGTAGATAACTGTAAAGTGGTATTGCCAATATTTTTGAAATGCGTTTTGGGACGAATTTATTGACGAAATTAAAATTTGACAGTGTATTCCGAAGGACCATGTTTCTTTCGCCATGTAATATACCCAAATAATAATTTTTAATGAGTGAACGAAAAACGTTTTTCTCCATATGCATAATTTTTCCAAACAACTTTATGCCTGTCTGTCAAAAATATTTCTCATAGAACTAATATTTTTAAGGTTACTTATCAGACCACCAACTATATAAAACATGTTTAAAATTCTAAAAATATTTCGTACTTTTTATATAGGAAAACGAATAACAATTCCATTAAAATGTATTAAAATATTTCGTAATATCCAAAAATACACAAATCTAACAAAAAAACAAACAATTGAAAGAACAATTTGTCAGTACAAGGTTTATTTTTTTTATAGCTCACGATTGATGTATAAATTAAACAAATAAATTATTTGTCCAAAGGTATTGAGAAAATATTTTCCTAAAAGAAAACGCAAACAAATGACTACATGAACTATTTGTATACCATAAATAAATAATAGAACATTGTTACTGTATTACCGTAGGTAATAGCGAATGATCAAATAAATTATTATACGAATAATTTATTTCAGCTCTAATGGTAATCGTTCAGAAATTTGCAAGTCATAACTTAAAAAAATCGTAGAAAATATGTTTCACGATTTTCACAAAAAATGTTTGTTTAAGCCTCGACAAATATTTTCGTAGCCCGGCAGTTTTCTTTATTGATTATTTTTTTATGTGAACACGTGAATTATAAGTGTGAACATTTAAAAACGCAGGCAGTAAATTCGGAGAAGACATTTGTAAGAGCGAATAGAAAAATGAACATTGGATATAGTCCGTTTCATCCTTTTTGGTCTATTTGATATTGAAAACCACTAATAGACCAGAGAAATTAGCAAATAATTTGAGTTACTATCATCAAGTCCTCACAGACACTTCGTCTAGGGACTAGCGACCCCAATGAAGTTCTACGTTGCCGTGAAATCAATTGAAGGCCTTAAAGCAACCACGTACAACCCAAGATAAGTTTTTTAGAAAATTAACTATAACTGCTCTGTTCTGGTGTTTGCCACGTTTATCTGTTTTTGAAGTACTAGCATATTCCGTCATCTGTTCGCACAAAAGTTGAATTCTTTTTTTTGCTTTTTGCAATCCATGAATACAACAAACTCTTGTTTGCGTATTTTTACATCTATACCCTGGATCTTTATTAAAATTGTATTCGACGATACATGTCTTTTAGTTTTTTGGGGTAGGTTCTTTTTTAAGAACAGAGTTGATTTGGGAAACAAGTAGCTTTGGTGACGCTTGCATTTGTGCAGAATCGGCGTTAATGTTTTTATTATCTTTGAACTTGGTTATTTTATAAAATTTTTCGGTTTTATTTGTGTGTTAAGTGTTAATTGACTGTTCAATCAAATGGCTACGGGCAAAGGAGGCTATTCGTGCATTTATCGCGGCTGTCGCACAAAAAGCTGAGGTGGTTTAAGCCTATTTTCAATCCCATAAAATCAGGAAAGGTATGTAGCAAATTTATACATTTTTTGTCGATAGAAAAGTTTGTTTTGTATACATAATGGTAGTCCTACATATAGTGACAAATAGTCAAGCTGATAATCTAGCAGCACTATTGAATGCAGAAAGTGGAATCGGTAGAAGTTCAGAAATCAAGAAAGTTATAAAAATAATTTAATCAATAAACAAAAATACTTTGTTTCATATAAAAATAAATGTTGGTATATTTAATAAAAAAATATTAATATCTGGGTATTTTACATCAATATTCATATTTCTAATTCATTTTAAATATTTCAACTACCAAACACTCTCTGCATTCACTACTTTACTGCATTGATTAGTTTCCTTTAATCACTGTCTTATAGTTTGTACCAAAATGAATGTCTCTATACTACTACCTCTATATCTATATACTACCAACTCTAGTCTCTATATACTACCAACTAAGTTCAACCAAATGTTCAGCATTTTAAACTCCAAATTTGATCTTACTGTATCCATAATTTATTACCTTATATTTCTATTTCAGGGCTGAGCACTGGTTAAGAGCTGCCAATAGGATAGACTTTATAAGAAGATCAGGTCTTTACGTTTAAACCTAAATAAGGGCACTACAACACAATCACGAAAAGAAAAAATATTCAGTTAGCGAATTTAATAAAATGTGCGATAAATTTTTAAATAAGCCCTTATCCCAGCTAGTGAAGGCCCAAGTAATATTAGGAAGTAAAACACCGAAAACAAGACGGTATTTCAAGGAACATAAGCAATTTGCTTTAACTTTATACTTTTTAGGTCCTAGGGCATATTCATTTATGGGTAAACCATCGTTCATTTATATTTACCATCAAAAAGAAGTTTACAAAGAATGACAGAGAATTTAGCATGCAAACCTGGTTTAAATAACGAACAAATTTTTGATGCATTAAAAATCAAAGTTTCAACTATGATTGAACAGGATAAACATTGTACTATATGTATTGACGAAATGTCACTAAAAAGTAATTTATATTTTGATTTAGGACGGGACGAAGTTGTTGGATTGTGTGATATTGGCAGTGAAAAGAAGAGTGGTCTTGTTGCAGAAAATGTTCTGGTTATTATGGCTCGAGGCTTGTATTCCAATTGGAAACAACCATTAGCCTATTTCTTTGTTAATACTAGCTTTGAGGCAGAAAAGTTGTGTCCTGTTATCAAGAAATGCATCTTAAAATTATTTAAATGTGGTTTGTATGTTGATTGTCTAGTCACAGATATGGGATCAAATTTTATGAAACTAGGTAAATTATTGGGGGTCAGACCTGGTAATGCTGAATTTACTGTAGATGATAAATTATTATTTTATATTTATGACCCATGTCATTTAATTAAGGCTACCAGGAACAGTTTAATAAATAATATTTTATGTTTTGATGGTTATAAGAAAACATCCTGGACATATGTGGAAGCATTCTATCGTGAGGATAAGGGAAATCAGTATAGGTGTGCCCCAAAGCTTACCAGCTCACACATATATCCCACAAATTTTGAGAAGATGCGAGTAAAACTTGAAACTCAAGTTTTAAGCCACACAGTTGCGAGTTCTATGAGCACATTTATGGCACTAGGACATTTACCTGCAGATGCTCTTGGAACAATAGAATTCATTCAAAAATTTGACATTCTTTTTGATGTATTAAACTCATTCGACACTGGTAATTCCAATAAATATGAAAATTGTTATGAAGGTTCAGCAATTCAATTAAATTATTTAAATTCAATGTCGAAGTTCATTCAAGAATTGAAAATATTTGACAAGAGTGGGAAAAATGTTACTTCTAGATCGAGATCATTGAAATGTTGGGTTAATACCATAGATGGGTTCAAAACGTTGTGGGACAGGCTACTTCATTTTGACTTCAAATATTTAAAAACTAGGAGGCTAAACCAAGATTGCTTAGAAAATTACTTTGGTAGCATTAGGCAACAAGGGGGCAATTCAATTAATCCTACTCCTATCCAGTTCCAAAGAGCATTTAAAAAAATTGTTCTGTCAAAATTCTAATGATTCGTAACACTTTTTTGATTATTTTTTAGGTTATTACAGCTTTATATTTATAGAAATATACTCCTACAATATTTCTTGATTTTTTATTTGTTTACCCCGATATTTTTTACGTTTTACTAATTATTTTATTATTGGTCTTTTAATGCTAAAATCAGGATAAACAAAAAAGTATTTTCATCTATGGTTCCAATCAATATGATTTTCGCCATTACTTTGCGTTGTGCGATGTATTTGCAACCTTTTGCAAATACATAAAAAAAATAATTCCAGCATTATTAAGAATGTCAACAAAAGCCGACCCTGCATGCAACCTTTTTCTCAGTGCAACTACAATTTTGGTGATGTACGCCAGAAATGTGTGTGACTTTTCTCAATGTACTAACATGTATAAATGTCAGATCCACACTAAAATTAAGTACAAGCACGTACAAGCTAACAACAAAGGAATCGACAAAGCTGTCGTTTCTGGTTGTTGGTGTATTCTGTGACTACACTGATATTGAGGACCGATTTCCCTGAAAGATACTTGTTTTTGTCGTTTACTTACATAGCTATGGCCCAAGTTTCGTTTGATTGTTCTCTTATATCTAGTCTATCTCTCTAGGTTTTTATGGCGTCATCTTGAAGAGGGGCTTTCTCCGGTGTAGATAGAGAACCTCATCTGTCAAGAAAATCGGTTTTTGATTCGGTAGCAGCAGAAAATTCATTTGCCTACAAACAAAAAGAGTGTTATAATCCTAGGACTAGTATAAAAGTTTTGTAAAATTGTTTAAGGCAATAAGGCGATAAGCCACAACTCGACGTTAAATGGACATTATAACTTAAAAAGCAAGGATTATTTCATTAATTAATTGATGGATTCGACCGTAATATTTCGTAATATATCAACCGTCAATTATTTAATTGTTTTTAGCAATATTACAAAAGTTGTAGTAGGTAGGTAGCTATGGTATTTTAGCATTAAGAAATTATATTAAAATTGTTTATAACAAATAAACAAAAAAAAGAATATTTAAGCCACAATAGTTTTACTTAAAAAGGGGACAAGCCACATATTTTAATTACTCACTTGTAATTCACTACCTGAAGAGTGTTCACTATCACTATTACTTTCAATATAGTATTTATCTTAAACACTATCATCAGACTCAAAATACGATTCAGAATCACTTTCAGAATCTTCATAATAAAACAAATTTTGTGGAACTGTTCTATTACTTGAAGCGGCCATTATAAAAATATGGTAGCTATAGCTAGTACCGTTGTTACCCTTAAAATAGTATCTCTTTATAAAAAGTGTAGGATATTTGTAACCATGTAGTTTTTATTTTGTAGGTAGATAGGAACCTAACTACTTGAAAAATGAATATATAACTTATAACTCATTTTTAGTAAGATTGTGACTTCTATCGTTGTTGCGTTTAGGTCTTCAATTCCGTTTATATATTACACATATTTAGTGGCTTTGTTCGAACATGTACATCCAGATAGCACTTATAATGGAATAGTTATTCCGAAAACTTTCTGTGATGTAGTCCGATAGGCTTTTTTTATTAATATACCTTTTATAAAGAATTTTTTTTTTTAATTAAAATAAAAATTATAATATAGACAAATGATTTTCTATTTAATTCTCGGACTGGTTAAAACAGTATATAATAGACACTTCTTATCAAATTCTTTTATTACAATGACACGTTTACCCACACTATTGATAAAAATGCAAAAACCACACGGCCTTTGATAAGTTAAATTCTACATTCAGTAAAATGTTTATCAAGCGACCGACCGTGAAAATGTTTCAATGTAATTGAATGTTGAAATATTAACTTTTTTAAATTGCAAAAGAAACGTATAAATTTAAAATAATTTTTAAATGAATAATTGTTGAATCACATGATAAATTATTCGTCTTGGTATGGGTCTGTTACAAAACTTCATAGTGTTTCAAAAAATTTATTTAAAAATTCCTTTATAAAAGTTATATATTAAATTATTAACTAATTCTTCTTGTTCCTATGCCGTCCCCATTAACGGTGGTTGGCGACCACATTTCTAAAAGTTTCTGTCTTTTGCAACGTGGAATAATTCGTCTACAGTCATGTTTGTCCAGTCTCGAATATTTCGCAGCCATGACTTCCTCTTTCTGCCCATTCCCTTTTTGCCATCGACTCTACCCTGCATAACTACTGCTGCTACTTTGCTATCTGCAGAAGACTATATTTATAATTCCTCACCTTTATAATACCTTGCACAGTATGTGTGCAAGGTATGCAGTCATGCGTACTTTTATTCTCAACATTTTTTGTCTGGACCCGTCCTTCTCAGCACTTCCTCATTGGTGACCCTCAGCACTGGTGACCTGACTGATGGCCCTGGCATTATTCGGTATATCCAAAGTTCAAAGGCTTCAAGCTTCTTAACAATTTGCCTTTTAATGTCCATGTTTCTACCCCGTACAATAGTTGGAACCAGACGTAACATTCAACAAACCTCAGTTTCAGCGCAGTATTAAGATTTTTGTCAGAACAATTGCTTGAATTTTAAAAACGCCTTACTATTTCTATTCGTACCCTAATCTCTTGGTCTGGATCTAATTCTGTGTTGATGTAAGCTACTACTACTACTAAGGATTTCCACAGTTTTCACTGTCTTCCTTCACTCAACCGTTTTCTCCAATTTTCCCTGTCATTCCAGTCTCCATCTCGCAGGGTTCTTTTCTCCATAGCCTCGTCGATTTCGTCTCTGAATGACCTTCGGGGTCTTCCTCTCTTTCTTCTTCCGATCGGACTCCATTCTGTGATTTTGTTTATTCAGCGTCCTCTGTCCGCTCTTCTGACCAGGCCGTACCAGGATAGTCTCTTCTCCTCTATATAGTCGATTATGTCTGATTGCACTCCCATTCTCCGCTTAATCTCTGCGTTTTCAATTCTGTCTCTTTTTGTAAGTCTACAGCTTCTCCTCAGGAACTCCATTTCTACTGCTCTTATTCTACCTCTATTTCTTTCGTTTATTGTCCAGTTTTCGGACCCATATGTCAGCATACTTCTTGTCAGGGTATTATATATTCTCTTTTTTGTCTTTATCGTAATGTTCTTATCCCACAGCACTGAATTTAGTTGTCTTATACAGTTTCTTGTTTGTCTTAGTCTGTTGTTTATATCTTCTTCTGTTGTTCGCTGGTTCGATATTATGGTTCCTAAATACTTGAATTTATCTATTCCATTTACTTGACTTCTCTCGTTTTCTGAGCATAAAGCTGAGATCTTCTTCATCTTGTGCGATGACTACTTGATCGTCGGCTAAACTTAAGGTGTATAGGTATTCGTCTCTTACTGGTATGCTCATTCCTTCGCACTTTCTCCTCCATGGTTTGAGTGTCTTTTCCAAGAATATTTTAAACAGAGTAGGGGACGTAGTTCAGCCTTGTAGAAGTCCTTTTGTCGTCTTAAATGGATTGTTGGCTTTATTTCCACATTTAATAGCTACTTTGTTATCTGTGTACAGTGCTTTAACTGTTTTTATTAGTGTTTGTCGGATTCCGAGATCATTCATTGCTTCCCATAATTTGACTCTAGGTATTGAGTCTTATGCTTTCTTTAGATCAACAAACGCCAGATGGACCGGTCTACCTTTTGCCATTTTTTTCTCTATCAGTTGTTCTAATGTGTACGTATGATCTAGGCATGATTTTCCTAGTGTGAACCCTGCTTGGTCTTCTCCAATTTTTCCTATTATTTCAGTATCTAGTTTTTCCTTGATAATTTTCCCGTAAAGTCTACCTACCAACGATATTATACTAATTCCTCTGAAGTTTTCACATTTTTTCCTGTTTCCTTTCTTATATATGGATGTGATGTATGCTTGTGTCCATTCCGCAGGTATTTCCTATCCATTTAGTCCTCTTTCGAACATTCTGCGTAGCATGCGGAATAACTTTTCCGTTCCGTTTTTAATTAGTTCGTTTGGTATCCCCCCGGGTCCTTTGACTTTTTTGTTCTTCAATGTCTTGATTGCTCTCTTGACTTCTGTCAGACTTATTTCTATCTGGTCGTATGTCCCATTTCCTGCATGTTCTGTATTCTCTTCCTGAAATTGGGGACGGTTTTCTGTAAGTAGTTCTACGTAGTATTCATGCCACTTTAGTAATTTAAAAAAAAAATTCAGTATAAATGTACCAAAAATTGCATTATGTTGCTAGGGACCTAAATGGATTAAAGAGCTAGATATCGTAGATTAAGAACGCTGTGATTATTTATTAAACTTATTTTGTTCAAATTTGTTGTTGTTTTTAATATAATATTTTCTTTTCAGCAAAGTGTCTTTGAACCTAGTAAATTTCGGAGCTCAATCGAAGTGGAAGCGCCTACTACAAAAATTTATAGATTCCATGGTGCAATAGTACACCCTAATGGAAGTAGAGTACCCGTTGGAACTGATAATTTATTATTAAGAGAGTGCCTTTTAAAAAATACTGACTTTGTGGAAGGAATTGTGGTTTACGCAGGTAAGTTTTCTGTTCTCTAATACTATTATCAATACGGGAGTTGTTTTTAATTATTTTATTCTTATAAAATGATACCACCATGCAATTTTTCACCAGTTTCCTGTAAATCTTTTATGATTATCTAATATGATACATCATTATCATTCCCCTTACCTTGCTAAAGCTAGGTACTTGAAACTATTACTTTTCACAATCATTTCACCATCCAAAGTTATCATTTTATTTGTAATAATATCCTACAAGTTTTATCCTACAAGTTTTAAACCTTTTTACTCAATAGCTTGTCTCCACTATGACCTTTGTACCAACCAACTGTGGCAGAAATTTTATTTGTAAACATTTGTAAAATTAACATTTTGACTAAAAATTCTAAATTATTAATTAAGTAAAATTAAGTAAAGTTAATCTAATTAAGTAAAAACGCAACATTCCTTCAATCCGGACTTAAAATTACAATTATTTGTTCCAGGTCATGAAACTAAAGCGATGTTAAACAATGGTGGACCTAGATATAAGCGATCTTCTGTAGAGAAACAAATGAACCAAGACGTTATTTGGTGTGTTTTTATTTTAATATTTATGTGTGTGTTGGGAGCCATAGGTTGCAGACTTAGTGGCAATACGGAAAGTGAATCCTTTTTAGCCTTTTGGACATTCATTATTATTTTACAGGTATGCTTTTTAATATCGTTTATAGCTTATGGAAGTTGTATACTACCATATAAGCCCTACTTTGTATTGGGAGTTACTAAAAAACAATAAAAGCAAGACAAAGATAATGGTAGTACAACTAACTATACAACTATACAGACTGAACGAATTTAAAACGGAACATACAATTTAATACATGTCTGTTTGAACTGCATTTGAAATAGTGGACCAATATAAAACTTGGACAAAAATAAATCCATACCTGGGTATAGACATTGTATAAAATATCGTTCAACTATCTGTCTCGCAACAATGTTGTTTGTGTAAAGGAAGCGATAATAGTTCAGGAAATGAAGCTCGAAAAAGTTAAAACTTCGCAATTTTTTCGCCCTGCGTGGATTGAGTTGAAATTGTAACAGAAGGTAGGTGATAGCCCAAGGATCAAAATCTATATCGAACCGCAGTGTGCTGAAGGGTTTTAGGGATGAAAACTACCCCTAATTGTCAAAAATTATAAAATAACATACTAAACCTGAATATGGGTAAGATTTGGTTTGAATTAGTTAAATAATGATTATTTTATACCTTTGAATAGAGTTTCATCATATTTTAACCCTTAAAAAGCAACCCTTGTTAGAGATTAATGTAAAAAATTACTAATTCTAAAAAAATGATTTCGCCTTGGATCGATTGAGATAAAAATTTGGATTTAAGCTCAATTCACCCACTGCTTTATAGTTTGTGTCATGTCGACGAACCCTGATTGTTCTTAGGGGTGAAAACTACCCCTAATTGTCAAAAATTATAAAATAACATATTAAACTTGAATATAGGTAAAATTTGGTTTGAATTAATTAAATAATGATAGTTTCGTGCTTTTGAATAAAGTTTCATCATATTTCAACCCTTAAAAAGCGACCCTTGTTAGAGATTAATGTAAAAAAAAGTAGTAATGCGAAGAAAATGATTTCGCCTTGGAACGATTTGCATAAAAATTTGGAATTAAGCTCAACTCACCCTCTGCTTTATAGTTTATGTCATGCCGATGAACCTTGATTGTTCTTAGGGGTGAAAACTACTCCTAATTTTCAAAAATTGTAAAATAACATTACAAATCTTAAGATGAGTGAAATTTGGTTTGGATTAGTTAAATAGTGATTTTTTTATACTTTAAAATACAATTTCATACATTTTCAACCCTTAAAAATCAATTGTTATGAGTGCTATAGGTAAAAACAATTTTTTGCCAAAATTTTGCACCTTTTTAACTTTTGAAAATCAACCTTTACAACATTGCAGTTTTTATAAACTAATTTAATAGATATAAATTGAAAAAAGTAGAATTAAATACAAAAAAATTAGGCATCAATCAACACAGATGTTTTATTCTGTTGTATGGTATTTCAAAATAAGAACGCTTAAAATTTCGAATGTATAACGCCCCACTACCTAATATACCGGTTTTGTAGATTATTATGCACAGAAATGTACTGTACTATACTAACGGAATTTTCCGGAAAAAAAATTAATTGGTTTTTTTAACGCATTTCCTTTATTTTTAACGATAGAGTGTTTCTTCAAAAACGATTTTGTAGAGGTTTTTAAGAGCTACAAGGATCTGCGAATTAAATCTTTTTGGAACCCTTGGTTTTTAAATGGGGTGAGTTTAAAGGGCTCGAAACAGATGGTGCTTGATCGTAAATCGATGCTTTAAACGGCTATATCTCGCCAAATATTCATTGTACAATTGTACAAATTTTAGTCATTAAAAAAGCTACAATTTAGTACATTTTTATTTTTTCATATAAAATCGTTTCTCGCTTTATGCTGTACTTTTTCTAAAACTAAGCATTTTACATGGGTCAAACTTCTTGGACGTATTAACAATACATGTACAAAGAAAATTGCAGAAGGGTGAAGATCGATTTTAATTATTGTATTGACCTTATTTTCATCATAACTCACTCAATTTTTGAGCTACAGTCTTTTTTTATGATAGGTCTATTTATACTCTTTAAAAAAGGTTTTGTGAGTTTTCTTCCAAAAATGCATCATTTTCCCGATATTTGACTTTGAATCTTTCAAATTTGGCATTTGAAGAAAACCGCTGAACATTGATAGGCCGTATTTCGGTTCCTATTATATCGCAAAAACATTTAAAAAAATGAATTGTATTTGTCTTTTTAAAAGCTACAAATTTGTTCTCTACAATTTTTTGATAAAATGCACCATTTTCGAGTTATTCGCGAAAAATCGATTAAAAACGTCGATTTTTTCGTCTAAAAGTTGTTACTTTCAATCGCGAATAACTTAAAAAATATCAGTTTCACAAAAAAAATGTATAGAGTATTTTTTGTTTAGAATCACTTTTTTAATCGAAACCTACAAAACGTAAAAAAAAATTCACCCTCCAGATGGGGTGGCAACCACCCCCAAGGGTTTGGCGCATTTTGGTTCGATATAGATTTTGATCCTTGGCTATTATCTACCTTCTGTTAAAATTTCAAGTCAATCCACGCAGGACGAAAAAATTGCAAGGTGAAATACTTCATTTCCTCATAATTTACTATGGAATCACTAACAGGAGAATTTTACTGTCATCATGTCATGTGTTTGTCTTTTTAAAGACGAATTACATGCTATGATTTTTTCTGACGGATATTCTCAAGTTAAAGTTGATTTCATGTAATCGAATGAACTATCTTATAAGTAAAGTCGTCCCAGGAGAGCAACTCAACAATATTGGAAATATTTTAAAGTCGTCTACTTTAAAATGCATAATGTATGTCTGAATTGTCAATATAAATGAGTCAGATAAAATTAAATTATTAGAAGAATTTTTCATTTCCTGGACTATAAGTGGTTTGACAGCATAATAAAATCGTAGATTTATGTGTAGTTTTCAATTTTTATGATTTCAGAATCCAGCAGCCCGCTGAAGTATTGGATTTTTATAATATAATTATTTGACAACCTTTTGTTGGTCAACCACCTATAGCAGAATTGAGCCGAAATAAATAATATTTCGTATGTTCCGAATTTATTTCGTTCAATCTGTATAACTAACTGATTGATTTCTGTCCATCGTATTTTCTTCATCTTATTAAACCTTCATCTGAAACACAGTCCATCTTCTCCTCGGTTTTCCTTCACCTCTCTTTACCTTAACTTCTAACAGCTGCATCATTCATCCCACGTGTTTGACGTTTTATTTTATTTCATTTTTACGTCTGACGTGACCGAACCATTGCAGTGGTTGTTTTTGAACTTTTTTGAAACTGTAGTCACCCAAGCCCTTTTCCTAATCAAGTGTTCCCGATTCTGCATCTTCTAATCTTACCCAACATACATGGAATATTTCATTCAGACTATTAAACCTATTAAACCAAATTAGACTTAGTTCTTTATTTTCACAAATAATATTTGTTTTGTGTAAGATTGGGAAAGAAAAATATTTTTGAAGTGTGTAAAAAAATTCCAATTCTTAGCTGAGCTTTTTCGAGTTACCAATCAATACTCAGAGCTATGAACTAAAGAGGAATCCCATTGGTAGAAAAATACAAAATTTTCCTTTAAAAGTTAAAATCTTGAAAAGTTCTTTGAAAAAACTTATTATAAAAGACAGCACATTGGACTCCTGTCTTATGTATCTATCTGCAACAACAGGTTCAAACAAATCGCTGATCGCTCACCCCAAGTTAGCCCCCAAATCTCACCCCGAGAAGTGGAGAAACAGATGCACTTCACAAACAGCTACCAACGCTTATATAAAAAATATACTTTTTTTAAATTTGTATTTACATACGTTTGTTGTATTAAAAAAAATATGGTACACAAAATGTTAGAAAATTCAAAAACTTTTACACTCACCCACAAATACATGTATTTATAGAGAGAGTATGTAGTATAAGAAATATAACAAATGCACTTCCAGAAACAGATAACCTAAAATGTGTAGACATAAACTTTGAATAAAATCTTCTTCAAGTGCCATCTCCGCGGCGGAGGTCGGCAATCATCATAGCTATTCAGACAGAGACGGCTGCTCTGAAAAGTTCATTTGATGTACATCCGTACCACTCTCTCAGGTTGCGCATCCTTGACATTCTACGCCTTCCCATGCTTCTCTTTCCTTGGATCTTTCCCTGCATAATCAGTTGGAGCAAGGTGTATTTCTCTCCACGTGTAATATGTCCGAGATATTCTAATTTTCTTGTTTTTATTGTATTTAAAATGTCCATTTTTTTATTCATCCTTCCCAGAACCTCTTTGTTTGTGACGTGTTCCGTCCGCGATATTTTTAGAATTCTTCTGTACACCCACAGCTCGAATGATTCCAGTTTTTTCATTGATGTCGAATTCAAGGTCCAAGATTTCATTCCATAAAATAAAGTCGAATAAACATAGCACCTCGCCAACCTAATTCTTAGTTCCAGTTAATCCCTGGTACATAGCACTCTTCTCATTTTGTTGAAATAAAATACAGTGTTATAAAGAAATTAAACAACTCAAAGTATGTATGAAGAGATAATAGGATTAAATTGCTCGAATGAATTTAACAAATATAATATCTGCTAGTTTGTATCTAATTTTGTTTATGTTTTAGATCATGATTCCTTTATCTCTATACGTAACTCTAGAAATGTGTAAGATAATTCAAGTTTACCACATTCACCATAATGCTGATCTCTACGATCCGTTAACAAACAAGAGGACTGAATGCCGTGCCTTAAATATAACAGAAGAACTCGGTCAAATCCAGTATATTTTTTCTGACAAAACTGGTACTCTGACGGAGAACCGCATGATATTCCGAAGATGTGCCATAGCCGGTATTGATTATGAACACGATCTACTCGAAAATGAAACAGCTGGGTAAGTTGTTCTTTATTTAATACATACATATCCTTCTCCTCATTATTTGAGCCCTTGTCAGGGCGTGGTGACACTCTAAATATTATTGGCTTGCTGTCTCCTTTGGCTGCGATCCTGTGCCATATGGACGGCTTCATGTAGGGATTTTCCCACCGGAGTCTTCATTTAGTCTACCCATCGTGTTGGAGACCTTGCTCTTGATCTTCGCCCTTCTATCTTTCCTTCTACTAATAGTAGTTTCATGGCCCTGGCTATTCTAGATATGGCCGAAGTAAATTAGATATGTTCGGTTTATTTTTTTTAATAGTCTTTATATGAAGTTTTTTCAATTCAGTGTTTAGCAAAGTTTCACAGCAACAAAGCAGAATTCTTGCACGAAACATGGGTTCATCACTTCACACATCCGAAACAAAAGAACGATCAAAACAATGGATTCAACAGGGAAAACCGACCCCAGAAAAGGCGACGACCACTTCATCAGCAGGCAAAATCATGGTCGTTGTTTTGGAATGCGCTTGGGATACTTTTTTTGGCTTAATTTGGCTTTGGATCTTAAAAAGAGGAAAAGTATCAACGGCGAGTATTATGCGAATATATTGCAATATTTGATGGGAGAAGTCAAGCATTTAGCTAAGAAGAAAGTGTTGTTTCATGAAGACAATGAGTCTGCACACGGATCAGTTCTTGTAATGGCCAAAATTCATGAATTAAAGTTTGAATGGCTATCTCATGCACTGTATTCGCCAGATTTAGGCCCCTAGGATCATGTTTCGTTCTAAAACGTGAAAAAATCGATACCAATTTTCCAACCGTGACGAAGTTATGTCAACATCTAATGGCTATTTTAAAGAGCAAGACAGTTCTTATTATAAAAAGAGTATCAAACTTACTGACCATATCTGGGAGAAGTGTATAGAGCTGTAAGGAGATTCTGATGAAAAATAAATACCTTTTTTCCTGTTTTTGTGTTTATTTTATTGGGTGCAGTACTTATGGAACGACCATGTGCTTATATTTTTAAATAGTGATCAAAAAGGTGTAAATGTAATAGTTAGGCCGACATAGATGGGAAGCGGTTCGTAGAGATTTGTTCTACTGCTGTCACCCTTTTTAAGAACCTAACAATTTTTACCTTTTTCGATTCTGTTATTAATTATTGCTCTTTTTTAGAAACCCTGAGAAATCGATCCTAAATTGCTCGGTTGCAGTTAACAGTCGATTAGTGTCTGACTTGCAGTTGGAAGGGATCTTTTCAGATGTTACCAAATCATACCATTCTGCTAGGATTCAAGAGTTTTTATTATTATTGGCACTCTGCAATACTGTAGTTTGTTCAAAACATCCTCATCATGATCTCATGAACGCCAGTGGTAAGTTCGTTCGATTTTTTTTTATATATTTCGATCATTTTTTAAATAGTTTTTAGCTTATATAAAAATATAGAGAACTCATCTCCAAATATTATATTCAGATATTGTTCCTCGTTATTTTAAATGTTTTTTTTTGTAAGGGTTTTTGTCGGTATTCCTAAAATATACATACAATTATATTACGCAGTGGTATGATAATACAACCAAATAGGTTATCTACGTGTTAAAGGAAAATTCTTTAATTATCACTTACTTAGTGTACATGCACCTACGGAAGAAAAGGAAGACGACGAAAAAGATGAATTCTACGACACCTTGGTTAAAGTGTCATGACGTGAAAATATTTGTGTAAGACCTTAACGCAAAAATTGATAAAGAGCAATTTTTCTAGCCAACTATAGGACGTGAGAGTCTACATGAAGAAACTGATGAAGAGACAGATGACTGAAGTCTGAATTGTTATAAGGATAGAGCTTAAAACACTTGTTCTAGTATTTCAGGAAGAACAAAACCAGCTAACAAAGGTTTTAACAAAAAGTGTCATTTAAACAACGATTTTAAGGACTGAAAGAAAGAAACAAAAAACACAAGCAATTCAGAAATGCTCACAAGAAGGCATTTAAATATGACAACGATACCAGATATATAAAAAGATACAAAAACCAGTAAAAGCAGTAAAAGCATACCCCGGAGCAGATGTCAACTCAGACCATAACCCGCTAATAGCTAGAATGCACGTGAAACTCAAAAATATTGTAATACCTAAAAACAAACCAACGTTGGATTACACAAAATTAAAAAAAGAGGAATACATCAAAAAGTGATCCAACAAGTCAACTCAGATCTAACAGAAGTAGGACAAGAAATGTTAACATCAGAAGATGTCAATGAAAAGTGGAGCAATATTCAGAAGGCATTACTAAAGGCTGCAGAAGAAAATTTATAGCCTGAAAAGACAAATTAAAAACAGAATTGGATGACTTCAGAAATTCTAGCATTAATGGAAGAGAGGACAAAAGCCAAAGGAAGAAATGAGCCAAAATATCAAAAGTACAAAATAGAATTAAAGTAGAGATAAAAAAGAGCAAGAAAAAGTGGTTAACAAACCAATGCATAGAAATAGAAGATTATGACAGAAAATACGACAGCTATAATATGAATAAAAAAATAAAAGAACTAACAAATACCAAAAAGCGAGCACACTATGGGATACTCAAAGATGATAATAGTGAAGTCATTGCAGATATCAAAGATAAACTAAGATTTTGGCAAGAATACATAATAAAATTATTCGACGATGATAAAATGAAGAACCACAGGAATAAACAGGACCGAAAATAATAATGTTCGAATTAAAAACAAGCAATTAGAAAAATCAGTAGGCCCAGATCAGATACCCACTGAGGTAATTAAATGCATTGACGAAGATACACTGCATATACGCTTAGATCTATCTGTTCAACAAAGTATATACAACAGGAGTAATACCCGAAGATTGGTTGCTGTCCACGTTTGTAACACTACCAAAGTCAATACATGTGACATACTGCTCGCAGTACAGAACAATTTCCTTATTAAACCACACACTTAAGATATTTCTCAAAATAATACATGGAAGACTATACAAAAAAATAGAAGAAGATATAGATGATGATGATACCCATAGATGATGATATAGATGATGATGATGATATGATATATATATTCATTATAGAATAATCTAAATCCAAACTAGATATAGTTTGGATTTAGATTAGAGTAGGAACGAGAGAGGCTCTGTTCGCTTTTAACGTTCTCGCGCAAAGACCACTAGATATGAACCAGGATCTGTATGTCTGCTTATAAATTATCAAAAGGCTTCTGATAGAGTACGACATCAGAAACTCGTAAAACTGTTAAAAAAATGTGGATAGTCGAGATATCCGGGTTATTGTCAATCTGTACTGGAATCAAAAAGCAAAGGTTAGAATCGAAAATGTCGATACAGTAACTATAGAAATCAAAAGAGGTGTTACACAAGGTTGCGTGCTATTCCCATTGTTATTGAATCTGTACAGCGAAGCTATTTTTAAGGAAACAATATCAGAGGAACACCAGGGTATATCAATAAATGAAAAAATCTTGAACAACATAAGATTCGCAGACGATGACGCTGGTTTTGCACAGTCTAGAAGCACTGCTACGCTTAATAAATAGATTACATCAAGTAAGAATAGATAGTAAGATTAGGAATAGATATATTAGAATAGTAAGATTACATCATGACTACAAATGAACGTTAAGAAAACCACGTGCATGATTATGTCTAAGCAATATACATTGACTAATTCGTGTTCCCACCAATTAAAGTTGGCTGAACCCTGGTCTTCCTGGCCTTTCGGCATACGACCGTAAGTGTTACCACTGCCCCTACGAGTCCGACACCTACTAAGGTGGCACGATGCCGAAACATCGTGGGGCTCCACCTTACCCGTAGTACCTGTGTTGCGGGTACGTCACTCGTCCGGAGCTCCTCCCCCGGTGGCGGAAAGGCGACGCAGGCGGAGGAATTCCGCCTCGCACGTAGACAGGTCATCGTCGAGGAATTGCTCCTCTACCACTAGTAAATCCTTCCAGGTGAGTACGTGCCGGGTCACCACACCACCTTCGGTGGTGTAAGGCCGTGGGAGGTATTTACGGTACCACCTCGTTCAACCTCACCTGGCTCTTGTGAAAATGAGAGTAGAGTGGTCCCACAAGATGCTCCTCTCGGATACTGGGAATGTAGACCGGTGACCGAGATGGCTATGCATCTCGAGTGCGTTTCTACAAACCCGATACCTCGAACGACGGCTCTTCACCTCTTATTGCCCATCCATTAGTCGCCTCTTGCGACAGGCAGGGTCTTATCTCCGCGAGCCGAACGGAGCCACAGT